>CM035123.1:94411549-95611549 GCA_020205555.1 Panax stipuleanatus | reverse complement strand
TAAAGGAAACAAATGCTACGGTTGGCTCTTATTCCTAAAATCACAAATCCTTTAAACATGTCTAACTTTCGACCCATTTCCTGCTGTAACACCATTTACAAGTGTATTTTAAAAATTCTTGTGGATAGATTAAAGCAAACTTTCCCTGGCCTCATTTCAAAATCCCAAGCTGCTTTTTTCCCTAGGCGTAAAATTGGTGATAATATTCTTCTAGCTCAAGAACTGATGAGGAATTATCATAGAAAAAATGGCCCTTCCAGATGTGCAATTAAGATTAATCTTAAAAATGCTTTTGACTCAATTCGATGGGAATATTTGTTTGATGCCCTTACTCTATTTGGATATCCTCCAAAATTTGTTTACTGGATCAAAAATTGTCTCTACTGCTATGTTCTCAATTAAAGTGAATGGTTCACTTTGCGGATATTTCAAAGGCCAAAGGGGTATCCACCAGGGAGACCTATTCTCACCTTACCTGTTTATGCTAGCAATGGAAATTCTTATTTTATTGCTTGCAGACAGAACTAGTTCACCCTATTTTAAATTCCATTGGAGAGCAAAGGTCTGCAAGTTATCTCATCTTTGCTTCGCAGATGACTTTCTTCTTGTTTGCCATGCAGACCTGCCCTCTGTAACTATCTTAAATGAATGCCTCGATTCCTTCTCGTGTTTTACTAGTATGTCCATAAACCACAACAAAAGCAAGTGCTTCTTAGCTAATGTTTATCCTCTGTTATCGGATCAAATCCTTTCAGCTCTTAACATTGCAAAAGGTGATCTTGAGTGCCTCTGATTTCATCAAAGTTAACTGCTAATGACTGCATTCCTCTTATTCAAAAAATTACTCTTACAGTAAGATCTTGGGCAAACTGCTTTCTTTCTTATATCGGCCGCCTGCAGCTATTTAAGTCCATCTTATTTGTAATTCAATCTTACTGGTCTTCTTTCTTTTTACTGCCAAAATCTGTTATCAAGCTTATTGATCAAACTCTTTTTCAATTTCTTATGGAAGGGAACTTCTCTTGAAAAGTATGGCTTAAAAGTTGCATGGGCTAAGGTTTCTCTCCCTTTGTCTGAGGGAGGTTTGGGTCTAAAAAGAGTGGAAGATTGGAACAAAGCTCAGATTTCTTTTCATTTATGGCAGGTTGTGTGCTTTGATTCTACTTCCTTTTAGGCCGAATGGATTCACAAAACTATTTTGTTGAAGCATAATTTTTGGACTACTCCCGTTTCGTCTGATGCATCATTAGATGTGTCATGGATATGGCTAAAGGTTCTAAGCCTTAGAGATTTGGCTTCAAAGTTCATCAAATACATAGTTGAAAATGGATAATCCATAAAGGTTTGGCAAGACCTTTGGCTTGTTGATCCCCCTCTTGCAATGTGTTGGTTCGCAAACGCGATCACTAAACACGTGCAAGTATACACGATCTAACCAGTAATACAGTGATAAGAAAAAGTCGATCCCACGAAGAACTAAATCCTAATATATACCAAGCATTGACCTTATATCGCTTAAGTCAGGTCTGAACGGAATAAAAGTAAGGTTGTGTTTGATAAAATTGATTGTTAAGACCTGAACAGTTTAGACATCTGAATAATATAGAGCATCTGAATAGAATTGTATCTGAATGAAAAAATATTGTTTGATAATTACTTTTTTCAAAATGTCTGAATAACATATTTTTACTATTTTAACCTATAACAAAAAAAGAAAAAAAGAAAAGAAAAGGACAACACAACTTCTTCTTCCCCAACCTCCCACCCTCCGCATGCCCTCGCCCCACCCCCTCCCATCTCCTCCCCCCGCCCCCACCCCACCCCCTCCCTTCTCCTCCCCCCCCCACCTCCCCCGCCCCCTCCCTTCAAATACCAACTATAATCATCAGTAAAATCTTTTGCTACATATATAGAGAGGGAAGAAATGAAGGAAAAGTGATTTCAGATCGGATTGTCTGTGCGATTACTTTACCGTTGATGATGCTTGCCTTTTGATCCGAAGTGGCCACCATTTTTCAAGTATGAATTTGATTAATTATTCTCTTATATTGCTCAGCTTTTTCGATCCCCAATTTTGCTATTTCTATTTCTATTTCTTCTGCGTTCTCTCATCTCATCCCCAGTTTTGCTCTTTCTGGTTACATGTAATTTGTTGAATATTAAGGATGAATATGAGGAAATTAATCGAGGGTGATGTTCAATTTCATGTGATCCATTTATCTCCTAGCTACGCTCTTTCTGATTCGATCCATGAAAAAAAATTTATCAAAAAATAAATTGTCTTTTGAGAAAGTTATTTTTGTCCAAAAAAATTAAATTTTCGCTCAGATGGGCTCTGATTGGTTTAGCTGTATTTTTGAATCTTATCTATTAAGAGGTATTCAGAGGCATAAAAATGTTTACCAAACAAGTTGTGCCTCTAACCGAATCAGAGGCATAACTATTCAGAGCCATTAAGACGTAAACAAACGCAGCCTAAGATTTGTAATTAAACTAGTTAAAACTAATTATCAAAGCAAGTAAATGGATAATGATAGGTATCAAAGGCGTTCAAGCTAAGATCATAATTTCACCCCACATTAGCATTCTGTCGAACACTTGGTGTGCTATGTTTCTTTAAATATCCTAACCGTCTCTCTATGGTCTAAATGGTCACGACGGATTGTCGACCAAGAACTCACAAGTACTCATACACCTCTTTCGAGATATGTATGAGCATATCCTCTCTAATCCACCCAAAAGGTAATAGACAGAAAGGAACATCCAAGCTAGGCGAATAACCACACATTCCTATGTAAATTATCCCTAGCAAAGAATTAACCGAAGGTTCTCGATAGGTCACACATGGCATACAGATATATTCCTATCCTATAGGCAAATCATGCAGTCCATACAGACAATTCATAAACACATATCAACATATAATGGTCTCAATCTACAATTCATTTCCAATTCTCATAGATTACCAGACAATCACTAATTCGTTAGCAATTTGAGCAATAAACATATATATTAAACCAACCCATATGGTGCCAACCAAATAGATAAAGAAATTCAATTCAAATAAACAAAGGGTTCCATTACAATCTTAGAGTCAATATTTAGTTCATAGCTAGTAAACTAAACAAAAGTAGCAACATATACAACATCTATAACAAAATCAAAGGAAAGACTACAGAAGAATAACCTTTGTCAAGGCTTTTTTCAATCTCCAAGAACTCTCTTCAATTTACCTTCCAAACCGTTGTTGCTATGCCGCTCTTGATCTCCAAGGAATCCTCATCAATCCCTATCTATATGTACAAACTAAGCTAAGCTAAAGAGAAGAAGAAAGTGAAGGAAATGGAGTCCAAGATTCTTTCTATTCTATAGTATATCTAGAGAGAAAACTCAGATAAATGGAGTTCTATATATCCAAAAGAGGCAGCCAAATGATATATATATCTTTTTCTCCAGCTGCTAGGTCATTTCCCAAAAGATCTTCTGAAAACAGGGGCTGGCGCTGCGGCGCCAGTATTTTAGCCTTGGGCGACGCTGCAGCGCTGGGTCTAGTCCACCGTCTTTAAGTTGGCGCTGCGGCGCCAACATAAGAAGAATTTGGGCACTGCAGTGCTGGGTGGCCAGATCTTTTGAAGGTCACTGGCGCTGCGGACTCCAGATTTATATTGGGAAGCGGCGCTGCGGACGCCGTGTCTAGCAAAATAACCGTTTTTCCCCTAAAAGCTGGTAATGTCCTGTAAACTCCTACAACACATATATTAATCAAAGTAATAACAAAACAATATAAAAGCAATATACATAATAAGAACAAGCATTTTCTTAAGTATAAAAGTAGTCGATTAGCGGGTATAAATCTCATTTATCAAATACCCCCAAACTTAAGCCTTTGTTTGTCCTCAAGCAAAAATATCATAGTCATACTAACAAAAGTAACTATACTACGAATCATACTACTACTATGTACCTGCATTGCGGCCTCAAGGATAAGAATAACAATTTCAAGATAGAAGCAAAGCAATAAACACTGCTCGATCAAATCTTTAGTTTAAACTGCTACTGATCCAAATCTGTGTGTGTGTATACCAACTACTCTAATTAGCTATAATTCAAAACATAGACAAATTGCACAAAGGAAAATGCTTACTCACTACGCTCAAGCAACGTCAAGAATTCAGATTAAGACATAAATGCAAGGACAAACCACCCGGTATTAGCAATAAAAACGGCTAGACTTGACTTGTGCAAAATCAGACTATCTTAGGCTGAGTTACCCATGTAATGAATTTTCGATCAGTGACTCCCAAGCCAGAAGGCTTTTGGGCACTAGGCGTAGAACACCCCTCAGAATCTAATAATTTAAGTAAAACTAGCCACATAGCCAAACTTAAGCCAAACTAGAATTTTCTTTTCCGTTATAATTTTCAATGCAACCTTATGCATGACCGTGCAATGTCTAATCACATTAGGCTATTCAGAGCCACCCATGTATCGAGGTTTTAATCAATGACTCCCAAAACAAATGGTTTTAGGGCATTAGGTGTAAAACTCCCCTAAGGATCTATTAACTCGAGTAACAAAGGCCACGTAATTTAACTTGGCCAACTCCGGCTATTGATTTATTCTTTGATCATTAATTTTTTTTTTAAGTATGCTATAAAAGACGAATGTGTCCGAACTTGCATAAGGATCTAAATCTTACTACATCGACTCACTTAAGTTTGCAAGAGCTATAGCAAAAAATTTCCTTACAAATTACCAATTAAGTTTAAATGATACATAACTAATCATCACAGTTGGTACATGCTCGAAATTGTAGACATGATCAATAACAGTATTAACTAAAAAAACAATTTAAGACTCATTCATACTTGCTTGACCATTTTGACAAAACCATAACACGCATATCATTGGAAACAATAAATTTTTTTACTAAAAATAACCCACCAATCATATAAACAGTTAAAAACCAGGTTCTAAAACTAACATGGATAGAAACAAGCAATAAACATTCCACAAAAAATCGGGTTCTAAAAATAACATGGATAGAAATAAGCAATAAACATTCCACAATGATCCATGCATCATCCAAAAATTAATAATAATAATATTCATAACTGCAAGTTATATAACTATGCAGCCCAAAAATACTAATTAAACAGAAATAACAGTGCTAATGGCATCCTAACATAATAAATAAAAGCTGATAAAGGAAAACTAATAAAGCTACTACACCCCCAAACTTGAAATGATCAATACCCTCATTGGCTAAGTATGGAGAAAGGAGGTGACAGTCTTCGGCCTCTTCATGGATCCTCAGCAGTGGGAGATGGGGGTGGGAAGGGTGGGAAAACAAGAGGCTCCGGAAATTGATAGAATGTGCCAAGATTCTAGCCTCCATATAACGTGTAGATGCCCTTCATAGTGTTGGCGAGCCCAGCCTGATACTGCATCATAATATCTTGTCTTTATGCGAGAGCAGCTGTGTGCCTCGCCTGCCTCTGAGCAGTCTCAGTCTGACTCCGCTATAGGAGGGCGAGAGAAACAAGAATGTTGACTCTCGGTCCCTGTGAAGATGACCCCGACTCTGGCCCCTGAGAAGTTCCAGCCTCAGTCTTAATCAGTAGTGGATAAAATGGCCCACAAATAACTGACATGGGCGGCACTGCGATCTTATCTGTTCCCCAACGAATCCCTGCTCGGATGCATAATCGGGTGATCAAGGACGGATGTGGAAGTTTGGGAGACGTGTTGGTCATGATCGCCCGCAGGATAGACTCCTGAATAATAACTCCAATGTCAATGTCCAATCCTGTAACAATATCGAACAACAGGATTGCTCGCTCTCTAGTCACGTCGCTGAGATGGCGAGTAGGCAACAGCTTGGCACATAGAAAACTATACCAAGCCTTCCCAGCGGGATTAAGTGCGTGTTGTGGGAAGCTAATCTCTTCACCCGACAAAGCACAGACTGTCCATGTAGTTCCGGGTATGCAGAGTCGCTAGAAAATAGCATTTAACTCATAGCTGCGACTTCCCGGGTGGCGGTAGTCCATGCCATCATAGTTCGGCATCCTGAAATAAGCATTGATGGTCTGACTGTCGTATGCCACTTGTCGCCCTCGGACCTTAACCACAGCTGGACCTTCAGTGCTAGCATTTGCATAAAACTCATGCACCACTGGAATGACAACCGACTCTGGCTGTTTAGTGAAGTTCTTCCATTTTCGCTCAGTAATCATCGCCCGTAAGTCGCCTGTCTTGAGCATGGTCCGGCCGAAACTCTCGCTCAGGCACTAGGTTTCTTGTGACGAAGTCGTACCTGTACCTATCCCATGCCTCTTTGCTGACGAATTTGGACCCAATGTTAAGCCTATGGTGCCTGGTAGTCATTTTCAGAATTTCAAGAAAAAGTCCCAACAAAAACCAAGTTAATGGCCCAACTAAATTTCAATGCACGGCTCCACTTGAAGACTACAATGAAAACCCCAGTGAAAACTCAGCAATTATGCGCTGAATAGAGCCAGAAATCCTTCCGAAACTCTTTGAGGAATTTTGTCGAACACTTGGCGTGCGCAACTCAATTCTACTCTGACAGCCCTTTGTTTGTACTAGCTCTAAATCCAAATTTCCTTCAGTGGAAATTCAACAACCCAAGCAGAAGAAAAAGACAGCCCAAAAAATTATAGAAAGCAAAACCCAACTCAATAGCCTTGTAAAAAGAAACTCCAATGTACCATAAGATCAGAGAACTCTAGGTTGAAAACCCTTGAATGGAGATCTCTGTTGATGCAATTGAAGAACCACAATCGGAATTTGGGGCTTAAGTTTGCGAATTGATTTGTTATTGGGTGGAAGAAAGTTTTCTTTGGAAATCTCTTGGGGGGCCTAGGGCTATTATGTCGAGCAAATGAGGGAGAATGGCTTAAAACTGCCGAGTTTGGCTATTTTTAAAAATAGATTTTCTCTACCGACGCTGCGGCGCTGGCTTTTGTTCCTTGACTAAAACTGCAGCGCTGGGCATGCAAGGTTTCTGAATTGATCTGGCGCTGCGGCGCTGACTTACCTTTGAATAGTGGCACTGCAGTGCTTAGCCTGTAGGGATTTAGAAATCTACTAGAGCTGCGGCGCTGGCTTCTGGCCAAATAATGGCGCTGCGGCGCTAGTTCTGCAACCTTACAAATTTTACAACTTCTCTTCGCCAGAAAGGACAACCTATTAGCACACAAAACAACATGTTATATAACAACTACAAACTTCTATAACAAACATATATACAGACCACGCTGCTATCAAAAACGTGGAGATAACTACTAAGTTACTAAATTACTATAAACTGGAGAAAAAATAATATTCACAAAGCATAAAGAAAAAGGTAGAAAAGTGATACTAAGATGGGGGTAGCCTCCCCATCGAGCGCTTGTTTTACAGTCGACAACCCAACTCTTCATGGTTACTCTCAGTCGGGCTCATAAGCAAAGAAAACCTTTTCATGCCGCCTCTTTATTTTTTCTTTGATTTGTCTGGCGTACATGGCCGAATTGGTGAGCCTCGAACTTCACTTCATCCATTGGTACGAAAAAATCGCTCCAAACTTGAATTATCTACTAATTCACCTCTTTTATCAAAATGGAAGCGTTCTTCATACACAAGTGAGACTTTTGGGATTTTAATAGCTTCGAGCGTGATTTTAGCATCTGCTTCATTGTTGCCCATACACTCTTGTGATCATCTTTATCTCTACCTTAGAAATCTCCGGTAGGTCCATAAGCACATCAACCACTTCCTCAACAACTTTATGAGACTCATTGTATTTTCCTTGCGTATCCACCCTGAAATCCTCTTCGGCTTCCTCGTTGTGATCAGTAACGGGCGGTAGATTTCTTTGAGGCGGATTCATGAGAGCTTCAACAAGTTGTCCCATTTGTCTCTCGAGGTTCCTCAATGATGCTTCTTGGTTTGTCATCCGAACTTCATTCTGCTCTATGAATTTGGATAGGAGATTCTCTAGACTTCTCTTTCTTCATTCTTAAAGGTCATGGAAAGAACCTCCTCCAAATTAGAAGCATACTCATTTGGAGGTGGAGATTGATATTCAAAATCTGTTTGGTATGAAACATTTTGTTCATAGTATTGTTCTTGACTGTAGTCCCAAGAGTGTGGATACCCCTGACAGTCTGGATGATAGTTAGTCGGTTCGTTGTCAGCTTGATCCTGACAGTAGGCATTCTGAGGAGATTGACACTCGAAATCATTAGCGCATCTTGAGAGATTTGCTATTTGTTCGTGCAACCGCTCAAGTGTTCCTTCCGAACTCGGTTGTTCTCTCAAAAGACCATTGAAAGCTATGCTCATTCATACCTGAGAGTACTCAAAAACAAAAACCAATTGAATGCAACTATACGAATATATACAAGTTCAAAGCAAGACAAAATTGATTGAAATCAATTTTGGACAATAATAGAATAAATAGTTCTCCGGCAACGGCGCCAAAAACTTGTTGGTTTGAAAACGCGATCACTAAACACGTGCAAGTATACACGGTCTAACAAGTAATACAGTGATAAGAAAAAGTCGATCCCACGAAGAACTAAATCCTAATATATACCAAGCATTGACCTTATATCGCTTAAGTCAGGTCTGAACGAAATAAAAGTAAGATTTGTAATTAAACTAGTTAAAAATAATTATCAAAACAAGTACATGGATAATGATAGGTATCAAAGGCGTTCAAGCTAAGATCATAATTTCATCCCACATTAGCATTCTATCGAACACTTGGTGTGTTATGTTTCTTTAAATATCTTTACCGTCTCTCTATGGTCTAAATGGTCACGACGGATTGTCTACCAAGAACTCACAAGTACTCATACGCCTCTTTCGAGGTATGTATGACCATATCCTCTCTAATCCACCCAAAAGGGAATAGACAGAAAGAAACATCCAAGCTAGGCGAATAACCACACATTCCTATGCAAATTATACCTAGCAAAGAATTAAGCAAAGGTTCTCGATAGGTCACACATGGCATACATGTATATTCTTATCCTATAGGCAAATCATGCAGTCCATACAGACAATTCATAAACACATGCCAACACATAATGGTCTCAATCTATAATTCATTTCCAATTCTCATAGATTACCAGACAATCACTAATTCCTTAGCAATTTGAGCAATAAGCATATATATTGAACTAACCCATATGGTGCCAACCAAAGAGATAAAGAAATTCAATTCAAATAAACAAAGGGTTCCATTACAATCTTAGAGCTAATATTTAGTTCATATCTAGTAAACTAAACAAAAGTAGAAACATATACAACATCTATAACAAAATCAAAGGAAAGACTAGAGAAGAATAAACTTTGTCAAGGCTTTCTTCAATCTCAAAGAACTCTCTTCAATTTGCCTTACAAACCATTGTTGCTATGCCGCTCTTGATCTCTAAGGAATCCCCATCTATCCCTATCTATATGTACAAACTAAGCTAAGCTAAAGAGAAGAAGAAAGTGAAGGAAATGAAGTCCAAGCTTCTTTCTATTCTAGAGTATATCTAGAGAGAAAACTCAGATAAATAGAGTTCTATATATCCAAAAGAGGCAGCCAAATGATATATATATATCTCTTTCTCCAGCTGCTAGGTCATTTCCCAAAAGATCTTCTGAAAACAGGGGCTGGCGCTGCGGCGCCAGTATTTTAGCCTTGGGCGGCGCTGCAGCGCTGGGTCTAGTCCACCGTCTTTAAGTTGGTGCTGCGGCGCCAACTTAAGAAGAATTGGGGCGCTGCAGCGCTAGGTGGCTAGATCTTTTAAAGGTCACTAGCGCTGCGGCGCCAGATTTATACTGGGAAGCGGCGCTGCGGCGCAGTGTCTAGCAAAATGACTGTTTTGCCCCTGAAAGATGGTAATGACCTGTAACTCCTACAACACATATTAATCAAAGTAATAACAAAACAATATAAAAGCATTATACATAATAAAAACAAGCATTTTCTTAAGTATAAAAGTAGTCGATTCACTGGTATAAATCCCACTTATTACAATACATCAAAATGCTCTCATTGTTTCTATTTCCATATTACCCTTTAATGCCAATATTAGTGCTATAATATCAAACTGCTCCTGGGATCCCCCTAGGTCAAACCATGCTAGTATCATTCTCATAAAGCAAACGTTGTTGCAGCTTCCCCCCCACCCAGCCACAAACAACCCAGACCGTATATTTTGTTACAGACAATCTAGGGTCAATGCATCTACCATACAGGCTGCTATCTGATCTGTTGTCCCTAAGATGAGCTGGTACAAAATGGTTTGGCACAATCTACAGGTACCTCGGTTCTCTTTCTTCCTTTGGCTAGCTTTCCATAACAGGATTGTAACGTGTCCCCTTAAGACTTGCTGCTTATATAATGGGGCAGCTGAATCCTCGGCTCACATCTTCTTTGAATGTGACACATCTCAGCTCATTTTGAAAACTATTTTGGCTCATCGTGGCTGGTTTGGAATTCCTCTTGGGAGCAGATTGTGTGCCATATTCGGTTTACTAGGATGGATTGGATGACATCCCGCATCATTAAACTCTGTTTCGCTACTTTGGTCTACAAAATATAGAATGAACGCAATCGAAGACTTAATGGAGAGCATCTTACTGCCACTTTTATAATTGCTCGAGATTTTATTAAAATTATTAAATATGAGTTGTACAATGTCAAGAAATTTAGTAAATATTTAAACAAATACCCTTATCTTAGGGTATGGCAGTTATAGCCTTTTTAGTTATAGCACTTGCATCATTGGTCTGTTTTTGATGTGCCTGTTATAACAGCTTAGGGGGGTATGCCCCGTTTCTTGTATTCATTTCCTTTTTTATAATACTCTCAATTTAGCAACAAATAAAATTGGGAAAGATCTTCAGCCATATTCACTAAAAGCATAACCACCACTTTTCTACTTACTGCTTACCCATCTCTAGCACGAATTATTTTAGGGTCCTTTACAGTACTATATAGCAATTAGAAAGTAATTACACAATCAGTACATCCATAAAATAATTACAAAAATAAAGTGTGACACCCCTAAAATAGGTTCAATACTCAAACCATTCCGAGTCGCCAAATACATGGTACAGAATTCAAATACAATCTTTCATATCAAATGATCGTGCAAAATACGACCACACAACTGTGAGTGTCAATACAGACATGTAAAAAATATAAACATTCAAACTAAGTTCCTCATTACATTTATTATCACACTATTTAAAAAAAATAGTGAGGACTTCTACAGCTCTAACTCGGACCATCACTCCATTCCCCGACTAGTACCCGTGATATTCTCATTTCCTGAAGAGAACAATAGATGAAAAGGGTGAGCTTAACTAGCCCAGTAAAGAATATTATGACTAAGATAATGAAAAATAAATTATCGTTAGCTTTCAATAAATCAGATAAAATATTATGGACAACACGTTTTAAATCAATATTCGCAGCGAAAATAACAATTCATTAGAAGAGTTAAGTAGAGAATGATGTCTACTATCTTCTTCGATTTAAAAGTCCATCATTAATATTTTATCCCTGTAATATCAATCAATAGACATCTCGAATCAAATATTCATCTTTTGCACTACGGGCCAAAAATATTCATTTGTATCACCAGTTGGTCATGTTCATCTCAACACCTATCCATCTTTGCATTACGGGCCAAAGATATTCATCAGGTAATCATTCATCTTTGCACTACAGGCCAAATATATTCAGTTATATCACCATTTAAGACTGAGGATGATGAAAAACAATACGAATAACGAATCTATGAGATAAAGGACAAATATTAGAGAATTTATCCAGAGTTCAAGAATGAAGATCAAAACCTGGATCTAATCAAAGATGATTTGGAAGAAAAAAAAATATTTTTTTTACCATAAATAGTAACTCATGAATAGTAACTTGTGAATAGTAACTCGACATGAAAAGATAAAAATTCCACAAGAAAGTTCAGACCAATATTCCAGTGAAATGATATTAGATGAAGCGCAAAGCTCAAGGAATTTTTGATCATTTCAGAAATTATAGAAGTAATACTTACCGTAGTAAGTTTAGAGTTAGGAATCTGAAATGAAACAATATACGAAACTGCAATTGAATTTTCACCCGTCAGGCGGTAGTCCGCTCAGACAGATTATTTCCATAATTTAATAACAACTTAATACGAAGGGTTATTCACCAGGCATGCGGTAGTCCGCGTAGACAGGTTATTCCCACAGAATATTAAAGAATGGAATAACAACAGGATTTCACCATGCATACGGTAGTCCGCGTAGACAGGTTATTCCAACAGAATAATCAAGAATGGAATAACAAATCTTACGAGTATTGAAAGAAAATAACTCTCTTCATGAATATGAAAGAAGTAATACCCCTTACCTTAAAATTTTGGAGACTGCACTAGTGTAATAGCATAATACTCTTCTTCTTTCTCTCTTATTCTCTCTATACTTTCTCTCTCTATTGCTTTACTGAATTGGTGAGAAATAATGAAGAAATGAGCTTCTATTTATAAGCTCGGCAGGGTAAGGATAAAATAGTTTTTTCGTCATAATTTATGACATCATCGCTTACATCATCGATCCTATGACATCATTGCTTACCTCATCGCTCCGATGACATCCTTGCTTACCTCATCGCTCCGATGACATCATTGTTTGCATCATAAGAGCTCAAATTCAATTTGCACTCTTCCACCTCGTTTAACTTTTATACCATGAATTTACTATAATAATGTTACCATTCTAATTATAAAAATCATACTATTATATAATCATATCAAACTACTATAATGTAATAATAACATATTTGAATGAATTATTTTATCAGAAAAGATAAAATACCAACTTTCAACCAATGTCACATGCTAAAAATTCCTTCGTTAAAAAGTCCACATTGAATAAATATTTCTTTATCATATATATCAAAAAATAATTATTCACAAATAATATTACAGAACATCAATATTGACAACTAGGTCGTTCCGAGAAAAGAGGGGGTCTTCCGATAAGGATTTCTCCTTACTGGCACACAATTAATCAACCCTTTTTCTAAACAGAACTTCCTTAGACATTGCCAATAATGTTATCTAATAATATTATTCAAATAAAATAAATTATTAATTTGATAATTGGAAATACTGTGCAATGATAATTATTAAATCACTAATATAAAATAGCAAAGTAGCACTTATTGATATAAAATATCAACGTAGCAAATATTAAACCAATAAAATATTATGCAATTACTGAATCAATAATATTAAATATTGAACAGTAATTACTGTAACAATAATTGAGTAAGTGCCTTCCTACGTAAGAATCAATAATTTGAAATACTGTGCAATACCATGTGCTACTGTGCAACACCGTGTATTATTGTATTTTTGTGACGCCCCCCAAAATAGGTTCAATACCAACCCATTCTGAGTTGCCAAATACATGGTACAGAATTCAAATACAATCTTTTATAACATACGATCGTGCAAACTACGACCACACAAACTGTGAATTTCAATACAAATCGTATATAATACGAAATATAAACATTCAAATTCACTCCTTATTAATTACAAGCATTATCCCACTATTTTATAGAATAGTGAGGACTTCTACTGATCTAACTCTGACCATCACTCTGATCCCCGATTAGTTCCCGCGATATTTCCATTTCCTGAAGAGAACAATGGAAGAAAAGGGTGAGCTCAACTAGCCCAGTAAAGAATATTATGACTAAGATAATGAAGAATAAATTATCGTTAGTCTTCAACAAATCAGATAAAATAAAAGAATGGGTAGCACCGGTATCTAGTAAGGCACAGACTTCGCAAAAGTTTATGATTAGCTTACCCGTGATCACCTCGTTCGGGTTCCTCGCGTTTTGGGCAGTCACGACAAATGCTCTTCCAGGAACCACTGATTTTGACTTGTCCGGGACAGCCTTTGAAGTCACCATCCTCGCTGAAAATACTGTGCAATGAAAATTATTCAATCACTAATATAAAATAGCAAAGTAGCACTTATTGATATAAAATATCAACGTAACAAATATTGAACAAATAAAATATTATGCAATTATTGAATCAATAATATAAAATATTGAACAGTAATTACTGTAACAATAATTGAGTAAGTGTCTTCCTACGTAAGAATCAATAATTCGAAATACTGTGCAATACCATATGCTATTGTGCAACACCGCGTATTATTGTATTTTAACCACCGAGTATTTCAACAGTTTAACGGTAAAAGTTTTGTCGTTATTTTTATAAAAAGGTTACTTCTGTCGCTTTCTATATCCGACATTCATTCCGTTGTGGGGTTCACCAATGACTGTGTCGTTGTACGAATATTCTCCAACAAAAAGAATATTTCTCGACCAAATGAATATTCCTCGACACAACGAATATTTTATAACCACTTGCTTACTTTGTAAACTTTGCACATTTCACCCATAACTTATCACATTTATCAAATCAACACCTTACTATTTCAAAATAATATATAAAGAAAATTAAATCATATTCATAAAATTTGGGGTCTTACAACCTCCCCTCCTTATGAAATTTTATCCTCGAAATTAACGTACGTACCTGGTATGTCGAAAAGGTAAGGATACCTCGCTTTCATTTCCGATTCTAACTCCCATGTCATTTTCTCGATATCATGGTTCCTCCATAAAACTTTAACTTGAGGTATAACCTTTGAGCGTAGGACATGTTCCTTCCTATCCAAGATCTTGACAGGTACCTCCTCGTATGTTAAATCTTCGGCTATCTCGTCTGGTTCTAACTCAATAATGTGGTTTGGATCTTTCATATATTTACGAAGCACAGATATATGAAAAACGTTATGAACACGAGACATGCTTGGAGGTAAGGCGAGTCTATAGGCCACATTTCCTACTCGGTCAAGGATTTCAAATGGACCAATGAATCGTGGGTTGAGCTTTCCTCTCTTTTCGAATCTCGTAACTCCTTTCCATTGAGCAACACATAACAATACATGATCTCTGACATTAAACTCCACGTCCCTTCGATGAAGATCAGCATAACTCTTTTGTCGATCTTGTGCAATTTGTATACGTTGCCGGATTATTTGAATCTTTTTCGTAGTCATACGTACTAACTCCGGTCCCAACAATGTTGCTTCACCCACCTCGTCCCAGCATACTGGAGAACGACATTTTCGTCCATACAACGCCTCGAACGGAGCCATGCCTATACTTGCCTGATAACTATTATTGTAGGAGAATTCTACCAATGGTAGGTACTTATCCCAACTCCCTTTGAAGTCTAGAACACAGAGTTTCAATAGATCTTCAAAAGTTTGGATAGTCCTTTCCGATTGCCCGTCCGTTTGTGGATTATATGCCGTACTGAATCGTAAATCTGTGCCCATAGCTTTCTGCAAGCTGACCCAAAATCGTGAAGTGAATCTTGGGTCACGATCTGAAACTATGGATAATGGCATGCCATGCAATCTCACAATCTCATTCACGTACATACGAGTAAGACGTTCAAGGGAATAAGTCTCCCATATCGGCAAGAAATGAGCAGACTTGGTTAATCTATCAATAATAACCCAAATCGCATCTATGCCTTGAGAAACCTTGGGAAGACCCGTAACGAAATCCATGGTAATGTGTTCCCACTTCCATTTCAGAATCTCAAGTGGTTGCAATGGACCCTTTGGCACTTGATGCTCTGCTTTGACACGTTGACACGTTAAACACCTCGAGATAAACTCCACTATCTCTCTCTTCATATTGCTCCACCAAAATGTATGTCAGAGATCACAATGCATTTTGGTACTCCCAGGATGGATTGCAAACGGTGTGTTGTGTGCCTCCATCATGATTCTATACTTCAAATCAGAATCGTTAGGAACACAAAGTCTGGAGTTGACTCGAAGTATTCCTTCTTCATCAATTCTTGCTTCTGGAATAGTACCTTCTTGCACCTTCTTCCTCATATTCATCAGCTTCAGGTCTGTAGCTTGAGCAGCTTTGACTTTATCAATCAAAGTTGGTTCTACGCGTATACTTGACATCATCGCATGGGTATTCGAAGTCTTGAACTCTATCTCCATCCTTTGTAAGTCACACAAAATAGGCCTTGACAGCATCGCATTCGTTCCTGCATATGATCTTCTACTCAACGCGTCAGCTACCATGTTCGCTTTACCAGGATTGTATTGGATGGTATGGTCGTAATCTTTCAACAGCTCAAGCCAACATCGTTGTCGCATGTTGAGTTCCTTCTGGGTGAAGAAATACTTGAGGCTCTTATGATCCATATAGATCTCCACTTTCTCCCCATACAGGTAGTGTCTCCAGATCTTCAACGCAAAAACGACTGCTGCCAACTCTAGATCATGAGTAGGATAATTTCTCTCATACTCCTTGAGTTATTGCAAGGTATAGGCTATAACTTTCCCATATTGCATGAGAATACATCATAACCCTTTGCCCGAAGCATCGCTGTAATTGACAAATCCATCCGAACCAGATGGTATCGTTAGAACAGGTGCTGAAATAAGTCTCCTCTTGAGCTCTTGAAAGCACTTCTCGCATTCCTCATTCCATACGAATTTTGTATCTTTTCGAGTCAGCTGATTTAATGGAGTAGCGATTTGAGAAAATCCTTCCACGAATCTCCGATAATAACTAGCTAAACCTAGAAAGCTACGTACTTCGGTCACCGACTTCGGTTGCTCCCAAATTTGTATTGCTTCAATCTTTGTCGGGTCAACAGATACTCCACGTTTTAATACCACGTGCCCAAGGAATGCTACCTCCTCAAGCCAGAACTCGCATTTCTTTAGCTTGGCATATAACTTATTTTCACGAAGCCTTTGAAGTACCAGCTTCAAGTGGTGCTCATGATCTTCACGGCTTTTAGAATAGATGAGGATGTCATCAATAAAGACAACCACGAACTGATCCAAATATTCATTGAATACACGGTTCATCATATCCATAAAAGTAGCAGGAGCATTAGTCAATCCAAAAGACATGACTAAGAATTCATAATGCCCGTATCGAGTTCTGAAAGCAGTCTTCTGAATATTCTCAGTTTTAATCTTCAGCTGATGATATCCAGAACGAAGATCGATCTTTGAAAAGAATTGTGCACCTTGCAACTGGTCGAACAGGTCATTAATACGAGGTAACGGATACCTATTCTTGATGGTGACATGGTTTAACTCCCGATAGTCAATACAAAGTCGCATACTCCCGTCTTTCTTCTTTACGAATAAAACAGGAGCACCCCAAGGAGATGTACTAGGACGTATAAAATCGATGTCTAACAACTCCTGTAGTTGGACCTTTAACTCCTAAAGTTCAATAGGAGCCATTCGATATGGGATTTTAGAAACGGGTTTTGTAACGGGTTCAAGGTCAATAAGAATTCAACTTTACGTTCCGGGGGTAGACCGGAAAGTTCTTCGAGAAATACATTAGGAAACTAATTAACAACAGAAATATAATTCAAACCTGACGTATTCTGGTTTAGATCAGTGACATGGG
Organism: Panax stipuleanatus; assembly: GCA_020205555.1. Classification (NCBI taxonomy): domain Eukaryota; kingdom Viridiplantae; phylum Streptophyta; class Magnoliopsida; order Apiales; family Araliaceae; genus Panax; species Panax stipuleanatus. Next base: position 95,593,974 of record CM035123.1, on the reverse strand, counting down.
CTAAAAAAGCTTGACATCCGTTTTTCAATAAACTAATAGCTTTATGACTTGAAATAACATTGATTGATTTTAGTGGTTTGGTTGTTTGAATTCGCACAATAGGTTGGTTAGGAATATGAAAACTAACAACCTTACGAAAATAATTAATTTTGGCATGATAAGTGGTCAACCAGTCAATTCCTAAAATTACATCAAATGTAAGTATTTTCAAAGATATAAAATCAACAGGTAGGGTGAGGGTACCAATTTGAATCAAGCAAGATTTGTAAACTATAGATGTAACGAAGGTTTCTCCCAACGGAGTTTCAACAGATAAGTCAAAGCCTAATTTCTCAGGTGTCAAGTTCAAACGTTGAGCACAAGCAGGTGAAATAAAAGAATGGGTAGCACCGGTATCTAATAAAGTGTAGACTTCGCAAGAGTTTATGATTAGCTTATCCGTAATAACCTCGTTCGGGTTCCTTGCTTGTTGGGCAGTCACGACAAAAGCTCTTCTAGGGACCACTGACTTTGACTTGTCAAGGATAGCCTTTGGAGTCACCATCCCTGCTGGACTTGGTTTCGCTATAGGACACACTCGAGCTATGTGCCCTTCCTTTCCATAGTTATAACACACCTTGGATTGTTGTGTGCAGTTAGGGCTAATGTGTCCCTCTTGCCCGCATTTATAGCATACGACCGACGGTCGTTCTCCTCCCCTAGAAACAGTTGATGTTGGTGCTGCTGTCGATACTTTCACGTTCTCATTGTTATACCTTCTCTTCTTGAAATCTCCCCCCGACTCACTTCTTCTATTATCATGGCCATGATTACCACCGGAGTGGTTACCGCTTCTGTCATGATACTTTCCTCCTTGCTGGTTGTCATTGTTCCGATGATTGCTGCCACCGGTACGACCTTGGTTATTGTCCCTTGGTTGAACATAACATTATCTCGTTCTAATAACTGGGCCCTGTTCACTATATCCGAATATAGAGAAAATTTATGAGAAATGAGGTATTGACGAATCTCGGGTTTCAAACCTCTCATAAACATCCTGCGTCATTCATTCCTCATTCTCCACCAAATGAGGTGCAAACCGGGATAACTTCGCGAACTTAGCCTCGTACTGGGACACAGTCATGTTGTTCTGTTCCAGTCTGATAAACTCTACCTCTTTCATGTGACGAATACTTTTTGGAAAGTACTTGTCATTGAACAGTTTCTTGAACGCCCCCCCCCCCAAGACATCTTGAGTGCGGCAGGCTGGGTATGCTTCACAGATTATCACCAGTAATCTGTCTCTCCACTGAAACATAAAGGTGGCAAATGGAACCTTCTGTTCCTCCGTGCATCCCAAGACATCAAATATCTTGGTAATTTGCTTAATCCAATTTTCTGCCTTGATTGGATCTGGCTTTCCCTGAAACTCTGGTGGTCCCAACTCTTTAAACTGCTTGGCAGTGACAAGCCGCGAGTTGTTATTTTCAGCTATATTATGAACACGAGTCTCCCTCGTCTGGTTTTGCATGAACTGCAAAAAGCTTCTAAACATTCCGTCATTTATCGTTTCTTCGGTATGGTTGTTTACAGGAGGAATATAGCCTTCCTGTTGCACGTTCTCCTGGTTGGTGATTAAAGGTGTCTCAACGGTCTCATTCACTCCATTATTTAGATTTTCAGCTGTCATTCTCAATTACTGCTACAAAACAAGGGTTAATCAAACAAATTAACATATCACATAATAATTCTATGTTCCAAATGACCAATTAAATACCAAATAAGCTTAGGTAGGACACACACTAGCGAAGCCCCTCCTAGTTCTATTCCAAGATCTCCGCCAGAGATCATATCCCTAAGCTATGATACCAACTGTGACGCCCCCAAAATAGGTTCAATACTCAACCCATTTTGAGTAGCCAAATACATGGTACATGATCCAAATACAATCTTTCATATCAAACGGTCGTGCAAAATACGACCACACAACTGTGAGTGTCAATATAGACATGTAGAAAATATAAACATTTAAACTAAGTCCTCATTACATTTATAATCACACTATTTAAAAAAAAATAGTGAGGACTTCTACAGCTCTAACTCAGACCATCACTCCATTTTCCGACTAGTACCAGCGATATTCTCATTTCCTGAAGAGAACAATAGATGAAAAGGGTGAGCTCAACTAGCCCAGTAAAGAATATTATGACTAAGATAATGAAAAATAAATTATCGTTAGCCTTCAATAAATCAGATAAAATATTATGGACAATACGTTTTAGATCAATATTCGCAGCGAAAATAACAATTCATTAGAAGAGTTAAGTAGAGAATGATGTCTACTATTTTCTTTGATTTAAAAGTCCATCATTAATATTTTATCCCTGTAACATCAATCATTATACATCTCGAATTAAATATTCATCTTTTACACTACGGGCCAAAGATATTCATTTGTATCACAAGTTGGTCATGTTCATCTCAACACCTGTCCATCTTTGCACTACGGGCCAAAGATATCCATCAGGTAATCATTCATCTTTGCACTACGGGCCAAAGATATTTATCAAGCAATCAATCATCTTTGCACTACAGGCCAAAGATATTCAGTTATATCACTATTTAGGACTGAGGATGATGAAAAATAATACAAATAACGAATCTAGTGAGATAAAGGACAAATATTAGAGAATTTATCCAGAGTTCAAGAATGAAGATCAAAACCTGGATCCAATCAAAGATGATTTGGAAGAAAAAAATATTTTTTTACCGTGAATAATACCCCGTGAATAGTAACTCGTGAATAGTAACTCGACATGAAAAGATAAAAAATCTATAAGAAAGTTCAGACCAATATTCCAGTGAAATGATATTAGATGAAGTGTAAAACTCAAGAAATTTCTGATCATTTCAGGAATTATAGAAGTAATACTTACCGTAGTAAGTTTAGAGTTAGGAATCTGAAATGAAACAATATACGAAACTGCAATTGAATTTTCACCCGTCAGGCGGTAGTTCGCTCAGACAGATTATTTCCATAATTTAATAACAACTTAATACGAAGGGTTATTCACCAGGCATGCGGTAGTCCGCGTAGACAGGTTATTCCCACAGAATATTAAAGAATGGAATAACAACAGGATTTCACCATGCATACGGTAGTCCGCGTAGACAGGTTATTCCAACAGAATAATCAAGAATGGAATAACAAATCTTACGAGTATTGAAAGAAAATAACTCTCTTCATGAATATGAAAGAAGTAATACCCCTTACCATAAAATTTTGGAGACTGCACTAGTGTAATAGCATAATACTCTTCTTCTTTCTCTCTTATTCTCTCTATACTTTCTCTCTCTATTGCTTTACTGAATTGGTGAGAAATAATGAAGAAATGAGCTTCTATTTATAAGCTCGGCAGGGTAAGGATAAAATAGTTTTTTCGTCATAATTTATGACATCATCGCTTACATCATCGATCCTATGACATCATTGCTTACCTCATCGCTCCGATGACATCATTGTTTGCATCATAAGAGCTCAAATTCAATTTGCACTCTTCCACCTCGTTTAACTTTTATACCATGAATTTACTATAATAATGTTACCATTCTAATTATAAAAATCATACTATTATATAATCATATCATACTACTATAATTTAATAATAACATATTTGAATGAATTATTTTATCAGAAAAGATAAAATATCAACTTTCAACTAATGTCACATGCTAAAAATTCCTCCGTTAAAAAATCCACATTGAATAAATATTTCTTTATCATATATATCAAAAATTAATTATTCACAAATAATATTACAGAACTACAATATTGACAACCAGGTCGTTCCCAGGAAAGAGGGGGCCTTCCGATAAGGATTTCTTCTTACTGGCGCGCAATTAATCAACCCCTTTCCTAGACAGAACTTCCTTAGACATTGCCAATAATGCTATTTAATAATATTATTCAAATAATATGAATTATTGATTTGATAATTTGAAATACTGTGCAATGATAATTATTGAATCACTAATATAAGATAGCAAAGTAGCACTTATTGATATAAAATATCAACGTAGCAAATATTAAACCAATAAAATATTATGCAATTACTGAATCAATAATATTAAATATTGAACAGTAATTACTGCAATAATAATTGAGTAAGTGTCTTCCTACGTAAGAATCAATAATTCGAAATACTGTGTAATACCATGTGCTACTATGCAACACCGTGTATTACTGTATTTTTGTGACGCTCCCAAAATAGGTTCAATACCAACCCACTCTGAGTCGCCAAATACATGGTACAGAATTCAAATACAATCTTTTATAACATATGGTCGTGCAAACTACGACCACACAAACTGTGAATTTCAATACAAATCGTATATAATACGAAATATAAACATTCAAATTCACTCCTTATTAATTACAAGCATTATCCCACTATTTTATAGAATAGTGAGGACTTCTACTGATCTAACTCTGACCATCACTCTGATCCCCGACTAATCCCCGCGATATTTTCATTTCCTGAAGAGAACAATAGAAGAAAAGGGTGAGCTCAACTAGCCCAGTAAAGAATATTATGACAAAGATAATGAAGAATAAATTATCACAAATCAGATAAAATATTATGGACAACCAGTTTCAGATCAACAACTGCAGCGAAAATGACAATTCATTAGAAGAGTTAAGTAGATAATGATGTCTACTATCTTCTATAATTTAAAAGTCCATCATTAATATTTTATCCCTGTAACATCAATCAATATTCATATCGAATCAAATATTCATCTTTTGCACTACGGCTAAAGATATTCATTTGTATCACCAGTTGGTCATGTTCATCTCAACATCTGTTCATCTTTGCACTACGGGCCAAAGATATTCATCAGGTAATCATTCATCTTTGCACTACAGGCCAAAGATATTCATCAAGAAATCATTCATCTTTGCACTACAGGCCAAAGATATTCAGTTATATCACCATTTAGGATTGAGAATGATGAAAACAATACGAATAACGAATCCAGTGAGATAAAGGACAAATATTAGAGAATTTATCCAGAGTTCAAGAATGAAGATCAAAACCTGGATCCAATCAAAGATGATTTGGAAAGAATAGAAAAAAAATTATCGTGAATAGTACCCTATGAATAGTAACTCGTGAAAGTAACTCGGCATGAAAAGATAAAAATTTCACAAGAAAGTTCAGACCAATATTCCAGTGAAATAATATTAGATGAAGCGCAAAACTCAAGAAATTTCTGATCATTTCAGGAATTCTAGAAGTAATACTTATCGTAGTAAGTTTAGAGTTAGGAATCTAAAATGAAACAAAATACGAAACTACAATTGAGTTTTCACCCATCTGGCGGTAGTCCGTTCTGACAGATTATTTCCACAATTTAATAAAAACTGAATACGAAGGGTTATTTATCAGGCATATTGTAGTCCGTGTAGACAGGTTATTCCCACAGAATAATAAAGAATGGAATAACAACAGGATTTCACCATGCATTCGGTAGTCCGCGTAGACAGGTTATTCTAACAGAATAATGAAGAATGGAATAACAACCCTTACGAGTATTAAAAAAATAACTCTTTTCATGAATACGAAATAAATAAAACCCCTTACCTTTAAAATTTGAAGATTGCACTAGTGTAATAGCAGAATACTCTTCTTCTTTCTCTCTCATTCTCTCTATACTTTCTCTCTCTATAGCTTTAATGAATTGGTGAGAAACAATGAAGAAATGAGCTTCTATTTATAGGCTCGACAGAGTAAGAGTAAAATAATCTTTTCGCCATAATTTATGACATCATCGCTTACATCATCGATCCTATGACATCATTGCTTACCTCATCGCTCCGATGACATCCTTGCTTACCTCATCGCTCCGATGACATCATTGTTTGCATCATAAGAGCTCAAATTCAATTTGCACTCTTCCACCTCGTTTAACTTTTATACCATGAATTTACTATAATAATGTTACCATTCAAATTATAAAAATCATACTATTATATAATCATATCATATTACTATAATGTAATATTATAATAATATATTTGAATAAATTATTGTATCGGACAAGATAAAATACCAACTTTCAACAAATGTCACATGCTAAAAATTCCTCCGTTTAAATCGGCATTGAATAAATATTTCCTTATCATATATATCAAAAATTAATTATTCACAAATAATATTACAGAACTACAATATTGACAACCAGATCGTTCCCAGGAAAGAGGGGGCCTTCCGATAAGGATTTCTCTTTATTGGCGCGCAATTAATCAACCCCTTTTCTAGACAGAACTTCCTTGGACATTGTCAATAATGCTATCTAATAATATTATTCAAATAATATGAATTATTGATTTGATACTTTGAAATAATGTGCAATGACAATTATTCAATCAATATTATAAAATAGCAAAGTAGTACTTATTGATATAAAATATCAACGTAGTAAATATTAAACCAATAAAATATTATGCAATTATTGAATCAATAATATAAAATATTGAACAGTAATTACTGTAACAATAATTGAGTAAGTGCATTCCTACGTAAGAATCAATAATTCGAAATATTGTGTAATACCGTGTGCTACTGTGCAACACCACGTATTACTGTATTTTAACCACCGGGTATTTCAATAGTACTAACGGTAACAGTTTTGTCGTTATTTTTATAAAAAAAGTTACTTCTGTCGCTTTCTATATCCGACATTAATTCGGTTGTGGGGTCCACAAATAACTGCGCCGTCGTACGAATATTCTCCGACAAAAAGAATATTCCTCGACCAAACGAATATTCTCCGACACAACGAATATTTTATAACCACTTGCTTACTTTATAAACTTTGCACATTTCACCCATAACTTATCACATTTATCAAATCAACACCTTACTATTTCAAAATAATATATAAAGAAAATTAAATCTTATTCATAAAATTTGGGGTCTTTCAATTTTAACCACCGTGTGTTTCAATAGTTTAACGGTAAAAATTTTGCCGTTATTTTTATAAAAAATGTTACTTCTGTCGCTTTCTATATCCGACATTCATTCCGTTGTGGGGTCCACCAATGACTGCGCCGTCGTACGAATATTCTCCGACAAAAAAAATATTCCTCGACCAAACGAATATTTTTCGACACAACGAATATTTTATAACCACTTGCTTACTTTGTAAACTTTGCACATCTCACCCATAACTTATCATATTTATCAAATCAACACCTTACTATTTCAAAATAATATATAAAGAAAATTAAATCTTATTCATAAAATTTGGGGTCTTACATAAAGCAATAAATTCAAACCATTCAATTTCACATTAATAAGGAACCTAAAATCAAGGCTGCCATAATTCAAAATTCAAAATTCAAAATTCAAATCAAACAGATGAAAAACAAAAAAATATTTTCTCGTCATCTTCCTCCCTCGTCATCTTCCTCCTCCGCCGCTGCGAATCTCTGTCACGAAAAATTATTTTCTCGTCATCTTCCTCCGCCGCCGCGAATCTCCGCCGCGAATCTTAAGGTTGCACACGGTCAGATTATGTTTCTGATCCTGCCAAAAAAGGAAGGGGTGAAAAGCAAAGCATGAACTGTCAGATATGTTTCATTTAACTTCAACAAAAGTATAACACTGCCAATGAGAAGAAGAAGAAGATTCGCCCTACAAACATAAGTTTGAAAACAAATAGATGTAACTCTTACTGTTCAGAATTTTTTTTATGACTGTTTAGTTACCCATAAACACTAAAATGGTTACCTCTGTATGAAGGTTTGGCTACCAACTGCATCACATTCAAAAATAAAATTGGTAACTTAATAAAATTGAATTGGTTACCTTGGTCTGAAGATTTGGCAACCAACTGCATAAAGGTTTGGCTAGCAAGTGCATCACATTCAAAATAAATTGGTAACCTAATAAAACTGAATTGGTTACCTTGGTATGAAGGTTTGATTTCCAACTGAACTATGAATGTAACCTAATAAAACTGAATTGGTTACCTTGCAATGAAAGTTTGGCTACTAACTGCATGAAGGTTTGGTTACCAACTGCACTATGAAGGTAACCTAATAAAACTGAATTGGTTACCTTGATATGAAAGTTTGGCTACCAACTGCATGAAGGTTTGGCTCACATTCAAAATAAATTAGTAACCTAATAAAACTGAATTGGTTACCTTGGTATGAAGGTTTGATTACCAACTACACTATGAAAGTAACCTAATAAAACTGAATTGGTTACCTTGCTATGAAAGTTGGCTACTAACTGCATGAAGGTTTGGCTCACATTCAAAATAATTTGGTGACCTAATAAAACTGAATTGGTTACCTTTGTACGAAGGTTTGGTTACCAACTGCACTATGAAAAAACTGCATGTGTGGAGGTGGATTGGTTACCTTGGTACGAAGTTTTGGTTACCTTGGTATGAAGTTTTGGTTACCTTAGTATGAAAGTTTGGTAACCTTGGTATGAAGGGTTGGTTACCAACTGCACTTTGAAGGTAACCTAATAAAACTGAATTGGTTACCTTGGTATGAAGGTTTGGCTACCAACTGCATGAAGGTGAGGCTACCAACTGCATCACATTCAAAAATAAAATTGATAACCTAATAAAATTGAATTGGTTATCTTTGTACGAAGGTTTGGTTACTAACTGAATTATGAAAAAACTGCAGGTGTGGATGTGGATTGGTTACCTTGGTATGAAGGTTTGGTTACCTTGATATGAAAGTTTAGTTACCTTGATATAAATATTTGGTTACCAACTGAACTTGATACTTCAACCAGTACAAGGTGAAAGAACTACATGTTTAATATGTTTAATAATCCTAAATTGAAACTGGGTGGTGGAGTTCCTCTGATGAAGTTTGTAGAAATTTCTGCTGAAAGAATATATGATGCTAAAACTGGAGTCCTTTGCATGATAGGCTGTAGGCGTCTTGCATCATCCAACAGGATACAGAAAAATGATAATTTAGAGTGTGAAATTGTTGTCAATGCCGAATACCCTCCACTGAATGCAAAAGACGGAGGAAATGTGAAGGGATTCCTTTAGCAAAAAAAAATTGTGAAGGGATTCATTGAAAGCACTCGAAGCAAGACAGACCCTCATATGGAGAATGGATCTGGAGATCACCATGGTTCTAATTTCCAATACTCAAAGCCTCCTGATGAAAATGGAGGCAGCAGCAGAATAATAGTAATTCTTATTAAAATAGAAGTAGAAGACGGAGGAAGCAAGAAGAAGAACAGAAAGGTATTTTCCATTAAAATAGAAGAAATACGAAGGAAGTAAGAAGAAGACCCGTTGCCAACAAGGAGAGAATGGCGAAAGAGAAAATGGCAAGAGAGAGATTGAGGATAAGGCCGTTGCGAGAGACAGAATGGCGATTGACCCGCCTAAATTAAAGAAATCCTAATTACATTAATTTTGTAAATAAATATAGAAAAATGTCTTATTTTTGTAATTATTTTATCTATGTACTGTTGTTGTAATTATTTTTAAAAATATACTAGTACATGTAATTGTTCCATTATTTTATCGGCTTTAAGCTATTAGAAACATTTCATGCAGGTATATAAGCCCATAATTGAGCTACAAGGATTTGGAAAATTCAAGTAAAAACTTTTATGCTCAATGTGGAAACCTTCTCTTTTTGTTCCAAAAACAGGTAGAACCCAACTCCAGTTCCACTGCTTCCAAATTCTGACTACTTGTATTGTATGCGTCTTCCCGAGCTAATAATTTCCATTACAACAAATAAACTAGTAAGGAAATGATTCAGCAAGTGGGGAGGAAACAAGGTTAGTGGCGAAAAAAATAAAAAAGGGAAAATAACAAAGAAGAAAAAGAAGGGGAACCTGATAAAATTCTGGTTAGCTGTAGCCTGTAGGTAAAGCTAAATCATTTTTATGAGGAGTAAGTATGACAAACATGATTCATTCTGAATAAGAATACATTTGCTCAGAGACTGCAACGTACCCTGTTCCTCGATGATGCAACCAACCTGAGTCTAGCAGAACTTCAGATGATGAAACTGAGGGGGTATTTAATAAAAACTGGATGAATTTGAATCTGAATAAAAAAAATTGTTTAATAATTGACATGTCTAAAACATCTGAATAACAGATTTTTATTATTTTACCCCTTTGAAAAAATTCAAAATTATTGTAAATTTATTTAATATTACTTGATATAATAGTTAATGTTGTAAAAAAAAAAAAAAAAAATCATTCAGCCATCATTCAGCCAAAAAAATGGGACTTAGCCATTCAGCCCAAATCGTCTGACTGCCTGACTGATTCAGCCATTCAGACGATTTTTATTCGAAACAAACGCACTGAATGGCTGAATCATTCAGTCATTCAGTGCTAATCAAACACCCCCTCAGTTGGCTCCGGAGTCTCTTGTTTCCGCCCAAGGATTCATCACCAAAGAGCAGCATCTGCATTCCATAGCATATCCCTAAGTATATCAATCAGCATTCCATTAGTAAGAGAGTTATAAACACATGCAAACATTACTATATCTTGCATTCTTCATAAAGCAACAATTGACCCTTCAAAATATCCATCCACTCCTTCTGAACGTCCTCCTAGAAGAAACAATTGACCATATAATCATTCAGCAGCATCTTGACCTCTACTAAATAATTTCCTATCAATTGCAATTGTACACGTTCATTAGGCATCAAGTGTTTTCCTATCAATTGCAATTGTACACGTTCGTTTGTTCCCATATAAATTTTGGGAGCTGGAGACCTTCATAGCCTATGCCATGGAATCTCATTCCAGAAAAATCAACAATATTAGATGTAACAAGGGGAAAACCAAACCAAATGCGATTCACATGCTCCACATAAATAAATTCCGGATGCAAAATCCTGACCCTTTTTTTTACGGATGATAACATCAATCAAAGCATAATGCAAAAGCACAGCACACAGAACTCCTAATAAGAATTCCCCAGAAATCTAAATATAACGTAAACCGTAACGGCTCAATGCTGAATGTTAACCATTGGGTAAAAGTCCCAGCAGCTGAAAGAAAAGAATAGTAAGCTCAAAGTCAACCATTTCAAGTTATGATGCTGAATTTCCTAACCAACTAACCACCGATTATGAATAACAATTTTGCCATTTTATACATCCCCCAATTAGATCACAATCCAACTTATCAGACTCCAGAAAACCTCACAGGTCACTACTACCTCTTTGTTAGTGTGAACTCCAAAGCTTTGAGCAAAAAGACAATATGCAAACTACCTATATATTTTAGATTTTGACATTAGCTTAGTGAATCCTTCACAAGTGTCCTCCTGCTGTAGCTTTGAATCCAAAAAATAAATCGCATTATCATATTTGCACACACTCGTATATGAATTACATATTGACACGATTTATGGAAGTGCTATAAAAACGAATACTAGCAGGCTTAAATTCACGAGCTCGCTAACCCTATTGGTCTCCTTACCATTAAAAAGAGAACGAAAAATGAACACGGAAGTCGAACATACTATGTAAAGTGTACCCAGTAAGCCGCACATAGATACCAAGAGCCTGTAATAAAGCATTTGTACATGAATTCTGAAAGAACATGAAACATATGAAAGAAGAAACAGAATCAAATGAACATGTGACAAGCTTAGCCATCTACATGGAAGCATTCTAAATAGACGAGTATATTAGGAAACAATTGTTTGCAGTTTTTCTAAAAAGAATCAACACTAGTATAAAGAGAGAATTTGACATCTTCTATTCATATAATATAAATGAATGCCTCTATAATACAAAGTAATTTACAAATAAATTGAATTCAGAGCTTATATACATAACTAACACAGAATAATTGGCATTAGAAAAGAATTGTAGTCCATCTATCCCTACTAAAGAGATTCAAAAGTTATAATTCCCTTACTGAGCTCTGCCAAACCTCAATGAATTGCTGATCCTTCCTCGTCGTGAACATTTTGTTCCCTCCAAAACCCAAGTTGGTTATCCTACTTCCTCCTAAATCTTTTGCTCTCCCCATTAAGTTCTTCTTGAAAATCCTGCTCTCCGCGCCGCCATTGTCATCCTTCCTCAAGGACCCTGTCATAACTTCCGACCACAGCTCTAAATCTCCTCCTTTACTACAAAACACTTGATTGCCATGGGATTGAATCTTACTCCCAACACCTTCCTTCTTCCCCTTAATCGCCTTTCTTCTATCCCCGAGACATTCCCATGAATTTTCAGCACCAATATTCCTCATATCCGAGAAGAAAACTTCTCCTGAATTTACACCAACTTTAAATATTGCAGAAAGATTATCCATAACAGTAACATCCGCAAAACAATCAACTTTTTCCTTCAATTCCCATACAACATTACCAGACCTAATATCCCAAAACTTAATATTACCCAATACTCCATGAGGTCCACTATGAGACCCAGAAGCCATTAACAGATTATAACTAGGAACCCAACTCAATTTTGTAGCCGGAATAGCAGAATCAAGGTCAGCGCCAAAGATTTCACAATGCCCAATTTCGGCGACAGGGCGAAAACTGCCCTGCAGATCATAAACCATAATTGAACTCGAATTTCTCCGACCCGATTCGAAACTAGTGAATAAAAACTCAGGGGACGACCCAATTGCCTGTACTGTTGAGCTAGACCTAGTCACATTGTCCCAACTCAAAGTTTCCCTAACAAAACCCTTATCAAGATCAATAATTTGTAACCCAGAAAAATCCGTGGCACCTGCTGCAACAAGGGATGGGGTTATTGATAACAAAGAATCCACAGCTGTGAATTGGGTCAAAATTGTTGATTTTCTGCGCAAGGACCAATCAAAAGATGTGATTTTGCTGCCATGCGCCACATGAACAGATCCATACGGCGTCGTTGACATGGAAGAAGGAGAATCCCTGCCACTCAAGGGCAAAATCAAAGATTTTTCTAGGTTAAAAGCTTCAAATTGGGATGGGTTTGATTGTGAAGAAACAAGGAGGTCTTCAATTCCATAAAATTGAGCTTCAGAAATTAGGTCTTGAAGATCAAAAGCTTTGGCTTTAGATGGAAGATGACCGGTTCTTAGGAGAGATAAAAGGATTGCGAACAATTCTGGGTCTCTGTCAATAAATGGGACAGATTGATCAGAATTGCAAGCAATTGAAAAGAGGGATTTGGGGCCAGCTTGAGATAGAGTCTGTTTGGTGGTTTGAAAAAGGTGGCCACCCACATCAATGGTGAATATGTTGGAGTTTGAAGAATCTGGCTTTTTTACATGAAACCCATTTGAGGAAGGCCTTGAAACTGCAAAAGGTGGCATCTTCTTTTTTTCAGATGAACAAGATTATGGAAATGGAACCTTAAAATTTGATGGAGTTCTATGGGAAATGGCAAAGGGGTTAGGTTTTATAAAGGAGAGAGAGATATTGGGTTTATACTTCTTCTACAAGGTTGATCAAAAGTTGTGGTTTTGTAATGGGGATCAAATAAAATAAAATAAAGGACGAAATTATGATTTTTTGGTTGTAGGCTGGCGGCTTGGTTGAGTAGTCCAACTTGGACCAGAAGAAGAAGAAGATTCCTGGTGGGTGGTAGATTTATTTTTATTTTTTTTGGAAGGGGGGGAAGGTTGGGCAGGGTGGTAGGGGTGTTTCCGGGGGACATGAGAGGAGTAGTATGCTGTATGTTTTAGTTGTCAAACCAAGTTCTAAACCTGAAAAATCAAATAAAAGACAATTAATATGGGACATAAAAAATCATACTACTAGCATGTTTACATTGAGTCACAATTACTCTATTCATGAGTGGTCAACAAAAATGTACTAGCATGTTTACATTGAGTTAAAACTATATAAAAAATGTACTCAACAAAAAGTAAAAAATAAAATTTTCATATATATAATTTGATATTTTCATAAAATTCTTCTCACATGAACATGTGTCCTGATGTGTTAAAAATATGCACCGCAAAGTGTAGTAAGTCAAATTGAATACTCCCTCCGTCTCAAAATAACTGTTCAGTTTTGATATTTTTTAGTCAAATTGACTATTTTTAAAATTAATAATTAAGCATGTGTAAATATATTTTTAACATTATAAAAATTGGTATTAGTAGTAAATTGTATATACATTTTTTTGTTATAACCTCTGCACTTATATTATGACAAAAATGGTACAAAAAATAGTTTTAAAAAATAGTCAATTTGACTTTAAAAAGTCAAAATTAAACAGTTATTTTGGGACGGATGGAGTAATTGGCAAGTGCATGTCAAATCACATAAACTAAACTAATTTTAAAATATTCTTAATATTTATTCTAGACAAATTAAAAATAAAAAGGAAAACTGATTTAACTACAATTGTAACACTAATAAGTAAGTAATCTAGGAATTCGAAACCACTAAACAATAAAATATATTAAATAATTTAATTTTTTTTATTTTTATAACTCAAACCCACTGATTTGATTTACATAATTCGGAAAATGAATCAATTAAGTCCAATTAAAATTAACTATGATTTTGATTTTTCTTCCCTTTTATGTAGTAAGTTTATAATTAATGTGGGAAACAGCACCGGCCCTGGGCTAAAGCTCAAGGTGCCGGGGCTTTAGGCCCACAAAAAATGTCAAATTTTTAGGGCCCCCGCTAAAATTTTTGTGTTATGTATACATGTACTCTAACTTTATGAAAAAGCTACGAATTTTTATTTCTGAAGTCTCGAAGTCTCAAACAGCACGAATGCTCAAAAAAAAACCATGTGGGTATGCACAAATTATAAAGAGAAATGAAGAGGCAATTAATTTCTCGATCTTCATTTATTTTCCTAATTACTTTCTCACCCAGTAGTGCCTTAACTAGTATATAAAGAGTGAGAGCGATTGAGCGAGAGAGATAAAATACTGAAAATTGGAATCACACATCAGTACAACAACACATGTTCCAAAACCCTTCTTTCTCCTCCTCTCTCCTCGAGTGGCATATTGAAGGCTCAAGTGTTAAATGTTATTCCTTCTCACAAATTTAAAGCTAATTTCAGGTATTAATTTTATGTTTTAGGGTTTTGAATTAATTTTTTTGTTTATGAGATTTAGAAGCATTGTTTAATTTAATTGGGCTTGATAACTGATTGAGTAGATTTGTTTATGCTATTATGGATATGTTTATGCTATTATGAATCAAGTGAAAAATTTAATCTCTTTTGGGTTTTTTTAATTGTTTGGGAGTAGTGTTAGACTCTTAATAAAGGAGGCTCTATTTGATAATTAATTTATAGATAATCACGAGATTATGATGAAATTTTGCAGATTTTTAAATTTTTATTCACTATGGCTTCTAAAAAATATATGTCTGAATCTGAAAAAAAGAAAAAAAAAAGAACAAAGCCGATAAATTAGTTCAATCTCAAGCAAGGCCGACCCTGAGTTTTTAAGGGCCTATTTTTTTGTTGTCGCTTTAGGCCCTTAAAAACTCAGGGCCGGCCCTGGTGGGAAAATATATAATATGAAAAATTCACATATTAACATTAATATATCAAAACATTTTAATTAATTTAAAAGTTATATGAAAACTATAAAACGAAGGAATTTCAATAACGAAATATAAAGGCGGGATCAATTAAACAATAAAACATAATTAGTAGAAGAGATGGAAAATATTTTCTTGAACGATTATTTAGGTTATTTCATTATAAATTCATAACGTTTGTAATATAATATGTTGGTAATAATAAAAATGTTGCATGTTGCTTAATTTTAAATTAAAAATAGTTGCCATGTCTACTTCTTTTCTTGCACATCTCGTTATTGGAGTCCAAAATAGATACTCCTATTAATTAGGAAGCTTCTAGAACTCCTTTTTCAATTCAACTTTAAATAAAATAAAATAAAATAATTAAATTAGCAAAAGTATTAAAATGAAGAAAATTAAGTAATTTAAATGTATGACTTGTAAAATTATTATTATTTATTTACTTGTATGTACATTTTGAGCCTATTACATGGGAGAATTCTATAGTCATAAAATGAAGAAGAATAATGTTTGATTGGACAAAGCAAAGAATAGGCAGGGTAACTGATTTTCTGTCACATTCTACCTGACGGCAACATAACTAGCTGACTTTTTTTACCACGTAAGGAAAACGTGCTTTTTCGGCCATTGCCAAATTGAAATCAACGTGAGGTCGGTCAAACTTTGACTAAGATTCTAGAAACTATTCATATTTGGATTTGTTAAATTTCGCAAAAGAAAACAGCAAAAGCTTGTCTTTTGTTTCGTCTTCAAATGTATTTAACTTTATATGATTAAATTATTAATTTTTTTTATTTAATTAAATTTTTTAGGTCATAAACTGAGGACATGAGTTTATGATTAGGCTTGAGCATATTTATGTGTAATTAAAAAAAATTAAATATTTTTTCACATACATTATATATTGGAGGGTAAATATGTCAAATCATCTTAATAAAACAACTTCCTTACTAAAGCAATAAACAATCAATCTAATCCTCTCCCAAACCAAAAAGCCCTAAATCCATGAAAAGGCCTAAATTGATCGACTAAAAAGATGGGATTTGGAAGTGACATACCAATGGGCGGGCGCACTTGGATGCGATGTAAAGTGATCTGGAAAAAATAACGTTACTATTATATAAAAAATAGTCACATAAAGTTTACATACAAGGATACATATTGTGAGCCTCACATGCCAGGCGGGATCCAGAAAATATGCATGTGTGTGTATGTGAGTTTTATGTGACCATTTTTATGTGATAGTAGCATTGTTGTCTGGAGAAAGGGAATGGTTTCGAATTGCAGGTGGAATCGAACATTTTGCAATATTCGGCTTAGTAATACTTGATGTGGGAACGGTATGAGATGGAGATGGGGGATCTAACGGTTTCGAAGTGACAGAGGGTGTCGATATACATGTGGTTGATGCGGTTGGTGTTGAAGCTTGAGGAGTGTCGGATCAGGCCATGTACTCAATTTTTTTCAACTTTTTTCTTTTGTTGATGTAATGTTGATGATGATGATGATGATGCCGAGCAAGTGTGATGGTGATGGGGAAGACGAGTGTCCAAGACAAATTTGATTGGTTTCTTTAATCTTTCAATTTCAACGAAGTGCAAACAATAGTTTTTTAAATAATGCTATGTAAAAATGGTTACATAAAACTTACATGTACGCACATGCATATTGTGGGTCCCACATGCCAGGCGGAGCCTAAAAATATGCATGTGTCAGGCAGGGCCCAGAAATATGCATGTGTATGCTTTATGTGACATTTTTTATGTGATAGGAGCATTGTTGTAGTTTTTTTTCCTTCCGATAATAGATTTGCATTTGATTGTTTGATTGGGTTTACAGTTTGACCTTCTTTGACGGATAAGAGTGTTATTGTAAATGTTATATAATTATTAATTTACATTTTTAACCTTACTTACTTTAAATATATAAAAGAATTGTGATTTTTAATACACATTCGCACTGTTTGTCTATGTCATTCTACTACATCATCAATTTATGACGTGACAGGTTTAATTGAACAAAAGTGAAAAAAATTGATAGTTTAATCATCTAATTAAAAATATTGAAAGGTCGACCACTGAAGTGGAAAAAGGATAATAGTTTAAGTTATTAATTTATATTTATGCCGAAGATTATATAAAGTGACGAGTACTTTTAGTTTTTTTATACTAATGGGCGCCACTAAATTACATATTTATCTATCATTTTTTGTACTTTATCTCATCATTTTGGGGACAAAAAAATTTATACATTTAGTCATCTTTTTTTAGGGACAGAGAGAGTAACTAATAGAACCGTTGTAAGTTTAATTATTTTATAATTTTTTGATATATCATCTCAATTTTAAAAAGTGTACTACACATATGATTAGTATGATTTGTTTTTTTGTTTCGAAAAAAGGTGTTGGGGTCTTGCTATTTATATTTGGCAGCTCCATATCTTTTGATATATTTGTCTTGCACTCTTTGGTGCATTGTTTTATTTCATAGAGATGAAGAACTCAATTCTAATTTACATGAATTATATACTTCGAGCTCTTTTTTTACATGATTGTGTACTTCGAATTCTTTTTTAACATGATTGTTGGATAAATTATTAAATTTATTATTCAAATCAGCTCGTGCAATCCAGTGAAAGGTTAAAATGAAGGTAGTGATTTGTATGTAACTAATTATTCTAGCTACGAATTTCAAATCAATCATTAGGAGTATTATGAAAGTTGGGACTAAAATGCACAGGTGCCCCCTGAATTTAAGGTCATTTAGGTATTGAACCACCTTCTTTTAGTCAACACAAACCGAGTCCCTTTTTATCAAAAAATTTGGGTATTGAGCCCCCAGGCGCCACATGGGCGTTGACTTCCTACGTGGCACTCGCGGCGCCTACATCAGCATTTTTTAAATTAAATTTTCACCTGTGTTTGCTGACGTGGCAGTTTTACAATTAAATCCCAAAAATATGGTCATCCCATGATTCGAATTCAAAACCTCCCACTTGGAATCTAGGTCATCAAACCAACTGAGCTACAGAGCCTAACTATTAAACAATCAACATTAATTAAAAAAGTAAACAATTAACATTAATTAAAAAATTAAACAATTAACATTAACAAATTTATAGATTAAAATTTAAAAATTGAAATTAAAAAAAATTAAAACTAACTTACAAATTTTAAAAAGAATATATTTAAAATTAAGCTTAAAATTAAAACTTAAAAATATCCCATATTCAAATAACAATGCTACTATCACATAAAAACTTACACATAATGTTCACATACACACACATACATACTGTGGGACCTCGCCTGACATGCGGGGCTCGCAGTATGTTTGTGTGTGTATGTGAACATTATGTGTAAGTTTTTATGTGATAGTAGCATTATTTATATTCAAAATATCACTTGAAAAGACATTTCTAGAAATTATATAACAAATTATAAAATCTTACAAACTCTAATATACTATAATTCATGCTGCATTAAATACACAATAATTAACCAAATTCTAGAAATTTTACAACTTTTAAATTCAAAAACACACATTAACACACCAAGAACACACATACAACTTCAAACACACACACACTAACACACCAAGAACACACACACTAACACACCAATACACAATAATTAACCAAATAAAACATAAAATTAAATATATAACAGATCTGTAGAATCCGGCGACCAGATCAGAAATCCGACGACCTGATCTTTCTCATTTCATTTCTTCATCTCAGCCTCCATCGTTCAACAGAGCCTCTTCTCTTAGATCTACGTTCTCTCATTTCTCATTTCTGAATTTTCTTTCGAATCTGGATAGGTCGTTCTTTGATCTACATTTTGACTACGGATTTGTGTAGTTTTAATCAGAAATTCATTTCCATTTCTGCTCGATTGTGTTGACATGGAGTCTTATTTATGAAGGTCAGGTGAATTTCAAGCTTATATATCCAGATATGTAGAGGTATGGTTTAGATCTTCTTCATTTCTTACAGATCTGCTACTTCTTATGTAAATCTAGTTTTGAAGGCAGATTGACCTCTCGGTTGATAGTTTAATTGGATGTCTTTGTGTGTTTGTTATTCGTAGTCTCTCTTTCGGATGGTTGAATCAGATCTCGGATCTTATCAGTTGCAGAAGTTTGAGAAGAATTGAAGATGTTTAGATGTTTAGGGTATTATGTTTAGTTCCACCAGTCTTATGTTTTTAGGGTATTATGTTTAGTTCCACCAGTCTTATGTTTAGATGTTTAGGGTATTATGTTTTAAAAATATTTTTTGTTTCCATTGATTGATTGATTGATTAAGTATATAACATATTTATTTGTAAAACTAAACAATCTGGCCTTTGTTGCTTGGGTGGTCTTGTAATTAACAATTATTTTTATTATTATTATTGTGATTATTATTATTATTATTGATATTATAATTATTATTATAATTATTATTATTATTATTACTATTATTATTATTATTATTACTATTATTATTATTATTATTATTATTATTATTATTATTATTATTATTATTATTATTATGGTTATTATTACTATTATTATGGTTATTATCTGGAAAAAAGAATTGTTTTGTTATAAAACTTAATCCTTGAATAAATTTAATAGTTAGGCTCTGTAGCTCAGGTGGTCTCATGACCTAGATTCCAAGTTGAAGGTTTTGAGTCAGCAACACGTGGAAATTTAATTTAAAAAATGCCAATGTCAGATATTCCATGTCAGCGCCTGGAGTGCCATGTAGGAAGTCAATGCACATGTGGCGCCTGGGGGCTCAATACCCAAATTTTTGGATAAAAAGGGGCTCGATTTGCGTTGACCAAAAGAAAGGGGCTCAATACCCAAATGACCTTAAGTTCAGGGGCTAACCATGCATTTTACCCATGAAAATTGTAATCATCTACTGACCTAATATTTTCAAGTTTCGGTGATTAATTGTATGGTGGCTCAATCATTTTAACCTTTGGAGAAACTAAGAAACTTTATGAACTCGGAAGCAAAAATTTAATTGAATGGTCTTGAGTCTTGACTTGAGCTTCTCCCCTAACTTCAAACCAATTAAAAACAAATTTAGCACATATATTATCAGTACACTTCTACAAAAGGAGTTTCACTTTGATTTTTTTAAGTTTATTTATAATATTTTTGAATTTAAAATTGATATAAATTAATTTAATTTTAATTAATACAATTAAGACTATTGTAAATTTTCTAAGGTATATTAATTATAGAATTTGTTCTTTTTCGAATTTTATCAAAAAATTTAAAGATTAAACTCTTTTGTGTAGAAATGTGGAAGTATTAATATATCAATAAGGTAGACTGTAAGACCCCGAATTTTATGAAATAAAAGTATTTAATTTTTCAGTAATTGGTTAAATTGATAAAAATGTTATAGTTATTGTAATTTGTGAAAATTTTACAAAATAAGCAAGTGGTCATAAAATATTCGTTGTGTCGGGAAATATTCGTTGTGTCAAGGAATATTTTTTTTGTCGGAGAATATTCGTACGACGGCGCAGTCTTTGGTAAACCTCACAACGGAATAACTGTCGGATATAGAAAGCGACAAAAATAACATTTTTATAAAAGTAACGACAAAATTTTTACCGTTAAACTATTGAAATACCTGGTGATAAAAGTACAGTAATATTCATTTTTGCAAAGTAGCACACGGTATTGTACAATATCTTTGATTATTGATGCTTACGTAAGAAGTCACTCAGTATTCAATAATTGCTACAGTAGTTGCTGCACAGTATTTCATATTATTGATTCAATTATTGTCACAGTATCATCTGCACAATATTTTACATTGTTAAATCAATAATTGTCACACATATTATTTAAATAATATTATTAGATAGCATTATTGGCAATGTTTAGAAAGTTCAGTCGAGGAAAGGGATTAGGTCATCTAATTGTACGCCAGTAAGGAGAAATCCTTATCGGAAAGCCCTCTCTTTCCTGAGAACGGCCTGATTGTCAATATTATAATTCTGTAATATTAATTTGAATAATAATTGATGAATGGTTGATAAAAATATTCTCATTGTGTTGGGAATATTAATGTTAGTGGGAATCGACATTTATTTCGATAAAAGTTGATTTTCGGATGTTAAATTGACCAAACGATGAATTAATTGAATAAATGGGCAATTAATGAGTGGTTAACATGTGGGACCCACTTATGGGCGGATGATGAATGTGAGTGGTTGCAATTAATGCTAATTGTTGAATTGGTGAAAAAATTGGTTGAGTTGGTTGCCGAGCGTTGAATTTTCTTCCTCCAAACTGTACTATAAATAGAATTTCTCAGATGAGCAACGGAGAATAACATCACCACAATACAGAAATTTTGATTCTATAATATTGCTATATACTTTGAGTGTAGTTTATAGTCCAAGATTTTCTCAAAATAATATCCGGAATACCAGTCAAATCTAGTTTATACTAAGATAAAGGATATTATTATTTTTAGTAATGGATGTTACTTTCTTTCAATACTCATAAGGGTTGTTCTTTTATTCCTTATTAATCTGTGGGAATAACCTGTCTACGTGGACTATCGCATGCATGGTGATTTACCCTTTGTATTCATTCTTTATTAATCTGTGGGAATAATCTGTCTACGCGGACTACCGCATGCATGGTGATTTACCCTTTGTATTCATTCTTTATAAATTATGGAAATGATCTGTCTACGCGGACTACCGCATGACGGGTGAAAATCCATTTGCAGTTTCGTATATTATTTCATTTCAGATTCCTAACTCTAAACTTACTATGGTAAGTATTGCTTCTATAATTCCTGAAATGATTAGAAATTGCTTAAGATTTTCGATTCATCT
Source organism: Panax stipuleanatus (assembly GCA_020205555.1). Lineage (NCBI taxonomy): Eukaryota > Viridiplantae > Streptophyta > Magnoliopsida > Apiales > Araliaceae > Panax > Panax stipuleanatus. Next base: position 95,571,572 of record CM035123.1, on the reverse strand, counting down.
AATATTATTTCAATGGAATATTGGTCTGAACTTCTTATTAAAATTAAATCTTTTCATGTCGGGTACTATTCACAGGTTACTATTCATGGGTTACTATTCATGGGTTACTATTCATGGGTTACTATTCACAGAAAGAAATATATTTTTTCCTTTTCTGTCCAAATTATCTTTGATTGGACCCATGTTTTCATCTTCATGTCGATAATTTGAATATTATTGAACTCTGGATAAATTAAATTATAAATCTCTAATATTTATCCTTTATTTCACTTGATTGGTTCTTTATATTAATTTTTCATCATCCTCAGACTTAAATTGTGTGAAAGTTATCTTTGGCCCGTAGTGCAAAGATGAATAGTTGACTTATGAATATCTTTAGTCCGTAGTGCAAAGATGAACAGTTCAATTATGAATATCTTTGGCCCGTAGTGCAAAGATGAACAGTTGATTGATGAATATATTTGGCCCGTAGTGCAAAGATGGACAGGAATTTGGTATGATCTTGACCACTGGTGATACAAACGAATATTTTTGGCCCGTAGTGCATGGATAATTTGTTGATTAGAAATATTATTGATTGTTGTTACAGGGATAAAATATTGATGATGGACTTTTAAATCATAGAAGATAGTAGACATTATTCTCTATTTGACTCTTCTAATGGATTGTTATTTCCGCTGCAATTGTTGATCTAAAACTTGTTGTCTATTGTATTCTATCAGATTTTTCCCTGTTGAGGACTAAGGATAATTTTTTCTACATTATCTTAGTCATAATATTCTTTACTGGGATAGTTGAGCTCACCCTTTTCTTTCATTGTTCTCTTCAGGAAATGAGAATGTCGCGGGGACTAGTCGGGGAATGGAGTGGTGGTCCGAGTTAGAGCTGTAGTAGTTCTCATTATTTTGTGAAATATTGTGATAATAAATGTAATGAGGACTTATTTGAGTGTTTATATTTTTCATATTTTATACGATTTGTATTAAAACTCACAGTTTGTGTGGTCGTATTTTGCACGACCGTATAAAATAATAAAGATTTGTATTTGGATTCTGTACCATGTATTGACGACTCAGAATGGGTTGTGTGAACCTATTTTGGGGGCATCACAGTTGGTATCAGAGCTTAGGGATATGATTCCTGGCGGAGATCTGGGATTAGAACTAGGAGGGGAGAGACGAGTAAAAACCTTTGCTAGTGTGTCCTACCTAAGCTTATATGTTATTTAATTGGTCGGACGGAATATAGGGTTAATATGTGACATATTAATTTCTTTAATTAACCCTTGTTTTGTGACAGTATTTGAGAATGGCATCTGAAAATCTAAGCAATGGAGCATATGAGACCATTGAGACACCACAAATCAATTACCAGGATAATGTTCAACAGGAAGGCAATAATCCTCCTGTAAACAACACCACTGACCAATCAATGAATGATGGGATGTTTAGGAGCTTTCTGCAGTTCATGCAAAACCAGACGAGAGAAACTCTTGTTCAAAATGTAGGTGGAAACAATGGCATCTCACGGTTTGTTACTGCTAAACAATTCAAGGAGTTGGGACCACCAGAGTTTTTGGGAAAGCCAGATCCACTTAAGGCAGAAACTTGGGTTAAGCAAATCACCAAGATATTTGATGTCCTGGGGTGCACAGATGAGCAAAAGGTTCCTTTCGCCACCTTTATGTTCCGTGGGAAAGCAGATTATTGGTGGGAATCTGTGAAGCGTACTAATCCTTCTGCACTTAATATGTCTTGGGAGAAGTTGCAGGAATTGTTCAATGACAAGTACTTTTCAGAAAGTATTCGTCATATGAAGAAGGTGGAATTCATTAAACTGGAACAGAACAACATGACTGTATCCCAATACGAGGCCAAGTTTGCGGAGTTATCCCGGTTTGCATCTCATTTGGTGGATAATGAGGAACGAATGACACGAATATTTTGAAAGGTTTGAAACCTGAAATTCGTCAATACCTCATTCCTCACAAACTTTGTTTGTATTCAGATGTTGTGAACAGGGCTCAATTTTTAGAACGGAATAATGAGTCTGTTCAACCAAATGACAATAATCATAGTCGTACCGGTGGCTTTAGCAACAAAGAAGACAAACTGAGGCTCTAGTCGAGGAAAATTGTAGTGACATTGCACTCAATCGCTCTCAGATGCATGAGCTGGTGGAAGGTGTCAAGCGCCTCTCTGACGATATTCGAACCCTTGATGCTGACATAAAAGGGGAGAATAATGAGCAAGGAGATGAAGGCAGAGGCAAAGGTAGCAGAGGTGGAGGAGGTGGAAGGCAAAGGCAAAGGCAAAGACAAACACACATTCAACCACCTCCTCAGCAGGGAAGGCAAAGGCAAACTCAAATTTGTCAATCGTCGGGTGGCAACTCCAGAAGTCCAAGTTATCAGCCTCCACGATCTGATCAGCAGATACAGCGTTCTCTCATGGCTGAACCTCTTCAAAGGAGTCAAGGTCAAGCTTCTAGCTCACAAGGCATATCCTCTACGGGTCTTAATATGCCAGTTGGAGATCATGTCTTCATGAACAGACATGATCATTCAGAACCACTGACCCGAGAAGAGCTAGAGGACATTGCATGGAGAGATGAAGCCTCAAGGAGAAGAAGAGCTAAAGAGTATGCCAACCCTCCGAGAAATAAGAGGCAAAGAAGGGAGAGATAAGTCAAAGCTTAACCTGTATTGATGTTTCTATGCTAGATTGTAATATCTGTTCAAACATCAATAAATTCATGCTTATTCTCTAGAGATTTCAGCTGCTCACTGAAACACTAAGCCATATTTACTTTCTACCACTCTGCATTTAAAAAATGATGCTATAATCCAAATCTCCTTGATTATGTCAACATCAAATAGGAGGAGATTGTTGGGAATTGCATATTCATATTTGATATTGAAAGTAAATATAAATGCTTAAGTGTAAAGTCCTTCAATGATCATATATACAAGGACTTAGATGATAGATCAAAATTGTTAGGTTGATTTGAACTTTAATGTTTATAATTTATGTAAATAAATGTATAGAAGAAAAGATCAAAACTGTTAGGTTGATCTATTTGAGCTGTAAAAGTTAAAGTCTTGACAGAATCGTCTGTCAAAGACAGCATACAGAAGCCAAGGCAGAATCGTGGTGCTTAAAGGAAGATGTCCAGAATCGTAGTCTGCCAAGAGAACCAAGTCTGCAGAGGCCAAGGCAAAATTCGTTAAAGCTTAAGTGAAAGCATCGAAGAATCGTAGTCTGCCTTGGAAGCCACACTGAGAATCATGGAAAATATCCGAGCGCCTGCCTAGCTAAGTCAAGAAACGCAGTGTGCTCTCGAAAACGTGGAGTCTGCAAAGCAAGCAAGAAAGAATCGTAGTCTGCCGAAGAGCTTAAGAGAAATCGTAGTATTCTCTACGATTAAGTCTGAGTCAAGCCTGTGCGAGCCAACACACAACAATTATGGTAAAATGACCATAATTGTAGTGCTCCTCCAGTCAGCATCAAAGTTTGTAGTTCTGATGAAGGGAGGAAGAGCAATAAATAAAGAAAGGCTTATAGCCGTTGACAAATTGATGGTCCCAATGATTCTATATTCATCCTTAGTACAAATCGAAGAAGCGTATTGAAGAAGCTAAGGAAATGACTAAACCACCTGCTGAAAACATCTTTCCAGGTGTTAGGTGAGATTGCAGTCTGCTGTGTCAGTGGGCCAGTTGGCTGTGCAGCAGGAAAGCAGGATGTCAACATCAACTGCACAGAAACGTCTGAAGCATTTAATGCTGCAATGGGAGCATTCAAACGAATATATTTTGAATGGCTCTTTCATAAGAAAATTAGACAAGGATTCAGACTAAGCAGTCAAGATACAAAGAAAGAAAAGATAACTCAGAAATCTCAAGAGCACTCAACAAAAACACTTTACGAACCTGAAAGAAGGAAAGCTTGCTTCGCCACTCAGTTCTTCAGAACTGATGCTTAATTGCAACTGAGTAGCACACCCCAGAATACAACTCTCAATCCAAGGTGTACCAAGTCAGAAGGACTTGAAGAGTTCTAAGTGAACTAAGAGAAGTTCCAAGGCTGCTTTAGCTTTGAAGAGTTCTAACTGAACTAGAGAAGTTCCAAGGCTGCTGGCCTTGAAGTAATTTAAGTGATTCAAGTTGTAAGAGATATCCTTAGTGGATTTCCTACTCGTGGAGTAGAAGAGTGGACTAGGAGCATTGTGTGCTCTGAACCACTTAAAACCTCTGTGTCTCATTGTCTCTCATTAACTGCTATAACTGTTATATTTGTTATAACTGCTATAACTGCTTATCTAACTATCATTGCATTATCTTTAAGGGGACCAAACATATATTTCGCTGCTGTCAGTATATTCAATACTGATAATTGAATATATATATATATATATATATATTGTGTCTTTGGGAACTAATAATTGGTATCAGAGCAGGTTCTCTCAACTAGCATACAAGCTTGAGTAGATCCAATGACACATCTGATAAGCGAGACTAAGACAGGTGGAGAAAGCAAGCTACCTATGTGCAACAGAGACAAGTTTGCCAATTGAAAAGTTCTGATGCAAGCATACATGGATTCAATAGATGATGATCTATTTGAAACTGTACTGAATGGGCCCTACATACCAACAAGGCTTGCACCAACTTCAGAAGAACCAAGCAGAGTTGTGATCAAGGCTAAATCTGAATGGACTGACAACGAGAAGAAAGATGTACAGGTGGACAAAAAGGCTAAGAACATTTGTTCCAGTCCTTAGAAGACAATCTGTTTGAGAACGTGGTCAACTGCAAAACTGCTAAGAAAGTCTGGGAAGCATTGCTCATCATGCATGAAGGAACAGAAGAAGTCAGAGAAAACAAGAAATCTTTACTAATTCAACAGTAGGAGATGTTTGCCCATGTTCCTGGAGAAAATGTCACTTCCATTTATGAAAGATTCACACTGCTGCTCAACTCTATCAGAGGTTATAGAAAGATCTACCCAAACAAAGATCTAGTCATCAAGTTCATGAGGTTCCTTACCAAGCTGGTGGGATGCCAAGACCACTGCAATCAGAGAGTCAACGAATCTGCATGAGATGATAGTTCAACAACTCTACGAAAACCTTCTTACCTACGAGCTAGAACTGACTCAACGAGCAAAAAATCTATCAGAAGGAAGAAAGAAGAATAAAGGAGTTGCTCTCAAAGCAAAAAAAGAGATCTCCAAAGCTCATGCTGAAGATGAATCTGACTCTGAGGAAGATGATGATGATAATGATGATGATGATGAAGCTGCAATGCTGGCCAGAAGATTTAGAAGGCTCATGCTCAAAGGGAGAAGCAACAAACCTAAAAGATTCAACAATAATAACAGTCGATCAGTGACCTATGCTACAACTGCAAGAAGCCTGGTCATTTCATTGCCAACTGCATCAAGCCTATCAGAGAAGAGCTGAAAAGAAAGTCATCCAAAGAAAGAGCTCAAAGGCTACAAAAGAATAAGAAGAAAGAGAAAGGGCTTGTAGCTGGAAGCTCTTGGAATGATTCAGACAACGACACCAATGTTGAGTCTGAAGATGATGAAGCACCCCAAAAAGCCAACATATGCCTGATGGCCAAAGATGTACTCAGCAGGAAAAGTGCTGAAGCAGTCATAGACGAGGTATTTGATTTCAACTCTCCTGATATAGATATTGATGATTTAAGAACTGGCATTCGTGACATGTCAATTGATCTATATCAAAATATAAGATGGTTAAGAGTTCTATCTAAAGATTACTCTGATCTTCAAAAGGAGAAAGAGAAAGTTTAGAAAGAGCTGGAAGCAGCTCTACTAAGTTCTGACTCTCTCTCTCTAAGCTTGAAGCTGAGAATAAAATCTTGAGGGAGACCAATGAACTAAGCATACAAAGAGAGTCAAAGCTAACCTCTAAGATTGAGGAGTTAGAAAAGACTATCTCTACATGGAATAGATCTTCTTCATTTATGGACTCCCTGATCTCCAGTCAGAAGAATATTTTTGACAAAACAGGTTTAGGATTTGGGGAATCCACCCTAGAACCACTTGTGGAAAAGGAAAAGGAAACTAACATGAGTGATACTTCTAATCTCAATAGAAGTATCACATTTGTGAAGTCCACACAGAAGGATGAACCAGTGCAATCTTGTTCCTCTAATCCAAGCCATGTCCCTGGACACAACGGATTTCTTACTGGTCTAGGATCCAGAAAGCAGAAGAGTAACTCAATTACCACTGCCAAACCTCGAAAAATCGTAGAGTCACAAAAAATTAACTCCACTAATCTACTTGGATGGAATCGTGGTGTTGAAGTTCACTTAGCACAAAACAAGAATCCCAAGGCTGCATGGAACAAGAAGATGCAATATAAAGGTAAGGTTATCAAGCATCCACAGAAGTTCCAATGGAGAAAGAATCCACACACACACACACAAGCATGAATTATATTAGATGCTTTGCATATGGAATATTTGGTCATAAAGCTGCACTTTGCTTTCATAATACTGTGCATGGGAGACCCAAAGTCAAGCAGATTTGGGTTCCTAAGGGTACTAACATTGCAGGACCCATGCTAGTCTGGGTACCAACATGAAAGCTGAGTCTGTCTGCAGGAAATGAGCACCACGATTACAACATGGTATCTGGATAGTGGTTGCTCAAGGAATATGACCAGGAACAAAGCCCTCCTATCAAACTACACAGAGAAAGAGGGACCAACGATTATCTTTGGAGATAATAGCTCTGGCAAGACAAGAGGCTATGGATCAGCTAGGAATGGTGCGGTGTCCTTCAGCAAAGTGGCTTATGTTGATGGACTAAAGCACAATCTTTTTAGCATCAGCCAACTCTGCGATAAAGGCCAACCTTTCTCAACAATCAGTGTCAAGTCAGAGATCTGGAGACATCCTTTATCAAGCTGACAGGAACAAGAGAAGGAAATGTGTACACTGTCAACCTTGCTCAGCTCAGTTCTGATGAGACAGTATGCTTTCTTGCAAAAGCATCTGAAGAAATAAGATGGCTTTGGCATAGAAGGTTATCTCATCTCAACTTCAAGAGTATGTCTACGCTGGCCTCCAAAGATCTGGTAGCAGGTTTACCCAAGTTCAGCTTCATCAAAGAAAGACCATGCAACGCCTGCCTGCTTGGAAAGCAAACAAAAAGCTCATTTAAAGGCAAAGAAATCAACTCAATTGATAGGCCCCTACAATTACTGCATATGGATCTCTTCGGGCCAATTCCAACTATGAGCCTAGGAGGAAAGAGATATTCACTGGTCGTAGTGGATGACTACACCAGATTCACATGGGTATTCTTTCTTACCTCTAAAGATGAGACAAGCTCCCAACTGATAAAGATGTTCAAGCTGGTGATGAATGAAAGAGAAGAGACAATCAAGGCAATAAGGAGTGATCATGGCAGAGAGTTTGACTTCTCAGAAATAGATCAGTCCTGTTCAGACAATGACATCAGTCACAACTTCTCAGCTCCACGAACTCCTCAGCAAAATGGAGTAGCTGAGAGAAAGAACAGAACACTTATAGAAGCTGGAAGAACTCTACTAGCAGCAGCTCATTTGCCTGAATACTTCTGGGCAGAAGCCATCAACACTGCGTGCTACACACAAAATAGATCTCTTGCACACTCTACTTTGAAGAAGACTCCCTATGAGCTGTGGAAAGGAAGAAAGCCAAATGTCAGTTACTTCCATGTGTTCGGCTGTTCATGCTACATTCTCAACAATGGAAAACAATATCTGACTAAGTTCCAATCCAAGTCAGATGAAGGAATCTTCCTTGGATATGCCACAGACAGCAAAGCTTATAGAGTGTTCAATAAGAAGACACTAAGTGTTGAAGTCTCGATCCATATCATCTTTGATGAAACAAACTTGGACAAGTCTGCACCTTAAGACACTACGATTGACGATACCGACACTACGAATGAAGTAGTCATGCCCAACACTACGACCATAGTTCCTGAAGGAGGAATCGTAGTGTCCGAAGAAGAAATCGTAGAGAAAGCTGCACCAGACGACGATTCTGATCAACAAGAACCAGAAGTCAATCTTGAAGAGTTCAGACAAAAAGGCACCAGAACTGATGTTCCAACAATTAACAGATGGAAAAGAGATCACACTCAAGACCTAATCATTGATGATCCAACTGCAAGAATCAAAACAAGATCTGCAACACAGAATGAATGTTTCTATTTGAGTTTTCTGCCTCAAATAGAACCCAAGAAGATTGAAGATGCAATGCTAGATGCAAGCTGGATTGAAGACATGCAAGAGGAACTGAATCAGTTCGAAAGAAGCAAAGTCTGGAGATTGGTTCCAAGACCAAAGAATCACCTTGTCATAGGCACCAAATGGGTCTTCAGAAACAAGATAGATGAAGATGGGGTGATCACAAGGAACAAAGCAAGACTAATGGCCAAAGGTTATTCTCAAGAAGAATGCATTAACTATGATGAGACCTTTGTACCAGTTGCCAGACTTGAAGCAATCAGAATATTCCTTGCATTTGCTACCCACATGAAGTTCAAAGTATTCCAGATAGATGTCAAGAGTGCATTCCTAAATAGTGAACTTCAAGAAAAAATATATGTGGAACAACCCCCTGGTTTTGTCAATCTAACCATCTCTAACTATGTCTATAGATTAGACAAAGCCTTATATGAACTTAAACAAGCACCTAGAGCATGGTATGAAACACTAACTAACTTTCTTATTGAAAAAGGATTCACTAGAGGTAGAGTAGACACTACATTATTTCTTAGGAAACACAAAGATAAAGTTTTACTAGTACAAATATATGTAGATGATATTATCTTTAGTTCTACTGATGAAAATCTATGCAAGAGATTTGTCAAGCTTATGCAGAGCAAGTTTGAAATGAGCATGATGGGTGAGCTGAACTTCTTCCTTGGACTGCAAGTGAAGCAATCTGATGAAGGTATCTTCATAAACCAAGCCAAGTACATCAAAGACTTACTTAAGAAGTATGGTATAGAATCAGCCTCTCCCATGAAAATACCAATTGCTCCAGCAACTAAGCTCGACAAAGATGAGAAAGGTAAAAGTATTGACATTACTCAATACAGAGGTATAATAGGCTTCCTTCTCTACCTAACTGCCAGTAGACCAGATATAATGTTTGCAACATGTATATGTGCAAGATTTCAAGCTAATCCTAAGGAATCACACTTAACTGCTGTAAAAAGGATTTTCAAGTATCTTAAAGATACACCCTACTTGGGTCTATGGTATCACAAGGAGTCCTCATTTAAACTGACAGGATATTCAGATGCTGACTTTGCAGGATGCAAAATAGATTAAAAAAAAAAAGTAACAGTGGCACTTGTCAACTGCTAGGAAACAGACTAGTGTCCTGGTTCAGCAAGAAGCAAAACTTAGTATCAACTTCAACAACAGAAGCTGAATACATTGCTGCAGGCAGCTGTTGTGCTCAAATCTTATGGATGAAGAACCAGCTAGCAGATTATGGGTTTGATTTCAAATCTATACTTATACACTGTGATAACAAAAGTGCCATAGCAATAACAAATAATCCTGTCATGCATTCTAGGACCAAGCATATAGAGATAAGATATCATTTCATTAGGGATCATGTTCAAAATAGAACAATATCTTTGCAATACATCCCTACTGAAAATTAACTTGTTGATATATTTACAAAACCCTTAGATGAATCCAAATTTAATAATCTAATAAGTGAGTTAGGTATGTTAAATTTGCAACCATAAATTCTATGCTCTAGAAAGTGCTAACCATGCAGATATAAAGGCCAAGTCAAAAATCGTAGAGATGACTAAGAGAAACCACGATCGTGGAGTGATCCAAATAAGGCAGAAAAGCTCACTGTGATATCAGCATTATCAAGCTAAGCAACTATTCTAATAAGCGTCTCAGGGACAAACCTGATCCTTAGTGATAAACTAAAAGGTTCGCCCTTCCTGAGTAACCTTAACTAAGAAGGGATGTCATTTCAGAATACATCACAGAAAACCGTAGAGTTAACGGTCAAGGAGCAAGCAAAGGATCAATCTCAACAATCGTGGAGTGGTTCTCGACAATCGTAGTCCTCTCACAAAGACTCACTAGCTCAGGGGGAGCTAAGGGCAGAACGGAACTTTTCACAAGACTTAAAACTGTAGAGTCCTGCAGAACTCAGCACGTGTCCCACAATGCAAAATATATGGAGGGAAGTTATAAATTAATTTTAAATTGTCATTTGTCAGTTTACTTTTTGAATTCCAAACGCTTATCTCTCTCTCTCAAACGAAACCCTAAGTTTTAAAAAGTTAAACCAGTTTGTTCATTTCAGAATACTCAATCAAACAAGCAAATGGCTGCTTCCAATGTTGTTTCTGGCTAGCAACTTTGCTTTGACGGGTTCGAGAAGGCTAGACCTGAGTTTCACAAGATTCTATCACTACTGAAGAAAGCTGGACTCGAAGAAGCTCTGAGCACCAGCACACTGATCTATCCAAGGCTAGTGAAAGAGTTCTATCACAATGGAGTCGTTGATGGAGACTTCATCCTCACCAAAGTCAAGGGCGTGCAAATACGACTCAACGCCGAGAGCATAAACCTAGCCCTACATTTCAAATTTGAAGGTGTTATGGACATGGAGGTTATTGACTTCCAGGAAAGTCTGAAGAAAATGCGCTACACAAAGATTAAAGGAAAGAGTGGCTACAAGAAGAAAGAGTTTCCCCAAGAATATGAGTTCCTTGCTGATATTATTGGAAAATGCATATGTTGCAAGGGCTCTGGCCACGACTCTATCAACGAGAAGCAACTGAAGCTCATGACAGCCATCCGCTTCAGAATCCAACTCAACTATGGAGCCTTGTTGATGGATTGGTTAGGGAAATGGATGCAAAGTCCTATGAAGACAAAGAGCACTACGAAGATGCCCTATGGAAGGTTTATCAGCATCATTGTACAGTCCGCTCTGGGTGACAAAATTGAGGACAAAAAAGGTGTTTCTATCATTCCCAACAGAAAAATAACCCAGCAACTGTTCCAGAACTGGAAGAGAAACCCAACATAAATTGTAAAGATGATGTCTGCAACTTCATCTGCTGTGAGGGAAACCAAGGAGGAAGAAGAAGAAGTCAACCAAGAAAACGCTGTGGCTCTGATCAGAAAGAACAAAGATGACAGAAGAAAAGCTACTGAAAAGGCTAAACAAACTACTGAGCCTCAAGCATCTGGTCCAACCCCTGAAGAGACCAGAATCATTAAAGATGTGATAGCTTACATCAGAGATGTAGACTACACTGCTGCACCTGATCAGGCTATAAATCAAGCTGATATGGAGATGCCAGAAACTGGTGCTCGTGCTGATGAAGCTCAAGGAGAAGAAATGGCCGACTCTAAAAGGATTGTGCCAGAAATAATAGTAATAAGCCCTGCTAAAGTTACTGTTCATTCTGAAGAAGTTATGGTAGAAGATGTGACACCGTCAGAAAAAGAAGGGCCAGAAGCACTTGAAGTAAACTCAGCCAATGCTGAAGAAGAAACTCTGAAAGCTCCGGTTCAAGAAAGTGCTACAGCTGAGGGGGAGCTGTTAGAAGCACTAGAACCAGAAAATGCAGAAGCTGAGGGGGAGCTACCAAAGGAAAATCTTGAAGTCTCCCCAGTTCATGAAGAATTCGTAGAGTCTGCTGCTGCAGAAATGGTGAATATTGCTGATGATGATGTGATGAATGATGTGGTGGAAGTTCATGATGCAAAGAGTGATGAAGAAGAGGATGATGATCTTGAGATTCTGTATATGGGACAAGATGGTGAAAGAACAGCAAACTACAATCAGCTGTTCAATTACTTGCCCATGATGCCATATCATAGAGCTATGATTCTCAACTCATGGGATCACATATTATGGACATTCAAGGCATATCCAGCAATTTCAGTGTTTGCCTATGGATTCCCAAGAGAAAGAATGTTTGCCCAGAAGCTGATCACAAATGAGTCAACTTCTGAAGCTTAGCCAAAGGTATACATCACTCCCCTCTCTTTCATTAACAACCACTCTCCATCATACCATTTTAATCAATTCTACGAATTGCCCAAATGGTTGGAAGTGGCCCTGTATCCACTTAATCAGTTTCCAGTTACAGAGTCCCAAAACTCTGTGACTGATGAACTAAACAACCAACTTATTCTCGTAGAGCCAACTATTAATGATCCAATGGTGATTGAGCATATTACAAAAGTAGTCGAAGAAATACTCGCAAGCTCAACCATTGAGACACAAACTCTGGACGACACACTACAATTAACACCTACTGATCAATCTGATATGGAAATCGTAGAGTCTCCAGAATAGCTCAATGAAACAGAAACACAGACACCTGAGCCAAACACTACGCCTACACAGCAAACACAAACACATGCCCCTCTAACCCAAGCAGACATTCCCTCATCCTCCAATAATGAATATTTTGACATGACAATTGCTCTAGCAAATATGTCAAGGAGAGATGAACACACTACGGCTCCTCCTCCTTCTGAGACACAACGAATTCTTGATCAATTGTCTCTAATGCCTATAAAGGAGGAGTTGACTGAAACATTGAACCAAATGGGTTCAGAGTCTGGAGAGATTCTTGAAGCATACTCCCTAGCACTTCACATGAGATTCGATAATATTATCGACTCTGTTAAGACTCTGCCAGGAAATTTGACAACTGAGCTATCCAGGAAGCTAAAGGAGATTGTACGGGAAATGGCTGACAGCCTCAGTAAAAGGGATGCCATTCACTTTGCTGCCACAAAGAAGCATAAGGAAGCCATGAAGATAATGCAGAAGAATCAGCAATCTCAAAATGAGTTGATGTCCAAACAGATTTCAGAACTGCGTATCTCTCTACAACAATTCCAAGCCTGCAGTGTCACTCAAATTAATAAGAATAACAACACAATGGAGCGGCTTTAGCAACAAAGAAGACAAACTGAGGCTCTAGTCGAGCAAAATCGTAGTGACATTGCACTCAATCTATAACGACCCCAAAATTCATACAATATAATTCTCACTCTCGATCGTTAACAATACAATTTTATTCTAACCTTACATCATTATTTGATATTAAAATCACTAAAAATACGGAATATTTAAAACTTTTATACAATCTTTTTTTATTGACCTGAATCGCAACCTTTACATTACAAATATTTGATTCAATTCTATTACATGAATCGATTCCTCTAAGTTACTATACAAAGTATTACATCACAAGCAATATCCATTATACATCGGATAGCTCAACCTTACAACTTTAACAAGTATAATACATCCAAAAGAAACACATTACTCATCTAGAATAAATAATTTCTTGCAATGCTATTGATCTTAACATTCAATTAGCACGCATCATTACCTTGCATCCTTGACCTGCAAAAGTGGTTATTTGCAAGAGTGAGTTTGAAAGCTCAGCAAGACCTAACAGTTTTCATGCATCACATAGCACATAATAACATGCTCAACATATATCTCATATGTAAGACCCCAACTTTTATGAATAAAAAATTTAATTTCTCTATATATTATTTTGAAATAGTAAGGTGTTGATTTTGGTAAGTTATGGGGTGATTTATGCAAATTTTTCAAAGTAAGCAAGTGGTAATAAAATATTCAAGTTGTCGGGGAATATTCGTTTGGTCGTGGAATATTCTGGTTGTCGGGGAATATTCGTACGACGGCGCAGCCATTTGTGGACTCCACAACGGAATAACTGTCGGATGAAGAAAACGACAAGAATGAGTTTTCTAAAAATAATGGCGGGGTTGTTACCGTTAAAACTGTTGAAATACCCGGTGGTTAAAATACAGTAATACGCGGTGTTGAACAATAGCACACGGTATTGCACAGTAATTCTAACTATTGATTCTTACGTAAGAAGTCACTACTCAATAATTGTTACAGTAATTACTGTTCAATATTTTATATTATTGATTCAATAATTGCTACATTGATAACTGCATAATATTTTATTGATTCAATAATTGTCATTGCACAGTATTTCAAATTATCAAATCAATAACTCATATTATTTGAATAATATTATTAGATAGCATTATTGGCAATGTCTAAGGAAGTTCTGTCTAAGAGGGGTTATTTAATTGTGCGCCAGTAAGGGAAAATCCTTATCGGAAGGCCCCCACTTTCCTGAAAACAACCTGGTTTGTCAATTTTGTAGTTCTGTAATATTATTTGTGAATAATTAATTATTGATTTATATGATAAGAAAATATTTATTTTTGTGGATATAAAAGAAGCAATTAGGGCTGAGGTGTTTTTATCAGTATTGGATGTTAACATTGTGAATTATAATATTAATGATGAAAAAAATATTATTAAATGTGTTTTGTGAAGCCAAGTGAATTGAGATAAATAGAGGGATTTTTATTGAAGTATTTGTCATAAATTTGGCTTATTATATGTACCCCCACTTACTCATTTTTCAAAATAATCGGTATAAAATTATTCAGTATATATATATATATTATATATGTGTGTGAAGGTGACATGTGGGGTGGGGCCCACATGTGGGATGAAATGAAAATGGGGTGGGGGGGAGGAAACGTATGGGGGAGGGTGTATTATTATTATTTTATATATATTATAATTACCTATCTTATACGGTAGGTAATATATATATATATATATTATATTTTATTTAAAGTTTTGTTTTATTAGAATATTTTATTGCACAGTAATGAATAGTAAAATCAAATTTTTTTGTCGGTGCGCGCCCGTGAATTCGTCCGAAATTTTTTACTGTGCAGTCCGTGATTTTTATTCAAATAGTACCCTTCTATTCTCCTATAAATAGGATGCTTAATTTAGAATTAAAAATCACACCAGAATCAGAAGTTTTATCTCTCTATAATATCGAGCGTATTTTTGTGAGTATTTAGATACTTTGAGTGTTGCTATTCAGTGCAAGTTTCCTTCAGCATTATACCTGAAATTCCAGTCAGAAGTACTGTTCTGTTGAGGTAAAGGATATTATTTTATTGCAATATTCGTAAGAAATATTATTTTCTTTCATATTCCATATTATGAAAGCGATAATATTTCATTTCATATACCAAAACTAAAACTTACTACGGTAAGTATTGCTTCTATAATTCCTGAAATGATCAGAAATTCTTCGAATTTTGCGTTTTATCTAGTATCATTTCATTGGAATATTGGTATGAATTTTATTATGAAATTTTTACCTTTTCATGTCGGGGTTACTATTCAGGTATACGGCACTATTCATGTACACGACACTATTCACGAATACGGCACTATTCACAGAAAAAATGAAACTTTCTTTTATTTGTCCAAGTTGTCTATTATGCTTCCTATCTTTGATTGGATCCAAGTTTTGATCTTCCTTCTTGAATTTTGCTCCACAATTGATTATTATGGAGTATTCTTGAACTTGGATAAACTAAATTACGAATCTCTAATCTTTGTTCTTTATCTCACTGAATTCGTTATTTATATTATTTTCATCATCCTCAGTTCTAAATGGTGATATAACTGAATATTTTTGGCCTGTAGAGCAGAGATGAATGATTATCTGATGAATATCTTTGGCCTGTAGTGCAAAGATGGACAGGTGTTGAGATGAACATGACCAACTGATGATACAAATGAATATCTTTGGCTCGTAGTGCAAGGATGAATATTTGATTCGAGATGTATATTGATTGATGTTATATGGATAAAATATTGATGATGGACTTTTAAATCATAGAAGATAGTAAACTACATTCTCTACTTAATTCTTCTAATGAATTGTTATTTTTGCTGTAGTTGTTGATCTAATACTTGTTGTCCATAATATTTTATCTGATTTGTTAAATACTAACGATAAATTGTTTTTTATTATCTTAGTCATAATATTCTTTACTGGGCTAGTTGAGCTCACCATTTTCATCTATTGTCATCTTCAGGGAATGAGAATGTTGCGAGAACTAGTCGGGGATCAGTGTGATGGTCAGAATAGAGCAGTAGTAGTCCTCACTATTTTTGTAATATAGTGTGATAATAATTGTAATTAGTGAGGACTGAATTTAGTGTTAATATTTCGTTTGTATTGACACTCACAGTTGTGTGGTCTGATTTTGCACGACTGTTTGAGATAAAAGATTTGTATTTGGAGTTCTGTACCATGTATTTGGCTACTCAGAATGGGTTGGTATTGAACCTATTTTGGGGGCGTCACATCATAATTATTAAAGTAACATGGCATACATGCTTTAATTTACATAACAAATATAAAGATTGAGTTTCTTACTCAATCAACATTCTTTAATCAATCAATGTAATCATAAATTAACTTTAACATTTTATGCTTGCAACATATATAACATATCATGCTCTTTTCAAAATAATTTAAAACAGTTCATCATCAAGTTCACGTAGAAAATAGGAACTGAAAGACTTGCCTTGATTGTTGTTTACTAATAACAGTTTAACAGCTTATAGCTATCTGCACTTCACGTGCCCTACACGTACAATTATATAATCATGCACATCAACTATTAGTCACATAGCAACGCATAGTAGTTGTAATGTAATTTTACTCTACATCTCATAATCCTTCCTGTTAATTACTCCCTCCGTCCCATAGTTATAGGCTGATTTCTTTTGGCACATAGTTTAAGAAAATCATTTAAGTTAGTTTAAGTGGCAATTTTTAAAAGAAATTTTCCACATATACCCCTTAATATGGAATTAATGAATAAGTTAATTACTCCTTACTTATCACACTGGAACTCTCAACTTAATTGATTAACGTGTACTGACCATTAAAGTCCTTAACCAGATAACTTTAACCAAAGATGGAGTTTTTAATCTACATAAACTTTTAACCAATCACAAAATATGTTAAACTAGTAAAGCTTAAAAAGTTGAATTCTTTTATTGAGAATACAACAACATTAAATGTGGTGATAAAAATAATGATGTTGAATGTTGTTTCTTCAAAAAAAAAGAGTAATGGTTGAATATTTATTATAAGGGCATAAAAGTAAAATAATGAACCAATTAAATTTTATAAATAATAAGTAGCCTATATATTGGGACATCCCAAAATAGAAAATCAGCCTATAACTATGGGACGGAGGGAGTAATACACAATGTTCAATTAGATTGTGTTAACTTTCGACTTATATCTCACTATATTTCTTAATAATCATACTCGAAGTTCATTCAAGTATTTAAGTCTTGCTAAGACTCCTTATTGATTTTATATTAACCCCTTCCATATCTTATAGTGTTCATTTCAGTTGAATTGAAATACTTTTTACGTACATTAACATTTGTCACGACGTTTCGACGTTCATTCGTCACACGCCCGATTCGTCTCTCTTGTGTATGCTTAGTGTGCTTATATAACTTATCTAATACATCATTTATTAATGTTAAGCATCATTATATTTACTAACATTCATGTTTTATAACTTAGAACAACATCTATTATCGTCGACAGCACTATACTTGCGTATGTGCATGTCTGACGCCCTCCGATTGCTTCCGAATACGCATCAGTCACAAAGATGACCAATTTTACCCCTGCCAATGACCTCAAATCGAAAACAATAAAGAACAAAAGTTGTACGTGTGACTCCCCCAAAATAGGTTCAATACCAACCCATTCTGAGTCGCCAAATACATGGTCCAGAATTCCAAATACAAATCTTTTATAACAAAAAGTCGTGAGAAATACAACCATACAACTATGAGTTTTAATACAAATCGTATATAATACAAAATATCAACATTCAAATTCATTCTTTATTCATTATAATTATTGTCTCACTATTTTATAGTATAGTGAGGACTTCCACAGCTCTAACTCGGACCATCACTCCATTCCCCGACTAATACTCGCAATATTCTCATTTTCTGAAGAGAACAATGGAAGAAAAGGGTGAGCTCAACTAGCCCAGTAAAGAATATTATGACTAAGATAATGAAAAATAAATTATCGTTAGCCTTCAATAAATCAGATAAAACATAATGGACAACCAGTTCTAGATTAATATTCGCAGCGGAAATAACAATTCATTAAAAGAGTTAAGTAGAGAATGATGTCTACTATCTTCTTTGATTTAAAAGTCTATCATTAATATTTTATCCCTGTAACATCAATCAATATACATCTCGAATCAAATATTCATCTTTTGTACTACGGGCCAAAGATATTCATTTGTATCACCAGTTGGTCATATTCATCTCAACACCTGTCCATCTTTGTACTACGGGCCAAAGATATTTATCATGTAATCATTCATCTTTGCACTACATGCCAAATATATTCATCAAACAATTATTCATCTTTGCACTACAGGCCAAAGATATTCAGTTATATCACCATGTAGGACTAAGAATGATGAAAAATAATACGAATAACGGATCTAGTGAGATAAGGACAAATATAGAGAATTTATCCAGAGTTCAATAATGAAGATCAAAACCTGGATCCAATCAAAGATGATTTGAGAAAAAAAATATTTTTTTTTAACGTGAATAGTACCCCGTGAATAGTAACTCGTGAATAGTAACTCGTCATAAAAAGATAAAAATTTTACAAGAAAGTTCAGACCAATATTCCAGTGAAATAATACTAGATGAAGCGCAAAACTCAAGGAATTTCTGATCATTTCAGGAATTCTAGAAGCAATACTTACCGTAGTAAGTTTAGAGTTAGGAATCTGAAATGAAACAATATACGAAACTACAATTGGATTTTCACCCGTCTGGCGGTAATCCGCTCTAACAGATTATTTCCACAATTTAATAACAACTGAATATGAAGGGTTATTCAGCAGGCATGCGGTAGTCTGCGTAGACATGTTATTCCCACAGAATAATAAAGAATGAAATAACAACAGGATTTCACCATGCATGCGGTAGTCCGCGTAGACAGGTTATTCCAACAGAATAATAAAGAATGGAATAACAACCCTTACGAGTATTGAAAGAAAATAACTCTCTTCATGAATACGAAAGAAATAATACCCCTTATCTTAAAAATTTGGAGACTGCATTAGTGTAATAGCAGAATACTCTTCTTCTTTCTCTCTTATTCTCTCTATACTTTCTCTCTCTATAGCTTTAGTGAATTGGTGAGAAATAATGAAGAAATGAGCTTCTATTTATAGGCTAGGCAGAGTAAGGGTAAAATAGTATTTTCATCATAATTTATGACATCATCGATCCTATGACATCATTGATTACCTCATCACTCCGACGACATCCTTGCTTACCTCATCGCTCCGATGACATCATTGTTTGCATCATAAGAGTTCAAATTTAATTTGCACTATTCTACCTCGTTCAACTTTTATACCCTGAATTTACTATAATAATGTTACCATTCAAATTATAAAAATCATACTATTATATAATCACATCATACTACTATAATGTAATATTATAATAATATATTATAATGAATTATTTTATCGGACAAGATAAAATACCAACTTTCAACAAATATTACATGTTAAAAATTTCTCCGTTTAAATCCACATTGAATAAATATTTCCTTATCATATATATCAAAAATTAATTATTCACAAATAATATTACAGAACTACAATATTGACAACCAGGTCGTTCCCAGGAAAAAGGGGACCTTCCGATAAGGATTTCTCCTTACTGGCGCGCAATTAATCAACCCCTTTTCTAGACAGAACTTCCTTAGACATTGCCAATAATGCTATCTAATAATATTATTCAAATAATATGAATTATTGATTTGATAATTTGAAATAATGTGCAATGACAATTATTGAATCAATAATATAAAATAGCAAAGTAGTACTTATTGATATAAAATATCAACGTAGTAAATATTGAACCAATAAAATATTATACAATTATTGAATCAATAATATAAAATATTGAACAGTAATTACTGTAACAATTATTGAGGAAGTGTCTTCCTACGTAAGAATCAATAATTCAAAATACTGTGCAATACCGTGTGCTACTGTGCAACACCGTGTATTACTGTATTTTTATCACCAGGTATTTTAACAATTTAAAGATAATAGTTTTACCGTTATTTTTTATAAAAATTTACTTCTGTCGCTTTCTATATCCGACATTCATTCCGTTGTGGGGTTCACTGATGACTGCGCTGTCGTACAAATATTCTCCGACAAAAAGAATATTTCTCGACCAAACGAATATTCTCTGGCACAACGAATATATTATATCCACTTGCTTATTTTATAAAATTTGCACATTTCATCCATAACTTACCACATTTATTAAATCAATACCTTACTATTTCAAAATAATATATATAGGAAATTAAATTTTTATTCATAAAAGTTGGGGTCTTACAACCTCCCCTTCTTATGAAATTTCGTCCTCGAAATTGACGTACGTACCTGGTATGTCGAAAAAGTGAGAATACCTCGTTTTTATTTTTGATTTTAACTCTCAGGTCATTTCTTCAATTCCAACTAGGACTATGATGTCTACTATCTTCTTTGATTTAAAAGTCTATCATTAATATTTTATCCCCGTAACATCAATCAATATATATCTCGAATCAAATATTCATATTTGCACTACCGGCCAAAGATATTCATTTGTATCACCAGTGGTCATGTTCATCTTAACACATGTCCATCTTTGTACTACGGGCCAAAGATATTCATCAGATAATCATCTTTGCACTACAGGCCGAAGATATTCATCAAATAATCATTCATTTTTGCACTACAGACCAAAGATATCGTTTGTATCACCATTTAAGACTGAGAATGATGAAAAACAATATAAATAACGAATCTAGTGAAATAAAGAACAAAGATTAGGGATTCGTAAATTAGTTTATCCAAGTTCAAGAATGCTCCCTAATAATCAATTGTGGAGCAAAATTCAAGAATGAAGTTCAAAACTTTGATCCAATCAAATATAATTTGGATAAAAAAATAATATTTGTTTACTGTGAATAGTAACTCGTGAATAGTAACTGGTGAATAGTAACTTGTGAATAGTAACTCGTCATGAAAAGATAAAAATTTTATAAAAAGTTCAGACCAATATTCCAGTGAAATGATATTAGATGAAGCGCAAAACTCAAAGAATTTTTGATCATTTCAGAAATTATAAAAGCAATACTTACCGTAGTAAGTTTAAATTTAGGAATATTAAATGAAATATTATCACTTTCATAATATAGAATATGAAAGAAAATAATATTCATTATGAATATTGAAAGGAAATAATATTATTTACGAGAAAAATAACATCATTTACCTTAGTAAAATACTATATCTAACTGAAATATCGGATATAATGCTGAAAAAAATCTTACACCGTAATCCACACTCAAACTATCCTTATACTCACAAAAATACGCTCGATATTATAGAGAGAAAATTTTCTGATTCTGGTGTGATTTTCATTTCTAACTAAGCACCCAATTTATAGGAAAGTATCAACACACCAGGATTGACAAACCTGTCACCGGTGGCTTTTACCCTTTGAAATTGTACGCACACCACACTTGAAATTCAGTATTTTATTCCACAAAAGACAAGAGTAAGGCCCACCCATGTTTTTAATAAATATTTATTTCTGAAATTTAAATAATTCATAATAAATAGCCCTTTTATCAAAAAAATATGAACTTTATGTCCATTTCATATGAAATTTAATTCTCTACAACTTTGTAGAAGAAAATATTTTCAAATTCCGAACGAAAAATGACTCAAATTTACATACTGATGATTTTTTCACACCTCCATTCCGACAAAATACATATACTGTAAGACCCCTACTTTTATGAATAAAAAATTTAATTTCTCTATATATTATGTTGAAATAATAAGGTGTTGATTTTGGTAAGTTATGGGGTGATTTATGCAAATTTTTCAAAGTAAGCAAGTGGTAATAAAATATTCAAGTTGTCGGGGAATATTTGTTTGGTCGTGGAATATTCTGGTTGTCGGGGAATATTCGTACGACAGCGCAGCCATTTGTGAACCCCACAACGGAATAACTGTTGGATGAAAAAAAACGACAAGAATGAGTTTTTTAAAAATAACGACGGGGTTGTTACCGTTAAAATTGTTGAAATACCCGGTGATTAAAATACAGTAATACGCAGTGTTGCACAGTAACACACGGTATTGCACAGTAATTCTAATTATTGATTCTTACGTAAAAAGTCACTACTCAATAATTGTTACAGTAATTACTGTTCAATATTTTATATTATTGATTCAATAATTGCTACATTGATAATGGCATAATATTTTATTGATTCAATAATTGTCATTGCACAGTATTTCAAATTATCAAATTAATAACTCATATTATTTGAATAATATTATTAGATAGCATTATTGGCAATGTCTAAGGAAGTTCTGTCTAGGAGGGGTTATTTAATTGCGCGCCAGTAAGGAGAAATCCTTATTGGAAGGCCCCCTCTTTCTGAGAACGACCTAGTTGTCAATTTTATAGTTCTGTAATATTATTTGTGAATAATTAATTATTGATTTATATGATAAGAAAATATTTATTTTTGTGGATATAGAAGAAGAAATTAGGGCTGAGATGTTTTTATCAGTATTGGATGTTAACAATGTGAATTATAATATTAATGATGAAAAAAATATATTATTAAATGTGTTTTGCGAAGCCAAGTGAATTGAGATAAATAGAAGGGGGTTTATTGAAGTATTTGTTATAAATTTGGCTTATTATTTGTACCCCCACTTACTCATTTTTTAAAATAATCGGTATAAAATTATTCAGTATATATATATTATATGTGTGTGAAAGTGACATGTGGGGTGGGACCCACATGTGGGATGAAATGAAAATGGGGTGGGGGGAGGAAATGTATGGGGGAGGGTGTATATATATATATATATATATATATATATATATATATATATTATTTAAAGTTTTGTTTTATTAGAATATTTTATTGCACAGTAATGAATAGTAAAATTAAATTTTTTTCGTCGGTGCGCGCCCGTGAATTCGTCCGAAATTTTTCATTGTGCAATCCGTGATTTTTATTCAAATAGTACCCTTCCATTCTCCTATAAATAGGATGCTTAATTTAGAATTGAAAATCACACCAGAATCAGAAGTTTTCTCTCTATTATATTAAGCGTATTTTTGTGAGTGTTTAGATACTTTGAGTGTTGCTATTCAGTGCAAGTTTCCTTCAGCATTATACCTAAAATTCCAGTCAGAAGTATTGTTCTGTTGAGGTAAAGAATATTATTTTATTGCAATATTCGTAAGAAATATTATTTTCTTTCATATTCCATATTATGAAAGCGATAATATTTTATTTCATATACCAAAATTAAAACTTACTACGGTAAGTATTGCTTCTATAATTCTTGAAATGATCAGAAATTCTTCGAATTTTGCGTTTCATCTAGTATCATTTCATTGGAATGTTGGTATGAATTTTTTACCTTTTCATGTCGGGGTTACTATTCACGTATACGGCACTATTCATGTATACGACACTATTCACGAATACGTCACTATTCACAGAAAAAAATTAAATTTTCTTTTATTTGTCCAAGTTGTCTATTATGGTTCCTATCTTTGATTGGATCCAAGTTTTGATCTTCATTCTTGAATTTTGCTCCACAATTGATTATTATGGAGTATTCTTGAACTTGGATAAACTAAATTACGAATCCCTAATCTTTGTTCTTTATCTCATTGGATTCGTTATTTATATTATTTTTCATCATCCTCAGTTCTAAATGGTGTTATAACTGAATATCTTTGGCCTGTAGAGCAGAGATAAATGATTATCTGATGAAAATCTTTGGCCCGTAGTGCAAAGATGGACAGGTGTTGAGATGAACATGACCAACTGATGATACAAATGAATATCTTTGGCCCGTAGTGCAAGGATTAATATTTGATTCGAAATGTATATTGATTGATGTTACAGGGATAAAATATTGATGATGGACTTTTAAATTATAGAAGATAGTAGACTACATTCTCTACTTAATTCTTCTAATGAATTGTTATTTTCGCTGCAGATGTTGATCTAAAACTTGTTGTCCATAATATTTTGTCTGATTTGTTGAAGACTAACTATAAATTGTTCTTTATTATCTTAGTCATAATATTCTTTACTGAGCTGGTTGAGCTCATCATTTTCATCTATTGTCCTCTTCAGGGAATGAGAATATTGCGAGAACTAGTCGAGGATCAGTGTGATGGTCAGAATAGAGCAGTAGTAGTCCTCACTATTTTTGTAATATAGTGTGATAATAATTATAATTAGTGAGGACTGAATTTGAGTGTTAATATTTCATTTGTATTGACACTCACAGTTGTGTGGTCGTATTTTGCACGACTGTTTAAAATAAAAGATTTGTATTTGGAGTTCTGTACCATGTATTTGGCGACTCAGAATGGGTTGGTATTGAACCTATTTTGGGGGCGTCACAGTTGGTATCAGAGCTTAGGGATATGATCTCTGGTGGAGATCTGGGAGTAGAACTAGGAGGAGGGAGACAAATAAATTCTTCGCTAGTGTGTCCTACCTAAGCTTATTTGATATTTAATTGGTCAGTCGGAGCATAGGATTAGCATGTGATATGTTAATTTATTTAATTAACCCTTATTTTATGGCAGTATTTGAGAATGGCAGCTGAGAATGTTAACAATGGAGTGAATGAGACCGTGGAGACACCTTTAATCACCAACCAGGAGAACGTGCAACAGGAAGGCAATGTTCATCCTAAAAACAACACTGATCAGACGATAAACGATGAGATGTTTAGAAGTTTTTTGCAGTTCATGCAAAACCAGACGAGGGAGACTCGTGTGCAAAATACAAGTGGAGATAATAGCAACTCGCGGCTTGTCACTGCCAAGCAGTTCAAAGAATTGGGACCACCAGAATTTTTGGGAAAGCCGGACCCGATCAAGGCGAAAACGTGGGTTAAACAAATTACCAAGATATTTGATGTCTTGGGATACACGGAGGAACAGAAGGTTCCATTCGCCACCTTTATGTTTCGAGGAGAGGCAGACTACTGGTGGGAATCTGTGAAGCGTACCCAGACTGTCGCACTCAAGATGTCTTGGAAAGCGTTCCAGAAACTGTTCAATGACAAGTACTTTCCTGAAAGTATTCGTCATATGAAGGAGGTAGAGTTTATCAGACTTGAACAAAACATGACTGTGTCCCAGTACGAGGCTAAGTTCTTGGAGTTGTCCAGGTTTGCACCTCATTTGGTAGAGAATGAGGAACGTATGACGCGGATGTTTCTGAGAGGTTTGAAACCCAAAATTCGTCAATACCTCATTTCTCACAAATTTTCTCTCTATTCAGATGTAGTAAACAGGGCTCAGTTATTAGAACGAGATAATGAGTCCGTTCAACCAAGGGACCACAACCAGGTACGTATCAGTGGTAGTAGTCATCGGAGCAATGACAACCAGCGGAGGGGAAAGTATCATGACAGAAGCAGTAACCACTCCGGTGGTAATCGTAGCTATGATAATAGAAGAAGTGAGTCGGGGGGAGATTTCAAGAAGAGAAGGTACAACAATGAGAACGTGAAAACGTCGACAGCAGCACCAGCATCAACTGTTTCTACAGGAGGAGAACGACCACCGATCATATGCTATAAATGCGGGAAAGAGAGACACATCAGCCCAAACTGCCCACAACAATTCAAGGCATGCTATAACTGTGGAATGGAAGGACATATAACTCGAGATTGTCCTGTAGCGAAACCAAGACCAGCGGGGGTGGTGATTCCAAAGGCGGTTCCAGACAAGTCAAAGTTGGTGGTTTCTGGAAGAGCGTTTGTCGTGACTGCCCAAAACGCGAGGAACCCGAACGAGGTGATCACGAGTAAGCTAATCATAAACTCTTGTGAAGTTTACACTTTGTTAGATACCGGTGCTACCCATTCTTTTATATCACCTACATGTACTCAACGTTTGAACTTGACACCTGAGAAATTAGACCTTGACTTATCTGTTGAGACTCCGTTGGGAGAGACCTTCGTTACATCTACAGTTTATAAATCTTGCTTGATTCAAATTGGCAACCTCACCCTACCTGATGATCTTATATCTTTGAAAATACTTGCATTTGATGTGATTTTAGGAATTAACTGGTTAACCACTTATCATGCCAAAATTGATTGTTTTCGTAGGGTTAGTTTTTATATTCCTAACCAACCTGTTGTGCGAATTCAAACAACCAAACCCCTAAAATCAATCAATGTCATTTCAAGTCACAAAGCTATTCGTTTATTGAAAAACGAATGTCAAGCTTTCTTAGCTCATGTCACTAATCTAAACCATAATACATCAGACTTGATTAATATTTATGTTGTTAATGAGTTTTCTGATGTATTTCCCGAAGAACTTCCCTGTCTACCCCCAGAACGTGAAGTTGAATTCTTTATTGACCTTGAGCCCAGTACAAAACCCATTTCTAAAATCCCATATCGAATGGCTCCTATTGAACTTTAGGAGTTAAAGGTCCAACTACAGGAGTTGTTGGATATCGGTTTTATTCGTCCTAGTACGTCTCCTTGGGGTGCTCCTGTCTTATTCGTAAAGAAGAAAGACGGGAGTATGCGACTTTGTATTGACTATCGGGAGTTGAACCATGTCACCATCAAGAATAGGTATTCCGCTACCTCGTATTGATGATCTGTTCGACCAGTTGCAAGGTGCACAATTCTTTTCAAAGATCGATCTTCGTTCTGGATATCATCAGCTGAAGATTAAAATTGAGGATATTCTGAAGACTGCCTTCAGAACTCGGTATGGGTATTATGAATACCTAGTCATGTCTTTTGGATTGACTAATGCTCTTGCTGCTTTCATGGATATGATGAACCGAGTATTCAAGGAATATTTAGATCAGTTCGTGGTTGTCTTTATTAATGACATCCTCATCTATTCCAAAAGTCGTGAAGATCATGAGAACCACCTGAAGCTGGTACTTCAAAGGCTTCGTGAAAACAAGCTATATGCCAAACTAAAGAAATGCGAGTTCTGGCTTGAGGAAGTAGCATTCCTTGGGCACGTGGTATCGAAATATGGAGTATCTGTGGATCCGGCGAAGATTAAAGCAATACAAAGTTGGTAGCAACCAAAGTCGGTGACTGAAGTGCGTAGCTTTCTGGGCTTAGCTAGTTATTATCGGAGGTTCGTGGAGGGATTCTCTCGAATCGCTACTCCATTAACTCAGCTGACTCGGAAAGATACAAAATTCATTTGGAACGAGGAATGCGAGAAGAGCTTCCAAGAGCATAAGAGGAGACTCATTTCAGCACCTGTTCTGACAATACCATCTAGTTCAGATAGATTTGTTATCTACAGTGATGCTTCGGGCAAAGGGTTAGGATGTGTTCTCATGCAACATGGGAAAGTCATATCCTATGCCTCACGACAACTCAAAGAATATGAGAGAAATTATCCTACTCATGATTTAGAGTTGGCAGCAGTCGTTTTCGCATTAAAGATCTGGAGACACTACCTGTACGGGGAGAAAATGGAGATTTATACGGATCATAAGAGCCTTAAATATTTCTTCACTCAAAATGAACTTAACATGCGGCAACGACGTTGGCTTGAGCTGTTGAAAGATTACGATCATACCATCCAATACCATCAGGGAAAAGCAAACGTGGTAGCTGACGCGTTGAGTAGAAGATCATATGCGGAAATGAGTGCGATTATGTCCATACAAAGGCCTATTCTGTGTGAATTACAAAAGATGGAGATAGAGTTCAAGACTCCGGGGACCCATATGATGATGTCAAGTATATGCGTAGACCCAACTTTGATTGATAAAGTTAAAGCTGCTCAAGCTACAGATCCGGAGCTGATGAAGATGAGAAAGAAGGTGCGGTTCCGGAAGGAAGAATCGATGAAGAAGGAATACTTCGAGTCAACTCCAGACTTTGTGTTCCTAACGATTCTGACCTGAAGCATAGAATTATGATGGAGGCACACAACACACCGTTTGCAATCCATCCTGGGAGTACCAAAATGTATCGTGATCTTCGACATACATTTTGGTGGAACAATATGAAGAGAGAGATCGAGGAGTTTATCTCGAGCTGTTTAACTTGTCAACGTGAAGTCGGAGCATCAAGTGCCGAAGGGTCCATTGCAACCACTTGAGATTCCAAAATGGAAGTGGGAACACATTACCATGGATTTCGTTACAGGTCTTCCCAAGGTTTCTCAAGGCATAGATGCGATTTGGGTTATTGTTGATAGATTAACCAAGTCTGCTCATTTCTTGCCGATACGGGAGACATATTCCCTTGAACGTCTTGCTCGTATGTACGTGAATGAGATTGTGAGGTTGCATGGCATGCCAGTATCCATAGTTTCGGATCGTGACCCAAGATTTACTTCATGATTTTGGGTTAGTTTGCAGAAAGCTATGGGCATGGATTTACGATTCAGTTTGGCATATCATCCTCAAACGGACAGGCAATCGGAAAGAACTATTCAAACTCTTGAAGATCTATTGAGACTTTGTGTTTTAAACTTCAAAGGGAGTTGGGATAAGTACCTACCATTTGTAGAATTCTCTTACAACAACAGTCATCAGGCAAGTATAGGTGTGGCTCCATTCGAGGCATTGTATGGGAGAAAGTGTCGTTCTCCAGTGTGCTGGGCCGAGGTGGGTGAGACAACATTGTTGGGACCGATGTTAGTACGTATAACTATGGAAAAGATCCAAATGATCCAACAGCGAATACAAACAGCACAGGATCGACAAAAGAGTTATGCGGATCTTCATCAAAAGGATGTGGAATTTAATGTTGGGGACCATGTATTGTTACGTGTTGCTCCGTGGAAAGGAGTTACGAGGTTTGGGAAGAGAGGAAAGCTCAATCCACGATTCATTGGTCCATTTGAGATTCTTGACCGAGTAAGAAATATGGTCTATAGACTCGCATTACCTCCAAGCATATCTCGTATTCATAACGTGTTTCACATATCCTTGTTACGTAAATATATGAAAGACCGAACCACATTATTGAGTTAGAACAGGACGAGATAGTCAAAGATTTAACTTATGAGGAGGTACCAGTCAAGATTTTGGATAGGAAGAAGCATGTCCTACGCACAAAGGTTATACCACAAGTCAAAATTTTGTGGAGGAACCATGCTATTGAGGAAATGACCTGGGAGTTGAAATCGGAAATGAAAGCAAGGTATCCTCACCTTTTCGACATACCAGGTACGCACGTCAATTTCGAGGACGAAATTTCATAATGGAGGGGATATTGTAAGACCCCAACTTTTATGAATAAAAAATTTAATTTCTCTATATATTATTTTGAAATAGTAAGGTGTTGATTTTGGTAAGTTATGGGGTGATTTATGCAAAATTTTCAAAGTAAGCAAGTGGTAATAAAATATTCAAGTTGTCGGGGAATATTCGTTTGGTCGTGGAATATTCGTACGACGGCGCAGCCATTTGTGGACCCCACAACGGAATAACTGTCGGATGAAGAAAACGACAAGAATGAGTTTTCTAAAAATAACGGCAGGGTTGTTACCGTTAAAACTGTTAAAATACCCGGTGGTTAAAATACAGTAATACGCGGTGTTGCACAGTAGTACACGGTATTGCACAGTAATTCTAATTATTGATTCTTACGTAAGAAGTCACTACTCAATAATTGTTACAGTAATTACTGTTCAATATTTTATATTATTGATTCAATAATTGCTACATTGATAATTGCATAATATTTTATTGATTCAATAATTGTCATTGCACAGTATTTTAAATTATCAAATCAATAACTCATATTATTTGAATAATATTATTAGATAGCATTATTGGCAATGTCTAAGGAAGTTCTGTCTAGGAGGGGTTATTTAATTGCGCGCCAGTAAGGAGAAATCCTTATCGGAAGGCCCGCTCTTTCCTGAAAACAACTTGGTTGTCAATTTTGTAGTTCTGTAATATTATTTGTGAATAATTAATTATTGATTTATATGAGATGAAAATATTTATTTTTGTGAATATAAAAGAAGGAATTAGGGCTGAGGTATTTTTATCAGTATTGGATGTTAACATTGTGAATTATAATATTAATGATGAAAAAAAATATTATTAAATGTGTTTTGTGAAGCCAAGTGAATTGAGATAAATAGAGGGGTTTTATTGAAGTATTTGTTATAAATTTGGCTTATTATATGTACCCCCACTTACTCATTTTTCAAAATAATCGGTATAGAATTATTCAGTATATATATATATATATATATATATTATATATATGTGTGTGAAAATGACATGTGGGATGGAGCCCACATGTGGGATGAAATGAAAATGGGGTGGGGTGGGGTGGGGTGGGGTGGGGTGGGGGGGGAGGAAACGTATGGGGGAGGGTGTATTATTATATATATATATATATATATATATTTTATTTTATTTCAAATTTTATTTTATTAGAATATTTTATTGCACAGTAATGAATAGTAAAATCAAATTTTTTCGCCAGTGCGCGCCCGTGAAGTCGTCTGAAATTTTTCACTGTGCAGCCCGTGATTTTTATTCAAATAATACCATTTCATTCTCCTATAAATAGGATGCTTAATTTAGAATTGAAAATCATATCAGAATCAGAAGTTTTCTCTCTCTATAATATCGAGCGTATTTTTGTGAGTGTTTAGATACTTTGAGTGCTGCTATCCAGTGCAAGTTTCCTTCAGCATTATACCTGAAATTCTTGTCAGAAGTACTGTTCTGTTGAGGTAAAGGATATTATTTTATTGCAATATTCGTAAGAAATATTATTTTCTTTCATATTCCATATTATGAAAGCGATAATATTTCATTTCATATACCAAAATTAAAACTTACTACGGTAAGTATTGCTTCTATAATTCCTGAAATGATCAGAAATTCTTCAAATTTTGTGTTTCATCTAGTATCATTTCATTGGAATGTTGGTATGAATTTTATTATGAAATTTTTACCTTTTCATGTCGGGGTTACTATTCACGTATACGGCACTATTCATGTATACGACACTATTCACGAATACGGTACTATTCACAGGAAAAAATTAAATTTTCTTTTATTTGTCCAAGTTGTCTATTATGGTTCCTATCTTTGATTGGATCCAAGTTTTGATCTTCATTCTTGAATTTTGCTCCACAATTGATTATTATGGAGTATTCTTGAACTTGGATAAACTAAATTACGAATCCCTAATCTTTGTTCTTTATCTCACTGAATTCGTTATTTATATTATTTTTCATCATCCTCAGTTCTAAATGGTGATATAACTGAATATCTTTGGCCTGTAGAGCAGAGATGAATGATTATCTGATGAATATCTTTGGCCCGTAGTGCAAAAATGGACAGGTGTTGAGATAAACATGACCAACTGATGATACAAATGAATATCTTTGGCCCGTAGTGCAAGGATGAATATTTGATTCAAGATGTATATTGATTGATGTTACAGGGATAAAATATTGATGATGGACTTTTAAATATAGAAGATAGTAGACTACATTCTCTACTTAATTCTTCTAATGAATTGTTATTTCCGCTGCAGTTGTTGATCTAAAACTTGTTGTCCATAATATTTTGTCTGATTTGTTGAAGACTAACTATAAATTGTTCTTTATTATCTTAGTCATAATATTCTTTACTGAGCTAGTTGAGCTCACCCTTTTCATCTATTGTCCTCTTCAGGGAATGAGAATATTGCGAGAACTAGTCGAGGATCAGTGTGATGGTCAGAATAGAGCAGTAGTAGTCCTCACTATTTTTGTAATATAGTGTGATAATAATTGTAATTAGTGAGGACTGAATTTGAGTGTTAATATTTCATTTGTATTGACACTCACAGTTGTGTGGTCGTATTTTGCACGACTGTTTAAAATAAAAGATTTGTATTTGGAGTTCTGTACCATGTATTTGGCGACTCAGAATGGGTTGGTATTGAACCTATTTTGGGGGCGTCACAGTTGGTATCAGAGCTTAGGGATATGATCTCTGGTGGAGATCTGGGAGTAGAACTAGGAGGGGAGAGACGAATAAATTCTTCGCTAGTGTGTCCTACCTAAGCTTATTTGATATTTAATTGGTCAGTCGGAGCATAGGATTAGCATGTGATATGTTAATTTATTTAATTAACCCTTATTTTATGGCAGTATTTGAGAATGGCAGCTGAGAATGTTAACAATGGAGTGAATGAGACCGTGGAGACACCTTTAATCACCAACCAGGAGAACGTGCAACAGGAAGGCAATGTTCATCCTAAAAACAACACTGATCAGACGATAAACGATGAGATGTTTAGAAGTTTTTTGCAGTTCATGCAAAACCAGACGAGGGAAACTCGTGTGCAAAATACAAGTGGAGATAATAGCAACTCGCGGCTTGTCACTGCCAAGCAGTTCAAAGAATTGGGACCACCAGAATTTTTGGGAAAGCCGGACCCGATCAAGGCGAAAACGTGGGTTAAACAAATTACCAAGATATTTGATGTCTTGGGATGCACGGAGGAATAGAAGGTTCCATTCGTCACCTTTATGTTTCGAGGAGAGGCAGACTACTGGTGGGAATCTGTGAAGCGTACCCAGACTGTCGCACTCAAGATGTCTTGGAAAGCGTTCCAGAAACTGTTCAATGACAAGTACTTTCCTGAAAGTATTCGTCATATGAAGGAGGTAGAGTTTATCAGACTGGAACAAAACAACATGACTGTGTCCCAGTACGAGGCTAAGTTCGCGGAGTTGTCCAGGTTTGCACCTCATTTGGTAGAGAATGAGGAACGAATATTCCCCGACAACAATGAATATTTTATTACCACTTGCTAATATAAAAATTTTGCACATATCTTCCATAACTTATCACATTTATCAAATTAACACCTTACTACTTCAAAATATTATATAAAAAAATTAAATCTTTATTCATAAAATTTGGAGTCTTACAATATTAGATGAAGCGCAAAACTCAAGAAATTTTTAATTATTTCAGGAATTATAGAAGCAATACTTATCATACTAAGTTTAAATTTAGGAATCTGAAATTAAATAATAAATAGCCCATTTATTAAGAAACTTCAATAATTCATAATAAATAGCCCATTTATCAGAAAAATACGAACCTTATGTCCATTCCATATAAAATTTAATTCTCTACAACTTTGTAGAAGAAATTTTTTTCAAATTTTGAATGAAAAATGACTCAAATTTATATACAGATGAACTTGCAGGCTACAATTTTTGGAAAGAAGCCATCAGCACTAAAATTTTGAAACTTCCTCCGCCCACCACAAAGGACATTTCTCCCACCCACTTTAAACACATTATATATATATATATATATTAAAATATTTATAATTATTAAAAAGAATTATTAATTTTATTTTCTCTCTTCCACCTCATTTATTCATATACCATGAATTTATTGTAAAAATATTATCATCTAAATTATAAAATTATATTATTAAATTATCATATTATACACTTATAATGTAATATTACAATAATATATTTGAATGAATTATTTTATCAGAAAAGGTAGAATATCAGTATATAATTATTATTCACAAATAATATTACAGGATCACAATAATGACAACCAGGTCGTTCCCAAGAAAGAGGGGGCCTTCCGATAAGAATTTCTCCTTACTAACACGCAATTAGATTAATTAACCCCTTTTCTAAACAGAACTTTCTAGACATTTTCAATAATGATGTCTAATAATATTATTCAAATAATATTAATTATTGATTTGATAATGTAAAATACTGTGCAGTGACAATTATTGAATAAATAATATAAAATATCAACGTAGCAATTATTGAATCAATAATATAAGATATTGAACAATAATTACTGTAATAATTATTGAGTAAGTGGCTTCTTAAGTAAAAACTAATAATTTGAAATACTGTGCAATACCATGTGCTACTGTGCATCAACGCGTATTACTGCTCTTTTAACCACCGGGTATTTCAACAGTTTTAACGGTAACCGTTATGCTATTATTTTTAGAAAACTTATTCTTGTCATTTTCTTCATCCGACAGTTTTCTGTTATGGGGCCCACAAATGGATGCGTCCGTCGTATGAATATTCTCCGACAACAAAAATATTCCACGACCAAATAAATATT
Source organism: Panax stipuleanatus (assembly GCA_020205555.1). Taxonomy (NCBI): domain Eukaryota; kingdom Viridiplantae; phylum Streptophyta; class Magnoliopsida; order Apiales; family Araliaceae; genus Panax; species Panax stipuleanatus. Next base: position 95,537,340 of record CM035123.1, on the reverse strand, counting down.
TCCCGACAATAATAAATATTTTATAACCACTTGCTTACTTTGTAAAATTTTATATATCACACTTAACGTTAACCTTTTATCAATTTAACCATTTACTGAATAATAATAATAAGAAAAAAAATTGAATACTTCTATTTCATAAAATTCGGGGTCTTACAATCTCCACTCCTTATGAAATTCCGTCCTCGAAATTTACGTACCTAGTAGTTCGAAGAGGTGAGTATACTTTGCTTTCATTTCAGATTCTATCTTCTCGGTCATTTCTTCTGTATCATGATTTCTCTATTACTCATCTCTTAGATTTCAGATATCATTCTAGAATACAGCTTCAAAACAAAGGTTAATTGACATATCACAATTTGTCAATTTATTAAGTAAGAAAATTCAGCTTAGGTAAGTCACACACTAGCGAAGTATATATTACTCGTCTCTCCCCTCCTAGTTCTAGACTCAGATCTCCTCCAGCGACCATATACCTAAGCTCTGATACCATTTGTGACGCCCCCAGAATAGATCCAATCCACCCAACCCATTCTGAGTCGCCAAGAAATACATAGTACAAAATTCAAATACAAATCTTTTATATCTAATTGTCGTATACAATACGACCTCACATAAAGTGTGAGTTTTAATACGAATACAATACTCACACACCTTATCAATGATACGTTACATAAAGGTACAGTTAATAACTGTTTTAGGAATTAAAATATTTAGAACATGCTCAAGAAAACCTTCGTACATGGGAGGCCATGCATCTAAGTTATAATAGATATCATAGGACTTGAGAATTAACATTGGTTGACCCAATAGACCCCAAAGAAGAACGAGTAGATTACTATCTTGTTCATTCCAATGGTGGGTATTCTCTTGCCATATAATTATCTCAATTGTCTCAAACTGAGAATTGTATTCCAACCATACTCCAAGATTATATAGGTAGTGCCCATAGATATAATCAGCAAATGAATGTGCACAACTATGTCTTATAATAACATGAAGTTGTATGTGGTTAGACATCTTGTATGATAGTGGCAACACACCCTTCCAAAGACGGGTTCACCTCACCTAAGTCGGGTCACCAAAATCAACTGTTAAATGACGTATAAAATACGACACATTTAAAGTTCTCAATACAATTATTTCTATACTGTTTTATGGGAGACTTCAACAGTTATAGACCATCGTTCTATTCTCCTGTTATCCCCGCTCGATCCAACTACACTCTTATTACCTGAAAGGAATTGTGAAGCAAAAAGGTGAGCACAAATAGCCTAGTAAAGAATATTATGACTAAAGATAATCAAATTATCAATAGCATTCGTCAGTAATAACTCAGAGATTTAGAACATATGGTTGATGATAAAACTTTTCAACCATAGTTGTAGTGGAACGAACAATCCATTAGAAGAGTCAAATAGATCATAATGTCTATTATCTTCTCCATATTAAAAGTCCACGAATAATATTTTATCCCTTAATATCAATCAACAGTTCCTGTCCACAATCATGTGAATAATTCATAATCATAATCGTGTTGCTAAATTCCTCTTCGCATCCAGGACGAAGATAACTTTCATCACCTGTCTTTACCTGAAACACCAAAGATCATGGTTATATCAAATCACAGTTCCTGTTCATAATCATGCTAATCAATTCATCTTTGCACTACGGGCTAAAGATATTCAACAATTAATCATTCATCTTTGCACTACAGGCCAAAGATATTCATCAATAGTTCATCTTTGCACTACAGGCCAAAGATATTCACAAATCAACCGCTCATCTTTGCACTACAGGCCAAAGATATTCATCAATAGTTCATCTTTGCACTACAGGCTAAAGATATTCATAAATTAACAGCTCAGTTTGCACTACAGGCCAAAGATATTCAAATCCCAAAGAAATATCTAATCATTTCAGAATTTATAGAAACAACACTTATAACCATGTTGATCAATTCACCTTTGCACTTAAGCTAAAGATATTCAATTGTAAACTCAATGGTCATGATCATACGAGTCAACAATTCATCTTTGCGCTACTGGCCAAAGAGAACCCATAGTTATGGTTATACCAATAATCTACCCATCTTTACACTCAAGTCAAAGAGAACCTCATCACCATGATTATAAAAATATTATATATCACAATAAGAACAATATAATCAAAATATGGATCTAATTTCAATAGTAAGATTCATAAATCAAAGATAATTTAGACAGAAAAATAAACTAATTTTTATCGTGAATAGTATCTAATGAATAGTAACTCGTGAATAGTAACTCACTGAATATTAACTCGTGAATACTAACTCGTGAATAGTACTCGAATGTATAGTATCCCGACATGAAAATGTAAAACTTTCATAATAAAGTTCAGACCAATATTCCAGTGAAATGATATTAGATGAAGCGCAAAACTCAAGAAATTTCTAATCATTTCAAGAAGTATAGAAGCAATATTTTCCATAGCAAGTTTAAATTTAGGAATCTGAAGTTAAATATTATTACTTACATACTATAGAGTATAGAAAAAATAATATTCCTTACGAATATTGAATGGAAACAACATTCTTTACGAGAAAAATAATATCATTTACAAAATAAATAATATCCCTTACAAATACGAAAGCAATAATACCCCTTACGAGTATAAAATTACATCCTTTACCAAAATATCCTTTCTCAAAATATCCTTTACGCAAAATAATATCATTTACGAAAAATAACCTCCTTTACGAAACATAATAACATCCCTTACCTCAGTAGAATACTGAATCTGACTGAAATATCGGATATTATACTGACGAAAATATGCACCGTTATCAACACTCAAAATATCTAAACACTCACAAGAAATATGATTGATACTATAGAGAGAGAATTTTCTGATTCTGGTGTGATTTTTATTTTAACTAAGCACCCTATTTATGGAAAAATGCTAAAACACCAAAGTTGACTAAATATATATACGGGATGAATTTTGAATGTCTTCTTTGAAAATCTACATAGCATACCAACAAAGACCACTAAATTTCAGCATTTACAAGGACAATTAGGGCCCACATGCATGTTTTAAATTTAAACAATATTAAAAACTTCAATAATTCATAATATATAGTCCATTTATCAGAAAAATACGAATCTTATGTCCATTTTATATAAAATTTAATTCTCTACAACTTTATAGAAGAAAGTTTTTCCAAATTTCGAACAAAAAATTACTCAAATTTACATACAGATGAACTTGCAGGCTACAATTTTTGAAAAGAAGCCATCAGCACTAAAATTTTAAAACTTCCTCTACCGACCACAAAGGACATTTCTCCCACCCACTTTAAACACATTATATATATATATATATATATATATATATATATATATTAAAATATTTATAATTATTAAAAAGAATTCTTAATTTCATTTTCTCTCTTCCACCTCATTTATTCATATACCATGAATTTATTATAAAAATATTATCATCTAAATTATAAAATTATATTATTATATTATCACATTATACACTTATAATGTAATATTATAATAATATATTTGAATGAATTATTTTGTCAAAAAAGATAAAATATCAATTTTCAACAATTGTCTCTTTCGCTAAAAATTCATCCATTTATATCCCAATTAAATAAATATTTCCTTATTATTTTTATCAATAATTAATTATTATTCACAAATAATATTACAGAATCACAATAATAACAACCAGGTCGTTCCCAAGAAAGAGGGGGCCTTCCGATAAGGATTTCTCCTTACTGGTGCGCAATTAGATTAAATAACCCATTTGCTAGTCAGAACTTTCTAGACATTGCCAATAATGCTGTCTAATAATATTATTTAAATAATATTAATTATTAATTTAATAATGTGAAATAATGTGCAGTGACAATTATTGAATCAATAATATAAAATATCAACGTAGCAATTATTGAATCAATAATATAAGATATTGAACAGTAATTACTGTAACAATTATTGAGTAAGTGGCTTCTTACGTAAAAACTAATAATTTGAAATACTATGCAATACCGTGTGCTATTGTGCATCAACGAGTATTACTGCTCTTTTAACCACCGGGTATTTCAACAGTTTTAACGGTACCAGTTATTCCATTATTTTTAGAAAACTTATTCTTGTCAGTTTTCTTCATCCGACAGTTTTCCATTATGGGGCCCATAAATGGCTGCGCCGTCGTACGAATATTCTCCGACAACAAGAATATTTCACGACCAAACGAATATTTTCTGACAACAATGAATATTTTATAACCACTTGCTTACTTTGTAAATTTTTTATATATCACCGTTAACATTAATCTTTTATTAATTTAACCATTTACTGAATAATAATAATAATAATAATAAAAATTGAATACTTCTATTTCATAAAATTCGGGGTCTTACATTGTTAGCTTTCATATTCCTAACCAACCTGTTATGCGAATTCAAACATCCAAACCACTAAAATCAAGCATTGTCATTTCAAGTCATAAAGCTATTCGTTTATTGAAAAACGGATGTCAAGCTTTCTTAGCCTATGTCACCGATTTAAACAAGAATACGTCAGATTTGAATGATATTTCCATTGTTAATGAATTCCCTGATGTATTTCCCGAAGAACTTCCTGGTCTACCCCCGGAATGTGAAGTTGAATTCTTTATTGACATTGAATCCGGTACAAAACCCATTTCCAAAATCCCATATCGAATGGCTCCTATTGAACTTCAAGAGTTAAAGGTCCAACTATAGGAATTGTTAGACATCGGCTTTATTCGTCCTAGTACATCGCCTTGGGGTGCTCCTGTTTTATTCGTAAAGAAGAAAGACGGGAGTATGCGACTTTGTATTGACTATCGGGAGTTAAACCATGTCACCATCAAAAATAGGTATCCGTTACCTCGCATTGATGACTTGTTTGACCAGTTGCAATGTGTTAAATTCTTTTCAAAGATCGATCTTTGTTCTGGATATCATAAGTTAAATATTAAAACTGAGGATATTCCAAAGACTGCCTTCAGAACTCAATACGGGCATTATGAATTCTTAGTCATGTCTTTTGGATTGACTAATGCTCCTGCTGCTTTCATGGATATGATGAACCGTGTATTTAAGGAATATTTGGATATTTTGTGGTTGTCTTTATTGATGACATCCTCATTTACTCCAAAAGTCGTAAAAATCATGAGCAACATTTGAAGTTGATACTCCAAAAGCTTCGTGAAAACAAGTTATATGCCAAGTTAAAAAAATATGAGTTCTGGCTTGAGGAAGTGGCATTCCTTGGGCACGTGGTATCGAAACATGGAATATCAGTTGACCCGGCGAAGATTGAAGCAATACAAATTTGGGAGAAACCTAAGTCAGTAACCGAAGTACATAGCTTTCTGGGCTTAGCTAGTTATTATCGGAGATTCGTGGAAGGATTTTCTCGAATCGCTACTCCATTAACTCATCTGACTCGAAAAGATACAAAATTCGGATGGAGCGAGGAATGTAAAAAGAGCTTCCAAGAGCTCAAGAGAAAACTCATTTCAGTACCTGTTCTGACAATACCATCTAGTTCGGATGGATTTGTCATTTAGCGATGCTTCAGGCAAAGGTTTAGGATGTGTTCTCATGCAGCATGGGAAAGTCATAGCCTATACCTCACGACAACTCAAAGAATATGAGAGAAATTATCCTACTCATGATCTAGAGTTGGCAGCAGTCGTTTTCACGCTAAAGATCTGGAGACACTACCTGTATAGGGAGAAAGTGGAGATATATATGGATCATAAGAACCTTAAATATTTCTTCACTCAGAAGGAACTCAACATGCTGGCAACGACACATTCAATACCATGCTGGAAAAGCAAACATGGTAGCTGATGCGTTGAGTAGAAGATTATATGCGGGACCGTGTGCAATGCTGTCAACATAAAGGCCCATTTTGTATGACCTACAAAGGATGGAGATAGAGTTAAAGCCTCTAGGGACCCATGTAAAGATGGCAAATATACGTGTAGAACCAGCTTTAATTGATAAAGTTAAAGCTGCTCAAGCTACAGACCCGGAGCTGATGAATATGAAGAAAAGGTGCAAGAAGGTGCTTTGCCAGAAGCAAGAATCGACGAAGAGGGAATACTACGAGCCAACTCTAGACTTTGTGTTTCTAACAACTCTGATTTGAAGTATAGAATCATGATGAAGGCACACAAAAATCTATTTGCAATCCATCCTGGAAGTACCAAAATGTATCGTGATCTTCGACATACATTTTGGTGGAGCAATATGAAGAGAGAGATCACGAAGTTTATCTCGAGGTGTTTAACGTGTCAACGCGTCAAGGCGGAGCATCAACTGCCAAAGGGTCCATTGCAACTATTTGAGATTCTAAAATGGAAGTGGAAACATATCAACATGGATTTCATTACGGATCTTCCCAAGGTTTCTCAAGGCATAGATGCAATTTGGGTCATTGTCGATAGATTAACCAAGTCTGCTCATTTCTTGTCTATACGAGAGACTTATTCACTTCAACATCTTGCTCGTATGTACATAAATGAGATTGTAAGACTGCATGGTATGCCAGTATCCATAGTTTCGGATCGAGACCCAAGATTCACTTCACGATTTTAGATCAGCTTGTAGAAAGCTATGGGCACCGATTTACGATTCAGTTCTACATATCATCCTCAAACGAACAGGCAATCAGAAATGACTATTCAAACTCTTAAAGATCTATCGAGACTTTGTGTTTTAGACTTCAAAGGAAGTTGGGACAAGTACTTACCATTGGTGGAATTCTCCTACAATAACAGTTATCAAGCAAGTATAGGCATAGCTTCATTCGAGGCGTTGTATGCACGAAAATGTACGTTCTCCAGTATGCTGGGATGAGGTGGGTGAAGCAACATTGTTGGGACCAAAGTTAGTACGTATGACTACGGAAAGATTCAAATGATTCGGCAACATATACAAACACCACAAGATCGACAAAAGAGTTATGCTGATCTTCATCGAACAGACGTGGAGTTTAATGTCGGAGATCATGTATTGTTACGTGTTGCTCTATGGAAAGGAGTTACAAGATTCAAAAAGAGAGGAAAGCTTAACCCACGATTTATTGGTCCATTTGAAATTCTCGACCGGGTAGGAACTGTGGCTTATAGATTCGCCTTACCTCCACGCATATCTCGTGTTCATAACGTTTTTTACATATCCATGCTACGTAAATATGTGAAAGACCCAAACCACATTATTAAATTAGAACCAGACGAGATAGCCGAAAATTTAACGTATGAGGAGGTACCTGTCAAGATCTTGGATAAGAAGGAACATGTTCAACGCTCAAAGGTTATACCTCAAGTCAAAGTTTTATGGAGAAACCATAATATTGAGAAAATTACCTGGGAGTTAGAATCTGAAATGAAAGCAAGATATCCTCACCTCTTCGAAATACCAGGTACGTACACCAATTTCGAGGACGAAATTTCATAAGGAGGGGAGGTTGTAAAACCCCGAATTTTATGAAATAAAAGTATTCAATTTTTCAGTAATTGGTTAAATTGATAAAAATGTTATAGTTATGGTGATTTGTGAAAATTTTACAAAGTAAGCAAGTGGTCATAAAATATTTGTTGTGTCGGAGAATATTCGTTGTGTCAAGGAATATTCTTTTTATCAGAGAATATTCGTACGACGACACAATCTTTGGTAGACCCCACAACGGAATAACTGTCGGATATAGAAAGCGACAGAAATAACATTTTTATAAAAGTAATGGCAAAACTTTTACCGTTAAACTAATGAAATACCTGGTGATAAAAGTACAGTAATACGTGTTGTTGCAAAGTAGCACACGGTATTGCACAATATCTTTGATTATTGATGCTAACATAAGAAGTCACTCAGTATTCAATAATTGCTACAGTAGTTGTTGCACAGTATTTCATATTATTGATTCAATTATTGTCACAGTATCATCTGCACAATATTTTACATTATTAAATCAATAATTGTCACTCATATTATTTAAATGATATTATTAGATAGCATTATTGGCAATGTCTAGAAAGTTCTATCGAGAAAAGGGGTTAGGTCATCTAATTGCGCACCAGTAAGAAGAAATCCTTATCAAAAAGCTCTCTCTTTCCTGGGAACGACCTGGTTGTCAATATTATAATTTTGTGATATTAATTTGAATAATAATTGATGAATGGTTGATAAAAAATATTCTCATTGTGTTGGGAATATTAATGTTAGTGGGAATCGGCATTTATTTCGATAATAGTTAATTTTCTGATGTTAAATTGACCAAACGGAGAATTAATCTGATAAATAAGCAATTAATGGGTGGTTAACATATGGGACCCACTTATGGGTGGATGATGAATGTGAGTGGTTGCAATTAATGCTAATTGTTGAATTGGTGGAAAAATTGGTTGAGTTGGTTGCCGAGCCCTGAATTTTCTTCCTCCAAACTGTACTATAAATAGAATTGCTCAGATGAGCAACAGAGAAGAACATCACCACAATACAAAAATTTTGATTCTATAATATTGCGAGTATTTCTTTTGAGTATAAGGATACTTTGAGTGTAGTTTATAGTCCAAGATTTTCTCAAAATAATATCTGGTATACCAGTCAAATCTAGTTCATACTAAGGTAAATGATATTATTTTTTTTAGTAACGGATGTTACTTTCTTTTAATACTCATAAGGGTTGTTCTTTTATTCCTTATTAATCTATAGGAATAACATGTCTACGCGGACTACCGCATGCCTGGTGATTTACCCTTCGTATTCATTATTTATTAAACTGTGAGAATAACCTGTCTACGCGGACTACCGCATGCCTGGTGAATTACCCTTTGTATTCATTCTTTATTAAATTGTGAAAATGATCTGTCTACGCAAACTACCGCATGACGGGTGAAAATTCATTTGCAGTTTTGTATATTATTTCATTTCAGATTCCTAACTCTAAACTTACTATGGTAAGTATTGCTTCTATAATCTCTGAAATGATTAGAAACTGCTTAAGATTTTTGTTTCATCTAATATTATTTTAATAGAATATTGGTCTGAACTTCTTATTAAAATTTAATCTTTTCATGTCGGGTACTATTCATTCAGGTACTATTCACAGGTTAGTATTCACGTGTTACTATTTATTGGTTACTATTTACGAGTTACTATTCACGGGTTACTATTCACAAAAAAAAATATTTTTTCCTTTTCTGTCCAAATTATCTTTGATTGGATTCATGTTTTCATCTTCATGTCGATAATTTGGATATTCTTGAACTCTGGATAAATTAAATTATAAATCTCTAACATTTATCATTTATTTCATTTGATTGGTTCTTTATATCAATTTTTCATCATCCTCATACTTAAATTGTGTGAAAGTTATCTTTGACCCGTAGTGCAAATATGAACAGTTGAATTATGAATATCTTTGGCCCGTAGTACAAAGATGAACAATTGATTGATGAATATCTTTGGCCCGTAGTACAAAGATGGACATGTATTTGGTATGATCATGACCACTAGGTGATACAAACGAATATCTTTGGCCCGTAGTGCATGTATAATTCGTTGATTGAAAATATTATTGATTAGTGTTACAGGGATAAAATATTAATGATGGACTTTTAAATCATAGAAGATAGTTGACATTATTCTCTACTTGACTCTTTTAATGGATTGTTATTTTCGCTGCAGTTGTTGATCTAAAACTTGTTGTCTATTGTATTCTATCAAATTTTTTCTTGTTGAGAACTAAGAATAATTTGTTCTACATTATCTTAGTCATAATATTCTTTACTGTGATAGTTGGCTCACCATTTTCTTTCATTGTTCTCTTCAGAAAATGAGAATGTCGCGGGGACTAGTCGGGGAATAGGAGTGATGGTCCGAGTTAAAGCTATAGTAGTCCTCATTATTTTATGAAATATTATGATAATAATTGTAATGAGGACTTATTTGAGTATTTATATTTTCGTATTATATACGATTTGTATTAAAACTCACAGTTTGTGTGGTCGTATTTTGCACGACCGTATAAAATAATAAAGATTTATATTTGAATTCTGTATCATGTATTGGCGACTCAGAATGGGTTGTGTGGACCTATTTTGGGGGCGTCACATAGATCAAATGTTAACCTAGTGGCAAAGACCTATTTTTTTAGGAAACTGATATTCCCACAATAGAAAATAATATTTTTACAACAAATCATCGCTATAAATATTATAGCGACGTTTTCACTATCGTTATATACGACACTTTTGATATGAAAATATCAAAAAAAGTTGTGAAAATATCAGTTTTCTTTTTTTTACTGTCGGTATATATTCGAGTTTATTCATTAACAGAAAATTAAAAATTCATCAAGAAATGCACTTCAAAAGATTTAAATATGAATAGAAAATACAAGTACGAAATGATATGACCAATTCAATTGATTACAAGCATTGGAGTCATATATGACTAAGAAATCATTAAGCACCTACATTAAATAATTTTATATCCATTTTTTAAATCCATATTTTGTTGGAATCCTTGAGAGTTGACCTAAGCCAGCAAGACTACCTCCAAAATCCAAAATATGAGGTTATGGTTGGCCTACTTTAGAAAAGTAAGTCATGTTTATTGTCATCACCCGCAGTTCCTTACTAATAACTAATAACTTAGGAATGTAAAATTAAACACGAACGAAGCAGGAACAGAAAGCAAATTAAAGAAACATGGAGTAGGCATATGAAAGGAGTATATGGCTGAGCAAAGAATTAAATTGGAACTTAAATCGCATCAAAAATTGTACAAACTGCACCAACGATTTCGGCGTATGTAGCGGTTTTAGATGGGTTGAAAAATCAAATTTACGGTTTCGGTTTGGTTACTAGCCAAAATCGCATGCATAAAACCGAAACTGCACCAAATAATTATCATGTTTTCTCAAATTTGCTACGAGTATATATAATTTCTCTGCTATAACATACTCTCCTCATTTTATTTTGGAAGACATATTGTAGGGTTGAATGAAGAATCAACAGTATCAATTATGTTTGCAAATCAGGAGTGGTTTGGTATTTCCTAAATCAAATGTGATAACATAGTATTAATCAACCATATAATTGTTGATGCCTGGAACTATTTTGCTAAATTAACTTCATGATTGTGTTCACTGGTTAATATGTTTGCGTGGATGATTTTGCTAAATATTTTTACGGTTTTGTTATTTCAATTAGTTTTGAAACCGAAACCGCACCAAATGAAACCAAACCGCACCAATGAAACCAAACCGCATGATTCAAAACCGTGCCGCACCAATCACAAACGATTTCATGTGCGATTTTGAATTTGTCAAACCGCACCTAAGCGGTTTCATATGCGGTTTGAACTTCAAACCGCACCATACTCGCCCCTAGTACATACATTTAAAAAAAATTAAAGCAATTATTTTCCTATTCTTACACTAGTTTACAATCATTATTTCATTATTATATTAGACTACTAAACTAACAAATTATTACTTTTAGGAGTATAAACGAAACAAAAAATACATCCTTAATATTAGCAAATTTTGCAAATACAACTATTTTTTTTAATAACAGGGGGAGTGATGTATAGAATGGCTAATTGTCTAGTGATGCTGTCTAAACAACAAAAGTCCTCCACGCTTGGCCAAAAAATGCAGTACAGTAGACTTGCTTTAATCAGTAAAATGATTAAATCTAAAAACTTCCATTATTTATATTACATATTGGGAAGAAAAAACAAAAAGCAGATATGAAGACCGGTGTTAGTTTATATTTCACCGCACTGAATATATAGAGAAAAAGAATACTTTATCCTTAATCCTACCAAAACATCCTCCCAATGCTCTGGTTTTAAGTTGCGAAGTGCCAAAAAAATAGACTTCATGCATGTGTCAATCCTGCAAAACATCCCTTTTATCCAGAACCACAAAATTAGCATCCATTTTACAATATCTGAGATAGTCATCGCTTTGCTCCTTCAGATTATCCAAATTCAGCGATAACTTGCGCTCACGCCTGCACAGAACTGAAGAGTAAGCAGGATGCGAATTAGTTAGCTGACACTTGGCTGCATCACAGGGAAGAAGGACCAGTTCTTACCCGGCACAACCTCCTTCCCGATAACCTTTTCATTTGCCCACCAGTCGGAGCCAATGCTAGTAGGTTTATCAGAATTTACCCCATCGGCACTATCAAAGTTAAACTCCTTAGAAGACCCAAGAGTAATTGACCGATGCTTCTGATGCCTCTGTCCATCTTCACCGTCTCCAGAAGCTCTCTCCTGTGCCACATCGGATGATGTTACACCTGTATGGCACTCGTGATCATTCGCCAACTCAGTCGAATTTTCATCTCCTTCAGGAACACGCTCTACATTCTTTGTGGATGCTAATAAAGATTTAGGCAATGTAACTGGCTTCTTCTCAACGCATCTAACAACTTCTTCTGCAGTTACCTCGAATGAAACTCTATGGTCTATCGCAGTTTCATCATTTCTCCATCCATTGAACGCGGTTGCGAGTGGAGCAATGTCAGAATTTTGACGATCCAGCAAGAAACCATCATGAGTTCCGGGCCCCGCGGCATCTGGGGTCAAAGAACCAGATCCTTCTTGTGATCTCCATTCATGGGGAGATAGCTTCTCAAGGTTCAAGAGCTTAGGAGGGTTGCCAGTATGGAATTCGAGGAAGTGGGGACGTCCAGGAGCAAAGTCGGGGTCAGGGAACGGAGATGAGGTTCCTGAACCAGAGATGCCTGAGCTGGGTGAGATCAGTTGACCCACTGGGCTTCCAGGGTAAAGCTGGTAAGATTGAAATTCATAATGGGTGAAAGGAAATTTTTGACCAGATTCCCCATTTTGGTGGTTGGGTTCAAGAAGCCGAGCAAATGGCACCTCAGGTGAGGAAGGTGTAGTTAACTGAAGAGATTCAGGAGGGGGAGTAAAAGGAGCTGTAGATGGTTCTGTAGTGAAGGTTGAGAACACAGGGGGCGATACTAATTGGGTCTCATGCGCATAAGGACCAATAGCAAAAATGGAGGCTGGCCCACCAGGGGAGTACATGTTGGCAGATAGGGAGACTAATCCAGCTGGTGATTGGGTGACAGAAGGAGGTTCTGACTGAAGGAAAGATGCGGGAGAGGATGGAGGTACAATGAACGGAAGTCCTATGGAGGGTGCTTGGTTTGAATTTTGAGCTGCAGGAGCCTCTGTTCTTGCTGTTGTTTCAGGAACAAGGACAGCATGTCCAATCCGTTTCTTTTGACTGTTGGATCCAAAACACCACGATATGCTCCAGCAGCTTCCCCATCTTCTTTTCTGCATTTGACCATAGGTAACGACAAGGGTTATGTCTATAATATAGAACAGGAAAAGATTTCTTTTTGTAACAAAAATAAAACTACAAAAAGTTGTCCGTTCAAACTAAAAGTCAGTCTTTAAGTATGTACAAAAGCTCCTGAAGAAAATCACCATCTGCTATGAAGGTCCAAGATTTATTTGGCATCATTTAAGAGAACAAAGTGGTGGTGATCCCAGCAAGGCATAGGCGGTATCGTCAGTATGCAGAAAGTACATGCTGTGCAATTATGGAAATAGCATTTCAGCAATCATATGTCCAGTTATTTAACTGTAACAATACCTGAGCTACGCGAGTAAAATTAAGTTACAGAAGCAAACAAATGCAATCAACTATCTGCTAAATATTTTAATAATAATCTACACTTGAAAGATTGAACATCTGGCAATTCCATTATTTAAGAGAAACTAACATATTAAAACATTCCCCCACACATCTAATAGCATCGGAGCAAACATGCACATTGAACTAAATCATACAATCGTGTTGTCATGATTATTTTTTTTTGCAATATATATTATTATTAATTTCGTGTAAGCTCTAGCAGAGTATACTTATAGAACTTCTTATGTTAATTGATATCCTCTTCAACAGAAAAGAAAAGAAACTTATGAATTATATCAAACTGTAGTTCCATCAATATTACCAACAAGTCCTATAATACAAAAGAACATCCACAAAAAAGTATTAAGTATTTTAGAAAATTCATCATTATTTGACTACAGTTTGATCATTAACTTGGCGAAGTCAGAAAAAATAGTAGAAAACTAAAAAGGAAAACATACTTCTAATTCTTAATCACATAAAAGAGGTAGTGAAATTCCCAATAAAAACACCTTGATATTCAAAGAGATGAGTTGGATGGGGGGATCTCCTCCTTTCAAGTAAGCGAAAGGGGTTTTGGGCGTTAAGCAACTTTTGCTTCTGATTGTAGACTACAATGCTTGGCGGAAAGGGAGGCCAATACTCAAGTGCAGGAAACTATTGGGAACATTGAGCCAGAAAATGGCATGTAATGAGATGAGTTAGTAAGTGCAGCCCTGGAATGAATCTGAAGCCATTTCTCTTTCTTTCAATGGACTGCTCTGTTAATGGACATACTCAGTAAATCTCCCAAACACTAATGCACTTTAGTTAACTAGAACGACAAAAGAGCAATGCTACTTAAAACTTCTACGATACTCTCTCTTTCACTCGCACACACACACTAGAGAGGTATGAAGATTGCCACTGTGTCCCTTTCTCTCGTCTTTTATTCATCTCTCATTTCTTTTATCTCCTTTATGTACATATATTTATAAAGCATCATTCTCTTATAATATATCACCCTAGAGTTGAACTACGTTTCAAGGATTCTATTTATAAGTTCAACTACTACATCAAGCCCCTAGGCTAAATTCTGTCAAGAAATCAACAAAATAAACAACCAACCCTGGATAAACCTCATTCTGGCAAAAGTAGAGTACGCTCAAAAACAAATATCTAATATGAACAAAAGCTATTGTCCAAATATCTCTAAGAAAATCCATCACCAATCTTGGCATCAGCTATTCAACCCCCAACAACGAGAAAACCAATGTCCAAAGATCTCTAAGAAGTTTCAAAACTTTAAAACACCTATCAATACTCTTGAATCCTAGATGTGTAGGGAAAGACAGAAACAAGCTAATGCGAGTTAGAAGGTACCCTTTTCTTTCAATCCATACAGTGAACTTTTTCAAGCCCAGCCTTAATTGAGTGATTAGACTTTCGCAAACAAATCAGTATAATGAAAGCGATCTATTTCTAGTCGACAGGGTTCAATATTCATGTATAGTCAAACTTAAAATGATCTATTTAGTGGATTGAAGAAATTAGTGAGAAACTATTGGATATCCCAATCCAGGAAAACTTACCATTTCTACAACAAGGAACAACAAGTTGCCAATCTGAATTTGATAAAGAAAGAGGTGACTAAGTTAATAATCCCCTTCAAAGTACACATCACCTTTGATTAGTTAACTCATCGTCACCTTTTTTTTCAGTTAACGCGGCTTTTATTAAACCATGATTTGTAATCATAGATTTTAACTCTATCAAGTCATAATTTACAGATGAATAACAAAAGCAATTGCCATAAATATCCAGCCACATCATCAAAATTAAATATTATACTGTTGTTCCTCAGTTCTCACTACAAGCATAATGATTATGGGTGCAGAATGCCTGTTAATTCAAAATTAGCTGCATACTCGGCACTCGCAACAATAAGCATGAACATTTTAGCATGCAAAAACAACTGAAAAGTTGGAAATTGGACACAGACACAACAGATATTGTCAGTTTGTCACACCCCAAAACGAAGGTAGACCCAGAGGCTCAACATGACAGTGATCAGACATAAGCCATTTCGATCCTCAACATATTGTCATCGAACTATGAATTCACAGTACTATAAGAAATGAGGCCATCACACCTACCAACACTAACATGCCTCCTAAGAGTGCTAAAAAAAGAAAAACTGAAAACATAATTCAAGTAATAATAAGCTAGCGATGTCAACATAGTAAAGTTAACTTTTTCTAAAAGTTTAGTTAGCATACTCAATCACCAATTCAAATTCTCAGAAAATTTTAACTGCAACACAATTAAAAGCGCTGCAAACATTATGAAAAACTCAGTGACATGCGCAAGCAAGACACTGCAACTCCAAATCTATCGAAACCTAAAGCCATTAATTTTCTCAAATACACAAATCACTTCCAATAATAAACAGCACAATTCACACAAAATGACAATCAATATAAAATTGCAAGATCATAGATTCAAAAAACATAATAAGAGCGAAAGTTTAAGAACTAAACAATCAATTAACAGATCTCGAAGCTCGTAAACAAGAAACAACACTTCAAACTCAAAATTTACGAGTAACAAAATGAAATCACAACAAATAAACAACTAAAAATAGAATTTTAATCAAAATGATTCACCTGAACTGGAGAAGATTGAGGCAAACGATTCTCAGCTGATGCGATCGCATTTACAGCTGCGTTAATAGTCTCTAAAGCGTTGTTAACTCCTCTAATTTCTCCATCCATTTTATCGATCAAACAAACAATCTATTCCGCTAAATCTGATTGTTCTCCGATTAAATCAAATCAAATCTAATCTCACCACGAAAAACTTGCAAATTTCTGGAGAAAATTCTAATTCATGAAATCAAAGAGAGAATCATACAAACCTAACAAGATTGGAGAAGAAGAAAGTGAGGTAAACTGATTTATACCGACAACTGTAAAATAAAATCCTTCTTCTCTTCTCTGTAATATGTACATCTCAAATTTTCTCTCTCTATATCTATATCTACATTATGTAAGTATCTATTTTGAGGTCAAACACGGCAATGACTTGACTTTAGTAATATTATTACCATTTACTCTAATCTGATAATCGGAAAAACCATCTCAAGGCCGTTTTAAGGTTTAGTTGATAAGTAGAATGACTTTAATAGCCTCGTGATAAAATTGAATGACTTTTGTTGGAAATTTACTTGACATATTCAATGAAACAAGCATGATAACCGGTAAAAAGCACAGATAAACTTTAAAATGATTTATCGTATATTTTTTTTGGGTCCTCTTAACATGTGTTTTTAAGACACATGCTAAGCACACAGTTCAAGATTCACACAATTTAAGAGAATATTTCATTAAACTGTGTGTTTAGCATGTGTCTTAAGGGCACATGTTAAGAAATTTTATTTTTTTTCTCAGAAAAGGTTACAAAAACATCATTTTCTTTTATTTTTTATAAAATAACTTTTTTTGATTGGGCATTAGAGTCGAAAGCATTTGTGAATCTTGTATGATTGAAATGAAATAATCAGTAGCACTTTTAATACTTATTGTGTTATGTTAGCATTTGAAAAAAAAAAGTATTTACAGATTGAGAAATTAATTAATAAATTGAAAAAAAAACATACATATTTATCCAATGGGATAGTATTAATGTTGTCAATCTTGCTTGCTTATGTATTTTCAAAATTTCAAAATCAACAATGCTACGATCACATAAATATAAATCACATAATATTCACATACACACATATGCATACTGTGGGTCACGCCTGACATGTGAAACCCACAAATATTCATGTGTGTATGTGAACATTATGTGATCTATATTTATGTGATAGTAGCATTATTTTTTTCAAAATTAAGGGTTCACTTTGATAGTAAAATCATCTTTTTTGGAATATAATTGATTCAAAGGAACTTATTGATCCGTAGTGAATTTGTGGAATTTTTGTGTGTAATTTAGGTGTGTAAATAGAGTGCTATTTATATTGAATTAGAGTGAGTTGAATGAGATAGGTTCTACTAATTAAATTCATAAATCATGAAATATCAATAATCATCAGAATTATATCATTCATTAATTGAATATATTTGTAGATTATATGTACTAAAATTTGTAGAAAAAATTCCTCTTTTTCCTAATGACCTATTCGTGTATATTTTCCATATATTTTCTAAACTTTTTGCATGTGTATTATTTAATTTTTATTCATTTGACATAAATGTTATTTATAAATTCTAGATCTTTCCTTGATTGTATATATGATAAGCATATATACTATGAGGAGTAAAAGTCATGTATTTTGTGGAGTTCTTGAAAACTATTGGGTTGACTAAATAGGAGAACTAAAAAAACTTTTTTGGGAATCTCAAATTTTATGATTTGGAAGCTTAAAAAAATTTAAAAAATTTAGAGCTTTTTTCAATCAGTAAAATAGGAAAGTAGGAAAAAAAAACTTTTTGAACTGCTGAGTCGTTAAAGTTTGACTACCTAGTTAACTCGAGATTAACCAAAACAACTCGGTACTTGCGTTATTATATTTTGATATTGATAACACCTTCTAACACATTTAAAATTAGGTTTAATTTTTAAAGTTGAGATATTTTTAATTATAAAATTGAATTTTATTTAGTTTTTAAACATTACTTTGTATAATGTTTTAAATTGTTTATATTTATATAACTGTATAATCTTCAAAAAAGAATAAATGAAACTCTTCTGAAAAATAATAATTTTAAAATGTTAAATTACAAGAACATTGTGTACATTGTAACATTATCAACAAAAAGAATTTGTTTTTGTGGAATGAGCAATATAATGTTGACATCCAAGGGCAATTTTGTCCATAACTATTTATTAGTACATTACTAAGAAAGTGGAGGAGAATAGTAGAACTAGTAGTAGGATATTGTCAAAGGTGTGCACGTGTGGGTTCGCCCCCAGCCACATCACTTCTCGATGGCTTTGGTGCTATTGGGGCCCACTCTCAAAATTCTCTCCCTTTACCCGCCACTTTAAACTAACTTATACGCCTCTTCATTTGGTTTATTTTTTACTACTTTTTTGAAATGATCCCCTCCCTCAAGTTAAAAAGTAAAAAGAACCCCCACTTTTTAACCCTTTTTACTTTTTCAACCCTTTTATTTCATGTGTTTCATTTTAGGTTTTGTAGGGCCCCAACTATTGGCTAAAGCTGCTACTCCATATCACTTCTCCTAGACTTTTTTATCATGATGGTGGCTTTTAATTTGGCTGTCATCTCCTATTTCTACACCAACTAATAATGTAGTTTGTGTAGGTAAAAAATGAGCTGAGTGATTAGTATGAAATTAATTTTAATCGATTGATTAATATAGTGTTAATACATAGGTTTGGAAGTAATTTTTTTTTGCGTATCAGCATTGTATTGATTAATTGACTAATTTATCATGAAATGATAACCGGATCCATAAATGACACAACATAAATAATTTAAATTTAATATTATTTTTATTTTAAAATTTAAAATTATTATTGACTTTTAAAAGTCACTTTGAAATATTTTCAAACTTAAAATTGAAGTAATTTATAAAAAAAATTATGAAATAACAAATCTTGCGATGACTAATACTTTTTAGATAGTTTATAAATTTTATCATTTTATTAACTAAAATTAAAGAAATGCATGCCAATTTTAAGTTTAAAAATGTCTCAAGTTGACTTTCAAAAAGTCAATAATAATCTTATAATTTAAAACGGCTGAAGTATTTAAAATTTATCATGTGTGTTTAATTATTTATTATATAAGAGAAATAATTTGTATGTCGACTAAATTATGCATAATTTGAATTGCGACTAATATGTAAGTATAGCTCATGAGATAGAAGAATAATGTGTGTTTTTTCCTTTTAATTCTATGTATCCAAGTACCGTTATATTTAATATCGACATAAATTTGTCGTTACTTTATTATACTCCCTCTGTTCTTAAAAGATTATCGTTTAAGGTTTTTACACATAAATTAAGAAAGTCATTGAATATTATCATTTAATAATTAAACTTTGTGTAAAATTCTATCTACTACCCCCTTTATGGGAAGTTGAAAACTATTAATACAAGAGAGATAATTTCTTGAGACAATGAGAAAAGGTAGGGGTGATATAGGAAAGTAAATAATTTATTCTCCTAGAAAGTTGTAAACGACAATCTTTTAGAAATAAATTTTTTCTTCTAAAACGACAATCTTTTAGGAACGGAGGGAGTATAATTAACACATTAATACATTAATGATTGCAACAATCTTGTGAAAACAACAGATAGTTTGATTCTAACCATGTTCCATTAAGAATCAAATTTGATAACTTAGAGGTGATCACATCTTTGAGTTTATCCGGAAATTTCATAATATATGACCTTTTAGAGTTATGCACAACAATTAAAAAAATAATTATATAGTATTAAATATAATATTAATTATCTATAATACCCTTAAATTCTCATAATCACCATACTTATTTAAACTTTGTCTTATCTGTAATATTTTTCCATGAGGGGTAATTTTGAAAAAGATTATAATTAATTCTCCTAGATTATATAAAACGATAAATAATTTAGAAAAAATGAAATAATCTAAAACGTCATATATTATGGGACGGAGGGAGTACATAAGAAAGATAAATTTCTCCTGATTTCTTTTCTTAGTACATTTTTTGCAATTAGTTATATCATAAAATATAATTTATCTTGTTCAATATTATACCATTTGAAATATATTTTAAATAATAATAATAATAATAATAAATTAAAATCTCTAACAGTACACGTACTCCATTTTTCTTTTCAAAGTGGTGGTTACGTTGTCAAACCGTATTGACATTTGATGAATTAGGTGGTCAACCACAACTCTAAGGAGAAAAGGTCTAGTTGTAGAGGGCTATACACAATTAAACAAGTTTTACTTGCAGTTAGGAAGATAAGAACTTGGACCGAAGTTAGGCAACTGATGATTATTATTAGGGGTGAGTATGGTGCGGTTTGAAGGTCAAATTATATACGAAACCACTTAGGTATGGTTTGACAAATTTAAAATCGCACATGAAATCGTTTGTGATTGGTGCGGTGTGGTTTTGAACCGTGCGGTTTGGTTTCATTTGGTGCGTTTTCGATTTTAAAACCAATTGAAATAACAAAACCATAAAATAGTTGGCAAAATCATCCACGCAAACGTATTACGCAGTGGACACAATCATAAAGCTAATTTAACCAAACAATTCCAAGCATCAACAATTATATGGTTGATTAATACCAGGGTCGGCCCTGACATTTTTAAGGCTATAGGTGAAGATCAAATTTGGGGCTCCTTACATTAAAAAAAGTCATTTCTTTAAGAGCAACAAATGAAAAAAAAATTACAATTTTCAATATCACTTAATAAAAAAAGAACTAGTGCATCTCTTTGTTACCTCTGTTTTTTCTATTTAGCCCCTGATGGTTGAATTCTAATTCTATTTGGAGGCATTATATGGCAATCTGATCCAATTATGCAATAAGACAATAACTCAATAAGATTAATAACTCAATAAGACAATCTCAAGAATCATGTAGATTTTTTCATAGCAGGTAATTAGGGTTTTACCAATTATGCAAACTTGCAAAGTTGCAAACTGTAATAACCATTATTCCATATTCCCAAACTTTCAGAAAACCCACATACAATTTACAGTATACAATTTCAATTTATACAATTTCAATTTACTGTATACAATTTAATATTAAAAGTTTCAAAGTTTTAATTTATTGTGTATGTTGTATGATGAACTATGAAAGTTGTAAAGTTTCTAAATTAGGGTTTTACTGTATACAATTTCAATTGGAGCAACTGAGCAAGAACCAATCTTATAGAATAAAAGTATTAAAAGTAAGAAAGAATGGAGAAATTATTTATCTAGTAAAACAAAATTATTCTGAGAATTGGACTGGATGAAGAAGAGATGATAGATGTGTGTGCGCCTGTGCGATGATCATATGCAACCGGAGAAGAAGAAATTTTTTCGTGTGTTTTTCTCTTTCTAATTTGATAGATATCACTTTTTTTTCTTTATATACATATTAAAAAAAAAAAATTGGGGCCCCTATATTTTTGGGGCTCTAGGCCTATGTCTCTTGGGCTTATGCTCAGGGCCGGCCCTGATTAATACTATGTTATCACATTTGATTTAGAAAATATCAAATCAGTCTTGATTTGCAAACATAATTGATACCTTGTATTCTTCATTCAACCCTTTTAATATATGTCTTCTAAAATAAATGAGAAAAATATGTTATAATAGAGAAATTATATATACTCGTAGTAAATTTGAGAAATATGATAATTATTTAGTGCGGTTTCAGTTTTATGCGTGCGATTTTGGCTAGGAACCAAATCGAAATCGTAAATTTAGTTTTTCAATCCACTTAAAACCACCACATACGCCAAAATCGTTAGTGCGATTTATGCGATTTTTGGTGTGGTTTCGGTTCCAATTTGGTTACTTGCTCAGCCCTAATTATTATGACTTTTAACATTTATTGTCCAATAATATTCACTTTAACTTTTAATCGGCCCCAAACAACGGGAGTAGATAATATGAAGTTAATTTTGGTCAATTGACTAATATTGTGTCGACACGCGGATCAGAAGGTGATCTGTCTCTGTATGTTAACACTGTATTAATTAATTGACCAACTTATTATGAAATTAACTTCATGATAACGGAATCCACAAACAAAGTTGTAAGCTTCCAAATTTCTACTATTAGTTATTTGTCATCAATATTATTGGAAGTGGTTAGCATGAAGTTTATTTTGAGGTAAGTTGGTCAATTGACCAATAGAATACTGACACGCAGGCGAGACTATATGTGTGTCAGCATTCTATTGGTCAATTGACCAACTTATCAAAAAAATAACTTCATGCTAACCGGATCCACTACTACCAATGAAACAACCCGGATCAACTCCCAAGTCCGGAACAAATCTTGGGTCAAATTTCAAGTCCAAATTGAACCAAATTCATCAAAATAAGACCTTAAGCTATTGGCCTAATAATATCTTCTTGAGTCATCTTAGCCCACCACAAGCTCACCCAAAAGTCATGACTGAAGGTATTATTGGTAGTAACTTATTTTTTTATATACAGATAAATTTTTTCCCGGTCCAAAGATCTTTGCCTCTCTAGCCATTGTGGGATAATACCGGCTGACTTCGTATCCCCATCTCCGGAACTCTCCATTGTGAGATAATACCACCAGCCTTCGTGTCCCCACTTCCGGCAACCCGATCGGATGACCCGACTCGAGCTTTCGAGAGTCGGCTTTGATACTATATGAAACAATCCGGGTCAAATCCTGAGTCTGAAACAAATCTTGGGTCAAATTCCAAGTCTGAATCGAACCAAATTCATCAAAATAAGACCTTAAGCTACTGACCCAATAGTATCTTCTTGGGTCATCTTAGCCCACCACAGGCTCACCAAAAAGTCATGACTGAAGGTATTATTGGTAGTAACTTATTTCCTTATATACAGACAAATTTTTCCCCTATCTTTCGATGTGAAATTAGGGTATTACAATTTAGGTACTTAATTTCATACATAATGCAACATTAATGACTATTAATTATAGTACTCTCCATCACTCTATCTCCATCATAAATATACCTATAATATTACTTCTTCTGTCCGGCTGTAATATTTGACGTTTTAGATGATTTTATTTTTCTTAAATTATTTAACGTTTTATATAATTTAGGAGAATTAGCCATAATTGTTCTAAAATTACCCTCATCAAAAAATATTATAGACGAGAGAGATGGAGAGTATGAGATAAGTATGATAAAGGGTATTATAGACAATTGATAATATATTTAATGTTATACAATTATTTTCTTAATTCTTATGCACAACTCTAAAACGTCATATATTATGAGACGAAGGGAGTATTGTTTTGACATTATTAACAAGAGAATGATTCATAACAATCACGTGCTATGAATTAAAAATGGACAAATACCATTATTAGCGTCTAGTATAAGAAACAACGGCTAATATTATAACTGAAAAATTCATATCCGCTACTATTAACAGCAGACGACAAGTTACAAATGCTATGAATAATTTCCCTATTAACAATCTTGTCAAAATATGGATTAAGATCCTCTTTATTACACTTATTATCTAATTTCTTTTAATACACATTTAATTACAAAAATATTAATTTTTTCTGAACCACACCGACGGCACAATTATTACACGAATATTATTGTCTCGCTAAGAAAAAAAATAATTTTTCACTAATATTAAAAAAAAATTAAGTGAAATGTGTAATGAAGGGAATTCTTGTCCCCCGAATATAGTTACATAAAATAACCCTTTGCTGGAAGTTAAAAGAAATTTTGATATCAAATCTAAATGTACTCCCTCCATCCTCAAGTCTTCTGAATTCTGATCCACATCCTCCTATATGTTCGCCATTCCACATCCATTCAACTCATAATAAATTATAATTATTACAATCGTAATTATTATAATATTAAAAATATTATTAACTATAAAATTTATTATTCAAAAAAATAAATCAGTCGCATTAAATTTAAAATTTTTATAAATCTATTTTAAAAAGTCAAAAAAGATA
Source organism: Panax stipuleanatus (assembly GCA_020205555.1). Taxonomy (NCBI): domain Eukaryota; kingdom Viridiplantae; phylum Streptophyta; class Magnoliopsida; order Apiales; family Araliaceae; genus Panax; species Panax stipuleanatus. Next base: position 95,512,955 of record CM035123.1, on the reverse strand, counting down.
CCCTATCTGTCTAACGGACGGAATGAATAATAATTCATTAATAATAACACAGGGAATAATTATATGCGGACAGGTAAATTGGACCGAAAGAACAAAATGAATTTATTATAGCGAACAATTAGATTGTAGTGTCTAATTATTCGCTGAAATAAATTCATCCTGTCCAAATTTTCGATCTGCGTAGAAGAACTCTAACCCAGGATACTTAAAACTAAAGTCAACTTGGTTTGGCTATTTGATACTTTAAAAAGTATTTTCTAAGTTTGTGTTTATCTATGATGCAGTAGTACTCAAATAAAACACCACAAGTGTAGGGAAATGATATATATTCCGATTTTATATGTTTATTTTCTATAGCGAGTTACGTGAATAAATTTAATTGATAATATTTTTACGATATATTTAATACAGTAGACCAATATTATAATTTTTTATAATTCTATGTATTGATATACGTCCCAATCGTAATTCGACTAAAATTTTGGCAATATATAGCATGACTCGATACATTATACACTTTAATTTAATAGCTAAATCAAAAACATCTAAATCCAGATCATCTATCTTTACTTCAATAGGGGTAAAAAAACAGGAAAAAGAAAAAAAAGGAGATTTAGTTCAAAAGAGTTATAAATTAAGGAGCTAGCTTTTTGAGGCAATCTCGAACACATTCTCCGAAAGTCCATTAGCAGACATGGCCATCTCTAGTTGGGCCAATAAAACAAAACTAGTTTGTATTTAAGCTGAATGATGAGCACAAAATAAATCCACTACCGACCACTAATTGTAGTTTTCAGAATTCTGATACAATTATATGAAAAATGGTTTATATGTCAATAAATTTTATGTCAAATTTGAATTACGACTAACCTAATTCTGTAAATGATAAAATAGAACAATAATATTTAATCTTTTTTTTACACCCTGCTATATATACCAGGAATCCATATAGGTCAATAATTATTAACTCAAATGGTATTATAGACAAATGATATTATATTTAATGTTATACAATCATTTCTTTAATGGTTGTGTCCAACTCTAAAACATCACTTATTATGGGACGGATGGAGTAATATTTATTCACAATTATCGATACTTGTAACTCTTTCTCTTTCCTTATCCCAACAAAACTCTTTCACTTTTATGGGGATGGAGAGAGAGACCAATGAGTAAATGAGACTAATGAGATTTTTAGGAGAGAATTATGAAAACATGTGTGTGAGAGAGTATGAGATAACTATGATAAGATAAGAATTTAAGGGTATTATAGACAATTGACTACTATATTTAATACTTTTCAATCATTATCTTAATTCTTGTGCCCAACTCTAAAACGTCTTATATTAATGACGGGGTGAGTATTTACTTTCTCTTTCTAAATTAAAGTTTTCTCTCTCTAAATTAATTTTTTTAATAAAATGATGTTAAGAGTGTTTTTTTAAAGTTTTAACACGGACACAGTCGCATTACAAGATGTTAACGCCTGATTTTGCCGGCGCGTCCAATCACAGAATCCACGCGCTTAAACCTGCACAATAACGAGTCACAAACGAAACTTGATGGCTTGGGCCGCCGGGTGATAGCTCCGGTGTGAGAATGAGTACAGGCTGGTCACAAGGTTTAACAGTGAATGCTTTAGTATTTGGTGCTTAAGTGAGTATTACCTGTTAACTTAGGTCAAGCCTTGTATTTATAGTCATTCTCATCGCCCTAGAGTCCATGTCCCAATCGGATTAGGACTCCTAAACATGGCAGTTACCATTGTTTGGGTCCAACGCAATCTCCTTTAAAAGTGCAAGTTGGTGGTTATCCAACCACTTACCTTATAGGAGTTGGTATTTAGATATGATTAGGGTTTGAGTTCTTAATCATTTAGACTCTTTATTACTCCGGACTCCATCTGAGGAATAACCCTTCGGTATGGGCCTTATAAACTGGTCTGGACTCCGGCCCGAAGGGCTCGGTAGTCCGATTCCGATTATCACCAATCTGGTCTAGACTCCGGCCCGAAGGGACTCTGTAGCCCGACCCCGATAACCATCATACTGGCCGGAACTCCGGTCCGAAGGACTCGGATGCCCGGTCCATATACCATCAGTTGGGTCTGGGTTCTGGCCCCAAGGACTCGGATACCCGATCCCGAACACTGCTACTCCAAATTTGACTTCGGCCCATTGGACTCGAGGAAACCTCCTCAGCCCAGGCCTTCAGTCCATGCAGGGGTCGGTGGATTATATCCGAACATTGCTCCCCAGTCTCTCATTATAACAAGCCTTTAATGGGATATTTAATAAGAGATTTGAAGAGACGTCTGGGTAATCCAACCGACCTATTCAATGCGGTACACGTTACCCAAGAAACGAACAGCCCAACACCATATTAGCCGCCTCTTGAAATTCGTGCAGCAACAGTATAAATACCATCTCCCAGCCACAACTGTTACTTTTTACAAACCTTTGCCTACTCTCCTTTCTTTGCAAATTTTTCTAGCAAGTGCGATTTCCGACGAGCAGTCCACTGTCACCTCCATTTCTCCGATTTAAGCTTTTACAGTCCCACACAGCTCATATTTCAGCTATTTTCATACTCAATGGCTGATTCTAGCATCATTCCCGCTTGTTCCACCACTGATTTAACTCCCACCATTGATGCAAACCCCATCTCCACTGATATCGCCACCACCGTTACTATCGCCAGCACCGATTTGGTGTCGATCGATTTGCCGGAAGCTCCCACCGGTGATACCGTCGATGGTACTGAGGTTGGGATCCGGGCCGCCTATCGCTCCGAGAAGGAGTTCTCCCATGTCAACACCAAGTCCACCCTGGTTCCCTCCCAGATCTCTGACATCCGAACTCTCTTCAACATTCCGAAGGAGTACAAGCTTCGGGTGCCTGAGGCTGGTGAGAGGATGTACTGGCGCCCCAAAGACTAGTGGGTGGCCATCCTGATCTGGGCTCTGAAGTACGGGGCCCGATCCATTTGATATCGAGTTCTCTGTTAATCAAGCAAAATCTATCAGTTCCCTTCTATCAAGATATCCTCGCTGTAGGCTCAATTCAGAAAGGAAGTTTTCACAAGATGCTTGCATATGGAGCCAGTGCACAGAATAATACAACAGGGGTTAACATTCAGACTTCGGTCCCTGGAAATCCCGAGGATAAAAATCCCGAGGATAAAAATCTTACAGATAAATTCCGAGGATAAAAATTCCGAGGATAATTTTTTGTACTCTTTTATTTTAAATTACTTATAAATAAGAGACTGGGGACAATGTTGGGATGTGATTATTTGGGTCTAGCCATGGTGCAGCTTAATTTATTTAATGGTCTGGATCTGGTGTTGGCCCATATGTATTTATTGTGACAGTGGGAGAGTCCTTATTAAAATGGGATTGTGTTATTTAGAGGGATAAGAAGTCCTTCTTCTAATTGGGGGATCTATAAATACAGCAATAAGCTAGGGTTGAAGATCATCGCATATCACGACACGGCACAAGAGATACAACACAAATACACAACTTGTACTCCCTTATAGTGGATTACTCTCTCTTTCCGTGATTTTTTTCCAATTGGATTTCCACATAATTCTTGTGTTCATGTTTTATATTTCTTTTATTTATGTTTATGTGAGTATATTTCGTGGGTTTGATCTCACGACGATACAATCGATTGTTGGCGCTGTTTTGGCCTGTCTTTTTGGGTGATTTCGTCAGGCGTATAAAATCAGGCGTTAACACAAGACATGTTTGACATGCACCAATATGATCCTGGAAAGTAATTTATCACCGATTCAAACAATTACAAAAAATTTAATTTAATTTCTTCTAATTGATGTTCCGATGAGAATTAAGAACTTAATTATGTTCTTGAATACGTATACGTATAGTGCTTATGAAGATGACTTGTTTTAGGAAACTGATATTTTTACTACAGAAAATGATATTTTCACAACAAAACGTCGTTATAGATTCTATAGCGATGATTTTCACCATCGTTATACATCTATAACAATATTTTTGTTGTGAAAAATATAAAAAAAAAAGTTGTGAAAATATCAGTTTCCTTGTTTTATCTGTTGCCAGATGAATAATGTGGTTAGATAATTGAAGTTTTATATTCATTTTTTAATTTTATTTATAGTTTCTTTCAATTTTTACAATTGCAAATTAGCAACAGTATATGGCATTTAAATATAGTTTCCTAAGTAAAAATGTTTTTTAGAAAAAGATCATCTTATTATTCATAAAAATTGGACTCTAAATAAAAATAAAAATTCTAGGGCGACAGGGAATTAGGGACCGGTCTAGCGACCGATAACATATTGTACTTAATGTTACCGATAACACTACTATTGTAATATGTTAAGTGCAATAATAGTAGTATTACCTGGTAACATTAAGTGCAATATGTTACCGATCGCTAGACCGGTCCCTAATTCCTTGTCGCCCCAGAAAAGTTCAAATAAAAATACCTTCTCCGTCTTAAATTATAAGATCATTATGAACTTTCGAAAGACAATTTAACATACTTTCAAGCTTAAAATTGATAAACTTTATTAAAAAATATAAAATAATAAATATTGTTGTAATTATGAATACTTTTGAGATTGTTTAGTTACTAATATTCATTATTGTATTAACAAAAGTTAATTAAATATATGTCAGTTTTGAGTTTAAATTAAAAAAATAATTATAATCTTATACTTTAGAAGGAAGGTAATATCATTTTACTTTAAAAAATATTAATTTTATTGTGCAACAAAAAAGTACTAGTTTCTTTGTAAAAGGGAGGGGGATCAACTTTTACTATTTTTAATTGTTGTTTGTTGCCTTATATATAATGCCAAGTTACCAACATCAGGTTTTCTCCTCATGTAAAAGACGTAAATAACTTGAGTTATACGATTGGAGTTTGATGCAATAAAAGTTCTGATTATCTTCCTACCAACAAGAAAAAATCACAAATTTTGGAGAGAGAAAATCATATAATATTTTAGAGAGAGAAACTAAAAGATCTGAGAAAGTTTTTCGAGAAAATGTGAGGAATTTAAATATACAATTAAATATTCACATATTTAAATTTGATATATGAGTTTACCCACATCCACTCATATTCATTTATGACCGTCCATTCATCACCGGCTTATTTTCGGTCCATATAAACTTACGCCAACTTATGTCTGTCCAAACCTGCCCGTTTGTCAAGCCTAGCCGCAGCTAAGGCTTTGAGCCACGGGTATAGCCGTGAATGTTTTTGCACAGTGGCAGAGCCAGAAATTTTAAGCAGGGGGTTCAGCGGGCGGACGTAGGCTAGGCTTGGCGACCGGCAGCAACAGCGGCGGCTCTCTTCTCTCCTCTCATCTCCTCATCTGTTTTCACCAGACCCTCCAATATACAGACATCCTCTGTTATTTACTCCGTTTCACAAATAGAAAAATATTGAAAAGATCAAACACGTCCATTACTCTTTTTAAAAAGAGTATAAAAATAATTATTTTTGTAGTGATGAGTATAAATTATCATCATATTTTAATATAGTGTGGTTAATTTTAACCTAACAACTTATTCACTTGAGATAGATATAGAACAAAAATACATATTTAATATTGATAAATTTTATAAATAAAATTATTTTTCTGAAACGAAGTAATTATTATTTTTAAATAACAGAAATACTCCTTTCGTTTCAAAAAAAATAAATCATATCACTTAGTTATATTCATGTATATAATGTCATTATTAATGAATGAACACCTTATTATTTTAAAAAGTATAAATATATAAAATAAAAAATAGTTAGTGTTTGCAAAATTTATAAATGAGACTCTCTTTTTTTTCTTGCAAAATAGATAGATTATATAATAAAGTTTGTTAGACGACCTGCCTCCAAAAATGTCAAAAAGATGCAAAAAATTTAGGTAAATTAGTACTTTTTCCTTTTTAAATTAGAGATTCATTTCTTTGACCATTTTAAAATTGCAAAGGATAAAAATTTATTAATATGTCAGTATTTATATTATGTGCATGCTACTTAATTATAAAGTTATATTTTTTTTCTAATTTCTTTTTCTTTTTCTTCTTCCCCTTCTTTCTTCTTCCCAGCGCACGCAGAGTTCCCCGTACCCCTCGTCATTGCCAAATTTCAAGCTGGACCCACCCACATAACTACTAAATACTAATTTTTTCGGAGGCCGAGGGGTCCGTGGACCCTCCTGGACCCCCTCCCTCCGCCCCTGTTTCCGCATGTTTGGTTTTTTCTAATTTTGCCCTTTTGACCTTCGGGCGTTCATAGCTTTCAAACCGAAAAGAATTAAGAGACATGTCACCCCAAACCGGAAAGTTCGTTCCGAGATCTTTACAACTTTCAAACCGAAAAGAATTAAGAGACATGTCACCCCAAACCGGAAAGTTCGTTCCGAGATCTTTACAACTTTCAAACCGAAAAGAATTAAGAGACATGTCACCCCAAACCGGAAAGTTCGTTCCGAGATCTTTGCAACGGTATACTGCTTGACCCCTTTTCGATTTGTTAAGAAGGGGGAAAATAGGTGCAAGTATTCTTATTAGACCAAAAGTGGTGTCTTGGGCATCCTTTCTCACCTTAGTACATCGAGGTCCATGAATGTCCTCCGAGTGAGCCTGTTTACCTTTGTGAGTCACCTTTTGAGGCCATGATTTTATGCCTTCGTTCTCTCATTGGCTAATTATCAAATGTAGGTGCAAAATTTGGGTGTTTACATACATGGATACGAGATAATATCCGCTGTAACACATTTAAATGAAATTTCTCTAAAATAATAGGATTTGTCAACAACAAAAAATTATAAAAATATATTTCTATTTCAAATATAATAGTTATTTTTATTGATTTAAAGTTAATTTGAAATATAGACAAATCCATAACTTTATAGGATCTTTTCATTTTTTTTTATTATCATTATACGAATAACAAATTTAATAGTTTCTCTTCACTATACCTTTGTGGTTTCTTTTCTCTCCACTTTGTGTACTACGAAGGGTACATTAATATAATATTTAAAAAAAACTTATTTCAATCAAAAAGTATAAAATTATCTATAAAATTTGGACCAGGGATGATACACCTAGACCTCACTAAATTATTTATGACATTACAGTATTATATATCGGTCTCGGTCTCAGTCTCAGTCTCAGTCTCAGTCTCAGTCTCAATCTCGGCCCCCTTAAAAAAAATTCTTGACTTCATCCTTGATGTTAATATGTTGGCATTAGATCCACATACATGTATAAGATGAGAATGATTAGCATGAAGTTAGTTTTGGTCAATTGATCAATACAGTATCGATATGTAGGTCAATAAATGATCTTTCTTTACGTGTCAGTACTATATTAATCAATTGACTAAATTAACATAAAATTAATTCCATGGTAATCAGATCCGTATGAGATGTTGACAATAGGGTTTCGAGGGATACAATCCCATTGGATTTTATACAAGAAAAAAACAAGTAAATCTATATGGCTATCTAATTGCTGTCGGTCCAGATTCAAATAAATAATAACAAATTAAGACACAAATTTGTAGTTTTGTTGTAGTTTTTCTCACTCGTACCCTAGGCCTTGACTTGTCTTCAAGTCTATATCTAGGTTGCAGTGGTCTAGGGATAGTTGTAGCCAGGGGCGAATCATAATCTATTCTCAGTAGGGACGTAATTTTTAAATTGAAATTTAGCAATATAAAGAGCGGAAATTTAAATATATTATACACCGTATATTTAAATTTTTTAGAGTAGTAGTAGTTTAAGTTATTTTTTTTGTCTCTTTAAGTTTACCATTTTTATAAATTTTTTCCTTTAAATTTATTAAATTTTATTTTTGCTCCTCTCATTATACCTATAAAAAAAATTGAATTTACCCTTCAAATAGGTCCGTCGGTGATTATAGCAGTACTAAATATTGTTGTTCTCAGCACAAAAGATATTTTGTGATGGTGGAACTAACAAGTCTTAATATCTCATTAATCACGTATAATGAATAAATTATATTATTTTTATTTTAAAGAATATTTTTTTAAACTGTGTGTATATTTTTTTAATTTTATATTTATACCAAGTTCAAGAGAATATGCACATAATTCAAAAGAATATTCTCTTGAACTGTGAACTTAACATGTTTCAGGGCACATGTTAAGAAATTCTTTATTAATTTTATAAATAAATGCTTGTGAATGTATCACGGCCGTCCATTTGTAAAAGTGTGATCTCACATGCAGGCATGTGCAGGCACATTGGTAGTACCAAAAAAGAGTATTTTGGACAGATGTTGTAAAAGCCAAAATAAAGCATGACACAAAGTCAAGAGAAACTGTCCCCCTTTTGGGATGATATAGGATATAGGATATAGGAATAGGAGTAAATAAAGACTAGCTAGCTAGTGATGTTATGTTATCTTATTCATGAATGATGATTTCTCAAGACAGACAGAAGAAAATTGATGTTTTGTACTAGTAATTCAGTAGCAGCACAACCAACTGGTGTGATTGTTGTACACTAATGTTGGAGTCAGTTCAACAACTTGACCACCCCACCCCACTGCACCCCACCCCACGCTCCCCACTCCACCCCACGCCACCCAATCCGCCCCGCCCCGCCCCGCCCCGCCCCGCCCCCTCCACCACACTCTCCTAATGGAAATTATAAAAATACCCCCATACTCTAATAGAAATTATTTTAATAATTTATTTATTATATATCTTTCTAATAAAATTAACACTAATACGTATCCACATAATTGATATTTAAAAATCATAATATATATATATATATATATATATATCATTTTTCTTCATATAAAATCTCCCTTTATAATTTATCCATGATATTGTTCTACACGTACCATTAGTAATCCCTCCATTTATATAAAATGACATTAGTATATTTTCACATAAATTACAAAAAAAAATAGTAGAGTAAAAAGAATAAATAAATTTCAATTTAATTCACAATAGAACTCATGGAAGTACAATATATATGTATATATATGATTATCTTCTTTTTACTTTTTAAGGGTAAAATAGTTATTATACAATATTTAATTTTTTTTAATTTAAATTGTGCATTTTAGACATATTTTGGAAAATAACTTTTTTGTGTTTTTGATTTTGTTTTTTGAGGACGGAGGGAGTACAAATGTTGAAACCCAATTTTAATTTTTGTACAAAGACCTAATTCATTATTACTATTATTATTATTACTATTATTTTTTTGTCTTGTCTCAATTTCATACTACATTATGAACGTGCATGGTGTTGTCCTCATAAATTGACACGTGACCTTTATTAGCATCCTCTTCCCTAGGATTTTAACCCCGTGCGAGGCACGGCTTAATATGTTATATTACCTTCATTTTAAATTATAAAGTCATTATTAATTTTTAAAAGTCACTTTCTGTGACGCCCCCAGAATAGGTCCAGTTCTGAGTCGCCAAATACATGATACAGAATTCAAATACAAACTTTATATCATACGGTCGTGCAAAATACGACCACACAACTGTGAGTCTCAGTACAAATATGTAGAAAATATTAAGATTCAAACTAAGTCCTCATTACAATTATTATCACACTATTTCACAAAAATAGCGAGGACTACTACTGCTCTAACTCGGACCATCACTCCATTCCCCGACTAGTACCCGCAATATTCTCATTTCCTGAAGAGAACAATGGAAGAAAAGGGTGAGCTCAACTAGCCCAGTAAAGAATATTATGACTAAGATAATGAAAAATAAATTATCGTTAGTCTTCAACAGTTCAGATAAAATATTATGGACAACAAGTTTTAGATCAATATTCGCAGCGGAAATAACAAATCATTAGAAGAGTTAAGCAGAGAATGAAGTCTACTATCTTCTATGATTTAAAGTCCATCATCAATATTTTATCCCTGTAACATCAATCAATATATATCTCGAATCAAATATTCATCTTTGCACTACAGGCTAAAGATATTCATTTATATCACCAGTGATCATGTTCATCTCAACTCCTGTCCATCTTTGCACTACGAGCCAAAGATATTCATCAGGTAATCATCTTTGCACTACAGGCCAAAGATATTCATCAAATAATCATTCATCTTTGCACTACAGGCCAAAGATATTCATTTGTATCATCATTTAAGACTGAGGATGATGAAAAATAATATAAAAACGAATCCAGTGAGATAAAGGACAAAAATTAGGAATTCGTAATTTAATTTATCCAAGTTCATGAATACTCCGTAATAATCAATTGGGGAGCAAAATTCAAGAATGAAATTCAAAACTTGGATTCAATCAAAGATAAAAAAAAAAATTTTTTTTTTACCGTGAATAGTAACTCGTGAATAGTAACCCGTGAATAGTAACTTGTCATAAAAAGATGAAAATTTCATAACAAGTTCAGACCAATATTTCAGTGAAATAATATTTCGTACGAGTATGAATGAATATACGAAACTGTAATTGGATTTTCACCCGTCATGCGGTAATCCGCGTAGACAGATCATTTCCACAATTTAATAGAAATGAATACGAAGGGTGATTCACCACGCATGCGGTAATCCGCGTAGACAGGTTATTCCCACAGATTATTAAGGAATTGAATGAATACAAAAGGTTTTCACCAGGCATGCGGTAATCCGCGTAGACAGGTTACTCCCACAGATCAATAAAGAATGAATACAAAGGGTTATTCACCATGCATGCGGTAATCCGCGTAGACAGGTTACTCCCACAGATCAATAAAGAATAGAGTAACAACCCTTACGAGTATTGAAAGAAAATAGCATTCTTTATGAATATAAAAGAAATAATACCCCTTACCTCAGTAGAAGATTGGATACTGGAGTAGTGTAGTAGCAGAATACTCTTCTTCTTTTTCTCTCTATAATTTTTCTCACTATAATAACTTTGTTCTTCAAGAATGGTGAGAAATGAATGAAATTAGCTTGCTATTTATAGGTTAGAAAAAGGTTGTACAATTACACTTTAGTACCTCCATCTTTGCCTAAATTTTTAATTTAGTCCCTCAAGTTTATAAATCTTGCACCTCCACCCCTGCAACTACCCACCAACTATTTATTATCCACCAATAAGTGGGTCCCACATGTTAACCACCCATTAATTGCTCATTTATCTGATTAATTCTCCGTTAGGTCAATTTAACATCCGAAAATCAACTATTATCGAAATAAATGTCGATTTCTACTAACATTAATATTTCCAACACAATGAAAATATTTTTATCAACCATTCATCAATTATTATATAAATTAATATTACAGAATCACAATAATGACAACCAGGTCGTTCCCAGGAAAGAGGGGGCCTTCCGATAAAGATTTTTTTCTTACTGGCGCGCAATTAACTAACCCCTTTCCTAGACAGAACTTTCTAGACATTGCCAATAATGCTATCTAATAATATCATTTAAATAATAGGACTGACCATTATTGATTTAATAATATAAAATATTGTGCAGATGATACTGTGACAATAATTGAATCAATAATATGATATACTGTGCAACAACTACTGTAGCAATTATTAAATACTGAGTGACTTCTTACGTAAGCATCAATAATCAAAGATATTGTGCAATACCGTGTGCTACTTTGCAACAATGCGTATTACTGTATTTTTATCACCGGGTATTTTAACAGTTTAACGGTAAAAGTTTTGCCGTGAAAATGTTATTTCTGTCGCTTTCTATATCCGACAATTATTCTGTTGTGGGGTCCACCAATGGCTGCGCCGTCGTACGAATATTCTCCGACAAAAGAATATTCCCCGACACAACGAATATATTATGACCACTTGCTTACTTTGTAAAATTTGCACATTCCATCCATAACTTACCACATTTATCAAATCAACACCTTACTATATCAAAATAATATATAGAGGAAATTAAATTTTTATTTATAAAAGTTGAGGTCTTACAACCTCCCCTCCTTATGAAATTTCGTCCTCGAAATTGACGTACGTACCTGGTATGTCGAAAAGGTGAGGATACCTCGCTTTCATTTCCGATTCTAACTCCCAGGTCATTTCCTCGATATCATGGTTCCTCCACAAAACTTTAACTTGAGGTATAATCTTCGAGCGTAGGACATGTTCCTTCTTATCCAAGATCTTGACAGGTACCTCCTCGTACGTTAAATCTTCGGCTATCTCGTCTGGTTCTAACTCAATAATGTGATTTAGGTCTTTCACATATTTACGTAACATGGATATGTGAAAAACGTTATGAACACGAGACATGCTTGGAGGTAAAGCGAGTCTATAGGCCATCTTTCCTACTCGGTCAAGGATCTCATATGGACCAATGAATCGTGGATTGAGCTTTCCTCTCTTCCCGAATCTCGTAACTCCTTTCCATGGAGCAACACGTAACAATACATGATCTCCGACATTAAATTCTACGTCTCTTCGATGAAGATCCGCATAACTCTTTTGTCGATCTTGTGCCGTTTGTATACGTTGTCGGATTATTTGAATCTTTTCCGTAGTCATACGTACTAACTCCGGTCCTAACAATGTTGCTTCACCCACCTCGTCCCAACATACTGGAGAACGACACTTCCGTCCATACAACGCCTCGAATGGAGCCATGCCTATACTTGCCTGATAACTGTTGTTGTAGGAGAATTCCACCAATGGTAAGTACTTGTCCCAACTCCCTTTGAAATCTAGAACACAGAGTCTCAATAGATCTTCAAGAGTTTGAATAGTCCTTTCCGATTGCCCGTCAGTTTGAGGATGATATGCAGAACTGAATCGTAGATCGGTGCCCATAGCTTTCTGCAAACTGACCCAAAATCGTGAAGTAAATCTTGGGTCACGATCCGAAATTATGGATACTGGCATGCCATGCAATCTCACAATCTCATTTATGTACATATGAGCAAGACGTTCCAGTGAATAAGTTTCTCGTATAGGCAAGAAATGAGCAGACTTAGTTAATCTATCGACAATAACCCAAATTGCATCTATGCCTTGAGAAATCTTGGGAAGACCCGTAACGAAATCCATGGTAATGTGTTCCCACTTCCATTTCGGAATCTCCAGTGGTTGCAATGGACCCTTCGGTACTTGATGCTCCGCCTTTACACGTTGACAAGTTAAACATCTAGAGATGAACTCCGCGATCTCTCTCTTCATATTGCTCCACCAAAATGTATGTCGAAGATCACGATACATTTTAGTACTCCCAGGATGGATCGCAAACGGTGTGTTGTGTGCCTCCATCATGATTCTATACTTCAAGTCAGAATCGTTAGGAACACAAAGTCTGGAGTTGACTCGAAGTATTCCCTCTTCATCGATTCTTGCTTCTGAAATTGCACCTTCTTGCGCCTTCTTCTTCATCTTCATCAACTCCGGATCTGTAGATTGAGCAGCTTTAACTTTATCAATTAAAGCTGGTTCTACGCGTAAACTTGACATCATCATGTGGGTCCCCGGAGTCTTGAACTCTATCTCCATCCTTTGTAAGTCACACAAAATGGGCCTTTGTGTTGACAGCATCGCACTCATTCCCGCATATGATCTTCTACTTAACGCGTCTGCTACCACGTTTGCTTTTCCAGGATGATATTGGATGGTATGGTCGTAATCTTTCAACAACTCAAGCCAACGTCGTTGCCGCATGTTAAGTTCCTTCTGGGTAAAGAAATATTTGAGGCTCTTATGATCTGTATAGATCTCCACTTTCTCCCCATACAGGTAGTGTCTCCATATCTTCAACGCAAAAACGACTGCTGCCAACTCTAGATCATGAGTAGGATAATTCCTCTCATATTCTTTGAGTTGTCGTGAGGCATAGGCTATGACTTTCCCATGTTGCATGAGAACACATCCTAACCCTTTGCCCGAAGCATCGCTGTAAATGACAAATCCATCCGAACCAGATGGTATTGTCAGAACAGGTGCCGAAATGAGTCTCCTCTTGAGCTCTTGAAAGCTCTTCTCGCATTCCTCGTTCCATACGAATTTTGTATCTTTCCGAGTCAGCTGAGTTAATGGAGTAGCGATTCGAGAAAATTCTTCCACGAATCTCCGATAATAACCAGCTAAGCCCAGAAAGCTACGTACTTCGGTCACCGATTTAGGTTGTTCCCAACTTTGTATTGCTTCAATCTTCGCCGGGTCAACAGATACCCCATGTTTTGATACCACGTGCCTAAGGAATGCTACTTCCTCAAGCCAGAACTCACATTTCTTCAATTTGGCATAAAGCTTGTTATCACGAAGCCTTTGAAGTACCATCTTCAAGTGGTGGTTATGATCTTCACGGCTTTTAGAATAGATGAGGATGTCATCAATAAAGACAACCACAAACTGATCTAAATATTCTTTGAATACACGGTTCATCATATCCATGAAAGCAGCAGGAGCATTAGTCAATCCAAAAGACATGACTAAGAACTCATAATGCCCGTACCGTGTTCTGAAAGCAGTCTTTGGAATATCCTCAGTTTTAATCTTCAACTGATGATATCCAGAACGAAGATCGATCTTTGAAAAAAATTGCGCTCCTTGCAACTGGTCGAACAGGTCATCAATACGAGGTAACGGATACCTATTCTTAATGGTGACATGGTTCAACTCCCGATAGTCAATACAAAGTCGCATACTCCCGTCTTTCTTCTTTACGAATAAAACAGGAGCACCCCAAGGAGACGTACTAGGACGAATAAAACCGATATCTAACAACTCTTGTAATTGGACCTTTAACTCCTGAAGTTCAATAGGAGCCATTCGATATGGGGTTTTAGAAATGGGCTTTGTACCGGGCTCAAGGTCAATAAAGAATTCAACTTCACGTTCTGGGGGTAGACCGGAAAGTTCTTCGGGAAATACATCAGGAAACTCATTAACAACGAAAATATCATTCAAATCTGATGTATTCTGATTTAGATCAGTGACATGAGCTAAGAAAGCTTGACATCCGTTTTTCAATAAACGAATAGCCTTGGGATTTGAAATGATATTGACTGATTTTAGTGGTTTGGTGGTTTGGATTTGCACAACAGGTTGATTAGGAATATGAAAACTAACAACCTTACGAAAACAATCAATTTTGGCATGGTAAGTGGTTAACCAGTCAATTCCTAAAATCACGTCAAATGCAAGTATTTTCAAAGATATAAGATCAACAGGTAAGGTAAGGGTACCAATCTGAATC
Source organism: Panax stipuleanatus (assembly GCA_020205555.1). Lineage (NCBI taxonomy): Eukaryota > Viridiplantae > Streptophyta > Magnoliopsida > Apiales > Araliaceae > Panax > Panax stipuleanatus. Next base: position 95,497,743 of record CM035123.1, on the reverse strand, counting down.
AAGCAAGATTTGTAAACTGTAGATGTAACAAAGGTTTCTCCTAACGGAGTTTCAACAGATAAGTCAAAGTCTAATTTATCAGAAGTCAAGTTCAAACGTTGAGCACAAGCAGGTGAAATAAAGGAATGGGTAGCACCGGTATCTAACAAGGTATAAACTTCGCAAGAGTTTATGATTAGCTTACCCGTAATAACCTCTTTCGGGTTCCTTGCTTGCTGGGCAGTCACGACAAAAGCTCTTCCAGGAACTACCGACTTTGACTTGTCCGGAACAGCCTTAGGGATCACTACCCCTGCTGGACTTGGTTTCGCCACAGGACACACTCGAGCTATATGTCCTTCCTTTCCACAGTTATAACACACCTTAGATTGTTGTGTGCAGTTAGGACTGATGTGTCCCTCTTGCCCGCATTTATAGCATACGACTGGCGGTCGTTCTCCGCCCCTAGAAACAGTTGGTGCTGCTGTTGACGTCTTCACGTTCTCATTGTTGTACCTTCTTTTCTTGAAATCTCCCCCCGACTCACTTCTTCTATTATCATGGCCACGATTACCACCGGAGTGGTTACCGCTTCTGTCATGATGCTTTCCTCCCTGCTGGTTGTCATTGTTTCGATGACTGCTGCCACCGGTACGACCTTGGTTGTTGTCCTTTGGTTGAACGTAATCACTATCTCGTTCTAATAACTGGGCCCTGTTCACTACATCCGAATATAAAGAAAATTTGTGAGAAATGAGGTATTGACGAATCTCGGGTTTCAAACCTCTCAGAAACATCCGCGTCATACGTTCCTCATTCTCCACCAAATGAGGTGCAAACCGGGATAACTCCGCGAACTTAGCCTCGTACTGGGACACCGTCATGTTGTTCTGTTCTAGTCTGATAAACTCTACCTCTTTCATGTGACGAATACTTTCTGGAAAGTACTTGTCATTGAACAGTTTCTGAAACGTCTCCCAAGACATCTTGAGTGCGGCAGGCTGGGTACGCTTCACAGATTCCCACCAGTAATCTGCCTCTCCACGAAACATAAACGTGGCGAATGAAACCTTCTGTTCCTCTGTGCATCCCAAGACATCAAATATCTTGGTAATCTGCTTAACCCACGTCTCTGCCTTGATTGGATCTGGCTTTCCCTGAAACTCTGGTGGTCCCAACTCTTTAAACTGCCTGGCAGTGACAAGCCGCGAGTTATTATTTTCACCTGTATTATGAACACGAGTCTCCCTCGTCTGGTTTTGCATGAACTGCAAAAAACTTCTGAACATCCCGTCATTTATCATTTCTTCGGTAGGGTTGTTTACAGGAGAATTGTTGCCTTCCTGTTGTACGTTCTCTTGGTTGGTGATTAAAGGTGTCTCAACGGTCTCATTCACTCCATTGTTAAGATTTTCAGCTGCCATTCTCAAATACTGCCATAAAACAAGGGTTAATCAAATAAATTAACATATCACATATCAACCCTATGTTCCGACCGACAAAATAAATACCACATAAGCTTAGGTAGGACAAACACTAGCGAAGGATTTACTCGTCTCTCCCCTCCTAGTTCTATTCCCAGATCTCCGCCAGAGATCATATCCCTAAGCTCTGATACCAACTGTGACGCCCCCAGAATAGGTCCAGTTCTGAGTCGCCAAATACATGATACAGAATTCAAATACAAACTTTATATCATACGGTCGTGCAAAATACGACCACACAACTGTGAGTCTCAGTACAAATATGTAGAAAATATTAAGATTCAAACTAAGTCCTCATTACAATTATTATCACACTATTTCACAAAAATAGCGAGGACTACTACTGCTCTAACTCGGACCATCACTCCATTCCCCGACTAGTACCCGCAATATTCTCATTTCCTGAAGAGAACAATGGAAGAAAAGGGTGAGCTCAACTAGCCCAGTAAAGAATATTATGACTAAGATAATGAAAAATAAATTATCGTTAGTCTTCAACAGTTCAGATAAAATATTATGGACAACAAGTTTTAGATCAATATTCGCAGCGGAAATAACAAATCATTAGAAGAGTTAAGCAGAGAATGAAGTCTACTATCTTCTATGATTTAAAGTCCATCATCAATATTTTATCCCTGTAACATCAATCAATATATATCTCGAATCAAATATTCATCTTTGCACTACAGGCTAAAGATATTCATTTATATCACCAGTGATCATGTTCATCTCAACTCCTGTCCATCTTTGCACTACGAGCCAAAGATATTCATCAGGTAATCATCTTTGCACTACAGGCCAAAGATATTCATCAAATAATCATTCATCTTTGCACTACAGGCCAAAGATATTCATTTGTATCATCATTTAAGACTGAGGATGATGAAAAATAATATAAAAACGAATCCAGTGAGATAAAGGACAAAAATTAGGAATTCATAATTTAATTTATCCAAGTTCATGAATACTCCGTAATAATCAATTGGGGAGCAAAATTCAAGAATGAAATTCAAAACTTGGATTCAATCAAAGATAAAAATTTTTTTTTTTTTTACCGTGAATAGTAACTCGTGAATAGTAACCCGTGAATAGTAACTTGTCATAAAAAGATGAAAATTTCATAACAAGTTCAGACCAATATTTCAGTGAAATAATATTTCGTACGAGTATGAATGAATATACGAAACTGTAATTGGATTTTCACCCGTCATGCGGTAATCCGCGTAGACAGATCATTTCCACAATTTAATAGAAATGAATACGAAGGGTGATTCACCACGCATGCGGTAATCCGCGTAGACAGGTTATTCCCACAGATTATTAAGGAATTGAATGAATACAAAAGGTTTTCACCAGGCATGCGGTAATCCGCGTAGACAGGTTACTCCCACAGATCAATAAAGAATGAATACAAAGGGTTATTCACCATGCATGCGGTAATCCGCGTAGACAGGTTACTCCCACAGATCAATAAAGAATAGAGTAACAACCCTTACGAGTATTGAAAGAAAATAGCATTCTTTATGAATATAAAAGAAATAATACCCCTTACCTCAGTAGAAGATTGGATACTGGAGTAGTGTAGTAGCAGAATACTCTTCTTCTTTTTCTCTCTATAATTTTTCTCACTATAATAACTTTGTTCTTCAAGAATGGTGAGAAATGAATGAAATTAGCTTGCTATTTATAGGTTAGAAAAAGGTTGTACAATTACACTTTAGTACCTCCATCTTTGCCTAAATTTTTAATTTAGTCCCTCAAGTTTATAAATCTTGCACCTCCACCCCTGCAACTACCCACCAACTATTTATTATCCACCAATAAGTGGGTCCCACATGTTAACCACCCATTAATTGCTCATTTATCTGATTAATTCTCCGTTAGGTCAATTTAACATCCGAAAATCAACTATTATCGAAATAAATGTCGATTTCTACTAACATTAATATTTCCAACACAATGAAAATATTTTTATCAACCATTCATCAATTATTATATAAATTAATATTACAGAATCACAATAATGACAACCAGGTCGTTCCCAGGAAAGAGGGGGCCTTCCGATAAAGATTTTTTTCTTACTGGCGCGCAATTAACTAACCCCTTTCCTAGACAGAACTTTCTAGACATTGCCAATAATGCTATCTAATAATATCATTTAAATAATAGGACTGACCATTATTGATTTAATAATATAAAATATTGTGCAGATGATACTGTGACAATAATTGAATCAATAATATGATATACTGTGCAACAACTACTGTAGCAATTATTAAATACTGAGTGACTTCTTACGTAAGCATCAATAATCAAAGATATTGTGCAATACCGTGTGCTACTTTGCAACAATGCGTATTACTGTATTTTTATCACCGGGTATTTTAACAGTTTAACGGTAAAAGTTTTGCCGTGAAAATGTTATTTCTGTCGCTTTCTATATCCGACAATTATTCTGTTGTGGGGTCCACCAATGGCTGCGCCGTCGTACGAATATTCTCCGACAAAAGAATATTCCCCGACACAACGAATATATTATGACCACTTGCTTACTTTGTAAAATTTGCACATTCCATCCATAACTTACCACATTTATCAAATCAACACCTTACTATATCAAAATAATATATAGAGGAAATTAAATTTTTATTTATAAAAGTTGGGGTCTTACACTTTCAAATATTTTTTAACTTTATAATAGGTTAGGGAAAAATAAATTTTATAAATAATAGCACTTAATATATAGTTTAAAAAAATCATTTTTTTTTATTTTGACTAATAAATTTTGAGTTAGAAAACGTTTTAAATTGAGTTGCGCCAATAATTTCGTCGTATGTAGCGGTTTTAGAATGACTAAAAAATTATATATTTGGTTTTGGGAAACTCCCGCACCACTCAAACCACACCGCATCACTCTTATATATAATATTTTTTTTAAATGTTATAGTGGCAAATTTTTAAAAATATAATAGACAATTTTGTTTATTTTATGCACTTTTAAACTTTTTGTTTGTGGCTAGAAATATTTTTAATCGAATAAACAAAAAGTTGTACTACATGTAACTACTATAGTTGATTACACGAACATGAACGATCTATTTTACAAATAAATTAAACTAGCTAACTGCTATGTGCGAAATACAAATTTATTTTTTAAATAAATTATTTTTAATTTCTTATTTATTCTATATATATGATGATTATAAAATATTTTTCTGAATTTTAATTTAACTTTTTATAAAATGACTACAAACTTTGTTCAAACAAACAATTATCAAAGACTTGTAATTCAATGTTAGTAAATATGTTTATTTTTTTTGTTGTTTTTAATTTAATATTTAGTTTATAGAATTTCTAAATTTAATATTTAGCAATTTTGTTGACATAAATTGTTTTTACATTAATAAGCTACCATCATGGATTTTTACTTTTAATGGTAACTTAAATTTTAATAACTATACATAAGTGAGACTTTTTCTAACATTGATTTACCAAAAGATATCCTATCTGAAATAAATTTAGTAATTAAACTTTAAACATTAATATAATTTTTAATATATATTACACTTTTTAATATTAGTTATTATTTTCTCATAATATTTTTCTATATTTTTAATATATAGTTATTTTGAAATACAATTGTTGTAGAATAATAAACTACCATTATGACTCTTAGTTTTAAAAATTAACTACAGTTTAATCACGATATATAATTCATAATTATTTTTAACATTAATTAACTAAAAGTCTCATGTAATAGTTATTATGTAATCATAATATGTTTTTGTGACGTCCCCAGAATAGGTCCATTCAACCCAACCCATTATGAGTCGCCAAATACATGGTACAGAATTCAAATACAAACTTTATATCATACGGTCGTGCAAAATACGACCACACAACTGTGAGTCTCAATACAAATATGTAAAAAATATTAAGATTCAAACTAAGTCATCATTACAATTATTATCACACTATTTATCAGAAATAGTGAGGACTACTACTGCTTTAACTCGGACCATCACTCTGTCCCCCGACTAGTCCCCGCAACATTCTCATTTCCTGAAGAGGACAACAGATGAAAAGGGTGAGCTCAACTAGCCCAGTAAAGAATATTATGACTAAGATAATGAAAAATAAATTATCGTTAGTCTTCAACAGTTCAGATAAAATATTATGGACAACAAGTTTTAGATCAATATTCGCAGCGGAAATAACAAATCATTAGAAGAGTTAAGCAGAGAATGAAGTCTACTATCTTCTATGATTTAAAAGTCCATCACCAATATTTTATCCCTGTAACATCAATCAATATACATCTCGAATCAATATTCATCTTTGCACTACAGGCCAAAGATATTCATTTGCATCATCAGTAGTCATGTTCATCTCAACACCTGTCATCTTTGCACTACAGGCCAAAGATATTCATCAGGTAATCATTCATCTTTGCTCTACAGGCCAAAGATATTCAGTTACATCAACTTTTAGGACTGAGGATGATGAAAAATATTTTAAAGAGCGAATCCAGTGAGATAAAAGACAAAGATCAAATATTCGTATTTTAGTTTATCCGAATTCAAGAATAATCCATAATAATACTTTGTGAAGCAAAATTCAAGAATAAAGCCCAAAACTTGGATACAATCAAAGATAGTAACCTTAACAGATAATTTGGACAATTAGAAGAAAAATAAATTTTCCCGTGAATAGTGCCGTATACGTGAATAGTGCCGTATACGTGAATAGTAACCCCGACGAAAAAAGTAAGAATTTCAACATAAAATCCATGACAATATTTTTGTATAATGATATTGAGAAGAATAACATCATTTACGAAAGAAATAACATCCCTTACCTCAAAATAATAGTATCTCTGACTGGAATATCGGATATAATACCGACGAAAGTTTGTACTGAATAGTAATACTCAAAGTATTGAAATACTCATAAAAATACGCTCGATATTATAGAGAGAGAAAACTTCGAATTCTGGTGTGATTTTCAATTCTAACCTAAGCACCCTATTTATAGGAAAAGCTTAGGATGCCAAAGGAGACTAAATGAATAAAATAATATTTTTTTTAAAAAAAAATCCTACAGCCGCCGGCTGCTTCAAAACATCAGATTTTTCAACAAACCAACAAAAGTGGGGCCCACCTTTTATTTAAAAAATATTTATTTTCTGAAACTTCAATAATTCATAATAAATAGCTCATTTGTCAGAAAAATACAAATGATGTGTCTTTTCCATAGGAAATTTAATTCTCTACAACTTTACAGAAGAAAGTTTTTTCAAATTCCAAACATAAATTATCCGAAATCCAAAAACAGATGATTTCTCACACCAAAATATTGATAAAAACACATCAGCACTAATTCCTTCTTTAATATCCACAAAATAAATATTTCCTTATCATATAAATCAATAATTAATTATTCACAAATAATATTATAGAACTACAATATTAACAACCAGGTCGTTCCCAGGACAGAAGGGGCCTTCCGATAAGGACTTCTCCTTACTGGCGCGCAATTAAATAACCCCTCCTAGACAGAACTTCCTTAGACATTGTCAATAATGCTATCTAATAATATTATTCAAATAATATGAATTATTGAGTTGATAACGTGAAATACTGTGCAACGACAATTATTGAATCAATACTACAAAATATCAACTGTAGCCATTATTGAATCAATCATAAAAAAATAGCAACGTAGCAATTATTGAGTCAATAATATAAAATATCAACGTAGCAATTATTGAGTCAATAATATAAAATATTGAACAGTAAATACTGTAACAATAATTGAGTAGGTTCCTTCTCACGTAAGACTCAATAATTCAAAATACTGTGCAATACCGTGTGCTACTGCGCACCACCGCGTACTGTATTTTATCCACCGGGTATTTCAACAGTACTAACGGTAACAACTCCGCCGTTATTTTGTAAAAAGTTATTTTTGTCGCTTTCTATATCCGACAGTTATTCCGTTGTGGGGGCCCACAAATAGCTGCGCCGTCGTACGAATATTCCCCGACAACAAGAATATTTCACGACCAAACGAATATTCCCCGACAACAAGAATATTTTATAACCACTTGCTCATTTTAAAAATATTTACACATTTCACCCATAACTTTCATATTTATCAAATCAACACCTTACTATTTCGAAATAATATATAAAGAAAATTAAATCTTTATTCATAAAAGTTGGGGTCTTACAGTTTTCCTATATTTTTAATATTTAGTTATTTAGAGTGTAAATTAAAATTGAGTAAAATAAAATTCTAAACATGTTTTTAAAGTTAAAATTTATTGTATGACTAAGTAATTAAAGAACTATAGAATAAAATCATGTAGAATAATAAGTTAATATTAAAGTTTGTAGAACTATAAAAAGAATTTTGTTTCTCTAACATTAACTATTAATTATTTTTAATAGTTAATAATTTCACAACTTAATTTACTAATTGCATATAATTTAGTTTTATTTTATTATTTATTATTAAAATATTATGATGTTAGGTCATGATCATATTTCTTGGGATTGGAAGACAACTACACGAATTAACCAAAATCTTTATGGAACATATATAAAAGAGTCCTATTAAGTTTGAGTTTTATTAGTAGTTATTAAGATTGTTTTAAAATAAATTTAGGGAGACTTTAAAAAGTATTTGATAGGTCCTCAAAATCTTTAAATTTATTTTAATGATAACAATTAAATATATTTTATTTTTCTTCTATATTAACTATTATTTTCTAAACATATTTGAATTAATTTTCATTAACCTTGATATTATAAAATTATCAAGTGTTAAATAAATTGATTCACACATCAACATATCTCAAGGCAAGGAGATCCTATTAAAATATACTTCTACAAAATGAGGGCAAAAAGAATTTTTACATATCATCATTATGGACATATGGGCATTAAAAGAATTAAAGCTTAAAAGCACTAAAATTATACATACACGGATGGGTTCAAATTTTACATACATATGAAACACATACATACTTATGGGCATATGGCTTTACATATTTTCGGATGAAGCATTATGGACTTTTTACATACATATAAAATATAAGGAATTTCTTAACATGTGCTCTTAGGGCACATGCTAAGCACACAGTTCAAGGAAATATTCCCTTGAATTGTGTTCATATTCACTTGAACTTGGTGCAAATGCATAAATTAAAAAAATATGCACATATTTCAAGAGAATATATATATATATATATATATATATATATATATATTAAGGGTGATATCCATAGACCTCTTGATTGAGTAGGACTATGAAATGCATGGCCATGCTCAAATAGTGATTTGTTTCATATAGTCTACTCATCGATCAAGAAAACTCAGATTAAATTATGAAGATGATAACACATTCCATGCCTCGAGTTTAATCTAGGATGTCAAGGTTAATAGGATTAAATTACACTGAAACATTGGTCACGAAAAGGTTGTATCGAATCACCGATCTTATTATTATTTGGGTAGCAGTGATGCATTACTAGATGCCGCTCACTGTTTATAATTTTATAATATGATTTTAAAATTATTGCCAACATAATAATAACCTATAGGGTCACACACTTAGAACGTAATTAAAAGGGAATTAATTTAAATTGTATGGATTTAAATATATCAATATGATTGATAGTATTTAAATTACGAATTTAAATTAATATGATAATTTGTATATATATATATATATATGTATATTAATTAAGTAAGACTTAATTAAGATATAATATATATATATAAATTCGGATTTTATTTTTCTAATTGGATTAGGTTTTGGTTAATTCTTTTAACTGCTATATATATGATATATCAGCCGTTTAGGGAATTATCGATATCAAAACCCTAGCCACTCTTAGAGAGAGACTAGAGAGAAAAATTTCGAAAGTCCAGATCCTTGGCGGCTAGTACCGCAGCTTTCCTAGCTGCAGATCGTGTGACGATTCGCGGGACGTTCGTGTGGATACCGTAGAGGCGCAGTTCCGTTGGATTGCTTTGAGGATTCGAAGCAGTTCCAGAATCTCCATCGTCTCCGTTCAGGCTTGAATAATCTGTAAAACAAATCTTAACCTCTGAATTAATATATTTTTCGCATGGATCCTGTTTTAGGGTTTCGAAAATTTTTTAATTTTCACTGCGTTTATGTGCCGAAAACCCTACAGTTTGTTACTAACTTCTTTTTGCAGGTACAAATGATCTAACCTCTGTTTTGCAGGAACAATTTTCCCCCATCATTTTTTATGATGCCAAAGGGGGAGAAGAAAAAGAAAAATATATTTTATGAATGAATAATATATATATATATATATATATATTATATATATATAAATTGTGATAATCTGCTTATATAACTGTGATAAACTGCTATGAGAATGAAATATATAAACTGCTAGGAGATGATATATTTGAGGGGGAGCTTCATAACTTTAGGGGGAGTTTTTTTCTAAATTTTTATTTTTATATATAATTGTCATCATCAAAAAGGGAGAGATTGATAGGTTCTCAAAATCTTTAAGTTTATTTTTAATGCTAACAATTAAATATATTTTATTTTTCTTCTATATTAACTATTATTTTCTAAACATATTTGAATTAGTTTTCATTAACCTTGATATAATAAAATTATCAAGTGTAAAATAAATTGATTCATACATCAACATATCTCAAGGCAAGGAGATCATATTAAAATATACTTCTACAAAATGAGGGCAAAAAGAATTTTTACATATCATCATTATGGACATATGGGCATTAAAAGAATTAAAGCTTAAAAACACTAAAATTATACATACACGGATGGGTTCAAATTTTACATACATATGAAACACATACATACTTATGGGCATATGGCTTTACATATTTTCGGATGAAGCATTATGGACTTTTTACATACATATAGAATATAATGCATACATATGGGCATATGGCTTTTTGCAAAATCGGAAGGATCATTATGAGACATGTTTAAATGCTTTGAAAGCATTAAATAGCCTTAATCGAAATTTGAGAAGCTATTTTGCTATGATTTGATTTCATCTTTGACCACATTTAATGCCCTATATTTATTAATCACATTTTTGTCAAGCTCTAATATTTGGCAATCCGTGTGCATGAATATTTCATCCGAATCATTGATTTCTTATCAAATAAATCACATCCGTTAATTACAAAAAAAAAAAAAAATAGATTTCAAAATTACCATTTTGCCCTCGAGCTCAAAAATCTATAAATAGGAAGTCTTTTATTCATTTGATTTTTACCAATTCACTTGAAAAGAAAAGCTTACTCTCCTTGCCTACATACTCTCTCTAAAAAGCTTACAATCTCTTCTTGCCAAAAGTTCTGATTACTTGAGAAGGGAAAATTGGTCTAAGTAAATTGAGATAAGTCATTTATTTGAATTTATATAAATTATCTATTACTTATTTATATTTATAGATATACAAATATAAATTATTATACACAATTTTATATATCTATATTTCATCTATTTATTAAATAAAAAGTTTTACTTAGACATCGCAAGGCTACGGAGATATTCCTCTTCAGTGAGGGAATCGGACCGTACGATTCCTTATAGTACTAAGTAACTTTGTATTTAATATTACTTATATAAATATTATAAAATAGATCTACACTTGATAATTCAAAACAATACTGAGATAATTCCTCTAAGAGTGAATCATCCGAACCGTATTTGAAAAATCTAAGTGATCTATTGAAAATATTTATATAAATTTCAATTGCGAAAATTATAAATATTGTCATACTTAGACGTCGGAAGGCTACGGAGATATTCTTCTTAAGTGAGAGAATCGGATCGTACGATTCCTTATAGTACTAAGTGATTTTGTTTATAACCTGTCACATAATAGATAAAATATTATTATATATTATCTGAGTTAAACAAATTTATTTGTTATATCAAGCATTGTTTAACTAATTAAATTATTACTTTCATTTAACTTAATTAATTAGTCATACATATTTGAATTTCATTCATACAATACTTGTTTGAAAAATGATTGTGTTAAACTCATTTATTTTCAAGTTACTTCAAATTATATATCTGCTTACACAAGAAGCTATTTTGAGCTAAAATCGAAATTGATATAATTGCTTAAATAAGAAGCACATTTTTATTTAATCTATATCCAATCATTAAATTACTATCTGCTTATTTAAGAAGCACTTTGAAAAAACTTTGTATAAAGGGAAAAAGAATAGAAATAGTTTATTTTATGTACCTGTGAGAAAAACTAATAATTCTTTGACCAAGACCAGAGTTTTAGAAAGGTCAGCTGGGAGTTGGATCTCTATTGACTTGTGAGGAAAGGAAGAAACAGTTATTTCAAGATCAGATCATAGAATAGAACTAATCTAAAAGGAAATACAACTAAGCTTGAGGAAGAAGCTGAGAGCTTGCTGTCCAAGATAGGTAGTTGTTAAGAGTTGAAAGTTTGTCTCTAAAAACTTTGTAAAGGTTTCTACACCTGTTGAAGGAGTATTTATTACTGATAGTAATAGGATCTCAAGAAAAACTTGAGACTGGATGTAGCAACATACCTGGGATGTATGTTGTGAATTAGACAAATCTCTATACATTGTGTGATTGAATTTTTATTATTGCATATTAATTTTAACACTACAAATTAATTTATTAAAAATTCAAAAAAGGCCTAACATAATTTTTAAAAGGTAATAATCTATTCAACCACTTCTTCTAGATTATTATTGGACTTTCAGTATTTTAGTTGTAGTTAAATTCTAAGCTCATACCAAATACCAAAAAATCAAGTGCAAAGCACAGATTTATTTTTCAAATAACATAATTTTTAATTCATTTTATATTTAATGTTTATGAAATATTTTTAAAAATTTCACAAATTAACTTACTATTTCAATGACAATATATACAAACTTTGTTCGAAAAAGTATGATTAACGAGCTAAATGAATTTTATAAAGAATAAAATTTTTCATAAAATAATATATTATTAATTATAGTAGATAATTGTATGTGTATTTATTTAATACTCGTAAATTTCTAGAAAAGTAAATTTTCCACTCCTCTCAAAGAAGATGTTGACATACAAATTCATGCATGTATATAATCAAGAAGTTATTTGATTTGTAAAAAATCACAGGAGCGCATTTTGTAGAATTAATGCATTTTGGATGGGGAAATTTGAGGAAGAAAATAGATCATTTTTCCTTGAAAGTTCAACACATTATAACTCAAATAAACACTTTTGAAAGTAAATCTAAAGAAATGAAACAAAAACAAAAATAGAAGATAAGCACCATAAAAGGTCATCTTCTCTTCCACACAATATGTTACATCACTAAGTTAATATTGTCCTATTGCGAAAACAGAATAAATGTCGTTACTTTCTATGAAAACCAAAATTTTCTCTTTCACACCATAATGAATGCATAAACAACATAAAGCAAAAAATTTAATCCAAATCAATGAGATGCTCCAATTTTTTTGGATGTCTAGTCATACACAGATTTAGTGAAGAAGCATTTTTCATTTAACCTTCGCAAACGAACTGAGCCACAATTAAGATAAGTTGAATTTAATACAAAAGTTCAGAATATATAATACCAAATATTGGGTTATGATTTACCTTTCTTTTTCTTTTTCAAGAATTAGATTGTATCCCCATTCCAAATAGTATCCTTAAAAGGAAGGAAAGGGGGAAAGGGATAATCTGGTACGTAGTAATTTTAAGTTGATAGTACACAAATTACAGTAACTCAATCAGATAATAATATATTTATGTAGACAAACAGATACAAAGCTAGCAGCATAGCAAGCCTCACCATGGTTCTCTCAAATTCCGATTTTAATAGGCAAAGTAAACCTTCCTGAAATAAATTAACCTCACAAAATTAATACAAAACACAACCATGAAGCTGAATAACACATAATTCGCCCAAATTGAGAGAATACACCAGAAGCCCTAACTTGAAAAACACAAAAAGTCCCAACTTAAAAATACCAGAATTCAATCAAATTTCACCAAAAGACACAAAGTCACATTAAATTAGACAATACCCATTAACCCAATTCACACCAACAAATAACAATGAAGCTCATAAATAAAATCAACTTGGAACGGCAAGTAGCATAAAATTTCAGAAAATATGAGCAAATATACATGTAAAGGAAAAAGAAAGAGATAAAGAAACCATTTTGCTCCAACCAGAAGGTGCAAGGATCTCCAAGGAGAAAATTTCTTCCTTCTTCTCAATCAAGCTCGTCATATCCCAACTACTCGAAAAGAAATAAATTAAAACCTAAAATTAACAATAATAATAACACAACGGCAACAAAAATCTACAAACTCCAATTCACTAACATTCTTTAACTTCTACAAATTCACTACTTAAATACTTAATTTCAATATATTGAACAAACTGCATCACTTACGGCCTCGGGGAAAGACCCAAATTTCCCAAGGAGTGATAATATTGATATGCCCAGAACAAACTCGAACAAAATATTCAATGATTCCTCCTCTCTTGCGGTTCCCAAATATCTCTAGAAAATAAAAAGGTACTCAGATACATAATATTGCTTTCGCAGAATTAAAAAAAATAACACATACTCATGACAATGTTTGGATGCGAGAGATTCTTTAGTAGCTTCACTTCCTCCTCAAGCTCTTGAATGTGAGCCTATCAACAGACCAACATGTTAATTGAGTCAAATTTTGTTACTATGAGAATAAGTTAAAAGCAAAAAGTTATAAAATTATTAATACCATGCACTAAAACTTTATCTAACTGATCTATGTAAAAGTATGATAAAATGAACCAGCATGCCAAGCAAGTTCAAATTGGCTAGAATATCAACATGCAACAATCTAACAACATCAAAATCAAAGCTTTAACACAATTAACACAACCCATAACGAAAATCAGCTAAAGAAACTCCCAATTACAAAAATTAACCTGTTTTACAGCAAGGTGCTCTCCAGAATCAAGGCTAGCTTCGTGGTTTTCAAACATTTCAATTACAAATATTCAAATCTGAATGATTGAATTGAATTGACCCTTTTTCAAACACAAAACAAACAGAATAAAACAGAGCAGTCTGGTGCCAAAAGAGTAGGAGAAGAGAAGTACCTATCAAATTAAACTAATAATATGCAAAATTGAAGAACTATATCAGTGGGAGAAGGGAGAAGGGAGAAGGGGGAAGGGGGAAGGGAGAAGGGAGGAGGGAGGAGGAGGGAGAGGGGGAACCCTTGAAAATTCGATGGGGTCAATTGCCCCCTCTGCCCTAAAGGTGGATCAGCCCCTGTGTGGGAGGAGGGAGAGATACAGAACAAAAAAAAAGTGAGGGGAAACGATTTCGTGAGGAAGGGGAAGAAACTGAAGAGATTGAAGAGGAGGCAATGAAGAGAAAACGGGCTGAGGATGAAGAGATATTGGGCGGGAATTTTTTTTTGTGTGAGATGAAATGTGAGCCTTTAGATTAAGTTGGAAGAATTGAGATGAAATCTAAGTCCGTCATTGTGCTTTCTTAAATTTAAAAATTCAAAATGAATTCTATTTTATTATATAGATATAATGAATTAGATATCCATCGCCTTAATTATTGCCTTTATATAAAATAGCCAAAACCTTTACCAAAATTAAATTTAACTAGAGGCCTAAATTAGAGGCCATTAGCCTTATTATCACACCACATCTGTTTTAAAATATAATATCAGATATAAATTTTTATTAATAATAATTTTTTAATTATTAGTACTAATTAAATAGTAATCAATTTTCATAGTTGTATTGTTCAAAATTAAATTAATTTGTATCAATGTTAAGGAATTGTTATTTTTAAAAGAGAAAACTGATATTTTCATAAGGTCATTCTCACATACATGTGGGTCCGATTAGTTATTCATATGAGACGAGTCTTGTGAAAATATTAATTTTCTTTATAGAAATATCAATTTCTCAATTTTAAATTTGAAAATATTTTTAATTGGTATTAAATTTTGAAACGGAAGAAGTATATTTTATTTTTATTTTTTTTACAAAAAGACAAAAACTAAGGGCCATTTGGCCCATTTTCTCGTTCAATTCTCAATTGAACTCTCCTTTTCGCAATCTTTAAATCTTGACTGCAATAATTAGTGATTAATATTTTAATGCAATAGTTATTAGGTCAGTGACAAAATCATCATTTAATTTTTCATAAGACAATGACCTCCTTTGTTGGTCCCAATAGTGTTTTTTCCTCCTTGTCAGCCCAAATTCCCATTTTCTCAGACATAAATATAGAGTTTCTAGTGAGAGCAGAGAAAGTTGAGGAGTGTGGTTTGAACTCTGTAGAAACAGTTTTGATGCTCTGTAAACCCTTTTCCCCAAAAGGTAAAGGCCCTTTTCATTTTCAATCAAATCTTTACTCTTTTGAGGGTATATCTCAAATCAATCTAAAATGGTAGTAAAATTTGGGTACTTCCTTGATCCCCACAAGTCTTAAAAGATTTTATTTTTTTCAAATCTTTCCTTCTATATAAGTTGATTTGTTCATTTCTGAGTTTTTTTTCAGATAAATTGGCGTATGTGTATATCAACATTATGTATCTTGTGTATTTATATTTGATTTTGCGGTTAATGAAGTCTGTTTTATTGATTGTAGGTAGTTCTAAGAGATTCGGGTTCTCTTGAGTTTTGGTTTTCTCGGGCTTATCATGAACTGGGTTTGCTTGATTATTTGAATCTTTGAAGATTGATATGCATGGTGGGTTTGCACCAAGTAAGATTTCAGATCTAAATTCTAATGTTCTTATTTAATCTTCTAAATTGGGAAATGGGTTTCCTGATTAAGAGTTTCTTCGTGTTTTAAAGTGCTTTTTAGATCTAAAACTGCCCCAAGTTTCAAACTTTATGGATGGCCTCCACAGGGTTCTATGCAATTCTTGAAGTTGGAATCTTTTGTTTCTAAAAGTAGGGTGCATTTAATGGCTGTACATGGTATTTGATGCATCAGTTTACACTTTACATAGTCTAATTTTTTTGTCTCCCTTTTTTCTATATAAGAAATGTATGATTTTGTAGCCATATATGTTAAGCATTTGTAATGCACAAGAAATTGACATGATTTCAGGAAAACATTTGTGGAATTAAGAATTGAACTGTGGTTTCCATATTTGCTCCTCTTACTTGGAGGGTTTGAGGTTTAATTTCTCTGATTACCTCGTTAAGAAAGATGATTGCTTTACTAGAATGTTTGATGTTGGTTTCCCAACTACTTGAGATAATTACATTAAACTGAACATTCTGCTCGCTGATATTTTTGAGATTATTTATTTCCATGTTGGGTAGGTACATCAGTAACTGAGTTCCCCCCCCCCCCCAACCCGATTCTCTCCGTTTCAGGGTAGCTGGCCTTATCTAGAATACATGTGACCTTATATCTAACGAGTATAAATGATAAGTAACTATGGATATTCGGGAAGAAAGCTCAAGATTTGGGTCATTAACCAATATGACTGCAAGGAATTTGTCGTCATCTTCCTCAGCATTCTATTCGGCAAATCAGTCACCCTTCTTCTCTCCAAGATCATCCTGTCAATCATCTACTCGCTCCGAAATTCTATGTGATGGTACTAATACAAATATTGAATTTTATTATTTCATTTTTGGTCTTAAGATCACAAATCTCATAAATGTCAGATCTGCCTTTTCAGCTGTCTCTTCAGTCTCTGCAGCTTGTACATCAAGTGATTTTCAGAAGTTTGATCTCATTTCTTCCTCAACTGGCATCTCCAACAGCAACCTATCTATTCACAGCACTGGCCCCGGAAATGATCATTCCTGGCATAGAGAAAAGCACAGAAATACTGGGAGAAGACAAGTGACCTCATTTGTTCCAAATCCAACTTCGTTTGCCTCAAACAGACTGAGGAGTTGTGATGTGTACGTCGGCTTTCATGGTCGTAAACCTTTACTGCTAAGGTTCACGAATTGGTTCCGTGCTGAACTAGAAGTTCAAGGAATGAGTTGCTTTGTGACAGACAGAGCTCGTTGTAGGAATTCTCGAAAACATGATATTGTTGAGAAGACAATGGATGCTTGTACGTTTGGAGTTATAATCTTAACCAGTAAATCCTTCAGGAATCCATATACTATTAAAGAGCTGCGGTTCTTTTCCAGCAAGAAGAACTTGGTTCCAATATACTTTGATTTGGGTCCAGATGATTGCCTTGTTAGGGATATAGTTGAGAAAAGAGGTGATTTGTGGGAAAGGCATGGAGGAGAACTCTGGCTTCTCTATGGTGGTTTAGAGGATGAATGGAGAGAAGCTGTGAATGCTCTCTCTCGTGTTGATGAATGGAAACTAGAGGCTCATGATGGCAAGTGGAGAGATTGTATATTAAGGGCTGTCACTCTCTTGGCATTGAGGTTGGGGAGGAGAAGTGTCGTGGATAGACTAAGCAAGTGGAGGGAGAAGGTAGAGAAAGAAGAGTTCCCTTTCCCTCGAAATGAGAACTTTGTAGGTAGGAAGAAGGAACTATCCGAACTAGAATTTATGCTTTTTGGTGATGTTAGTGGAGGCGAGGAGAAAATATATTTTGAGCTTAAGGCCAGACCAAGACGAAAGAATTTGACAATTGGTAGGGGTAAGAGTAGTTCAATAGATGAAAAAGGGAAGGAGCGGCAACCTGAGAGCAGCAAGAGGAAGGGAAAAGAACCAGTTGTATGGACAGAGTCCGAAAAGGAAATTGAGATGAAAGGTGCTGAAGTTCCTCAGATGCATCACCAAGCATCAAAGTTTAAAATTAATGGAAAGCATGGAAGGATAAAGAGATCCGTGAAAGTTGTGTATGGAAAGGGGATTGGTTGTGTGTCCGGAGAATCAGGAATTGGCAAGACAGAGCTGCTTCTTGAGTATGCGTACAGATTTCATCAGAGGTATAAGATGGTCTTATGGATTGGAGGGGAAAGCAGATACATCTGCCAGAACTATTTGAACTTGTGGTCATATTTAGAAGTTGATGTGGGAGTTGAAAGTGGCCTGGAGAAAAGCAGGACAAAGAGCTTTGAAGAGCAGGAAGAGGCTGCCTTAGCTAGGGTACGGAAGGAGCTTATGCGAAACATACCATTTCTGGTGGTGATTGATAACTTAGAGAGTGAGAAGGATTGGTGGAATCACAAACTAATAATGGATCTTCTTCCTCGTTTTGGTGGAGAAACCCATGTTGTTATTTCCACGCGTTTATCTCGTGTAATGAACTTGGAACCCTTGAGACTTTCTTATCTATCAGGAGTTGATGGGATGTCTTTGATGCAGGGAACAGTCAAAGATCACCCAATTGCAGAAATAGATGCTCTTCGGATTATTGAGGAAAAACTTGGACGGCTAACCCTAGGCCTTGCAGTTGTCGGAGCTATTCTTTCTGAGCTTCCCATAAATCCAAGTAGGCTGTTGGACACCATCAACCGAATACCTTCAAGGGACATGACATGGACTGGCAGAGAGTGTAGTTCATTGAGACGAAATAACTTCCTCTTGCAACTCTTTGAGGTTTGTTTCTCAATATTTGATCATGCAGACGGGGCAAGGAGCCTGGCAACTAGAATGGTTTTGGCAAGTGGTTGGTTTGCACCATCAGCAATTCCGGTTTCT
The DNA here is from genome assembly GCA_020205555.1 of Panax stipuleanatus. Classification (NCBI taxonomy): domain Eukaryota; kingdom Viridiplantae; phylum Streptophyta; class Magnoliopsida; order Apiales; family Araliaceae; genus Panax; species Panax stipuleanatus. The sequence goes on along the minus strand of CM035123.1, from coordinate 95,478,590 downwards.
CTTTTAGCTCTAGCAGCTCACAAGCTACCTGAAAATGACCATGGTACGCGGTTATGGAAAAAGATTTTGCATGCCTTAACTTGTGGCATTACATCATCATACTCTAGAAAATCAGAAGCCGAAGCCTCCTCATTGTTAATAAGATTTAATATCGTAAGAAGTTGTACCAAGAAAGATTATATCCAGTTCAACCAGCTTATCAAGCTTTATGCCCGAAAGAGAGGAGTCTCTGGAGTTGCACAAACCATGGTACAATCTGTCATTAGTCGGGGGTCTATTCTTCAGCACTCGGAACACATATGGGCAGCATGTTTCTTGATCTTACGATTTGGGAGTGACCCCGTAGTAGTTGAACTGAAGGTGTCAGAATTGTTATATCTTGTAAAAGAAGTGATTTTACCGCTTGCCATCAGAACATTCATTACATTTTCGCGGTGCAAAGCTGCTCTAGAACTCCTTCGTCTCTGTACAGATGCGTTAGAAGCGGCGGAGGAAGCATTTGTTGCACCAGTTGAGAAGTGGTTGGATAAATCACTCTGTTGGAGACCCATCCAGACAAATGCCCAGTTGAATCCTTGCCTTTGGCAGGAGCTTGCCCTATCAAGAGCTACTATTTTAGAAATTAGGGCTAAGCTAATGCTCAGAGGGGGTCAGTTTGATATAGGGGATGATCTAATTAGGAAGACTATTTTTATTAGAACTTCAATATGTGGTGAGGATCACCCAGATACAAAATCTGCTACAGAAACTCTCAGCAAAATTACTAGGCTCCTTGCTAATGTTCAAACTCATACTTCACAATAGATTCTAGAATTTTCATGTGAGCAGATTTGAATTAGAATTATACAAATATCAGAGAATAAATGTGCTCTAACCCTAAAGAGGATTTTTTTCCATATAAAGTTGATCTTTTTCTTCTGAAATATCTGTCATGTTGCAAACTACTACATTACATTTCTCAGTCTATATAGTTCCATAAGAACGCATACTACTTGACCATATATATCAATCTGATCTCTTAACCTTGTAGCGAAAGTAGTCGCAGCCTTGATCTCCTATGGCAATTAGATTAAACTAAGTATGGAATTCCGCACAAGACTCCTATCGTTGTTACTAATTTATTTTTTGTTTTTTTCTTCTTCTTTTTTTGAGTTCAGCTTTGTCCACCGAATTTTATGCACTGAACATGGCACCAAATGCAATTTTTCTTATACAAATGCAACTCTTTCTATAGAAATAAGTACAGGAGTTGCATTTGTATAGACAAAAGTTGCATTTGGTACACAAATTCGGTGGACATGACATCTATGTTTCTTTTTACTGCTTCAAGAAGAAATCTTTGTTTTTATCTGTCTGGTTTATCTTTTTTGTCAGTTTATTTTGTTTTGTTTCTCTTTTTGTTCATTTTTTTTTCATTTGGTTTAATCAATACATTTGATGAATCGACATTCTCAGTTGATCATATTGTTGCAGTTTTTCTTCTGAAATTTACTGGAAATGGATTATGGTTTAGTATTGCCAAATATTCTACTTAATTTTCAAGTTCAAAAGAAATTTGAATGTAGTAGGGAATTTTATGTTTGAAGGATTCTCTCAAGGCAGGTTTACTTATGAAACTTCACTTCATTTATATGTTCATTAGCTATTATCATTATTACTTTGAATTCTATATTTCTTTATGTTTTTTTAAACTACGTTCAGTAGCTATCAAGGATTTCTGATGTTATGACATTCACAGGCTTCAAAAAACTCTGGCATATTGGCAGCCTTCAGTTTCAGTAATCTCTCTTTCAGGAGGCTCCCTTTCAAGATGTCAAGCTGAAATGTGGATTCTACAAAGTTTTGGCATTTGTTTTACATAAGTTAGAATCATTTTGATGCCCAAGCGGGAGGAGTTGACGGTAAGAAGGTTGAAAGAGGTATTTTTATATGGACCCCATTTACCTCCCCTTCATATATTCAACAATGAGCTATAGTTGACCTAAAATTGCTGTAGTTTTACTCCCACAAATAAAAATCTTTTCCTTTTCAGTTTGAGATTTTGAAAAACTATTCTTATGTTGAACCGACTTATCTGCTGATTATAATATACTGATACTTTGACTTGCATTAGCCTATAAATCCATTTTAACTATTTATTGTGTTTAGTGTTTATATAATTACTGATTACTAGAATTTAAGTGTAAGAAGTCTGCAAAATGAAGTTTGAGGCCCAAGTATCCCTGTCAATCCAACCAAGTTCAAGTGGGAAATTGTCTGGTTACAGTTTCCTCATTCTAGCAGGGGATGGGGATTTCCCAATCAGAACATGTTGGATTTGGCGCGCGTGCACGTCCGCCTGCCCGCCTGCACGCGCTCACACACACACACACACATATGTACATAATATATTATATTTGGCAATATAATTATTTACAGGCAGTTCAATTGACATTATGGCTTAAGCAGGGGTCTGTTATTTACATAAATTATACATATATGTGTTTGGGTGTATTAATTCAAGTAAAACAAATTATTTTGGAATAGCTTATGGTCTGACAGGTGATCGATCATAAATGAAGAAAGTTACCCACTGATACGTACCCTTTCTTGGTATTAATTAGCATTAAAGCTACACAGTTTAATATTGTACTCATTGATGGTCTTAATCATAAGACTGCGCATGTTTGTATCGACAAATGACAAGTACGCCATAAAAATTATCAGAGTGTCATTAATAAGGAGGCTCTGGAGTTTTATTCTGGTAAGCCACCTTCATCATTTTGAATAACTGGTAGTGTCGTCAATAAGGAGCCCCTGGAGTTTTATTCTGATAGGTTAATTCTAGTTATGCTGGTGAATTGCATGTTTTAAAAGTTTAATTAGAATTCATATCATATACTCTGATGATGACCTATAGGCTATAGCGCTATCTGGAACAGGAAATGGTGCATATCGATATGGAGAGAGTGGTTACCTTAAGGAGAAAAAGTTAGAGAGTTAGGCGGCTATGGTACGTTGATTTAGTTTAGGTTTTGGGAGCTTTATTAAAAAAATTCATGCATAAAGATTTGGCTAGCTGTTGATGAAGAAAAAAGACGGCATGTTTTAGTTTTCCAAGTCTTTCGGTAAGTTTTATCTTTGTTTTGAACTCTGCTAACCGAAAAAAGTAGGAGGAAAAGATGGTTTGAAGCTAGATGAGTAAATATAAATTTACTGTGGACCTTTTCTTCCTTACTGAAACTATTAGTGCATGCATCTGTTTAATGATTTTCCTTTTCTACTGCAATTGACCATCATTTACATTTATAATGTGATTGCAGGGCGCTAATGTGAATTGTTAATGTCAAAGTTTTGCCTTTCGTGAATTATAAGAGTTTAATGATAGAGGTTTGGGTTGTAGTAATGATTGGTTGAGGTTGGGTTCTGCTTTTTGTACCAACTTTTGGACTTCTACTCGGTGTTCTAAAAGTCGCTAGTCGCTAGTCGGTCCCAGATCGGTTGGCTACCGACTAGAGACTAGGGGATTAATCGGCTTGTCAATTTTTTTAATTTTTTTTTTAAATATATATTCTCCTTCTTCCTTCATAAGTTTTGAGTAAGTAGAATAATATAAGTAACATAAATTATCAAATAAAAACATGAAAACTAAGTAAAACCAAATAGTTCGACGCTCTAAGTTCAAAACCAATTAATCAAATGAAACTAAGTAATACAAAATCAATAGTCAATCACTCTTCCTCCTCTTCTCCATATCCCTCCAAGACTTGCTCTCTATCGGACTCAAACTCATAGTTCTCATCTTCATCTTCGTTGTCATCATCTTCCAACTTGATCAACTAGTTGCCGACTAGAGTCCGACTTGACCGACTAGAGCCCGATTAAGTCGGCCAACGACTAACTTGAAGGACTAGGTCTTAGTCTACTCGGTGAGTCTCCGACCCCGACCTAGTCGCCGACTAGTCGGCCGACTTTTCGAACTGTGCTTTCTACTGGGTTGGAATGGAAACATCATTCTTTTTAGGAATTTTTTAACATGTGTCTTGAGGGCACACGCTAAGCACACAGTTCAAGGAAATATTTCTTTGAATTGTGTGCATATTTTCTTGAACTTGGTGCAAATGCAGAAATTAAGGGAATATGCACACAGTTCAAGAAAATATTCTCTTGAACTGTGTGCTTAACATGTGCTATTAGGACACATGTTAAGATAAAGAAAAGGAAAAGAATTGCATAGTTTGATTCTAATAAAGATGTGACAGTCGGTATAACTACAATATGAGCTTTTATATCCCTCTCCCAAGGCCATCATGAGCTTGTTCATATTAGTGTGCTTGAATATTTTTTTTTGTCAACTTAAAAATTTTGCAATGTTTAAATGAGTATAATTTTCATATGCGTTCAGATTCCAAAACTTATAAACTAAACATTCATTATACAATCGCATCATACTTCTCATTGTTCACTCATACTTGAGGCGCCAACCTAAATTATTATTTCATATAATTTTTATATTTATCGATTATGGCCCCAATATTAATAGGAAAACTTATAAATTCACACTAGAAAATATTTTTTTTTTGAGTTTGGGTGGGGGTGGGCGTGGGGTGGGCGTGGGGTGGGTGGGGTGGGTGCTGGGTGGGGTGTATACATAATCACATAATATTATTTTTTTTGGGCGTGGGGTGGGGGTTGGGTGGGGTGGGGTGGGGGGTAAGGGGTGTATACATAATCACATAATATTATTTTTTTTTGGTGGGGGTGGGGGGTGGCGTGAGTGGGGTGCGGGGTGGGGGTGGGGGTGGGGTGGGTGCGGGGTGGGAGTGGGGGTGGGGTGGTGGGGGGTAAGGGGTGTATATATAATCACATAATATTATTTTTTTTAGGCGGGGGTGGAGGGGTGGGAGGTGGGGGGGTGGGTGGGGGTGGGGTGGGGTGGGGTGGAGTGTATAAAATAAATTAGGACGCTTATTTTGAAACGGAGGAAGTATGTAATTAATTGATATTCGTAAATTAAGATTAACTAGAGAAATAAAACCATAAGAAATTGAGCTTCTTGAATATGTAAATATGAGTGGAAAGAACTTTTGATTTGGATTTGAAATAAAATATAGGTCGAAAAATGATTAACCGGATTGGACCTATATTTCTTTTTAAAAATATGGTTCCAAACTTTACCCAACCCAAATAAATAAAAATAGTTAACCAACCCATTTGATTCCAGTTAATATCGGTTGACCCGACAGTTAACCAACTATATTGTCAGCTCTAGGTTTACGTTATTGCTGCCGTAAACCAAACAATCCCAATGAAATGACCAGAGTTGAGACAGCTCATGATTCTTGCATATATTTTTGAAACATATCTTCACATGTTATAAAGAGACTACAAGTTAAAGAAATAAAAGCCACAACCCTTGAGAAATTATTAATTCCATGTACCAAAGAAACTTTTCTAAAACTAAACTGTAGTCTATACTTCTTGAAATTAAGTAACCCAAAAACTTTGTAGACTTTAAAGCTACTTTAACAGTTCCATTCAAAACTTTTGCATGTTCCACAAAAGAAAACCTTTTGGATCATCAAAACCCACGAGTCATCCGGGGCGCGGCTTCGTCTTCAAAATCTCTCTCAACTGTGTGATTATCTCAGTTCATCAAAATTGTCAACAGGAGCGAAAGATGAATAACTGCAGACAAAAGTTCTGTAGCAAACTCCTAATAGACGACTACTCGAAATCAGTACGTTGCATATTCATAGAGCATAACGGCAAATTAGATCCATCGCCATCACCAACTGACCCAAACTCTGTTTCGTCATCATCACTGTCAATATTTCTAGGCGTCACACGGTTCTGATAAATTCTTCGCCGGAGAACAAGGACATTGAAGTAATAGCCCACCAACTTTTCTCTTGTTCTACTAGGAAAGAGCCTAAAAGCCTTGCTCCAAAACTTGATATGGGCTGCAGATTCTTGTCGCACCATAATCTTGAATCTCTTTTCTTCTTGTGTTGTCCAGGAAAGCGAAACTTCCTCACCCATGCGATCAAATCTCCAACGATAGAATAACGGGCCCAATTCAAGCTTCAGTTTCATCCTCTTCTCTGCAATGTGAAACCTAACACATCCAGAAGAGCTTGGAAGTAGACAATCACATGACTTTTGTCTTCCTTTGCCAACGGGATGCTTTTCAGTTAGGGTTTTGTTGTTTCCATCTTCAGGAGGCCACATCCGTATGCCTAGCCACTTTGGATCACTCTCCAAAACCACACCCGTCCATTCAGGAACATCAGCTTGAAAATGAGGTCCAACAGAAACTTGCTTCACAAAGGGCTCATCTGTAGACATATCATGTGTTGTATGTTTGTTTAGTACCTCCATTGTCGTCTGAGTCAGTATCCTCGACTCATTCACCACTTCTGCCTTGTGAGGACTTGCCAGTTTACTTGAAGTAGTGGGGCCAGGGTTGCAACATGAACAGAAGTGAGATTTTGTCAAAGGAAACCTTTTGCTGCATCTTACTCTCTCCGTAGATTGGTGGAGGGCATTCTTATCCTCGTACATGGAAGGATGCATCTTCAGCTTCTTCTGCAAACTCACACCATAATATGTACTATGAAAATGGATTAATATTGACAATTCTGTTTCAAATTCAGACTCCGATGTCATTTAATATATGAGAAGCATTTAGTGACAGCTACATTTCAAGTTCCAGAATTCATGGCTCATAGCGACATCAACTATAAAGAGTAATACTAATCGAGAAACTATTGCAAACATATAATATGGTTTATAGTTAGATACATGCAAAGCTATTAGTTGTGACCACTATATAGCAAATAATATATACGTAAACATAATTACATGTTAGAATAGCGTTAATTATTTTAGCATAAATGAGAAGCTCATTAAGTTCCCTCGAGGATCTTTCCCTTATTTTATATTAAGCATCTTCATGTTATTACTATCAAAGGCAATTAAAAAGCAGAATTAAAGTTAACTAAACTAATGTAGCTAAGAATTTACGCTATACTATACTTAGAAGTTTTTTGAATTGAAAAGTAAACAAAATGTGGGAGGACAAATCAATAAATGGTATAATTGACAAGCGGATAAAAAAAATGAACCTTATATCATTGCAGTTCTGTGTCTCTTACTACAGTAATTTCTTCATGTTTCTGTCCTTTTTGTTCTTCGGAAAACAAATTCCCTGTAGTACAGAATACACAGTAGGAGTTCCCATATCTTATGGGCACCTCAGTTCTTTGTTTATGGTTTTAAAAAGTTGGGATTGAGATGCAGTAACAGAATACAAGTTGTGTTGCATTTAATACATCAAGCCTGAAATGCAATACTCCACAAAATGCAAATTTGTCACTTACGTCTACACTCTGCTTTCTAAAAGAAACCAATTTCCTGCAACCTGGGGTGGGGGGTAGCTAGGGGGTAATCAAACGACTAGATGTTTCCCTTATTTTTGTATGGGGAAAGATCCAAAAATTTTCCAGTGGACTCCAATTCCAAATGTTATTTCTTATGTTGGGGAAAAGTTAAAACTCCTGAACACAAATTTCTAACAAGCCTCTGATCATTATATCTCCCATAGCTTAGAAAGAATAAATCATTTATATAAAAAGCTAGTCTATGCACGTAGGAGAAATTAAATACTGAAAGATAATATAGAGGTGCTATCTACTCTGCCCAGAACCACCTAATTATTAGCAAATGACTTGATTACTATTATGTTAAGACTTACTTGACGTAAGCATGAATTAGACTTGATTCTAGAGCAAGCGAATTTACAACATAGAAAAAGCTCAGAGGCCAATAGCCAACACCGTCAATTAAAATCCTCTCTTGGGTTTTAAAACAATTATTCAGAATCTTTTGTTTCTCTAAATAGTGAGCTAATTACAGAAACATATATATTTTTCTCTGTGAGAGTATCGATCCCTCTATACATTGTAAAAAAATATAGAGATAGTACCCCTTAAAATGTCTTTGTATGATATGACATAATGACGCTTCTATGTAGTAGATATACATAACAGACGTATATAGCTCACAGTAATAAATGCATGGAAATGTCAAGAAATTATATTTTATGAAGACAGACTAACGTTAAGCTCAAAATAGGTGGCTAAGTAGAAAGATAGCGGATCCAGTTCAAACTAGTGTAGTCTTGAGCCATTCACCAGGAAACTAAACAAAATCATAATTAGTTTTAACCCTAATATGACCTGTCTAAAGCACAATATTACTGCATCCCCTTCAGGATTTGACGTAGTAATTAAAAAAATGATTATGCAATGATAATTAAGATTCTATAGAAGGTCAAAAATACCTTCTCCTTCTTCTTCTTCTTTATCCTTTTTTTTTGAAAAGTAGAGTTAATTACATGTTTCAAAGAGATAATACATGTTCAACCAACAATTTCACTGGCCATGAGTATCAAACAAAGAATCCAGGAAATAAACCAAGAGAAATGAATTGACTATCAATTGCTATACAACACACTAAAGTATGTGAATGGTAAAAGGATAAATCCAAATCACATATGAGAGCAATTACAACAAATAATAGAACATGATAGGAAATTTTTACGACTTGAGGTTGTATTATGTTTTATTCTATGATTGTCATAAAATAAATTATACGGTACAGGACGAAGAAATTTAAAAAGTTTATTATTAATTTTGTATCGTTATTTAGAGATAAATGTTGAGTTATTAATGAAATTATTTAATAGGATATTATAGTAGTAGCTTTTCATTAAAAGAGAGTTTTAATTGTAGTAGTAGATTTCAATTAGAAGAAGTTTATTATCGTAGTAGATTTTAGTTAGGAGATTATTTCTTTTTTAAATTAGGGTTTTTACTTGGTCCCCAAGTATTGAGTTCTCTGTTTAAGCATTGTAACATTTCAATTATTTTTAGATTATTGAATATATTGATTTGAGATTAAAGTTATGTGCTTTTGTGTGTGTTTTTTTACCGATTCTCTGTGAGTATATGTACTCTTATTCCTCCTTCCTATCTTGTCCTACATCATAATGGTATCAAGAGCCAAAATTCTTGATATCTTTTGATTTCACCTAATTTCTTCCTATCCCTATTTTTCTGGTCTTCATCAAATTATCGATGTTCGCTAGAGAATCGACAACAATTTTCCGAAACGAAAGCACGATCTAGTCGTCGCCAAAGTCTCCATCTATCTTGAAAGGAAAAAAAAACTAATAGAGCGCTGCTGCTACAGTTCCGATACAGTAATTTTCTGCTGCCAAATTACAGTAAAGTACCCCCAGGTTTCTGAAATTCTCAACTCAGCGCCCAAAGTTTCTAAAACTTTCAATTCAACCCCTAAAGTTTCTGAAAATTTCAATTTAGCACCCACAGTTTTTAAACTTTTCAATTTAACCTCCAAAGTTTCTAAAATTTTCAATTAAACCCTCTACATATATACAATGTCTTCCAAGTTTAACAATCCAGACTTTCTTTGGGTTAAGATAAAGCAACTTGAGCATCGAACTTTTGTCATATACGGGCAACTTACAAAGTCTTGTGTCCCGTATAGTGCCGAGCATTGAAAATTATGCAATGAGCTTGCACTTTCTTAAACAAGTCTTGCAAATTTAAAGGCACATTACGAGTACATAACCACATGCTATATTCGTCCATATTTTGTTCAAGCACAAAAAAATGTTCATTCTAATCGTGTTTATTCAACTAAAGCGACGCGTTCACAAGAGGAAACTCGCAAAGTAAATTCTTACAAGACAATTAACGAATGTTTCACAATACTTAAACATATCAATAGCCAATACGAAATTGGTGAGGATAAAGAAGAGTAAGTACTCTCACATATTGATGCTTGTGAGTGAGAAACATGAAGTGAAAGTTAAGTGTGTTGAACAACTTTCAGAAATAGTTTGCAGTGGGAAAATTAAAGTTACGTTTGACCTCAAATGCAAAAACATCAAGGAAGATAAAATTGAGGTCAGTCATGTTGATTTTCTTTTTCTTGTGGATACATTTAAGTCCCAAGCTACTTTCAAATTTTTATATTATGTCATTGTTATTCCAAAAAATTGTGCTCATGACATTAAAACATCGGATGCAAATGTTTTGTTGCAAGGCATTTATCGGTTTATTATTCTACGATATTTCAAAACTTGAGCACGAGTTGTTTTCAAAAGAGAGGATAATGATACAGTACGGAAGAAGAAATTTATTATTAATTTTGTATTGTTATTTAGAGATAAATGTTGAGTTATTAATGAAATTATTTAGTAGGATATTATAGTAGTAGCTTTTCATTAGGAGAGTTTTAATTGTAGTAGTAGATTCCAATTAGGAGAGATTATTATAACAGTAGATTTTAGTTAGGAGATTGTTTCTTTTTTAAATTAGGATTTTTACTTAGTCCCAAGTATTGGGTTTTCTATTTAAGCATTATAACACTTCATTATTTTTAAATGATTGAATATATTGATTTGAGATTAAAGTTATGTGCTTTTGTCTGTGTTTCTTTACCGATTCTCTGTGGGGATAGGTACTCTTATTCCTCCTTCCCACCTTGTCCTACATCAATAAAAACCTATTCAATTCTAAAACTAAGACTAGAAACGTAATAATACACAAGTAGAAGCCAGTAGAAACCCATTAACTAAATTTGCAAATCACCTAAATATATAAAAAATCACCCATATTTAGAAATTATTTTGCCAAGATGAAGTATACCCATTGAAGAATTTAAGAGAACTATATAATAGAAGAGAGACTATATAAGTTTTAAAATAAAAATTTACGGGGCCAAGTCAATGACTTTGAAGATTTAGTAGTAGTACTATATCTACTTTAGCATATCTTCAAATCTTAGGCCTTAGCTAGAGCATAGGGAGGCTGCCCGCTCTTCACAAGCCGAAAGCATCACATAATATATATCACTCGTAGCAGTATGCGCGCGCACACACATATATATATGCCCATTAGTATTCTATTTTTTTATTAAATTAATTTGAAAATATTAATTTAAAAGTATTTTTCAATTGAATGTGTATCTGAAAAGTTTGTTTGTCAGGAGAAGGGAGATCCAACTGGCTAACCTACTTAGATTAGCACCAAGGCATACCAGATCAACAACCTATTTGGACTTCGTAGATAACTCCAAAATATCAATTAAACCTAAATTACCTACTTAAACAACTTAACATACTACTGCAATCAGTAAACAAACAGAGAGCCTAACCATTCTCTTACAACCCAAAAGCAAAATTATGTAACGAAAGAGCTAGTGTTAAGGGGTTACAGAGGATGGATCATTTTTAAAATCCTTCAAGTCTTCCAACAGTCGAACCGATGAAGAATAGCACTCAACTCAACTTAACAGTTCCTTTTATCCCAAATTAGTTGGGGTTGGCTGGAAATGGATCCATAAGTAAATATAGGGCAGAGAGTCGAGAGAAAAGAACAATATAAAACAAAAACTGGCAAAGGATAACATAAGATGATTTGAACTTAAAGATTAGAAGTGCAAAGTTATAAATAGAATAAAAACATAACCACATATAGAAGGAATACATACATATTTATATACTGAAAAACTGCTAAAAAGAAAACAAATAAGAAAAAAAGAGAGGGGCAGGACAAAATAAATAAATAAAAGATAACCCAAAAACTAAAACTAAAAAAAGAAAATAATAATAGTAATAATACCAATAATAAAACTAGAAAAAAAATCACCAATGAAGAAGAACAACGCAACTGTTCAAAAAGATGTAGCCTTGCTAAGAAAACTAGTCATGCTTTTACAATTTACCGATTTGTGAACATCTATGTTACATGGACTTAGATATGGGAATATCAGGTGTTGGTAGTGTACTTGTTTATTTCTAAAATAATAGGATATGAGGACATGACATAAGAGGATCCAAAATTTAAATACGGCTGCGTGGATACTACAAGTAAGTTGATAAAAGTTAATGCATGTGCCATGTGATATTTAGTGTGAGAATGTCAAACCTTTTTTTTTCCTAAATAGGAATGTCGAACATTTGGGGTTTATTTGAATATAAAAGATAACTAGTGGCGTCAGGGGCGGACCTAGCAGGGTGGGGGGGCACCTGACCCCACTGAACTTTCAGGGGGTCAGGGGGCATATTAAAAAATAAAAAATTTAGGAGGGTTTTAAGTGAAATTTCACATTTAGACTTAAAAAACTAAAGGACCAATCAGTAGCCCAACTTTTCATCTATTCAGCAGCAAAAACAGAGAGAACAAAGCAAAAGCCAACACTCAACAACTTCAACTCGGCAACTCTTCAAATCTCCAAAATCACAAAGCTCAACAGAGCAACTAGGATCCGGATCTGCAAATTCCAAGTGGTCCAGTGGACCAAGTCTCCAAATTCCAAAGTATATTTTAATTTTAGTTTTTTAATTTTACAAATTTAACAATTACTTTAGGAATTTTTGTAATTGTTTATGGATTCTTCTTCTTTGTACTTTTGTAAAATTAGGGCTTTTTACTTCTTAAATCAACACTGCAACAATGAAGAGAACTCCATCAAATAAAAGTTTGTCTTCTAATCTATTTTTACTTTCTTTAAATTTTGTAATATTGCTTGTTACTTGTTAGTGGTTTAATTGAGATTGTTTATTGTTGGTGCTAACTACACTTGACTATTCATATTGTATATTGATTTGTTTTGATGTTGAATTAGTTTTTAAATATTTATTGATTGTCAAACATAGACATGACTAATTGGGTTACAACAACTAAACATACAAAATTAGCCGAAGGGACTAGTGACGATTGTTTAGTTTTGTGATTCATTTTATTAATTTTTATTCGCAAGAGTTTTTTTTTCGAGTTTGACCCCACTGAACTATCAGGCTGGATCCGCCCCTGAGTGGTGTAAATGAAATTTTAAATATGACAGATTTAGTGGGAAAAAGTAATAAGTTTATGGGTTCAATTTCGAAATTACCATAAAGTTTATGGTGTACACAAGCAACTGTTGGTGACTTGAAGTGTCCAATCGATTGGTGTAGGATATGACTCAGATCCCATACCCACACTCATGCCCACTAGTATGGACATGGTACTTCAGCCTCAATTAAAGAGTTCATGTAACAAAGGTTTACATGTATGAGAACAAATTCTCTCCACCTTGGAATCTTTGAAGTGTTATTGGTGAATTCTGATCCGAATTTTAATTCAAATGTGATTTTAAAGCTCGTAGTTGTTAAATCGTAAAGTCGAATCGAATCGTTGGTCGGGAGCTTAATCGACTAGTCGACTAGGCGCCCGACTAGTCGACCATAAGTCGACAAGTCATTTCTTATGTACAATTTTTACATGTAAATTTATATATATATATACACACACACACACATGTACATTTAACATTATTATTTCACAATATTCAACACTATCAAAAACTATCACAAGTACAAATACATTAATATTGCCACAACCAAAGTAAATCTAACAACACAATTAAGATAATGAATTTCAATTTTATGACTAAATAAAATTCAATTTTATGAATTTTTTTAGCAACAAGCAGCCAAGCACAATACACTTATAAGTTACTCTATTTTCCAACTTAGCAGCAACCAGATCATGACATATACCGACATACATATAGAATTGTGGCTTTTTTGTTGCCATTTTTATAAATTAATCATTTATAAAAGGTTATTGTGATCAGTAGAATAAATATTGTATTTATCACAAGTATAAATACAATGGTTTTATTAATGAGAAAATTTCCATTAATAAAATAAAGTTACTCCTTAAGAACAAGTGATAGTAGTACTAAAATAAAATTGCTCCTTAAAAACATTAATAAATAAAGTTTCATTAACAATTGTGGAAGTAGGGGTCCAACATCAGTGACCCATCAAAAGTAGAAACCCCAATGGTCCACTCAAAAGAAAACCCATAAAAAACGAGAAGAAAAAGTCGCAATTAAAAAAGAAGTCGTAACAAAGAGAATAGAAGAAAAGACGAGAAGAAAAGGACACACCAGAGAAGAGAAGAAGTTGTAGCAGAAGGAGGAATCGCGTCGTGTCGCAGCAAAGAAGTCTAATTTTTAGTTGCGACGCGTAGCAGCAAGGAGAAATTTTTTGTTAGGGTCGGGGTTTTAGGGCTCATGGCTAATTGGGTTTCATCTCTCTCCCTTTCATTCTTTTAGTTCAATGGGTCGGACTCGACTGATTGGACTTTTTTTAAAACACGGACCTAGCTGCTAAGTCGATCGAATTGGCAACAAGGCGTCCAAGGAGACGACTTTCGACGTCTTGCTACCAAGTTGCTCGACTTACCAAGTCGCCCCCTCGCCTTGGGATGCCCAACACGCTTGGATGATTAGTCGGCAACTAGTCGACGACTTAACAACCATGTTAAAGCTACTGAATTATCTATTAAATGTGCTTTTATTAGATATGGCGATGTTGAGTATGGTTACGTTTATAGGATTATCAACAAAACAAAATCATCTGATCTAGGAATGTTGTATTCAATGAAAAGTGCATGTACAAAGATAGGCAACAACAAAATGAGAAAGAAGCAGAAAAGGAATTTGAAGAATTTGATGATATTGCAGATGGATTGATACCTAGCGCGCATAATGATGAGTCTGATGGTGGTAATTTTCAAGATGAGGAGCTTGAAACTCCTAATCTTAGAAGATCGCAGAGATAAATACAATCTCCAGATAGGTATTCCCCTACTTTATATTATGTGTTGTATACTGATATTAGTGAACTTGAGTGTTTTCAGGAACAATGCAAAATAATTCCAGTAAGAAGTGGGAGCTAGCCATGAAAGAAGAGATGGACTCCTTGAAGAAGAAAAAGAATACTTGGGACTTGTTAAAGCTACCAGTTGGGAAAAAGTAGTTGTTCAACCAATGGGAATACATGGTAAAAGATGAAATTGGGGGAAAGAAGATGGTATAAGTCAAGACTTGTGGTGAAAGGCTATGCGTAGAATAAAGGTATTGATTTAAAAAAAAAAAATCTCCCGTTGTGAAGATGACTTCTATTCGTATTTTGTTAAGTATTGTTGCATTAAAGAATATACATTTGCTCAATTAAATGTGAAAAAGATATTTCTTCATGGTGATTTGGATGAGGAAATCAACATGCATCAACCTAAGGGGTTTGAAGTCAAAGCTAAGGAGAAAATGGTCTTCGAAGCAAGCTCCTAGGGAGTGGTATTTGAAGTTTGTCAGTTTTATGCAGGGAAGTGAATTTGTGCGATGTCATTATGATCATTGTGTTTATTATCAGAAGTTTGCTAGTAGAGATTATATAATTCTTGCATTGTATGTGGATGATATGCTAATTGCAGGTACAAGTATGCAAAAAATTAATGATCTCAAGAAGAACTTACCCAAAGTCTTTGAGATGAAAAATTTGGGTGAGGCGAGGCAGATTCTTGACATGCATATAAAGAGAGAAGATAGAAAGCTAAAAAAGTTGTGGTTATCTCAAGAAGATTATGTCGAGAAGGCACTAAAAAGATTCAACATGGATAAAGCGAAAATAGTTACTACATTGGAGAATCACTTCAAGCTCTTCAAGAAAACGTATCCTTCATCTAATGAGGAAAAAGAGTACATGGAAAGAGTTCCTTACTCTTCAGTGGTTGGCAGCTTGATAGATTGATGTATGCTATGGTTAGTACGAGACCAAATATTGCACAAGCAGTGAGAGTTGTAAGCAGGTACATGCAGAACCCTGACAAGAAACATTGGCAAGCAGTATTGTGGATATTGAGTTATCTTAGAGGTACATCCAGTTATTGTTTATGGTTTGGGGGAAATAATGTTGTTGTGCAAGGATTTGTTGATTTAGGGGATATAAACAATGGTAGGAGTACTACGGGTTATGTCTTTACAGTTGGTGGAACTACAGCCAGTTGGTTTTCTAAGATATAGAAGATAGTTGCTCTTTCGACTAGAGAGGCAGAGTATGTTGCAACTACTGAGGCAAGGAGATGATTTAGCTTCAACCATTCATGGGAGAATTGGGTTGGAAAGAAGAAAATAGTACTTTGTGGAGTGACAGTCAAAGCGCTATTCATCTTGCAAAAATTTTAGCATTTCATGCAAGAACGAAGCATATTCAGCTGAGGTATCACTTCATCCGACAGGTTTTGGAAGATGGTCAGTTGAAACTTGATAAAGTTGATAGGAGCATAAATCCGACAAGCATATTGACGAAGGTCATTGATAGAGGGAAGTTGAGCCTTTGTTCAACTATAATTAATCTCAATGATGATCGGAAGTGTTGGCAGTTGATTTGAAACTGTTTGAAGGAGAAGTACAAATATCAGTCTTCAAGTGGGAGATTGTTATTGGTGTAGCCTGATCCGAACTTTATTTCAAAGATGATTGTAATAATATCCAAAATCTGGAAGGGTAGTTTTGTACTTTTGGGGATCCTGTAATTGTAATATGTACGAATTTTCTTAAAGATAATGAAATTGATCAGCCGTCGATTATGGACTAGCCTAACATTTGGGTGAACCATGTAAATTTTGTGTCTTGTGTGATTGTTTTTCTTTTCGATATTCTCTTTACTATTGTTTTTGCTGCGTTGTTATTCTCTACCATGGAGAAGATGTATATGCACACAAATCCAACACATAATTCATAACCTATTAGAACATTTTTTATGTTGACTTAATTTTTTTAATATAAAATAGATAAATAAACAAAATTGTTTTGATATACAATTGAAGTGATTGATGAGGTTAGACTATACAAATCTCCAAGCAACTCTATCTTAAATACATTCATTTACTTCACCGTAATCCTAAGGCCTTTTATTACTCTTAGTATGGTAAATCCGTAAGGCAAGACAAGTAGTATATTAAATATGGTTTATCGCTAGCCCATTAGTTAGAATGTGATCGCAATGTCAGAAATAACCAAACAAAATTGCAAGATAAAAGCAGCACTGAAAAAGACCAACATTAATTTCTAAAGTGGTTTGGCTTAACTGCCAACTATCGCATATGAAATATAGTGATCAAGTCCACAAAATGAATGGTGAAGATACAGTAGTCTAAGAAAAAATCTATGTCAAATCTGAAGCAACCTTCCAAATATAAGATGAGATATTCCCAAAAAATCCAAGATGCAACATGAGAGAAAAGGTGGTAAGACAAATGAGTTGGGTGATAAGAAAAAGGCCACACTTCATGAATAATGCACAGAAAAATGTAATTCAAAGCATAGAGCTTTTGCACTTGATTGTCGACATAGTGGACAAATTGAATAACTGATAGGGTTTAAGACTTTGGTTCAGTAGTATACAAGTAACCTGCGCAGTAAAGTTGTCCAATAATGGAATGCTCCCTCCATATGCAAAGATTGACAGACACCTTGATTTGTATGGGGGCTTTTGGCACGAATTTACTTCGTAAGTACTATATAAAAAGCATTACTAATTCCAGAATTTATTGTTTTCAAAAGTTAAAATGAATCACATCAATTAAGAAATTGAAAATACGTCAAGTTGACTTAAAAAGTCAATATTGGTCATATATTTCGAAAACAAAGGGAGTAATATTATTTTCAAAATCTCATATTTATTGTACAGAAAATAAAATATGCAAGTATGTTTCAGTAAGTCTCAAAATCAGTGCCAATAAATATATAAAGAGCCTGATCTTTGCAGGAAGGAGGTAGAGCAAAGGTGATGTATTGCACCATGAAAAACTTATGGAAATTAGTAAGACACAAACATGTTGATGATTTTAATATAGTCTGTAAAATAACCGTGGCTGAAATGAGATTTGGGGAATTTAACTATAAACTTGGGAAAAAGGAAAAAGAAAAAAAACTGGACTTCAATCAAATACATCGGTGAAGAGGCAAACAAATGGCAAGCTAGAGGAAAAGATCGAAGCAATGACCTACAATTGTGATCATTGCATTGACCAACATTTTGTCTTAGTTAATACTTTGGGAATCATTCATTCCATGCTAATTACATATCAAAAAGGTTTATCTCTAAAGATATATTTGTTTCTCACGCCATATTTGACTTGGTGATAAACTGATAATTTTAACAAATAACAAGAAGAAACTTTTCTGAGTTTAATTTTATATGAACTGGAGTTGAAATCAACAAGAGTGTCCAATCAACTTCCTTAAAAATCTAGACATCTAACCAAACCATACTCCTGAGTCATTATCAGCAGATATGAAATAATAAAAATGACACCAAAGGTTACCAAATTAAAATATGCAAAAAAGCAAAGTAGTTAATTGATGCCATATGAAACTCTAGATCAATTACGTCAGTTATCAAAGGTTATATAATCTAAACGAAACCACTAATCATGGATATTCCCTGTGCTGAGAACTTCACAACAAATGACTTTCCAAAGTCTTATATGACTGCATTATACCACTTTAACTGCGGCAGAATGGATAATTTTGTGCTAACATAATGCTGCAATAATTTATTAAATTGCACATGTTTATAGGAAGTTGATTATGTGATTCTTGGCATTACCGATAGAAAGTAACAATCAATGATGCTGTATAAATAGAAAAACCACATTCTATAATTGACTATAAATTCAATTGAAGACGATAGATAAAATGAGAAAGATGAAATGCAAATTCGTCCCGAATTGGTAGTCTAGCAAGGGCTATATATGCCCGACTTATATGGCATGAATACGATTATAATATTTAGCAGTGGTGGAAAAACCAAAACCATGATCTAGAGTGCACAATAAAGACTAGAGGGACTGATTGATTCTATAATTCGAAAGTTTAAATGCATGAATTTGTACCTGGACAGAAGACTCTTCATTTTCTGCATCAATTGGCCTTCTTATCAAGAGCGCCTCGCGTGCCAATAAAGCCTGCACCCAGAACTCCTCTACTCCATGCACCTTCCATTTGGAAGGTGCAGGTATTACCCCAATTGCTGGATCATCAGGATGCTTTGCGACTTCCGTAAGCCAATTTAGCATTTCTGATACAGATATAGATTCTCGTTTCCTTTTTCGAGAACCAACTATTTTGTCGACAGCTTCATTAATAACTCCGCCACCCCACATATTCAATTCTCTCTTCTCAGATGTCCCGATTTTATCATTAGATTTTCTGGCAGATAACAGGACATCATAATCGTCAGTTAGATTTTCGTAATCATTATTTGCACTTACTATGTTGTCTCCTTTGGCCCATGAACACGATCCACTTTGCTTACAACTAACTACTTTGTCAACAACACTTTTAGCTGACAACAGGATATCATAATCGTCCTGGACACCAAGTTTTTCGTCATCATCACTTCTACTTGTTTTTATATTGTCTTGCACTTTGTCTCCTTCGACCCTTGAACAACATTCACTCTTCTGAGAGCTAATTACTCTATCCACAACACACTTGGCCGATAACATGTTATTTTTGTCACCTTGGGTACAAAAATATTTCTCGTCATCATTGCAATCTACATTATCATGCAATTTATTGAAAACTCCACCGCCATCTGACACGAACAATCCACTCTTTCCAATATCAAGATCGATGTAACTTCCACTTTCATTGAATTTCAAATCAAGGTTACCGTCACCACTACTACTTTCTGCATTATCATGCAATTTATTGACGTCTCCGCCTCCATCTGACAAAAGAAATTCACTCTTACCAATATCAAGATCAACATAACCTCCAATTTCATTAAATTTCAATTCAAGTTTACCATCTTCCATACTACTTTCCACATGATCGAGCACCTTATTGGAGTCTCCGCCATCTGATAAATGCAATTCATTCTTACCCATATCAATATCAACATAACTTTCAGTTGACTTGGATTTCAAATCATTCCCTCTCTTGTCCTTGCCGCTCACTACCAAACCTCGAAGCTCCACCGACTTAGCAATTAACAAATCTAATTTCTTAAAAAGTTCAATCTCTCCATTCTCTGACCTATTATCCCTAAAGACTTTCTGTAACCACCCATCCAACTCCTTCAAATACTTAATATAAATTAATTTAACAGATGCTACTAGTTCAACACTCAACTCACATTCCTCTGCAACTAAACCCCACAATCCCTTCCTCCAAACAGTATCAAAACCACCCCTTTTTTTAACTACGCAGAACAGTTGAAACAAATCCACTGGCTGCCCATCAGCAAGCAATGCCGGAAGAGGTCGAACATATTTGTCCACTGATACCTCCCTCAGAAAAATCGGAATAACTTGATCAAACAAACTTCTCAGTCTATCCTTACAGTCATCAAAAACACCGTCATTTGCAGCAAAATCAAGATCAAGACACAACACATTACTGCTCTCATAACCTTGATCAATTTTACTGTTTTTTAACTCCAACCCATGTTTTGATTTTGACCATCCAGCCATTTTTCCTAAATTTTCCCTTTTCTTAACACAAAAAATGAAAATCAACAAATACAAAAAGAAAAAAAAAACAATTAATTTAGATAGGGTTTATTAACATTAAGGGCAAAAGAATTAAAAAATACACCAATTAAACTATGATTTTTATACTTTGTTTTGATTTGTAAATGTTTTTACCTTGTGTATGTTTTGGTTCAGCACTTTTCTTTCTTTTGCTTGAAAACCCAGCAATTTTTTCTGCACATAGAAAAGGAAAAATTGTGTATGAGTGAGAAAAACCCAGAAGAATTAAGGTTTTTGGGGGCGTGATTTCATATGCTGAACATTTTTTCGACAGCACAAAATGGAGAAGACAGGTGCTAAAAAGGTACGGAGCCCAGCTGCCAAGTACAAATAAAAGGTTTCCTTTTCTTATTTTCTTTTTCTCTATATATTTTTGTAAATCTAAATACATTACATAAAAATATATATTGCGATTTACATAAATCTATATATTCTGTATTATATGTATATATGATGGGCATAGGGAAAGAGAAAAAGAAATATCAAAAGTTGTTTAGAGATTTTTAGAAACTCACCAGAAGAATTGGGACTGAGGGTTTGTGACAAATTTTCTGATCATGTCAAAAGAACAAATGAGATATAACCTATGAAATGAAAGCATTCCCTACTATATATTTCTACAAGGGAGTGTACTTTGGTGGACCATTGATTTATAGATATTTTCTAGGTTTAGATTTCGGATCATTGGATCGTCTAATAAATTAGGGTATTTAATTATATATAAATTGACGATATAACTCGAATATATTTATCTCGGATATATTTAGGGAACCGATACTTTCACAGTATTTTTTTTTTGATATTTTCGCACGTGATATCCACATTTTAACCAAATTAATATTTGGTTAAAAGATAGGCCCCACATGCGAAAATATCAAAAAATATTATAAAAGTATCGATTCCCTATATTTATTGGTTTTCGTGTATTTTTATTTATTTGTTGACCGCAATGTCCAATTTAATTTAATTTTTAGTGAATGAATCTCACGTATTTGAGTTTGCATCTGAATTGTTATTTTCAAAGAAAAAAAATTATATTTTCACAAAAGTATTGCTATGGTGACAAAAGATTCTTATAAAAAAAATAGCTTGCAAAATTATGTGGTAAATTGTAATTAGTTGATTATATGGGTGAAATTAGTAATAATAACCAATCATAATCAACCATGTCATTTTGTATCCATATTTTGTAATTAATCTTTGTCACCAAACTATTACGGTTTTCTCAACGTCTCACTCACATAAATGTGGGTCCATTTATTATTAATGTGAGAAATCTTGAGAAAATATCAATTCTTCTAATTATAAATGCTAATAATTCAAATTAAAGTTTATTTTATTATGTGTGGTTTTATACTATATCATTTGGTAATAATTTATTGTTTTAACCTATTGAGAAAAAATAAAAGTTAAATTCTTTAAAATTGTGTTTAAACGTAAAAATTTAATAAAGGTGTTCTCATAATTGATATAATCTTTATTGGATTTTTTTGGATACTTTTTTTTGGATTGAATTAGCTTTCATGTTATTGGGACTGATTTTAGATCTAATTAATGCTAAGATTAGATTTGAGTCGTATTCAGATCTCATGTTTCTAATGCTTACCAAAATAGATTTGACCAGGTGTTGATATAAAAACATCATAAATTATACTTGAAAGCCCATTAAATAGATTTTTTTAGGATTGCACACTACAATAAGGTAGCATGTTTGACAATTTGAGAGTTCAATTATCATTTTAGTGTGCGTATATTAGCACCTTAACCAAAAGAGTCCTTCTATGCAGACAATGGAATTGAACATTTTCAATTTTTATTTTTGGTGTGACTCCCAAAAAATGTATAGTATTTATTCCAGCTGAAATTTTTACCAAAAAAAAAGTTTTAGGTGTAATTTGGATACATAAACAAAAACAGTGTTACTGTTCTTGTTTATGTATTCAAATTACACCTAAAATATTTTTTTTGTAAAAAATCCAGTTAGAATAAATACTATACATTTTTTGGAAATCACACCAAAAACCAAAAAAAAAAAAATTGAAAATGTCTAATTCTACTGTCCGCCAAGACTTATTGTAACCAAAAGTTTTTAATTGTTAGAGATAATCATAATTATATTATTATAAAATTTATATTTTTATCGACGTTAAAGATTTGTTGGAGATTATCACAATCATATTAGGACAATTAGATTGTTTGTTATTGGATCAGAATTACTAAATTAGTCTCATTTTATTTTTTAATTTTGCTACATATGATAATAAATTTATATCCATAGTAAATACCGACGTTATGGATAAATGGGATATGTGAGAATTAAAGAGGGACCCAAAAATTATTAATTTATATTATCGCTTAAACTATTACGTTAGTCGCAATCCAATATCATCACGAAATTTGTTGACATATATATCAATTTTCTTTATATATATATATAGGGAACTAATTCATGACAATCGGTTGCCAGTTCACTATTCATGGCAACCAACTTTATAGCCGTAGATCAAGTTAATTAAAGGCTGAGATTGAAACCATTTATTACCCGGCCGCTACATGTAGTAGCAGCTTCTAAATTAATAATTGGGTCCCAGATAGTCAAACAAAGAGTAAAGGGGTCCCACTTTGTATTAATTTAATATAAAAAAGGGAAAATCGCTACTCTATGTATCGGCTTAGTAATAATTTTTGTCCCATTATTAAGTCACTACCAACTTAGAAAAAATAGTTTCTTTTAAAAAAAATATTCCGACTTTAATTTTAATAATAATAATAAAAAGATTATTATTATTATTATTTAAATATTAAACCTATAATAAAATAGGGCATCCTAATGGGGGATTGATCTAAAATTCTAAATTAATTTATGAAATATTTGATTTAATAAATAAAACTATAAATAATATTAATTGAATTTAAGGTAATAATAATAATAATAATCATCATCATCTTATGTTATTGTTTTTATTATTATTATTACTATTATTATTATTACTATTATTGTTATTGTTATTAATATTAATATTATTTTTATTATAATATTACAAACCGCTACAACAAGAAGCGCCTGCCTCATCTTCCTCATAAACCCAATTTAGTATTCCTCACATGGTATTAGGGGTGCTCAAAAAGTTCGATTTTTCTGTTTTTTATCGAACCGGTTGATACTGGTACAGGCAAGTACCGATTTTTTTCGGTACCTAATTTTTTGATATTTTTACACTTTTCGATACCGGTATCGGTAAGCAATTTTTCGAATTTGGTAAAAATCGAAAAAACCAAAAATTAATAATATAATAATTAATAGTTAATGTTTTGTAGTTTTATATATTAAATATTTTTTATATATTAATAATTTATATATAATAGTAGTTTAATTAATTTTTTTTATATTAATAATGTTTTGTAGTTTTATATATTAATTATTATTAATAGTTAATGATTTCTTAGTTTTAAAAAAATTGTTAATATATTAAATTAATTATTTAATTATTATATATTACCATGCGGTATAATAGAAAATCGAACCGAAAAAATTGGTACCGATTTTGTACCGAACCGATAATTCGGTACCGGTTCTGGTTCTTGCTTTTTCGGTAGTTTCAGATTGGTTCCGATTCGGTATTTTGGTACCAGTTCGATTTTTTACCGATGAACACCCCTACATGGTATTTCTCACAGTTTGGCAATTTGGTATTCCTCACATGATATTCCTCACAGTTTGGGTTTATGAGGAAGATGAGGCAGCCGCTTCTCCATGTAGCGATTTGTAATATTGTAATAAAAATAATATTAATATTAATAACAATAACAATAATATATAACTAATAATAATAGTAATAGTAATAGTAATAATAATAATAAAAACAATAACATAAGATGATTATTATTATTATTATTATTATTATTATTACCTTAAATTCAATTAATATTATTTATAGTTTTATTTATTAAATCAAATATTTCGTAAATTAATTTAAAATTTTAGATCAATCCCCCATTAGGATGCCATATTTTATTATAAGTTTAATATTTAAATAATAATAATAATAATAATAATATTTTTATTTATTATTATTACCTTAAATTTAATTAATATTATTTATAGTTTTATTTATTAAATCAAATATTTCGTAAATTAACTTAGAATTTTAGATCAATCCCCCATTAGGATGCTATATTTTATTATAAGTTTAATATTTAAATAATAATAATAATAATAATCTTTTTATTATTATTAAAATTAATGTCGGAATATTTTTTTAAAAAAAGAAATCATTTTTTCTAAGTTGGTAGTGACTTAATAATGGGACAAAAACTATTACTAAGCCGCTACATGGAGTAGCGATTTTCCCTTTTTTATATTGAACTAATACAAAGTGGGACCCATTTACTCTTTGTTTGACCAGCTGGGACCCAATTATTAATTTAGAAGCCGATACTACATGTAGCGGCCGGATAATAAATGGTTTCAATCTCAACCTTTAATTAATTTAATCTACGGCTATAAAGTTGGTTGTCATGAATAGTGAACTGGCAACCGGTTGCCATGGATATATATATATATATGGAGCAGATCAAGAGCAGAACTATTAAACGATAGTATCCCCTTAAAGAGCATAACTATTTAAGGCTTTCGTGTTTTTTTTTTTATTTTAACCTTCTCTCTCCTCACTTGGTTTTTTAAGACGATACCAAAAAACACGGCAGACTTCCTTCTCCAAATTTCCAGTCGAACGAAGGAAGCCCTAGAAAGAAACCAAATCTTCACAAAACCTTCTCCAAATCGGAATCGAACGAAGAATGAAGCCCTAAAATCGGAACTCAATTTTTTCTCCAAATCGGAATTGAACGAAGAAAGAAACTCTAGAATCGGAACCCAATTTCTCTCCTAATCGGAACCCAACATAGAATCTCGACTTCGAATCGGTAAACCTTTTCTTTATTTGTGTAATTTCGGTTTATGTTGGGTTTCTGTGATTCTTTCTGGATTTCAAATTCCTTAAATCCTTTCCAAGGTCATTTTCTATAATTTCTGGCTTTGTACACTTCATTTTTATTTTTATCCATGCTCTGAGTATTAGATATGATTCTTATGAAATTTCTCTCCTAAAAATTGTTATTGCGAATTTTTTATTTAACTTTGTATTGTAAACCAGAGCAGGGTTCTTAGAGAAGTTGGGTTTCTTTAAGTATGCTCCTTAGCTTTTTCAAAACTGAGAATTCCCACCCCAACCCCCTCCAAAAAATTAAATAAATAAAAATTGGAGCGTGAAATGTGCACCAAGGGTAATAGAGAGTGAATATTAGTAGTTCTATATTTTTTATTTTCAATTCCCCGACTATCTCTAACCATCACTCCATTCCCCGACTAGTCCCAGCTATATTCTCATTTTCTGAAGAGAACAATGAAAGAAAAGGGTGAGCTCAACTAGCCCAATAAAGAATATTATAATTAAGATAATGTAGAACAAATTATCTTTAATCCTCAACAGGAAAAAATCTGCTAGAATACAATAGACAACAAGTTTTAGATCAACAACTGCAGCGAAAATAGTAATCCATTAGAAGAGTCAAATAGAAAATGATGTCTACTATCTTCTATGATTTAAAAGTCCATCATCAATATTTAATCCCTGTAACATCAATCAATAATATTTTCAATCAATAAATTATCTATGCACTACGGGCCAAAGATAATCGTTTGCATCACCAGTGGTCAAGATCATGCCAAACACCTGCCCATTTTTGCGCTACGGGCCAAAGATATTCATTAATCAACTGTTCATCTTTGCACTACGGGCCAAAGATATTCATCAATCAACAGTTCATGCACTACGGGCCAAAGATAACTTTCACCACAATTTAAGACCGGGGTTGATGAAAAATGATATAAAGAACGAATCAAGTGAGATCAAGGATAAATATTAGATATTTATAATTTAATTTATTCAAGTTAAAGAATGTTCAAATTGTCAACATGATAATCAATTGTGGAGCAAAATTCAAGAATGATGTTCATATATCAAAAATAATTTGGACAGAAAAAGAAACCAATTTTGTCGTGAATAGTACCATGTGAATATTACCCCGACATAAAAAAATTAAAATTTCAATAAGAAGTTCAAACCAATATTCCAGTGAAATAATATTAGATGAAGTGAAAACCTTAAGCAATTTCTAATCATTTCAGGAATTATAGAAGCAATGCTTACCATAGTAAGTTTAGATTTAGGAATATGAAATGAAATAATATACGAAACTGCAAATGAATTTTCACCCGTCGTGCGGTAGTCCGCGTAGACAGATCATTTTCACAATTTAATAAAGAATGAATACGAAAGGTCATTTACCAGGCATGCGGTAGTCCGCGTAGACAGGTTATTCCCACAGCTTAATAAAGAAATAATACAAAAGGTTATTCACCATGCATGCGGTAGTCCACGTAGACAGGTTATTCCTACAGCTTAATAAGGAATATAATGACAACCCTTATGAGTATTGAAAGAAAATAACATCCTTTACCTTAGTAGGAGATTGAATACTGAAGTAGGGTAGTAGCAGAATACTCTTCTCATTTCTCTCTTATTCTCTCTCTATAGTTTCTCTCACTATAACTTGTAATTATAACTTTGCTCTTCAAAATGGTAGGAAATAATGAATGAATGGAGGAGTATTTATAGGCTAGGAAAAGGTGACAAATTAGAAGGTTAATTACACTTTAGTACCTTCATCTTTACCTCTATTTTTAATTTAGTCCCTCAAGTATCATCAATCTTGCACCACCGCCCCTTATAGTACCAGAATGTGAACCAATAGTTCCTTGCATGTAAACCAATAGTTCCTTGCATGTGAACCAATAACAATTAATTGCTCATTTATCCAATTAATTGCCCGTTTGATCAATTTAATAACTAAAAATCAATTATTATCGAAATAAATGTTGATTTTCACTAACATTAATATTCCCAACACAATGGAAATATTTATATCAACAATTCATCATTAATATTAATACTCACAATATTGACAACCAGATCGTTCCCAAGAAAGAAGGGGTTTTCCGATAAGAATTTTTCCTTACTGGCGCGCAATTAAATAATCTAACCCTTTTTCTTGACAGAACTTTCTAGACATTGTCAATAATGCTAATAATAATAATATGATTGACTGTGTCGTGTCAATTATTGATTTAATAATATAAGGTATTGTGCAGATGATACTGTGATAATAATTGAATCAATAATATGAGATACTATGCAGCAACTACTGTGACAATTATTGAATGAAATACTGAATGACTTCTTACGTAAGCATCAATAATCAGAGATACTGTGCAATACTATGTGCTACTGTGCAACAACGCGTATTACTGTTCCCCGACCAAGCGAATATTTTCCCGACACAACGAATATTTAATGACCACTTGCTTACTTTGTAAAATTTGCACAAATCACCCATAACTATAACAAAGCAACACTTTACTATTTAGAATAATATGTAGAGAAAATTAAATTTTTATTCATAAAAGTTGTGGTCTTACATCATAGATTGTCTTTATTAAGTTGACCAGAAAAGGGACATTAAAAGAGAAATTTGTCCATGCTATCTATTGTTCTGTTTCATCATTAGGACTCCAGCTCAAAGTGAGTCTTTCTCAGATGAATCAGATCCTTCTGCTTGCTCTAAAAAGAATCAAAGCTTGTCAAGTGGAGATTTACCCCCTTTATTTGATGGAACTAAGCAGAGTTTTCATCTCTATTTTCTTAGTCTAGTAACTTGTTGGTGTGAAAATGTCTTATGATGCTATATTGAATATTTGAAGTACTCATTCCAACCTAATTTCAAATTATCATTTGTAAATTATCCTGATTACGTTAAATTTTATGTTTGTCCAGGTGTAAATATAATGGATGACATGAACCATGAAATAGGGAGTTGCGGGGATAATGTAGAAATGAGTTTGGAAATAGAAATGGATGGGGGATGACTTGAGTGCAGAGGGGTTGAATGTGAACAATACTAAAACTTTTGTCTACTATCCTCAAGTACATTATAAGAAAAAAGCCTATTAGCGACCTGCCTTTCAGCGACCGTTAACAATCGCTGATGACGATTAGTTATCGCCTCCGGTCAATGATAACCGTCGCATATAATCTGGTTGCTGGAATGCACATCAGCGACAGATATTAGCGACCGCAGCATCTGCGACCACTACCAACGACCACAACCGTTGCTAATCTGAGTCAGCATGATTCAGGGGTTGAGGCTGACATGGACCACGTGTCAGCGACCGAATCGGTCGATGAGACCCTGACGAAATAAGCAGTCGCTAATACTCATCAGCGACCAGATGCGGTCGCTGATGTTAATTTTTTTTATAAAAATATTTCCTGTTTTATGGACTTCCCAAAAAAAATGTACCTAGTTTTGTACCTGCTTTATATCCAAACAGACAACAGTATATATAAACATCCAACCAAGCTTTATATATCCCAATACATGCGCAACAATATATATAATTAAACATCCATACGCCAACATATACCCCAACACAATATAAAGTAATAAAGCAATATGAGGTGACGAAATATATACAAATCTAATGTTTAAGTAGCATACAGTCGTCCAAAGAATGAATATAAAAGTACAAAGCTTAAATATCTAGAAAGCAAGCAAGCCTAGCTAGGTCGTCATGCATCATCGTCCAAATTAGTATGATCCTGTAATTAACAAAAGAGTAAAACAAGTTACATATATAGTATATATGTTGATACTGGTATTACTTATGCAAAGCAAAGTGAGGGAAAATGTAACAATAAAATTATTTAAACATAAGTAAGTAGACACAACAATATATATATATATATATATATATATATAAGTGACTAATTAATTTGACTGTAATAAGTAATAAGATTACCTCGTCGTCATCCGCATGTTGTGATGGTGCTTCCGCCACTGCAGCAGCTAACTCATCAAGACTCAGAGCCGCCAGATGCTCGCCCAGTATACGAAGAAGATCGCGATCTCGACATACAGCTCTCATACAGTCAGCAGGAGTATGATAAGCTAGATGACTCGATGACTGTGAATACTGGGTAGCAGAGCATGCCTGAGCCACTGATGCTTGGGCGGCGTCGTTGTCCTTGGCCTTTGACATAGTTTTTCTTCACAACAGACGCCCTCTCCCACAATTCTTGATCAATCGACGGACGTGGGGTGCCTTCAGAATAACTCTCGTTCATTAAAATCTTATAAGTATCCTGCCAGCAGGTTAATAATTAAATAGTTAAAAATAAATATAAAATTCTAAAGTGACGTAAAACTTTATAAACAATATCAAAGTTGCCAAAACTTATTATCGCTATCTTGATAGCCTTAGGCGATCACGAGTAGCCACGTACACATCCAGCCAATGAATAGGCTGACCTTGAGACTGAGACTCCTATACAAAGCATACTCTCATAGTACTATGTAAACATCCCAAGTATGCAAACCATGACTGTAAACATATAAAAAAACCAATTCACAAGTTTACTGTAATGAGATGTACCCTGGCAGTAATATGCTGCAACTGTGATATATTGTCGCCCTTGTAGGTGCCATTCGTATTTTCTCCATCAAGTACACCCTGAGGTTCTGTTAGTGGCGGCAGTCTTGCGTCTTTTCACCCAACTCTCAGCTCTCTACTGGGCACACATCTCAGCCCATATGAGTTGTGCGCACCACCAGGGACTATGCTCGTGCATGTACTCCTCTCCCTGCCCTAGATGGTCGATCGATGTATTATGTAGGGCTTTTTGTTGTTCTTTGCTCAAGTTATCTTTGGTGCGGACGACACACTTTTGTCAGAACAGTGTTTGTATTACCGATGTCTGCGTATCGTCCCATCTATACCTTTTCTGCAAATAAAACAACAAAAATAATATTAAAAAACAGTGTTATTAACATATAATCCAACACTACTAAACAATATTAGTTTATTAATTATATTATATGTAAGAATTAAAAAAAACCTGAAATTTAGCCCAAACTGCATCCTTGTGGGCGATATGTGTGTTCGCCCACGTAATCACTGGCATAAGCTAGTTTTGTAAGCATAGTTATGCAATGCACTTGACTATTTTATTATCTAAAAAATCACTACAATATACAACAATTTACATTAAAGATAAGTAGATTTATTATAATATTTAAAGTAATTTACATTAGTATATATCTACAATAATTAAAATATAAAATGTTTATATATAAATGATGTTGACATACATATTGTCCAGAGGAGGATGAATCTGGATGAGAATCCGGTCATCCGGATTAGCAGGGGCCTTTGGCACTTGGTTAGGCCCCCTACCTAAGCCGCGCCTTTTTTGCGCTGGTTCAGAAGCCATCTATAAATAAGAATTTCAAGATGTTATTTAAATTTAAAAATGACAATAATGACAGAAAATTGCATTAAATAGTTAAGTACATAAACATGACAATAATATAAAGAACATGTAATACTAATCATACATTTTATTTTTTAATCGATGTCTGAGTCAGAATCATTTTGTATACGTATTGCAAATTTATAATCATCATCTTCTTCAGATTCAGTGTTAGTTTTAGTCAATAACTCTTCCTCCTCAGTATCAACGTCATCTGGCACAAGTATTGACTCAGGATCCAGTTCATTAGGTTCATCTCCACCCTCTAACTAGATTACTTCATTGTCGTCCTCCACATTTATGATAGTAGGTCTATGAAGCATCTCCTCTTGGTAGATCTCCCCAGCTACTACTTCTACACGACTGCGCGCGGGAGTATGAATTACAACTTGCCAATCTGTAGGTGGTCTATCCCTTTTCTTAATAGGACTAGGAGTGTAGTATACTTATACTGTTTGAGTTGGCAACACAAACGATTCGTTGGTGTATGCGGACCTATGGAGGTCAATATCGACGATTTCATGTCTGTCAAAACGTATCCTTTTTTCTGAATCAAATCAACGACACTTGAACAAGTTAATCTGACCCCCGTAAGTGGCCCTTGTACGAAAACTCTATGATTTCCTCCAACTCCTCATAAATGGCACGACCAAGCTCATTGTAACAATCTCCTTAGACACACTCCAGTTTTCGTTGTTCTTTTACTAGCAAGCATATACATTTGTATAAAATTCACAACCATTTATTTTGTAACCATTGCGACTGACTTGTTCCTTGTCTGGGCCCATAGCTAGGGCTTGTACATTATCCGGAATCGTTTCCTCAGTAATAGCATACACAAACTCTATAACATTAAATGAAGTCATAAATTAATGGAGTATATATATGTCGTGCTTAATTAACTTAACTTACTTTGTCCTTTAGTCAAAGTGAATTTTTTTTATCACGACTGATTTGAATATCTTTATCAGTTATGTCGGGATGCTTCACTTTTAACTCGTCATCGTATGATCTATACAATTTTACAAATATTAACATATTAGAAATGTATGTTATTGCAAGTTAAGAGATAACGAGGAATAAAGTTTAATTTTATATGTGTACATCACAAATTCGTCAATCTCCTCTCAATTGAGAAGAATGTAAGTATGTGCAACATGTAATTCTTGCTCAGAGAGGAATATGCGCTTCCCTTTTTCATAAGCGCGAACTGATAGACCAAATATAGAAAGCCGACCATTTAGTTCAACATTACCCCCAGCATCATGTCTTGAGACTCGATTAGCCTTTGTCAAGACTTCGTCCAGAAAATAGTCCGAGCCAAACGTAGATATCTCATCGAAACTGTATGCCTCACATATCGACCCCTCGACATAAGCTCTATTCTTCACATTCCTCTTAAGGTTACCCTATCACCCTCTCGTAAGGGTACATCCATCTATATTGAACTGGACCCCCCAATACGAGCTTCATAAGGAAAATGGATTTGCAAATGCTCCATGGATTCAAAAAATTAGGTGAGAATATTTTTTCAAGCTTACACGTGATCTCAATGATGTTCTTCTCAAGTACGGACATGTCTTTCTCATTTAATGTTTTTGAACATAAATCTTTGAAAAAACCGACTAAGATCCAACAAAGCATGCTATATTGGTTTATTAAGCAGATCCCAAAATGCAATAGGCATGAGTCTCTCCTTGAATACATGACAGTCATGACTCTTCATCCCTTGCAATTTCCCACCCGTAACACACCTTGCAATGTTTGACGCATATCCATCTGGTAGTTTTAGAGACTTAACCCATGTCAACACATCTTCAACTTGTTTTTTGGACAATGTGTACCTTGCATGCGGTTTTACCATCTTACTATTAGGAGATTCATAAAGTTCTAATTCAGGACGTTTACAAATATTTTTCATGTCCAACCGTGCCTTATCATTATCTTTCGTCTTCACTGTAACACTCATCACGGTGTTAAACACATTGTCAAACATATTCTTCTCAATATGCATCACATCTAGATTATGACGAATCAAATTTATAGACCAATAAGGCAGTTCCCAAAAGATGATTCTCCGAACCCAATTATGAGATTCTCCAAACCCATTGATTATGTTTGCGGAATCAATCTTACCGAATGTGATGACTGACAATCTCATCACCCGGTCTCTCATCTCCGTCCCCGATAATCGCGGTGCAAGCATATCATTGTCTACTTTTTCTTTCCTGAAGTGTTCTCTATTTTTTCGAAACAGGTGATCTACAGGCAATAAACGACGATGATAGTCAAACCAGTAAGGCTTTCGACCTTTTGATAGATTGAATGACTTTGTAGGCTCCATACAATACGGATAAACCAACTCCCGTGTGTACTCCATCCAGCTAACATACCATAAGTCGGGAAGTCACTTATAGTCCACATAACCGTTTCCCTAAGGTTGAAATTTGTTTTTGTGTAAACATCCCAAGTTTGTACTCCATTCTCCCACAATACCTTCAACTTGTCTATAAAGGTCTTAAGTAAACATCTAAGTTCTTTCCAGGACTCTTAGCACCAGGAACCACGAGTGAAAGAAACAAGTATGGTTGTTTCATAAACATCCAAGGAGACAAGTTGTACGGAGTAATAATCACAGGCCAACATGAGTACGGAACAGCTGAGTGGCCGAACGGGTTGAAACCGTCGATGGACAATCCAAGCCTCACATTTCTAGGTTCCAATGCAAACTCAAGATGTGCTAAGTTGAAATTCTTCCAAGCCCGCCCATCTGCGGGATGGTTTGGTTCTCCATCTTTAGCTAGAGATTTTGCATGCCAACTCATATATTCAGCTGTTCTTGAAGACATGTACAATCTTTTTAGTCGATGTGTAATTAGAAAATACCTTAAAATCTTAAAAGGTATATTTGATTTTTTTGTCGTCACACCCTCTTTATTAGGTCTGAACCGATCATGAATGCAAGACGTGCACCTTGTCATCTGTTCATTTTCCTTATAAAATAACATGCAATCGTTCGGACATGCATCGATCTTTTGGTATCCAAGACCCAACTTATTCACCATTTTCTTACAATAGTAATAGTTATCAGGTAATTTTTCACCGTCAGGTAACATACTCTTAATAGCCTTCAAGAGTGACTCAAAACACTTATGGCTCATGTTGTGATCAGCCTTGATGTTAAGTAATGTCGCATCTGCAGACAATGTAGTGTGTTTGGTGCAATCATGCCACGATGGCTCGCTACCCTCGTCTAACAACTTAAAGAAGGCTTTGGCATCAGAATTCATAGGTTGCTCTCTGCCTTGTTACCAATCAAAATATGGTCCTGCAATATCATGAACCATATCATTCATACGATGGGTACTGCTGCCCGGATTGCGTACTTCTGTGATGCCACCATCTCTTCTCTACCCATGTGCCCTACCAGCATTCTTCGTAATTTTTCATGAACCCAGAAATAAGTAAATGATAGTTTACCACGTCTATATCCATATAATTTATATTCTTACACTTCAAACAAGGGCATCTTATCTTGTTCTAACCATTCACACATTTCAGGTGACTATATGCATACTCCAAAAACACTTGGCAACCAGCTCTAAATTCAGCTGTAGCACCTATCTAGGCACTTGACTTTCGTCGTGTCATCCAACTACGGTCTGAATAGATGTCCATAATACCACGATACCTACTACAGACAACATGAGCTTATTAATGTATAGCATGGTCAGGCTCTCTAAGCATACTTATAAGCATATGACTTGAGCATACTTGTAAGCATATGATTAACATTTAAGCATACTTGTAAGCATATGACTTAAGTGTAAGACCCCAAATTTTATGAATAAGATTTAATTTTCTT
The DNA here is from genome assembly GCA_020205555.1 of Panax stipuleanatus. NCBI lineage: Eukaryota > Viridiplantae > Streptophyta > Magnoliopsida > Apiales > Araliaceae > Panax > Panax stipuleanatus. The sequence continues at coordinate 95,443,848 of CM035123.1, read as the reverse complement.
TATATATTATTTTGAAATAGTAAGGTGTTGATTTGATAAATGTGATAAGTTATGGGTGAAATGTGTAAAGTTTACAAAGTAAGCAAGTGGTTATAAAATATTCGTTGTGTCGGGAAATATTCGTTTGGTCGAGGAATATTCTTTTTATCGGAGAATATTCGTACGACGGCGCAGTCATTGGTGGACCCCACAACGGAATGAATGTCGGATATAGAAAGCGACAGAAATAACCTTTTTATAAAAATAACGGCAAAACAGTTATCGTTAGTACTGTTGAAATACCCGGTGGTTAAAATACAGTAATACGCGGTGTTGCACTGTAGCACACTGTATTGCACAGTATTTTGAATTATTGATTCTTACGTAGGAAGGCACTTACTCAATTATTGTTATAGTAATTACTGTTCAATATTTTGTATTATTGATTCAATAATTGCATAATATTTTATTGGTTCAATATTTGCTACGTTGATATTTTATATCCATAAGTGCTACTTTGCTATTTTATATTATTGATTCAATAATTGTCATTGCACATTATTTCAAATTATCAAATCAATAATTCATATTATTTGAATAATATTATTAGATAACATTATTGGCAATGTCTAAGGAAGTTCTGTCTAGGAAAGGGGTTGATTAATTGCGCGCCAGTAAGTGAGAAATTCTTATCGGAAGGCCCCCTCTTTCCTGGGAACGACCTGATTGTCAATATTGTAGTTCTGTAATATTATTTGTGAATAATTAATTTTTATTATATATGATAAGGAAATATTTATTCAATGTGGATTTAAACGAAATTTTTTTTAACATGTGACATTTGTTGAAAGTTGGTATTTTATCTTGTCCGATAAAATAATTCATTCAAATATATTTTTATAATATTACATTATAGTAGTATGATGTGATTATATAATAGTATGATTTTTATAATTTGAATGGTAATATTATTATAGTAAATTCATGGTATAAAAGTTAAACGAGGTGGAAGAGTGCAAATTGAATTTGAACTCTTATGATGCAAATAATGATGTCATCGGAGCGATGAGATAAGCAATGATGTCATCGGAGCGATGAGGTAAGCAATGATGTCATAGATCGATGATGTAAGCGACGATGTCATAAATTATGGCGAAAAGACTATTTTACCCTTACTCTACCAAGCCTATAAATAGAAAATCATTTCTTCATTATTTCTCACCAATTCGCTAGAGCTATAGAGAGAGAAAGTATAGAGAGAATAAGATAAAAAGAAGAAGAATATTCTGCTATTACGCTAGTGCAGTCTCTAAATTTTAAGGTAAGGGGTATTATTTCTTTCGTATTCATGAAGAGAGTTATTTTCTTTCAATACTCGTAAGGGTTGTTATTTCATTCTTTATTATTCTGTTGGAATAACCTGTCTACGCGGACTACCGCATGTATGGTGAAATTCTGTTGTTATTCTATTCTTTATTATTCTGTGGGAATAACCTGTCTACGCGAACTACCTCATGCCTGGTGAATAACCCTTCGTATTCAGTTGTTATTAAATTGTGGAAATAATCTGTCTGAGCGGACTACCGCCAGACTGGTGAAAATTCAATTGCAGTTTCGTATATTGTTTCATTTCAGATTCCTAACTCTAAACTTACTACGGCAAGTATTGCTTCTATAATTCCTGAAATGATCAGATATTACTTGAGTTTTGCGCTTCATCTAATATTATTTTACTGGAATATTGGTCTGAAATTTCTTATAAAATTTTTATCTTTTCATGTCGAGTTACTATTCACGAGTTACTATTTACGAGTTACTATTCACGAGTTACTATTCATGAGATACTATTCACAATAAAAAAAATTCCCTTCCAAATCATCTTTGATTGGATCCAAGTTTTGATCTTCATTCTTGAACTCTGGATAAATTCTCTAATATTTGTCCTTTATCTTACTGGATCCGTTATTCGTATTATTTTTCATCATCCTCAGTTCTAAATGTTGATATAACTGAATATCTTTGGCCTGTAGTGCAAAGATGAATAATTACGTGATGAATATCTTTGGCCTGTAGTGCAAAGATGAATGATTACCTGATGAATATCTTTAGCCCGTAGTGCAAAGATGGACAGGTGTTGAGATGAACATGACCAACTGATGATACAAATGAATATCTTTGGCCCGTAGTGCAAAGATGGATATTTGATTCGAGATGTATATTGATTGATGTTACAGGGATAAAATATTGATGATGGACTTTTAAATCCAAGAAGATAGTAGACATCATTCTCTACTTAACTCTTCTAATGAATTGTTATTTTCGCTGCGAATATTGATCTAAAACTTGTTGTCCATAATATTTTATCTAATTTATTGAAGGCTAACGATAATTTATTTTTCATTATCTTAGTCATAATATTCTTTACTGGGCTAGTTGAGCTCACCATTTTCTTTCATTGTTCTCTTCAGGAAATGAGAATATTGCGGGTACTAGTCGGGGAATGGAGTGATGGTCCGAGTTAGAGCTGTAGAAGTCCTCACTATTTTTTTTATTTAAAATAGTGTGATAATAAATGTAATGAGGACTTAGTTTGAATGTTAATATTTTTTACATGTCTGTATTGACACTCACAGTTGTGTGGTCGTATTTTGCATGACCGTGTGATATGAAAGATTATATTTGAATTTTGTTGAGTGTATTTGACAACTCAAAATGGGTTGAGTATTGAACCTATTTTGGGGGCGTTACATTAAGCATACTTGTAAGCATATGACTTGAGCATACTTGTAAGCATATGATTAACATTTAAGCATACTTGTAAGCATATGACTTGAGCATACTTGTAAGCATATGACTTAGCCTCTTTCTTATCATTGACTTGCTTCTCGCTTACTTTCTTTCCATGAAAGTACGCTGTGTTAATTCTAAATGAAAAATAACTTGTTTCAGACGTAGGTTAGTTTCAGACGTTCAGCACATAAAGAGCTCGTTAGTATTATAAATGTTCGCAACTACTATTACAAGAAAGTCTCTTATTTTGTTTATTTGTTTTATTTTATTTTATTTACTATTGGGAAACAATATTTGTAAATATTCCATGTTCTCAATACATGAACATGTAATGAGAACATGCATATATGGACTATCCACATGCACGACGACATGCATATATGGCCAATTCTAGGCACCCAAGACACAACCCAAGAGAAATATACAAATTTCAATATAATAAGACCAAAACAATAACGAATGAATGCAAATTAAAGCAGTAAAAATTTCATGAGTATACTACAAATTCAAAGTTCCAACAACCATACAAAAATATAATAGTAAAAGGTTCAACAACCATACGACAATATTTCTCTTTACAACAACCCCCACCATCATATCATACCATCTGATTAGCCAAAGAAACCAGGATTTAAGAGCAAAGTTTAGGTAGGTAGCAGTAGCTCTGATTTTGGTCTCAAATGCCAATGTGGTAAGTTAGGAAGTACTAGACTGACTGACTAGTAGGAGAAGGAGTAGTATTCAATTCAAATCAATTGTTGAAAAGAAAGGGAGTTTCTTTCCACTCTCTCTGTTGTCACTAAAATCACCCAACTAGCCTCTATCGGTAATTGAAAACGACGACTGCACTCCACTCTACTCTACTCTCTAGGGGCTCTCATTTACTAGTATTAAATTAATGTACACAAATATCTATATATATATATATATTATGTGGAGTAAATAAGGAGTATATCTAACTCATCATTATTTATATTTTAATTTAATTATATATTTAATCATATTTAATATATATTATATGTCAAATATTAAATGTTATTAAATTTAAGTATGAGAAATTAAGTAAATGATACTTAGTTTAACTGTTATATTATATCATGTTATTTTATTTTAATTTATTTTTATTTATTAGTTGAAAATTAAGTAAATGGTAACTTAGTAATGTTACAAAGAATTTAAAATCGTTTCTAACTTAATTATTTAATTCTAGTATAAACAATTTTAACTATTGTAATATCAAAACTTAAATAAAAGCATATCAACTTTAAATTAAATTAGAAGAATTATTTTAAAAAAATAAAAATATATCTTTATACAATTTGGAAACCGAAAGGTCCTATATTTGCGCATTCTCTCTTTAAAAGTTATACATACATATTCATGACTCACGAGATGATTCCAAATTAATCAGATTCATTAAGTAAAATGCATATATGTATACATTACCAAAATTAATCATGTATATATTACCCAAATTAATCATGTATACATTAATCATGTATACCCAATATATTACACAAATTAAGAGTGGGCGACCGCATAACAACATGTATATATGTATATATGGGTATATATATATATATATATATATAGTAACATATCAATGCACATATATATACATTACTCAAATTAATCATGATTCATTGTATCATTAATTATTAGTATACAAAAAAAGGAAATATATACCTAATGCGACGACGGTGACGACAGTGGAGGGGGCGGCAAGTGGCGGCGGTCTCCCTCTTCTCCCCTTCTCCCTTTTCCTCTTTGTTCTCCCTATCTCTTTTTTTTCGTCTGCTATGTCGAGAGAGTCGCCTGATGCTGATAACATTAAAAAGGATCAGCGACTGCATTTTAATGATGTGGACGTATTAGCGACTGCTAGCGGTCGCTAATGTGAGAAGTCGCAACAAAAAAAACCCCACCAACAATTCACACCAATTTTTAGGCGGCAAAAATATATCAGCTACCGCATGCGGTCGCTGATATAATCTAGCGACTAGGTTCACTAGCGGTTGCTATTAGTCATATCAGCGATCGAAAGGTGCGGTCGCTAAAAGTGTTAGTCGATGTTAGACCATTTTCTTGTAGTGGTAGCCGATGAGTTTACGCCTAAGCTAGGTCAAGAATTTCAAACATTAGATGATATTAACACTTTTTACAATACATATGCAATGCATACTGGTTTTAGTGTACGAAAATTTTATTAGAAAAAAAGGCGGGAAGCAATGAGATTTGTAGGAAGGAGCATTTGTGTTCTAAGCAAGGAAATGGCAAACTATTAGCCGACGTGGTTGTAAAAAGAAAATGTGGATCGACAAAAGAATATTGTAGTCCAAGAATTGTAGTTCTAAAAAGAAATGAGTTATACGTAATTACTAAAATTGAGGAGGGTCATTGTCACCCATTGCCAACCCCACATAAGACGCATCTTTTACGATCGCATCGTAATGTGTCAACTGCCCAAAAATCTTTGAGTCAACAACTTGGCATGGTGAATATACCACAATGTCAACAACATAATTTTCTTGCAGTTCAGGCGGGAGGGTTTGAAACTATTGGTTGCACGCAATGAGATTTGTATAACTTTGAAAGAGACAAGCGCAATGAGTTGAAGGGACATAATGGTGATATGTTGAATGAGAACTTGAAGTTAGAACAACAAAAGAATCCTGAATTCACTTTCACAATTGACACAGACGATGAAAAAAGAATTACTCAGTTGTTTCTAGGCCTATGTAAGTTCTAGACGAGCTTATAGTTTTTACGGTGATGTTGTTATTTTTGATACCACATACAATACTAATCATTACGGAATGATATTTGCACCACTAATGGGGGTTAATAACATGGTCAAACTACTGTATTTGGTTGTGCTTTCTTAAGTGATGAGACCATAAATAATTTTGTTTGGCTTTTCAAGTGTTTTTTAGAAGCAATGCCAGGTGATGCACCTGAGTTGATTATCACCGATTAGGATTTGGCTATGACAAATGCCATTTCACAGATCCTTCCTAATATATTTTATAGATATTGTAGTTGGCACATCTTAACCAAATTTTCAGAGAATATTGACTCAGTAAAATTCAAAGATTATTATAAAGAGTTTTCAGATTGCATTTGGAATTCGTGAGACTGTGGAAAACTTTGACTCCACTTGGGTGGAGCTGGTGGAGAAAAGTGGGTTGAATGCTAATAAATGGCTACAATCAATGTATGACATCCGTTGTAGGTGGGTACCCGCACATGTGAATCATGTTTTCTTAGCCGTCATGTTAAGTAGCCTAACGAGCGGAGAGTTCTCATTCATTTTTTAAGAAATTTGTTTCTAAAAGAAATTCTTTAGTGAATTTTATGATTCAATTTGGTCGGGGCCTTCAACATCAACGACATGTAGAGTTGGTTTTGGATAACAAATATTTTGTTGAGAGGCCGAGAATGAAATATCGTCATGACTTCTTAGTTCAAATGGTTGACATTTATACACACTATATATATTATAAATTTGAAGAAGAGTTGTGAGAGAGCTTGAATTATAGGTTTGATCTTATGAAGGAGGATGTCAACAACCATGACAATAAGATTTACAGAAGGAATGTGAACAACTGTAAAGTAAGAGAAATTCATTATGACAAATCTTTGGATTATGCAACATGCACTTGCAAAAAGTTTGAGAGTTCGGGAATCCTATGTCGACATATAATAGCTTACTTGTATAAGTATCATGATCTTGACAAATTGCCTACAAAATATATTTTGAAGAGGTGGACAAAATAGCAAAATCAAGTGGTGTAATTGATGATAATGGTGGCGATAAAAGATGACAAGTCATACTTACTCTTGTGGGGTCAATTGATTCAACAATCTTTAGATTTCATTGATAGGGCTCTCACAAATGAAGAAGCCACAAATGTACTTATGATCATAGTTACATTGAGTCAAACCAAGTGCGAGTAAAAAAGTGTGGTAAAAAGCTGAAGGGTAGCAAAGAAAGGGCTTTGGGTAAAGCAAAAAATCCCAAGGGTAGACGTTGTAATGGATGTGACAAAGTTTAGTCAGATGATTTTTTATTTTTGGTTTCAGCTTCTGCCACTTAACTATTCTATTATCTATTAGCTTTTGCATGTACAAATTATGCCCACTGCTAAGTGCTAAACATGGATTTGTTATGAAATTATGGAAGTTTATATGATATTATCCATGGGACATTATTTTGATTCAAAAAGTCTTGATCCTAGGATTGAAGTTTTGATTAATTCCATATTTCTTTAAGTAGGAATTAATGGCAGGTTAAATTGTTTTTCTCAGTGATAAAGCAAGATAATACTTCCTCCTGGAGTATTTCAACTTAAAAACTTTACTGCCCTGTTCCACAAAACAAGTTCTATTTGTTAATTGTATTTTGGTTACTTTTCACATCTTAACATGAGCTAGACAAGCCAAAAGACATTATTCACCAATAAGATCCCCTAATCACATTACACCACCATTACATTCAACAATCTCATTACATTCAAAAATCTCGCACACAATTGATGGTAGAATATCTCATTACATTCAAAAATCTCGTACACAATTGATGGTAGAATAAGATGTTAAATAAGGGAACTACAACTTCATTACATTAAATATTTTCATTACAAAACAACTACAACTTCATTACAAACAACAAAAACCACAACATGAAAGAAAAAAGAAAAACCGAGTACACCACTTTTTTCTTCAGTCTTTTATTGTTCAATTTCATCTCCTCAATTTTTGCCACCAACTCTTAATGTTTCTTTTCTACAATAGGTTTATCATTTTTGGCATTGACAATAACAATAGTCAGGTCGTCAATCCTTTTTTTCAAAACTTCTATTTCAGACTTTAATTCATTGTTTTCGCGATAATACTGTGCAATTCTTGAGCCCGATGACATTGGTGAATCAATCCATTTAAACGAGTCACATGATACTGTTTTATAATTTGTGCAACCAACAAATCTCTAAACCTTCACAGGTGAAGGAACTCTACATTTCCAACTACGGGATGAGCTCCCTGATGAATTTGTGCTCATGACTTGGGGGGGAATTAATTAGGGTTAATACATTGCCAACATAAATTCAGTTAACTAATCTGGCTACGGTTCAAATGGCATCATCTACAACATTTTTTGAATAAACTATAATCAGTCAAAGCAACAGTGTTAATTAACTATAATCAAACTGATACATGAATTCTATGGGTTATCTATTATTAGTATTAGTATTTCATCAAATTAATTAATTCTGTTACAACTAAAAACAAATTTACAACAGGAGCACCATTAAGAGTTAATCCACCAGTTATGGCAAGTCAATATATGTAAACAAGAAACTAACGAAAACGAAAACAAAAAGGAAATCTTGGCAAGGACATAATAATAGACTAAGAATTTTGAATAAAAGATCATTCAATAAATTCATCAACCAAAAGAAATGAAATGAAACCCCCAAGAAGATTTCCTCTCAAAATAAAACTAACAAACAGGTTATCAAATACAAAATTTAAGATACAAGGATGCCTAATCTGATCATATTTACCAGATCCTGAAAAGGTGAGAATTTTGCACAAGAACCTTTTCCAAATGAAGTATGATTATTTGGTTATGTGAAAATTAAAAAAAATTAGCCTAATTTATGGCTGACTGATCAATCTCATATTTCGTTATGATATCGGATGCCAGATTGCAAAAATTTGTAACAGAAGAGTAAATCAATCGAATTCCAATTCATAAATAAACCTCTGAGGTTAAAGCAGAACAACAATTGAACGAATCATAGTCTAACTTCCAAATAGAGTCTGCAATAACTAACTGAAATAGGAGACCACCCCATTTAACCAAAATCACAAGTCATGAGATTATTTTATCTGATAAGTGTAGTCATCTTAATCATACTTAAACATTTATATAATATTTTAGACTTTTAACAAACAAATCAAAGTCTATATTAATAGCGTGAGTCAACACATGACCAATCAAAAATGACTCAGTTAACTACGCCAATAAGAATGATGGTTTGTCAATCCTATATAAACACTGAAGGAAGATTTCTAAAACCATAAAAAACATCTTTCCAAAAAGAACATTCAAAAATAATTTTTTAAAACATTGCAAAATGCCTAAGTTTTCAAAAGACTTTTTTTTTTCAAAATCAGAGGCCCAAAATTCCTCGTCCTGGAAATAGAGGTCCAAAATCTCTCGTCATTAGGAATAGAGGCCCAAAATCTCTCTAGAGGCCTAAAATGCTCCGTCCTTGGGAATAGAAGCTCAAATCCATCGTTCTAAGGAATAAAGGTCTAAAATCCCTCATCTTTAGGAATAGAGGCCTAAAATCTCTCGTTCTTAGGGATAGATGCCCAAAATCCCTCGTCTGTAGTAATGAAGGTTCAAAATGTAGGCCATCTCATTTATCAAAAACTCGGATGAATCAGCACAATTTATATAAGTAAGGGGTAAGCAATAAATTTGCTCAACAAGTATAAGCAATTAAGAATCTCAATTTTGGATTAATTTTATGGAGTCACATGTAGGCCATCTCATTTATCAAAAACTCGGATGAATTCGTACATTCTTTTAAATCTATACCAATTGGCAGTTCTGTCTAATTGACCCACTTAAGATCAAAATTTAAAAACCTCGTCGGCATAAGTTGATTTTTTTTCTTCAAAATCACTATACAGGCAAATAGTAATAGTTTTTAATTATTGGGAAACATATACTTAATTGTTTATATAATGTTTTTTTTATCAAACTAATCAAAATTACTTCCTTTCAAAGGATGACGAGTGGTCCGAAGTCAATTTGAGGAGGTTTTATAATAAGGTTTGGGACCTATGACAGAAAGATCACAGGACGCTTATCTAGCCAACGGTTAGATCCGACCCTACCCAAACTTTTTTGGTTCACTCTAACATTTCTCACTTGTTTGACCGTTGCTGGGCAGTTTTGGATATCAAACGGACATTCCTAGAAAATAATTTTAATCTGTCTGATTTCTTTTTTTTTGCAATCAGTTTCGCTACAACACCCGCATCTCTAGCTAATTGTTCACCCTTTCACGTGTGATTTCTATATTATGTATGATCGTGCCTAAGGGCATATCGGTTGAAGTATACTCTTCTGTTTGATCAATCAAAACCCAAAATAATGTGACTAACTCATGGACAAAAAATTTAAGTGAGACTTTAATTCGTCATAACAATTGTTTGTTTTATTAGATAACAATAGTCAATAGATAAATACTAAATAGATAAACTAAATAAAATTATAATATACAAACATTATTCAAGCATGTATTAAATCAACAAAGTTAAATAAAATCGATATCGATAACATAAACATTGCAAATAGGATTCTAAGCTGTCTAATACCTAATTTTTTTTGTTATATTTTCCTCCTCTTTCATTGATCTTTTGGCACGTTCTTGAGACTTTTCACTCTCAACTCTTAATTCAGCTATCATTTTATGTTTTCTATGTATCAAATTTTCATAATAAATAATAGTAAAAATCCCATGACAAATATATATAAAAAGAACATTTTCATAATTTGTGTAAAAATAATTCATATTAAAGCAAATTTTTTAGATTAATTTTAAATAGAAATAATACCTTTACACTTGAGGATCATCTTCAATTGATTTGAGATCATTTTCATCAACAGTTATGTGAGAAAAGAAGGAAACTGATAAATACACAACAAAAAATGATATTTTCACTTTTCACATGAAAACCGTCGCTATAGATCCTATAGCGACGGTGTGGAAATATCAATTTCCAATATGAAAAAGAAGTCACAAACCATATATGAAACAAGAAAAATCAAATATAGCAATATTAGTGTTCTTATTTGATTATTTATTTTAATAAAGAGCTGTCATATATAGTACATAAAATTAGTTAACAATTTATAATAACACGATATTATATAGTCTTTGATTAACAATTTATAATAATCTTGTTTTGAATCATAATGGGTATCTACATAAACTTATAATATAGGTTCTCAGAGCCGGACTATTCATCGAACCGAAAAAAGTACCGGGTGGATGGGTCACTGGTCCAATCGATGGTCGAACCGTTATTGACCCAGTGACGTTATTAATATATATATATATATATATATATATATATATATATATATATTATATATTAGTATTAATTAAAAAAATTAAAAATCTCGTTTTTTATGAACTAAAATATAATAAAGATGGGTTACAATATTAATAAAAGTGATTAATTTTAATATTAAATTTTTTTGGTAAAACATAATAATTAAAAATCGGGTCAACTGGGTCAATTAACCGAGTTTACTGGTTAGACCACTGGTCAACGGGCCAACCCGGGTTTTAATCAAAACTGAATTATTGGTCCAAATCGAACCGGTAGGTGGATTGGTTCTGATTTTTACCGGTTCGATCGCCGATGCGGTCTGAATTTTAAAACAATACTTACAATCTCCTAATAATAAAATCTTGCATATTATAGTACTTTAAAGATTTAGAGAATCGATATATAAATATACTAAAAAAAAAATCTTGTAAGAGGAGATAATATGAGTTTTTAATATGATATGTATGCTTTTAGTTTTTGGATACAATTTTTGTAATTTTTTTAAAAAAAAATTCATAAATATGTCAAAAAAATTCATATTTCTTGAGTCAACTCATGACGAACCAAAAAAATCAATTAACTCAGCCAACTTTTTTTTGTTCTCCTTATTATATTAGCTATAGCTAAAAGCACAAAATGTAATTAAATTTTAATTTGAAAACTCCACGAGTTAACTTGATTAGTACATGAATTCATTCATTTACAATTTTAAAACTCGATGAGTTGACTCGGTTGGTACATGAGTTCATTCCTTAATTTATTCTCTCAAGATATGTAAAATCCATTATTTTTTTTGATATTAGGTTATAATAATTTAAATGTATAAACATCTCTTGATTTGATTATACATGCGTGTAATTTGAGATAAAGAAACTGTAAATGAGAAAGAAAAAGTAAACTTAAGGAATAAAATGATTAATTAGTTCGTAAAAATCAAGGGGAACAGACATCCTACAAACACAATTAAACTCTCCCTCTCTAGATGCACTCATCAAATAATGTAAATTATCATTCTATTTGAAAAAATTATAGAGTATTAAATAATGTAAATCATCATTCTATTTGACAAAATTCTATAGTCTATTAAAACAAAAGCAAGCAGAGACGACATGTAAATAATTGCATGTTTCCATTTATATTACACGTATTTAAAATTTTAGAATTATAATATTTGTTAGAAATGACTATGTCCTGCATATTGAAATTTGTTGATGTGATTATAATGTATAATTATTTCAGTAGTTTTTGTAAAGTCTTATCTGAGATATCTATGTACAAGGACTTAAAAATAAAATGATCAAACTTGTTAAGTTAATCTTTTGAGTTGATTTAATTAATATGTAATAGGATCAAATCGATCGTATAGTTCTGTTAAACGATCGTAGAGTTATTCTGCCATTTTGTATAAATTATAAGTGTTCTCAGCTTTAGCTTAGTTATCGTAGAGCAACAGCCAAGGCGAATCAAAGTTACAAAGAGACAGCAAGATCGTAGAGCTGCGGAGTACTCAAAAAGTCTACCAGTCTGCCCAAGCTTCATGAAGTATTATTTTGTAAAGGAGAAAGCAGTGCATCGTAGGGCAGATCGTAGAGCAGGAAGTAGAGCTCAACTCTACGTTCCTTATCACTCTATCATCAAGCAATTTCGTAGAACATGTCAGAACTATCTTCAGACTGACAACTTCAGAGGGTCCCCAAGCGAAGATTCCAAGACACTTCTCACCATCTTCAAATTCAGATTGGAAGATTCAAGTGTGGTTAGTCTAAACCGCCATATAGAACATGTGACACCACTAACATGTGGTAGGTAAGACTGTTGTTTGTTGTGACCTGGCCAGAACCGAAAGCAAACCTAGTGACCAGTCTATAAAAGCATTCACAACAGTTTTCCTAATCAACTCTCTATCCCCAATTTTAAAGAATTCATTAACAAATCATTATCCAACAGTTTTCTTATCCTTATTTGACTCTCTATTTTAATCCCTATATAGGATTTTACTCCCCAGTATAAGGGAGTCAAAAGACTGTTCTCTATATGTATAAAATGATATTTCACACCCTCATTTAAGTGGACAACTCATCAATTATACACATCTTGACATTTTTTTACTACTTCATTTTCAAATTATAAAATTAATATTGACTTATTTTTAAAAAATTAATTTCAAACGTATTCAAATTTAAAATTGATATAAATTTATTTAATTTATATCAATATAATTATAAATATTATAAAAGTACTATTAATTATAAAATTTATTATTTTCAAAATTTAAATGAATTATATTAAACTTAAATTTAAAAATATCATAAATTAACTTTTTAAAAGTTAATATTAATCTTATGTACATTTGCAGCTACAATCCATTAATACTCACTCTATAAATTACTTAAAATTTAAAATAAAATAAAAATTATTTTATAGTGAAATACAATTGATAAATTATACTCTTTTTATAATTTGATGTTTTGACTGTTGAACTTTCAAATAAAACTTTTAACTTTTAAATTTAATTATTTAAATAATCAATATAAATAACCTATTGGGTACATTGTGAAAAAATTGAATCCCTATTTTACATAATAACTCAATAGCACTGTAGAATAAGGATAGAGATAAGAAAACTGTTGTGAATGCTCTAAGTCAACATCAGAGGAACATTCAGAACAAAGCATTAAATGCACCAACGGGAACTCTCCAATGGGACAATTTTCAGATGTCTATAAAAGGCATACGAGGATTCAAATCCAAGTACGAATCACACTCTATAAAGATGAACCTCTGTCAAAATATTCAAAGCTCTACTTTACGATTCAAAACAACTTGTTCAAAGCTGTTGAGCACCTGAAGAGATTAAGCCTCATTGCAAAGCTCAGCAGCACCTCAACAAATCAATATTTAGTTGTGATTCATCTTGGTCTTAGTGACCATTATATCGAGACTAAGTGACTAGAAGGAATCTAAGTGATTCAGAGGTCTAAGTGACCTGGTCTGTGTGACCGAACTGTCGAGACTCAGTGACTCGAAGGAACCTTAGCGGTTCAGTTGTAATATATCTTAGTGATCTGATTTTTGTGATCCTTAATGGATATCCTACTTGTTGAAGTACAATAGTGGACTAGGAGTTGTTTATACTCCGAACCACTTAAAATTATCTTGTATCATTTACTTTCAGTCATATAACTGTCATATCTGCTATATATACCTGTTATATATATCTGTTAAGTGGTTAACGACCATAGAACTAAATTTAGAGCTGAGATTTCAATCAATATTTAAGGGGAGTTTTCCAAACTAATATTTTGTTGTGCTAAGATTAATTGATCAAATTAATTATCTGGTAACAACTTTTTAAACAAGCAAAAGTTTTAAAAATTTATTCAACCCCCTTCTATATCTTCTTTGTGCCTTTGGGACACAACACTATTTACATTAATTTATAAATTATTATTAAAACATGTTTTTGCCTCACATGGTTCACTTACTAGTGTATATAATAAAATTATTATCACAATTAGATTAACGAAAATAGAAGTTATTTCCATTTTAACTTTATTGGATAGATTTTGAGTTCAATTTTTATTGTTATCATTGTTATTACCTCTTACATTCTGTTTTTGAGTTTTGGCCGAAAAAGAAAATAATAGAAAACTTAAATTATAACAAAAAGGAAAAGAATAAAAAATTTAAAATTTTCCTTTGTGTTGTTTCTGAATTTTTAATAGAAAATAATAGAAGATTTAAAAAAAATTCTTTTCTTGCGCTTTTGAGTTCCAATGAAAAGAAAAGAAAAATATCACTTTTATAAATTTATCATTTTATAAATTATAACCATTGAACCATGAATAAAAATATACAAGATAAATTTAATCAAAGAAAAAAAATTCCATAATCAAATACAAATATCCAAATAAATGTTAAACAAAAACTACTTCTACAGAGTCATTTTATTCATCTGTTCAAAGAAAGATTTTACCAACTCCGTTGCTTCAAGATCTATACAATTCTAAGATAAATTTCAACGTGGATATGCCTGCTATTTGACACGGATGTTGGCCCAAATGTTAAACGAGGAATGACGGTGGATATCAATCGAGATTTGTCCAGAAAGGAATCTCAAGTTTGTTTTTTATGGGAAAAAAAGCATGCAAAAAAGGCCTGCTAGAATTATTATTAGAGAATGGCATATGCAGGGATGGTTGGATACCTGAATCGTTCGCGAAAATAAAGAAGTCGTTCGCGTCAAAAAATTATTATTAGAGAATGGCATATGCAGGGATGCTGTACAATTAGCTGATTTAAAATTTCCACGTAGACTGATCTGCTGAACATACTCGCCTTTGTCGTAGCCAATCTTGCCAAGGCATCACCTATGGAATTGTTAGAGCTGTCGACCCCCTGAAAGGCAAAAAAACTGAAGTACTAGAGTCGGTCCTTCACCTCGGGTAGATACTTAACCATCCTGGCTCCCCGAGCCTCATATGCCCCCAAAATCTGCTTGACCAGCTGGGAGTTATTGAAGATTACCAATCTATGTACCTCAAGACTCTTCGCCAGCCGAAGACCTGCCAAAATCGCTTCATACTCCACCTCATTGTTGGTCGCCTTGAACCCAAAGCGAATTGCTTGTTGCACTTTGAACCCTTCCAGACTCGTTAAGATAACTCCAGCCCCGCTGACATCCGAAGTAGAAGATTCGTCCATATACAGTGTCCAAGAAGTCTGAACCGAGGTAACAAATGAGACTGTTTGAATTTCCCCTCCTGCCCGATCAGTTTTGTCATCCTTGTTAGAAAACGAACACTCAACCACAAAATTAATCAAAGCCTGACCTTTTATTGTTGTCCGAGGGTAATACTCTAGGATAAATTGTGTCAATTCCATCTCCCACGCAGCAAGCCGACCTGAGACGTCTGGCTTGCTCAGCACTTTCTTGAAGGGCTTATCAGTATACACTACAATCAATCGGCCTTGGAAGTATTGTCGAAGCTTCCGACTAGATATTATAAATGCATAGACAAACATCTCAAGGTTTGGATACCTAGTTTCTGCATCTCAAAGGGCATGGTTCACATAATAAACCAGGTGTTGAATACCTCCGATCTCCCAAACTATAACTGCATCGACCGCTAAATACAAATATAACGGTTCAGAAGGTACCGGTTTCACCAACAAAGGAGATGAAGATAAATACTTTTTTATTCCCTGGAAAGCATCCTCACACTCTGAAGTCCATTGGAAATTCTTTTCGTTCTTCGGTCCTTTTAATGTGTCAAAGAACGGCAAACACCTCTCTTCCGACTTCGACATAAATCTCCTCAAAGCTGCAATCCGACCCGTCAGACACTGAACATCCTTATACGACTGAGAGGACTTCATATCCAGAATAACCTTTATTTTTTCTGAGTTTGCCTCTATCCCTCTCTTAGTGATTAGATAGACCAGAAATTTCCTTACTCCTAACCCAAAAGTACACTTCGTCGGATTTAACCTGAGCTTGTAGTCCCTAACTGTCTGGAAGTAGCCTTCCAAATAGTCCAGATTCAGTGACAGAGGCAGAGTACATAGCTGCAAGTGAAGTTGCAAAGAAGGCTGTTTGGATGAAGAAGTTCATAACTGAACTCTGTGATAGCACCGGAGCTGTTGCGCAGGCTAAGGAACCCAGGTCTCATCAGAAATTCAAACACGTGTTGCGGCGGTTTCATTTGATTAGAGATATCATTGAAAAAGGAGATGTCACCATGGAGTGTGTGGACTCTCAAGACAACATTGCAGATCCATTTACTAAAGCTTTAACATAACAACAGTTTGATCGTCACTTAGAGAAGATGTGTATGAGATACCATGGCGATTGACTTTAGTGCAAGTGAGAGATTGAAAGTAGTATACATAAAAGCCAATCATATTTGATGATAAAGCATATACTCTGTAACAAACTTATTCATTTATTAATAAAAGTGTTATTTAATTAAAGATATTTATTTATCTACATGGTGTTATTTTTATAATATGTGATAAACCCATAGTTTTGAGCAATGCTTTTAGAATCATGATGATGATCATGTTAATAAGATCTAAACTCTTAGATAGCTCATAAACTAAAATTGTTCCCAATCTTTGGATTACTAAAAAGGGGATTAGTGAATTCGGATAGATTCGTACATATGTTGCTTGCTCATTGGATGAGGATGATTGATCTCATGATCATTTATGTGAAGACACTAAAACAAGTATGTAGGTGCTTATTAGAGAATAAGTACACTGAACGTGGCTCGCTAAGGAATACTTAATGGAATTTTACTTGTCTATCAATAGGAATTCCTTTAGTAATAGTAGTACAAATAATCCTTAGACTTGAGATCATCATAGTATCTTGTATATGATGAGTTATACTTTGACATGTCCCTTAAGACCCTAAGGGTATATCAAAGGGTATGCTTGGGTATAATAATTTATACATGGAGATAATGAATGATCAATAAATGATCTACCACTTCTAGTAAAAGAAGAGAATGTCCTATGTGATTCGATAAATGACAACCTAGTAGTACTTGGCCAAGGCAGAATAAAATTAAAAGTAGTTTCTAATTTGCATTATTTGGAGTTGTGCATTTTAGGATCGAAATACATATAATTAAATAAAATAAGACTTGATAGTAATTCTATATCTTATATTTAATTGGGACATTGTATGGTGGAAGGAATGAATTGTACGGTAACTATTTACTCAAAGGCTCTTTTATGATTAATTTTAAAATTTATATTATCTGAAAAGTCGTTGAGCGCTAAAGGGGCTTACCCTTATTGTAGAATAAATGTTATTTATTTAAATGAATTAATAGTTAATTTATTTATTTAAATAATGTTAGAATTGTTCTAATTGATTTATTCACAACCGGTTTATTATGGAGAACCTAAAGAGTCACACCATAAAAGGAAGAATATCTATTTAAGAAGCAAATGACATAATCGTAATAATGAGTTAAGTGTATTTAATTTAATCTATGGTGGTAGAATAAATTAAATAACTTAATATTTATTATTAATATTTTAGAAATATTAAATATAAATTAATAAGAGGAGTCTTATTATTATTATTACTATTATTATTATTAGTTTAATTCCTAAAGGAGTTTGAAAATTAATTAATAATAGTACTATCCCGTATTCCTAATAAGATTAGGAGGTAAATTAATTAAAAGAGTTTAATTAATTAAAATGAAACTCTAATCTTAAAAGGTTATAGGAGGGTTGCCTACATCTATAAATAAGAGGAGTCTTATTTTGATTTGGGGTTAATGCAATTTCAATAGTTGGGAGATCACACTTTTTCTAGAGAGGAAAAAAAGGTTTAGACATACAACCTCCTTCTTGAATAAATGTTCTTCCTTAGTGGATCACCTTTAGAGGCCAAACATTTGGGTGACTGACGTTGATCAAAGGAAGGAATCTAACCTAGTGGATTCAAGTTGAATGTGGAAAGGATTTGGAGTTGAACTCGTACCTAAGTAAGCTAGATCTACAAGGGTATGAATCTCATCTTCTTCTCTTTCATGTATGAATTGATAACTAAGCATATAGGATGATCATGGTAATGGTTTGTATTAAATTTTTAAAACTCCATTTTTCGCACTTCCGCTATGTTTACGTAATTTGATTATGTATTCGCACTATTACACATTCAACAACCCAAATGTCATCTTCTTATAAGCATAAATCGACCGATGAGTGATGAATGTTGTCTTCAGGATATCCTCCTTATGCATCGAAATCTGATGATACCCCGAAAAGGAGGCATACCCCGAAGTGGCATCAATCAGTTGGTCAATGTGCGGGAATGGATAAAAGTCCTTCGAACACGCTTTATTTAAATCTGTGTAGTCGATACAGACCCGCCACTTGCCGTTCTATTTCTGAACCAACACTACGTTTGCCATCCACTCCGGGTAGTCAATCTCAAAAATAAAGTCAACTGCTAGAAGCTTCTCTATCTCTTCATCTACTATTTTCTGCCTCTCCGGGGAGAAGATCCTCTTCTTCTGCCTAACTAGTTTATTTGCCGGATCCACGTGTAACCTGTGTACAACCACCTTTTGATCAACACCAGGCATGTCACTGGGGGCCCATATGAAAATGTTTACATAACACTGTAGTAATTCCACTACGCTTGTCCGAAAAGGTTCTTGCAGCCCCGAGCCGATCCGAACTGTCTTATCTCTCTTCCCTAGTATTAGCTCAACCTTTCCTGTCTCTTCGGCAGACATGACGAGAGGTTCTATGCTACCCTCAGTAAACAGTTCGATTTCTATTGCCATTGTCTGTTTCTGTTTACTGACCCCCACACCTGAAGAGATCAATGCGTTCCTGTAACACCTTTTTACCATGTCAAGATCCCCAGCCACCTCGTCGACTCCGTTCGGCGTAGAAAACTTAATTTTGAAGGGAGGAATTGAAGTCACGGCCTGAAGAGCAGTTAATGTGGGTCTCCCTAGGATTGCATTGTAAGACGAGTCGACATGCACCACAAAGAATCTACACAGAATTTCCACTTGCTGAGGAGTCGTCCTGAAGATTACCGGCAACTTGATCGTTCCAACAACTTTAACAGGCTCGTTGCTGAAACCATATAAAGGAGGATCCTGCCCGATCTCCATTTTCCTTTCCTTCTAGATCCATCCTCTGGTAAGCATGAGCGTACAGAATGTCCACCGATGAACCATTGTCTATCATCATCTGTTTCATATCCACTGAACCCATCAGTGTTGTAATCACCAACGCACTCTCATGTGGCTCGATCGGCTTTGAGGGAAAATCTTCATCAGTAAAGGATATCACCGAACCTGGGTATGGTCATTCACGCCTTACAGGGTGGTCAGACATCGATAGCATCGTGTCCAGGAATCCTCGCCGCTTCTTACCCGTAACATTCCCGAAAGACCCACCTGTGATCACATCCACCACCCGACGTGCTACCGGGTTTGGTATCGGGATGTTGTTCGCTTGTTGCCCTCCCGAAACATCTCGTCCTGCGACATATTGAACCAGAGTTCCATTCTGAATGTTCTTCTCAATCAAATCCATCAGACCCCAACAAGTCTCCGTGGAATGTCCAGCCGACCCATGGTAATCACAATATTTACTCATATTACCTCTGTTCCCCTTGATGTTGTCTTTAGGTGTCTCGAAGTAAAGCTTGTCCTTCATATGCTCCAGGATGGTGGATCGATCCGCATTGAGCTTGGTGTAAATTTTATTAAATCTCGGGTTCAGGACAGGTGGACATCTTCCTCCCGAAACGCCGTTATTGTTGTTGTTGTTGCTATACTTCTTCTGATAACCCTCTGACTTGTCATTATTACCCTTCTCCTTATCCTTCGATTTCTCTGGGGTATTATGTTTCAGGCTATTCATCGCCTCTTCCACCACTATGAAACCTTCTGCTTTATCAAAAACTTTAGCCAGACTTTTCGGATGGTTGAACATCAGCTCTTTTACCAACTTCTTCGACTTTACCAGGTTCAAACCATTCTGAAAGAGACCCACAGTCTGAAGGTCATTCAAATTTGCAACCTGACCAACTGCTTCTCGGAACCGCTTAACGTATTGGCCCAGCGTTTCATTCGAATAATGTCTGATTTGGGATAATGAACCGGTCGGCTTTCCCCTCCTTTTATTACTGCCAAACCGAGCATGCAACTTATCACAGAACCCTCTCAAAGATGAAATTGAGTTCGGGGCCAGCGTCATCATCCACTGCCGAGCGTCTTTCCTCAAGGTAGTCATGAACATCTGACATTTGGCAGCATCCGAGTAATCATAGTAATCCATCAGTCGATCATAAGCCTGACTGTGCTCATAAGGTCCCCCCGAACCGTCGTAACTTTCCATGTGAGGGGGTTTCTTGCTCGAATTCTCCTTCTCCTGGATAATTTCTAGGAGAGAACGATGATGAAGATTTGACCAAGGGTCGTAACATTCTGGTTTCCCTCGACTAACTGTTTCTCCAATTCGGCCACTTTCTTAGCCAACTCCTCTGTTATGTCCCTGCGGGGAGAATGATCTTTTCCACCCTGCCTTCTTCCATCAGGAGATGAAACCCGTCTTCTATAGCTTGATCGGACTTTTCCTTCCCAACTTGCCGTCCTGGAGCGACTTTGGTGCATGCTCCTCGTATGCTGAGAGTCGCCCAGGACGATGTGTCCTGGACTGGTTCCCAGGTGACCGATTCCCTCGATCTGATTTTACGCCCGATCCTATTCCGAGAGCGACTCCGAAGCTTGTTCTCGAATCTGCCGAGAATCGTCCGGACGATGTGTCCTGGACCGATTCCCTGGCGACTGCCCCCGCCTTCTGCAGTGGCTGGAGGCACCATCCTCGTTCCCTTCGATCAAGAGCCCCATCTGCTTATCAATCTCCTGTTTTTGCAGTAGTAGTGTCTTCAATGCATCGTCAGTTTCATGTGCCTTTTTTTGCCAAGATGGACCTCCTTTCGCCGTGACCAGGGAATCGCGTTTGGGACGGTGTGTCCCCTACACGACCCTTAACTTTTGCTTCCTTACTGGCTGTTGAGAATAACCTTCGCCTGACATACTCCCTGTCAATGTCCTTTTGTCCGACTGATTGGCTATGTGCCCCAGCCGGTCGTGGATGCTCTTGGATGGTCCCAACCTATCTTTGACTGATCCTTTTGGCCGGGTAGATCCATCAGCCGTCGAATTCTTCATTCCACTAATAGTCCTGCTATCCACCATGATTCCAACCGATAAAACTTCTGTTGTGATTGAAAATTAGCAACACTAGAAAGCCCTTCTTTTAGAGCCAATGTTAACGCCGAGATTTGTCCATGTGTCCCAATCACCAAAGCGCGTCCGATTCTGCACAGAAACGAAACACACCAAAAGCTTGACGGCTTGGGCTGTTGGGGGATAGTTCCGGTGTGAGAATAAGTACAAGCTGAATAAGGTTAACAATGGAGGCTTAATGCTCTAGTGCTGAAAAATAATAATGTATGTACCTTAGAATCAGGGTAAAGCCTTGTATTTATAGTGATCTCACCACTTCCATAGAGTACTTTATAGAATTGAAAATTCTCCTTGGGTATAATTTCTTAATAGAATCAAATATAAATCCCTTAAGGAAAGGAAGTCAGTTTAAAACCTGACACTTTCCTTAGAGATTAGAAATCAAATATAATTAGAAATCTTTAATTCCTTAAATTACTCAACTACCAAAACAGAATCCTACGTGGGTTAAAATAACTCCACGTGAACCTTGGCCTACCATATAATTTAGACCCAAATAATCACCCCCAATACTTTAAATTTTACACATTTTTATTGATATTTAACATATGGATCCTACCATTTGAGCACAATTATTTGTGTATAGTTTATCCACATATAATTATTTTTTATAAAAGTTATTTCCTCGCTAAAATAAAGTATACTATTAGTGAACGAAATTCTTGAGGTTGATTATGAAATTTAATGTATTTATAATGACATGCCTTCAAAATGGGGATTTTTAAAAGAAAAGTGTTTTAAAAAAGATCATAGTTGTTGGAGATTATGAGAGCCATATTTAATAGTTAATTTATGTTATTTTTAAAGTTGAAACATAATTCATTTAAGTTTTAAAAAACAATTCTTTTATATGATTCATAATTATATTGACTATTTTTTTTTGAAACTCTACTTTTTAGAAAGTACAATATAATTCAAAAAAACAAACTTTACATAAGTTTACGTAAAGTAAAAATCAAAATTGAAATATAAAGCTCACAATACCTTAATCTTAATCACTAGACTAAAACATCATTAACAATTATTAGTGATCTTATGTCTTGAAAATGGAGCGACTAATTTTTAACCAAATTTACTCTGTTACTTCATCCGTTCCACGTGAAGTTTCATTTGTTAATCAGTATGAGGGATATCACTACAAATATAAATGAATTCCTCAATCTAATTCAATAACTCTTACTTACAATATCAATATATTCACAATTTATGGGTGAAAATGTTATAAAAACAAGAAGTCTCACACTATAAGGAGGCAAAAAAAAAACAACAATGCTACTATAACATAAAAAGTCTCACATAATGCTCACATACACACACATGCATACTGTGAACTCCCGCCTGATATGTGAGGCCCACAGTATGTATGTATGTGTATGTGAACATTATGTGAGACTTTTTATGTGATAGTAGCATTATTTTAAAAAAAATCACAATAAAGACCCCGCATGCTTGTTAATAATATGTATGCATTTATAATCTTTCCACATAATAAGTATTAGGTCAATGGCCGTTCGGAAAACTAAATTGAATTTTGAAACTTAGAATATATGATAATTCATCAATAATATATATATATATATATATATATATATATATATATATACACACACACATGTAAAGAAAAGGTCAAAAAATCTAACAGAACATTGACATCATGAACATATAAGAAAAGGATTAATTAGAAGGGAAAAGAAAGGGCAACACTTGCAGCATGGATCATCCACAACCGTTATTTTTAACAAGTGTTATATACATGATTCATTTTTTACATACTATGCCTACCCCATCAACCCCTTCTCCCTACACTTTTCAAATTCAAACCCACTGAAAGATGCGAGGGGGGAAAAATACCCTCATAACATTTACACCATTGCACAATCAAATTTATAGCAAGAAAGCGAACGGGAGGTCAATGAACACAGACACTAGATAATAAATTGTATACACTCGGACACAAAAACACAGATAAACACAGAAAATTTCTTTTGTTTGGTCCATGATTACCAGAAATGCTGCTCTGATTAATTGGGTACATGGAACGAAAACGGGTATGAGGAACGCTAACTATGATAGAATGCACAAGGAATCTAGTTCTCGTATCACGATTTGGAATGATAGTACCCAGTACCCAGTACGCGGAACGAAAGGCAATAAGAGTTGTCTCATCACTAACGAGGAATATACAGAAAATGAAAACTGGACCTATAAAGTATGCTACGTCTATTTCCATTACTTCTTTTGTCTCTTTTCTTTTTTTCTGTTTTTCTCGAATTCTAAGGACTGAACCCAGAAACTCAGAGAAAGATACTTGCATTCAAAAGAGAATATCCAAAAAAAATGACCTAGCTACAGCTGTGACTCTCACAGAACACCAAAAAATAAATGACAACTCCGTGCACCCATTCCTCCAACTCTTAAATTTCAATTTTAAAAGTTATGAACTTTTGATGATACACTGGAGAGCTATGCATCAATGGTCGGATTGAATATCATTTCCTGCACCAAACATGAATTTTCATTTAATTAAAGAAAACCAACATGTTCTCATTTAATCAAAACATTAAACAATATTGTGCAAACCTTATCGCACACGGGACACGTGTCACTTCTTTCCAACCATTCAAGAATGCATGAAAGGTGGAAATGATGCTCGCATTTGGTGATAATTTTTGGATTTTCTGCATCATACTCTACAGGGAGAGACGGAGTTGTTAAGATTTACTTTTCTAGTCCAAACATAATAAAGATTGTAATGCTGGCTATAGCTCAAAAGGAATAGATAAAATCAACAAGCAGCAAGGCTAAGTGAAGACCCAATTCAATTACCTTCAAGACAGGTGGGACAAACATCCTCCTCCTCCAGTCCTGAGACCATAAATTCACTGGACTTCTTGAGTTCACCAGATTTTTCAAGTTCATCTTCCAGTTCTTTAGATGGACCAAGTTCAATGTCGGTTTGCACTTCTCCCTCAGATTTATTCAGGATTTTAGCTGTCGATTCATTAGTGTTGCCGGTGTTGGTTTCTTCAACAGGCACAGTATTTGTTGCTTGCACTGCTGTTTCATTTTTGCGACGACGTCCTAGATTTGCATCATATGGTATAGGTGCTGGTGGTGGTCTATAAGTGTCAATAATTGAAGTTTCCAGATTTGTATTAACTAAAAGTCCAGTAGAGAATGCAGAGGTCGGAACATGCTGAGAGGATAACGGTTCATGCTCCTCTGAATCTCTTGGATACTGCATAAAGATGTGGAAGCCCAACAAAACAATAGGGCCAAAAACCAAGAGAAAAAATAAAATCATCATGGGTTCAAGTAAAAAACTAAATTCAACACAATGTCAGTCAATCAAAATCTAGACCACCATGATGGTGAAAAGTATGCAAGCAATAAATCAAGGGGCAACACGAACAGCAGGACTCTGTATTTATTATCTGACTTGTAAAAATATTAAAATAAAATTTGCTCATCTGTTTTATGGCCATAGAAATGGTGGCTGTAAAGGTGAAGGGTTTGCAAAGATATTCCTTATATCATATGATAATTTAGCCTATTAGGTGATGAGGGGTCACCTGTCTATAACACTTGAAACGACGAGCGAGGGAGGCATGCAACTATGACTACCAAAGACAGTATCATATAATATAGTTCTGAACAGTGCAACTATGTCAGCAATTGTGACCAAGAACATAAGCATGCTTTGGTAAAGGGAACCTGTCTGAGAATGTTCTCAAACCTTGCGGTCTAAACTTTCTCCAGAGAAACTGCAAAGTTTCCCTTCACAGTTCTTTTAATAATACATAGTCTAAAACTTACACTTGGTGATTCAGAACAGCTAGTTGACAGTAATGTACTTATAAATCATAGATTAAAATATAAGCAGTGATCTCTAGATTATTGTACAAATTTATATCAGTTCACACCATCATCACTGTTACCTCATCAATAGGCACAAAACACTCACAAGAACGTCAAGGGCTCATCACACCTTAAAATATTGATGTTACCCTTGGCTAGACACACTAACCAATTTATCCCAACAATCACTCTCACCCCTCTACACTTTGGGTGTTTGGTTATACTGATGAAACTCTTAACTCGTTACAGTTTACTTCATAGAAGTAGAAATAAGTACTAAAGCACCTGAAGGGGTACAGTCCATGTGCATACAGAGCATAGAGAGAAAACAGAAGCTAAGACAATTTCATAAAGGTCAAAACTTGTATGTGATCAACAAATTAATTAAGGTCCAGAAACCTAACTGAACAAGCAAAGTGCTCGGTATCAATTACTTAAATATGCAACTCAATATCTCATTCAGAATTCTGTGTCAAGTTCCTACCATTTGATCCACATCAAACACAAACACAGCTCATTGCAGGTTTGCCCAGGGAGTTAAGTGCATGTTTTCCTAAAGAGCTATCAGCTAAGTGCATGTTTTCCTAGTGATGTAGAACGGGGTAGGAAGAAGGAAGAAGGAAGAAGGAAGAAGAGTACCTATCTCCACAGAGAATCGGTAAAGAAACACACATAAAAACACACAGCTTTAATCTCAAATCAATATATTCAATAATCTAAAAATAATGAAGTATTACAATGCTTAAATAGAAAACTCAATACTTGAGTATTAAGTAAAATCCTAATTTAAAAAGAAAACAATCTCCAATTTCCTAACTACAATCTACTACTATAATAAACTCTCCTAATTGAAATCTACTACAATTAAAACTCTCCTAATGAAAACCTACTACTATAATATCCTACTAAATAATTTCATTAATAACTCAACATTTATCTCTAAATAACAATACAAAATTAATAATAAACTTTTTGAATTTTTTCTTCCATACCGCATCATTCTCCTAACCTTTAAAAAAAACTCATCCTCAAGTTTTGAAATATCATATAGAATAATAAGCCACAGTCCGAGAGATGCCTTCCAACAATACATTCGCATCCAATGTTTTAATGTCATGAGCACAATTTTCGAGAATAAAAATAACAATATAGAAATTTAAAGTAGCTTGGGACTCAAATGTATCATCTGGAAAGAGAAAATTAACATGGCTGACCTCAACTTTATCTTACTTGATGTTTTCGCATTTTAGGTCAAACTTAACTTTAATTTCCTCATTGCAAACCATCTCTGAATCTGCAAGTTGTTCAACACACTTAACTTTCGCTTCATGTTTCTCACAAACATCAATACGTGAAGAATACTTGCTCTTCTTTATCCTCACCAATTTCATATTGGTTATTGATACGTTTAAGTATTGTGAGACATTAATCAATTGTCTTGTAAGAATTTACTTTGCGGGTCTCCTCCTGTGAACGCGTCGCTTTAGTTGAACAAACACGATTAGAATGAACATTTTTTTGTGCTTGAACAAAATACGGACGAACATAGCATGTGATTATGTACTCGTAATGTGCCTTTAAATTTGCAACTTGTTTCAGAAAGTGCAAGCTCATCGCATAATTTTCAATACTCTGCACTATACAGGGACAAGACCTTTTAAGTTGCTTGTATATGACCAAAGTTCGATACTCAAGTTGCTTTATCTTAGTCCAAAGAAAGTCTGGATTGTTAAACCTAGAAGACATTGTATATATGTAGAGGGGCTGAATTGAAAATTTCAAAAACTTTGCGGTTAAATAGATAACTCAAAAACTTTGGGAGCTAAATTAAATATTTCAAAAACTTTGGGGATTGAATTGAATATTTTAGAAACTTTGGGGCTGATTTGAAAATTTCAAAAACTTAAGGGGATTGAATTGACAATTTCAGAAACTTGGGGATACCAAACTGTAATTTGATAGAAAAACAATAATGTTGAACCTTTTTTTTCTTCATCGGGATAGATGAAGACTACGATGACGACGATTCCTACTGCAGATCGTCCTTTCGTCTCGAAAAATTATTGTAGATTCTCTAATGAACTTCGACAATTTGATGGAGTCCAGAAAAATAGGGTAGGAAGGAATTGGGTAAAATCAAACGATATTAGGAATTTTAACTCTTAATACCATTATGATGACGAGGTAGGAAGAATGAATAAGAGTACCTATCTCCGCAGAAAATCGGTAAAGAAACACACACAAAAGCACACAACTTTAATCTCAAATCAATATATTCAATGATCTAAAAATAGTGAAGTATTACAATACTTAAATAGAAAACTCAATACTTGAGTACCAAGTAAAAATCCTAATTTAAAAAGGAAACAATCTCCAATCTCCTAACTAAAATTTACTACTATAATAAACTCTCCTAATTGAAATCTACTACACAATTAAAACTCTCCTAATGAAAAGCTACTACTATAATATCCTACGAAATAAACTCAACATTTACCTTTAAATAACAATACAAATTAATAATAAGCTTCTTGAATTTCTTCTACCGCATCACCTAGTGAGAAGGTTTGCTCCGGTCTTTAACTCACAAATCTACCTTACAACTACATAGCAACTCATAATTAATTCAGCAATATCATTGTACACATAAAACGGATTGAAACATGGTCTAGATCTGTAACCATCATTAATAAACCTAAAGATCATTCATATTCCCACCAGCTCCTTTACACGTGATTTTACTCTTAACAATGTTGTTCAACCAAATAATGCTGCGTAACAAGAGAATTTACCTCACAAAATAACTTCCAATGAAAATTTAATGCTACAACATTGTACATGAAACCCAATGCATGGTGCACCATTGAGTAGAGTGGAACCCTGGCAGGAGAATGCCAGAAACAAAATACTCTAGACTTAATACAGATCTTCCCTTGTAGCAGAAAATTTTGAAAGACTTTTGAGGCAATTAAGAATTTACAACTTATTTCATAAGGGATCATGTAAATTCCCTGAAAACCTAAGAGCATTAATCTTGATAATACTGAGTTGATTAAAAGTTCTCAGTATCCAAGTAGTAAATGAAGTAAATACCTAGAAAGCAATCTTAGTATATTTAAAATTGTACAAAATACTACTCTTAAGTCTCTACTTCACAAAATTTAGGCAGTTACTAGTTTCAGTCCTATGACTGTTCTTAATTAAAAGACGACGTATCCGCAGCACTAATCAATAATTGGGATTATGTTGCGACTGCGAATCAAAGTTTCCATTTCGAACTCAATTGAAAGTTAACTAAGAACAGAATTGAAGATAACATATGTTAATTCGTATTAAATTAAAGGACAATTAATGCTATAATTTGAAGGAAAAAAAGCAAAAAAGAGATTTAAGTAGCATATGACGTTCAATCAAGCATGCATATGATATTCCATTGTGCATGCATGTATATGATGTTCCATCGAGCATGCAGAAACCAGGATTTTATTACTAAGGAAAGTCTTAACTCTTGATCGAGCACTATTTAAAATCATATAGATGCCAAAAAAAAACATTTGGCATGAGAGGAGAAATATAACTGACATGATAAAATGGAGGTGAACTGTTCAGCTCCACTCCTTTAGAAGAACAGCAGCAGCAGCAGCCTCCCATTTTGTTTCGTTGTATCTATTATCCACCTAAAGATATCAGATTCAGCACTTGGTTAATGGCCACCTGTTCTCCAGTACAGCAATAGCAATTCTCTTAATTAATAAATCAAAGCCTCAGTTAGTTAATAACACATAAACTAGCATGATGCATGGACACTAGAGCTGACTCAGATAATCATATCTAAATTAAATATAAGACTGCAACCACCAGAGAAAGGTGCAATAATGTTGAGATTCCTTCTCCTTATTTTGATAAGTAATAAAATGTTGAAAATTCATAGAGAATCAACAATGTCAGCTTTGAATGCACAGAATAGAATGAGAAACAATAACCAAATGACGTATGGTTTCATTTTTTTATGGTCAAAGTAATAGAAAAAAAATGACAAATTTCAACTTTAGCAGTTGAAATGCACAAATTCTGATACGTCGACACAAAGTCAACAGCAGACCATTTTGAATCTATGCATTATTGATAACATATGTTATGAAGCTAAAAACATTATAAATAGATTGAAGAAATCAAAATACACATACAAATATGGCGTCATTTGATTTATAAACGGTC
This sequence comes from Panax stipuleanatus, assembly GCA_020205555.1. Taxonomy (NCBI): domain Eukaryota; kingdom Viridiplantae; phylum Streptophyta; class Magnoliopsida; order Apiales; family Araliaceae; genus Panax; species Panax stipuleanatus. The sequence goes on along the minus strand of CM035123.1, from coordinate 95,414,065 downwards.
ATTTGAGGAATCTCTACTTTCCAAAACACAGAAACACTTCTTCTGGCAATACTCTTTACTAAATGAACGGTATTATCATCCATCATTTTATGGAATTAGCATTATCAACCGGAGTCCTAATTCATAGTTTCATACCACTTCATACTCAGAATCCAACTCATTTCATTGCATTAATTTCGACAGAACAGAACACAACATTAAGCTAAACTAATCACCTTAAGCAGAAGGTTTATGGTTCCAATATATTGCAGAGTCCAAAACTACTCAATCTATTGTAGCACAGAGTTAAATTAATCCTTGTCACCAAAAAAATCATATATTAAATAAAGTTCTATTTTATTTGGAATTTAAGAGAATCCCTAGCTATCGGTACTGATCTCATATAAAGTTAACCTAGTGTTTAAGCTTGTAGAATACCACATACACATTGCTTTCATGAACCAAAATGAACAGCATAATCAGATCCACAAATTGAAAGGAAATGCGTTTCAGGTAACACTAGATATTATCTTTCCCATCACCATTGAATATCACAATAATTACTAATATTCACAAAGTATAACCATAAAGGCCGACCAATTCATCATTAACTGAAAATTATGTTTGCTTTTGATAAAAGGGTGAGAAATTCCATAACATAAAACATAATTTAGGACACAAGATAAATGATTTATATTTTAAAACAATTCACTACAATCCTAAACACAACTCCTATACCTCTGGCAGTGTTCTAAAATCCCCGCCTCGATTTGCGGGGGGGCCTAGGCGGAATCAGACCTCTAACGCATCAATTTAACAAAGGCTTTGAAGCTCTACAATACTTTGAAATAAATTTGTTAAACCTTAAAAGATTTTTATTTATTTTTTGTAATTTTTCATATAAATTTAAAAAATTAAATCTATTGTATGCATTGTATAGTATAACAAGTATATACAACAGAAAAATAAATAAATAAGACTGGCAAAGAAAACCCCTAGGCTCCCGCTCTGCCGCCTAGGTCAACCTAGCAATTTTTAGAACTGAACTGACCTTATCTTACGGAATTAATATCTATGTTTTTAGACAGACACCCAAATGTCTCCTCTTCGAACGGATAGGTAATTTAACTTCATATATTAACAATAAGAAAACAGATTGCTACCAAGACAATTCTCAGTGAAAAATTAAATATTTAATCAGCTCCGAGTGAAAGTACGAAACAAATTGCCAAACTAAAGCCAATTCCAATCCAATAAAGATCATAAACCAAAATCAAACAGATTCAACAATCCTACATAAACAATTATCAAAGGAAACACATCAAAAATTCCTTTTACAGACTTCAACTCTAACAGCCACACCAATTTCTAATAAATTCCAATAAACAGAGCAGTCCACTGTTAAAAAAGCACGCAAATACCAATACAAAAACAGTTGAAAATAAGTCAGACAAAAGATTTCATGGAACTAAAAACAATAGTATGAACTCAAAAGCCCTAACATCAATCGATTCACCTAAAAATCAAAAACAGCCAAATATCAGCTAATAAAACCAACACGAACTTCGAAAATAAAAACTTGATAGACGAAAAAAGCAAACATGAAACATCAAAATAAATCACAAATAATATATATATATATATATATATGTATACATGTATACCTTAAAATTGAATTGGTGGATGCTGAGTTGGGACTTGGGAGGTCCACTATTCAGTTAGAGGGAGAAAGAGGAGAGAGAAAGAGAGGCTTTTCGGTATTCTGTGTGTATATGTGGGTGCTAGTTTCGTGTGAGAAGGACTTTGTTGGAAAACGATGACTTTGAAAATAAAAAGAAGAAAATTGGGTACTGGAAAAGTATTTTTAATTTAGCAAAAAAAAATAATATTGTTTTTAGCAGTGCCGCACGCGCGGGAGTATAAAATTCGATGGGAATCGCTTGTAATGATTGACAATTTTCGCTGCTACTACTTTTTTATTTTCCAATCCTTCTAGGACGACCGAGTAGTAACCATCGGTCAAATTTTTATTTTATTTTATTTTATTTTTACTCTCAAAATATTTATAATATTTATTAAAATTAGAATTTTTACAAAGAATTCAGTAATTTTGGTATAATTTCGATACACGTAAAAAAGAATAATTCTATTTTTTTACTTATATTCAAATTACACTAAAATCACTAAATTTTATAAAAAATTTAATTTCAATAAATATTATAAATATTTTGGGAGTAAAAAAAAATGACCGATTATTAGACGGGTGACTTTAAGCCGCTTCCCCCTAGATTTATTCTTTATTTTCACGACAGGGTAAGAAAGTTGGTGGCGGCTTTAACAACTTCCATGTTGTAATAGTCTCTTTTTTTTTTAATTTTTTGCTGAAATCTTAACATTTCTATCTTGGGCCGGAATGAATCCTAGTACCACAAATACACTCAAATATGCATATATATGTATGTGAACTTTATATAACCCAAATTATGTGATAATAGTATTGCTCTATTTGTAAACTTCTCCTACCAATAAAAGGTAAATAAATATAATAAATATATATTACTTTTTATATAGACTCCGAGTCTTTTTACAATAAATATAATAAATATATGTTACTTTTTAAAACTTTTTCCTACACTAAATCGATCTTCTTCTTTTTAATTATAATTAAATCACATATTACTCATTAAATAGAACACTCTCATATTTTCCAATATTTTGAAACCTCTCCTACCAATAAAAAAAATCTAATAAATATATGTATTTGTTTTAACCTTCTTCTCAAACTAAATCTCATCTTTTACAATTATAATTAAATAATATACCAAACAAACTCCAACATTAAACTAAACAAATTTTGTAAACTCGTACATGAGATTACATATAAAGGTGCGACAATTCATTAATCAAAACGTTGGCATGCTATCACTACAAAGGACATGAGCGTCATGATATGGTAATTTCAAATTCATATTTTTCATATAATTAATTATTTCTTTTCCAAATTTATAGACTTGATTTCGATTGATGATTCATTCTTGTTATTAATCTCAGATCTCTACCCTTTGATTTTAGGGTTTAGTATTTAGGATATGATAACTTTGATATTTATTGATCTAGCCTAAAATATCCAATCAATATTGTTAAAGATATATGAATAACTTCAGACACCTATTATACACTACGAAAAACCTTAAACCCGCACTAATCAATAATCATAAAATCAGAATAGGTACATCAATATTCTCATAATTAATACTGACTAACAAAAAATCATTAATTATAAGTAAACTTATTGTAATATTGTCTCAAAATCATTAATTATAATAAATTATAAAAATCAATGAATACCACAAATAAATTTAATTCAATACAACATATATTAATTTCGTACTATAGTATAAATATTTAAAATATGTGTATACAACTTAAATGAAACTGTATTATACCTTAATATAAACAATATATTAATATTTACGTAAACGAAACCAATAAACTTCTAATAATACCCCGTATGATTATAATATATGCATATTATTATTATTATTATTATTATTATTATAACTACAAACAAAATGATTTACGTATATAGATAATTTCAATAATAAAACATGACCTTAGTTTCTGATCAGGAAATTTATCCCTAAAATTGAACTTAAAAAAAGAAAAAGACTGTAGACCGAACCATGTTATTTGTGACAGTAATATGTACGTATAATTGTTTTTATATTAAGATTCTTTCGCTTCAAGTCGTATTTATTTTATTCCTAATCAATTTGTAAAATTTAAAATTTAAAATTAATGTGAACAGTTTTGACTTAATTTAATACAATCGCCAATATCGTAAACTACTAAAAAAAGTAGTAAAAATAAAATATTATTAATTTTAAAATTTTAGAAAGTTTTTATCATAATTTCGGATGAAAATGAAATCATAGGTTGTGTTTGATAAATCTGGCGATTAAGATCTGAATGATTATGATGTCTTAATAAATTAGATCATCTGAATGGTTATGAGGTCTGAATCTAAAAAACTGTTTGATAACTAAAAAGTAAGTTGTCTCTTAATGACACTATTTTACTATTTTAAAGGGTAAATTTTTATTTAATAATTTTAAATATTCAATTTAATAAAAATGAGTGAATAATATTGTTGAATATATTTATATAAAAAAAATTATCAAAAAAATTTCATTAAGAGGTACCTCTTAATTATTAAGATTTTATTTTCTGTCTTACCGATTAAGAGGCATTCAGAGGTAACAAAAAAAAAATAAACAGCATTGATGTGATAAAAATATGTAACTGCAAGTGCACAGTGTCAAGTTGAAGAACTGGCAAGTACAGGTCGAACCCACAGAGACTAGATTAATTTTAATATATCCTTAATATCTATTTTAGGCGAATTAAAAATAAATATTGAGAGTTGATTAATTAGAATATGAAAACTAATAATGAAAAAAGCAATCTAGAAATCCGAATTCATTAAATAATAAATATAACATATAATTCAATATATTCTATTTTTATAACTTAATTATGATTTTGATCTCCCTTCCCTTTAATTTAGTAATTTTATAATTAACGTGGGTAAGCATAGACTATGAAAATTTAAGGATTAACTATAACCCATCAAAACTTCTTTGAGCAAGCATGGATTATGAAAAACTCATGTCTTAACAATAATCTATCAAAACCTCTTAATTAATTTAAAATTACATGAGAACTATAAAACGAAGGTATTCCAATAACGAAACATGAAGGCGAAATCAATTAAACATAAAAGTATAAATAATAGAAGAGATGAAAAATATTATCATGAATAATTATTTAATTTCATCTTCATCCTAGATTAAAGAAATTAAATAGACATGAAAAATATAAATTAACTAACTAAAATAAAGAAGAGAAGAAGATTAAAAATAAATAAGAAAACTCCCTTTATTGACGATTCTCTAACAAGCGTACAATGAAATAATTTAATCTACTCCTACTCCTAACCTAGAGTAATACAATACCTCCCCCTCTCTCTCTAAAACAAGAGACCTATTTATAGGAAAAATAACTTTGTGTCCTAATTTAGATACATTGAACTTGGACACTTTTGTTCCCATGTAGGTTTTAACTTCCGAGTGGCAATCAACTTCTCAAAGAGATCTTCTAGATAGACTTTTCTTTCTCTTGTTGGATTTAACTTGCACACTAAGATTGTTCCACCTCTTTCCTTCTCCTTGTAGGATTCTTCTTGGATATTTCTTACATGAATAAAAGCATTAAATATCACTTGATCACCAAGATTTTAATTTTATTGCAATAAATATTAAACCCTACAAAATAAAATAAAACATATTAATTTAATAAACTAATATAATTAAAAGGACAAAATTAGGGATAATAAAATGTATGAATTATGTGTCTATCAAGCATCATGCCTCTTAGCGAATAAGAGGCAATCCATTAAAAAGCAATCAGATATAAACAAACAGCACCTTAGTCATTCCTGAAATTTCCGCGTAATTACTCATTCATATGAGTGTGTGACTGGGTCGTCCAAATGCCTGAATGTTGGACCAAAACTATGTTGGGCTTGGACTACTGCCATTTTGTAAGACCAAATTTAGGGGGTATTTGATAAAAATTGAATGAATCTGAATCTGAATGAACAAAATCTGAATCTGAATGAAAAAAGTCGACAATTAACATATCTGAAACATCTAAATGACATAATTTTATTATTTTACCCCTTTGAAAAAATTCAAAGTTATTGTAAATTTATTTAATATTACTTAATATTTTTTTTATTTTTTTAATTTATTCAGCTGCTCATTCAGTCAAAAAAATTTGACTTAGCCATTCAGCTCAATAATCTGACTGATTCAGTCATTCAAACCATTTTTTTTCAAAATAAACGCACTTAATAGCTGACTAATTCAACCATTCAGCTATTCAATTATTCAGATATATTCAAATCATTCAGATATATTTAATCTTAAATAAACAGCCCTTTAATCTTGTTTAAAAGTCTATGCCCAAATTATGCCTATATATGTAACTCTGCAGTAGTTCTAGTAACCGCGCGAATATGGTTAGAGGGTCCTTTCCCATACTCGCCTCGTCAAAGAGTATATTTCTACCAAACTCACCCATCCATGAAAACAATTATTTTATGCCCCTTCCACTCTCGTTTTCCTGATTTTTTTAAAAATTTTAATATTATTTTTGTATAACTATTTTTTTTTCAAAGTCAAATGATATGCTATGTATTGCAAATGTTATGAATTTTTGTTTAAATAACTTAAATACTTACACTATTACACAATTATATATATATATAAGAGTATAAATGAATCGAGTCGAGCCGAGTATTAAGTTGCTCAGATTTAATTCACAAAATTTAGCCAGTATAAAATAAAGTTTGATTGAGCCTCGTTTAGCTACCGAGTCGAGCACGGTCTCGAATCGAACTCGAGCAATTTGAACTTTTCGAACGAATATGATTCATCTGTATATCAATTGAAATTTGAGGAGGTTCGAGTAATTTATCAAACTTTAAAGTTTGCTCATATTTGAATTATTTATATTTCTAGTCGAGCTTAAATCGAACTTTTAGTCGAACATGTACGAATCGAGTACGAACTGTTTGCTCATTTTACAGACTTATATATATATATATATATATGTATATATATATATATATATATATGTATATAATTAGGTTAGGGAGAGTATATTTTGTAATCATACCCAAAACTAACCCATTACACTATGTTTGTAAGTTTTTTTTGAGGGGAAAAAAAGGGAAGGGAAGAGAAAATAATTAAAATCCTTTCAAATTTCATGGTTTTTTTTTTGAGAAAAAGAGGAGTGATTTGGAAGTAAAATTAATTTTACTTTTTGATTCAAAATTTTCCTCCCAAAAGTGGGAGGATTTTATAAGAACGAAAAAAGATGAGAAAGTTACATATTTTACATTACTAAAAATAACCTTTTAAAGTAAATAATATAATAATTTTATTCTTAATTATTATAACTCCCAAATTTTAAAAATACAAAATTTCTCTTTCCTTTTCCTTTTGTTGACTTGGTCCCCCAACCCAAATTTCCACGACAGCCCTTTCGATCCATCTTTCGGGCTGGGAATGCTAATTATATCCCATCTAATATGAAGGCACGTCTGTTATTGATTTCTTAAAATTCAATTTAAGATATTTTAAAATGTATACGTTAAAAATCTTATAATTAATAGAATATTTATCATCATTATAATTAATAAAATTAAATAAATCTATATCAATTTAAAAATATCTAATTGAATGTAAAAAATTTAATGATAACCTGCTGGTAGACTTATTCAGAGTTTTATTAAGTTCCTATGTCGAGACGTAGTAGACACTATACAATATTGAGCATACCATAATATTGTTGCTACAATTAATTATATGCTAATCATATTAATAATAATAAATTAGAGTTAATATATATATATATATATATATATATATATATAAATCAAGACAGAATTAAAGATGAAACCATAAATCTCATACATTTACAGGGTGTTAATGTTAAGATTCGTCCACGCGCTCTCCGTCGGAGATAGTTTTGATGTAAGAATAAGTACAAGTTAAAATATATCTTACAATATAATAAATTGTGTGTACTTTAGAATAAAGGTATAACCTTGTATTTATAGTGATCACACCACCTCGCTAGACTCCTTCCCTATAGAATTAGAGTTCCCTAGACTCCTTCTCCATATAGAATTAGGGTTCCTCATCAAGTATGATTAGATTAAACAGAGTCTCCTCAAAGAAAGCAAGTTGGATTATATTCCAACATTTTTCTTAGGAGTAATAAATCAAATATAATTAAAAAAATTTAATTTCTTATAATATTCAATTGTCAAAATAAAGTTCTTATCGCACGTTAAAATAACTGCACGTAGACTTTGGTTCACCCTGTGGGGCCCAAATAATCACCCCAAACACAAGGTTTAAAAAATGGAACAATTACATATTATAGTACATTTTTAAAAATAATTATAAAAATAGTACATAGATAAAATAATTACAAAAGTAACACATTTTTACATACTTAATTACAAAATTATTACAAATAGGATTCCTTTAATTGAGGAGATTAGGATTGGTGTGCTGACATGGCAAATTAGAAATCTAATTAAAAAACTGCTCCCGTTTGTTCGATCGGGCGGTTTTTTTTTTTGAAACGCGTGATAACCGCTTTAATCATTTGTCTGGGTAGGACTCTTCAGTTTAGAAACCCTTGTTTTGCATATTGGAAATCATTGTTTCTTTCTTCTACCCGTGCTCTCTTCTTCTACAGTGATCGGTACTGGTGATTTGTTTATCATTTTCGTGATCGTTACAGGTTTAGTTGTTCTTCATTGTCGTACTTACTCGGTTCGGTACTGATTTAGTTGTTGTTCATTGTCGAACTTACTCGGTTCTCGTTACTGGTCGGAGCTTTGAGTTTCGAAATATAGTATACTTGTTGTTGGTTCATCGTTACAGGTGAGTATCTGGCTTAATAGTGTAATGTATGATTTTATTAACACAATGGAGTTTTGATTGTTTCTGTTTGTGTTGTAATCGAGTTTTGATTGTTTCGATTTGTGTTGTATGTATGTGTTGTACATGATGGTTGATACAAGGGAGAAGGATGGAAAGAGAAAAAGAATCACGGAGGGTGATTCTGTTACGGAGTTGAAGAAGTATGCTAGGGTGAGGAAGGGGAAGAAGTGTACTAAGTTGGTGATACACGGTGATACAAAGTCTAAAGAAGTGCAGTTGGAGTCTGATTTTGATGCCTAGGAAATTACAACTGTAGTTGAAGTTCAAAGCCGAAAAATTATCCCCAGATAAAAAAGTCTAAAGGTGTGTTAATTTAAATTCTGTTATTGTTAGCATCATATTAATGTTTGGATACGTCTTTATTATGATTTGGTTACTGTTGTCTTATGATATGGTTACCATTATTATGACCTCAAGGTGGAATTTTAGTTACTGTTATATAGTGTTCTGGTTACTATGTAATTGTTTACTATACATGGGTTGCCTAGACTGGTTTGATGTAAATGTTATTTCTGTTTTGGTAACCATTAAAAACTGGGTTGATTACTATCATATAACTGTTTAGTTACTTCTTTATTATGTTTTGGTTACTGTCATATTATGATTTAGGTATTATAATTGTGCCCTTAATGTGCGATTTTGGTAACTTTTATATTTTTCTGGTTACTATGTAATTGTTTAGTATACATAGGTTGCCTAAACTGGGTTTGATGTACATGTTGTTCATGTTTTGGTTGCCATAAAATCATGCTATGGTTACTATCATATAAATTTTTGGTTACTTCTTTATTAGGTTTTGGTTACTATTATCTTATGACTTGGTTACTATTATTGTGACATCAAGGTGGGAGTTTGGTTACTTTTATATATTGTTCTGGTTACTATGTAATTATTTAGTATACATGGGTTGCCTGAACTGGGTTTGATCAACATGTTGTTTATGTTTGGTCACCATCAAATCATGTTCTGGTTACTATCATATAATTGTTTGGTTACTGCTTTATTATATTTTGGTTACTGTTATCTTATGATTTGGCTTCTATTATTGTTCCCTCAATTGGGGTTTAGTTACTATAATATTTTGTTATGGTTATTAGATAACTGTTTAGTATACATAGGTTGCGTAAATGGGTTTGATTACAAATTTGTCATATAACTGTTTGGTTACTTTTATATATTGTTCTGGTTACTATGTAATTGTTTAGTATACATGGGTTATGTGACGCCCCCAGAATAGGTCCATTCAACCCAACCCATTCTGAGTCGCCAAATACATGGTACAGAATTCAAATACAAACTTTATATCATACGGTCGTGCAAAATACGACCACACAACTGTGAGTCTCAATACAAATATGTAGAAAATATTAAGATTCAAACTAAGTCCTCATTACAATTATTATCACACTATTTATCAGAAATAGTGAGGACTACTACTGCTCTAACTCGGACCATCACTCTGTCCCCCGACTAGTCCCCGCAACATTCTCATTTCCTGAAGAGGACAACAGATGAAAAGGGTGAGCTCAACTAGCCCAGTAAAGAATAGTATGACTAAGATAATGAAAAATAAATTATCGTTAGTCTTCAACAGTTCAGATAAAATATTATGGACAACAAGTTTTAGATCAATATTCGCAGCGAAAATAACAAATCATTAGAAGAATTAAGCAGAGAATGAAGTCTACTATCTTCTATGATTTAAAAGTCCATCACCAATATTTTATCCCTGTAACATCAATCAATATATATCTCAAATCAAATATTCATCTTTGCACTACAGGCCAAAGATATTCATTTGCATCATCAGTAGTCATGTTCATCTCAACACCTGTCATCTTTGCACTACAGGCCAAAGATATTCATCAGGTAATCATTCATCTTTGCTCTACAGGCCAAAGATATTCAGTTACATCACCTTTTAGGACTGAGGATGATGAAAAACATTTTAAAGAGCGAATCCAGTGAGATAAAAGACAAAGATCAAATATTCGTATTTTAGTTTATCCGAATTCAAGAATAATCCATAATAATACTTTGTGAAGCAAAATTCAAGAATAAAGCCCAAAACTTGGATACAATCAAAGATAGTAACCTTAACAGACAATTTGGACAAATAGAAGAAAAATAAATTTTCCCGTGAATAGTGCCGTATACGTGAATAGTGCCGTATACGTGAATAGTAACCCCGACGGAAAAAGTAAGAATTTCAACATAAAATCCATGACAATATTTTTGTATAATGATATTGAGAAGAATAACATCATTTACGAAAGAAATAACATCCCTTACCTCAAAAGAACAGTATCTCTGACTGGAATATCGGATATAATACCGACGAAAGCTTGTACTGAATAGTAATACTCAAAGTATTGAAATACTCACAAAAATACGCTCGATATTATAGAGAGAGAGAAAACTTTGAATTCTGGTGTGATTTTCAATTCTAACCTAAGCACCCTATTTATAGGAAAAGCTTAGGATGCCAAAGGAGACTAAAATAATAAAATATTATTATTTTTTTCTTAGCCGCCGGCTGCTCCAAAAAGCCATCAGCCATTTTGTTTCAACCAAAAGTGGGTCCCACCCATTAAATAATATATTTATTTTTCAAAACTTCAATAATTCATAATAAATAGCCCCTTTGTCAGAAAAATACAAATTCTATGTCCTTCTATAGGAAATTTAATTCTCTACAACTTTGCAGAAGAAAATTTTTCCAAATTCCCAACATAAATTATCCGAAATCCACCAACAGATGATTTTTCACAACAAAATACTGATAAAAACACATCAGCACTAATTCCTTCTTTAATATCCACAAAATAAATATTTCCTTATCATATAAATCAATAATTAATTATTCACAAATAATATTATAGAACTACAATATTAACAACCAGGTCGTTCCCAGGACAGAGGGGGCCTTCCGATAAGGACTTCTCCTTACTGGCGCGCAATTAAATAACCCCTCCTAGACAGAACTTCCTTAGACATTGTCAATAATGCTATCTAATAATATTATTCAAATAATATGAATTATTGAGTTGATAACGTGAAATACTGTGCAACGACAATTATTGAATCAATACTACAAAATATCAACTGTAGCCATTATTGAATCAATCATAAAAAAAAATAGCAACGTAGCAATTATTGAGTCAATAATATAAAATATTGAACAGTAAATACTGTAACAATAATTGAGTAGGTTCCTTCTCACGTAAGACTCAATAATTCAAAATACTGTGCAATACCGTGTGCTACTGCGCACCACCGCGTACTGTATTTTAACCACCGGGTATTTCAACAGTACTAACGGTAACAACTACGCCGTTATCTTGTAAAAAAGTTATTTCTGTCGCTTTCTATATCCGACAGTTATTCCGTTGTGGGGGCCCACAAATAGCTGCGCCGTCGTACGAATATTCCCCGACAACAAGAATATTCCACGACCAAACGAATATTCCCCGACAACAAGAATATTTTATAACCACTTGCTCATTTTAAAAATATTTGCACATTTCACCCATAACTTTCATATTTATCAAATCATCACCTTACTATTTCGAAATAATATATAAAGAAAATTAAATCTTTATTCATAAAAGTTGGGGTCTTACAGGTTACCTGAACTGGGTTTGATCAACATGTTGTTTATGTTTGGTCACCATAAAATCATGTTCTGGTATATATAGTTCCAACATTATTAACCTTGACAACCCAATAAATCCGTTTTTTAAAATTTCACAGTATTATATACCATTTATAATCTTATATCATACATATGTATAATCCCACACTAATATGTTTAATTTATAATCTCCAAAATCCACTACTTTTCTAAACATAATTATTATATCCTAAAATCACTATTTTTCTAATATTATACCATTCATAATTATACCACACATTATATCATACATGTATGGTATAATATTATAATACACGTATATAACAAAATAACAAAATCACTACCTATCTAAATTGCAGTACATAACACCGTTGCATGACACATGTCATTTCCAAATTGTAACACCTATCATTGCCTAATTAATGTGCTTATTCATTACTCCGATTTTTACCTGTCCTACATAATCTATTAAATATGCTAAATTGCAGTACATAACACCATAATTACACCGATTTTTGAATTTTATAATATTATACCTTTTATAATAATATACCATACATATATATAGGTTCTAATATTATTAACATTGACAACCTAATAAATTCGTTTTTTGAAATTTTACAGTATTATATACCATTTATAATCTTATATCAGACATTATATCATACATATATATAATCCCGCACTAATATGTTTAATTTATAATATCCAAAATTCACTACTTTTCTAAATATAATTATTATATCCTAAAATCATTATTTTTCTAATATTATACCATTCATAATTATACCATACATTATATCATACATGTATGGTATAATATTATAATACACGTATATAACAAAATAACAAAATCACTACCTATCTAAATTGGAGTACATAACACCGTTGCATGACACATGTCATTTTCAAATTGTAACACATATCATACCTAATTAATGTACTTATCCATTACTCCGATTTTTACCCGTCCTACATAATCTATTAAATATACTAAATTGCAGTACATAACACCATAATTACACCGATTTTTGAATTTTATAATATTATACCTTTTATAATATTATACCATATATATATATAAGTTCCAACATTATTAATCTTGACAACCCAATAAATTCATTTTTTTAAATTTTACAGTATTATATACCATTTATAATCTTATATCATACATATATATAATTCCACACTAATATGTTTAATTTATAATCCCCAAAATCCACTACTTTTCTAAATATAATTATTATATCCTAAAATCACTATTTTTCTAATATTATACCATTCATAATTATACCATACATTATATCATACATGTATGGTATAATATTATACTACACATATATAACAAAATAACAAAATCACTACTTATCTAAATTGTGCGGATATTATCATTACTAATTAAATTATATTTCAACATAATATTATACCATTTATACTTATATTACAACATAATATTATACCATTTATAATTATATTACAGCATAATATTATATAATTTATGAGACGCCCCTAGAATAGGTCTGTAAGACCCCAACTTTTATGAATAAAGATTTAATTTTCTTTATATATTATTTCGAAATAGTAAGGTGTTGATTTGATAAATATGAAAGTTATGGGTGAAATGTGCAAATATTTTTAAAATGAGCAAGTGGTTATAAAATATTCTTGTTGTCGGGGAATATTCGTTTGGTCGTGGAATATTCTTGTTGTCGGGGAATATTCGTACGACGGCGCAGCTATTTGTGGGCCCCCACAACGGAATAACTGTCGGATATAGAAAGCGACAGAAATAACTTTTTTACAAGATAACGGCGTAGTTGTTACCGTTAGTACTGTTGAAATACCCGGTGGTTAAAATACAGTACGCGGTGGTGCGCAGTAGCACACGGTATTGCACAGTATTTTGAATTATTGAGTCTTACGTGAGAAGGAACCTACTCAATTATTGTTACAGTATTTACTGTTCAATATTTTATATTATTGACTCAATAATTGCTACGTTGCTATTTTTTTTTATGATTGATTCAATAATGGCTACAGTTGATATTTTGTAGTATTGATTCAATAATTGTCGTTGCACAGTATTTCACGTTATCAACTCAATAATTCATATTATTTGAATAATATTATTAGATAGCATTATTGACAATGTCTAAGGAAGTTCTGTCTAGGAGGGGTTATTTAATTGCGCGCCAGTAAGGAGAAGTCCTTATCGGAAGGCCCCCTCTGTCCTGGGAACGACCTGGTTGTTAATATTGTAGTTCTATAATATTATTTGTGAATAATTAATTATTGATTTATATGATAAGGAAATATTTATTTTGTGGATATTAAAGAAGGAATTAGTGCTGATGTGTTTTTATCAGTATTTTGTTGTGAAAAATCATCTGTTGGTGGATTTCGGATAATTTATGTTGGGAATTTGGAAAAATTTTCTTCTGCAAAGTTGTAGAGAATTAAATTTCCTATAGAAGGACATAGAATTTGTATTTTTCTGACAAAGGGGCTATTTATTATGAATTATTGAAGTTTTGAAAAATAAATATATTATTTAATGGGTGGGACCCACTTTTGGTTGAAACAAAATGGCTGATGGCTTTTTGGAGCAGCCGGCGGCTAAGAAAAAAATAATAATATTTTATTATTTTAGTCTCCTTTGGCATCCTAAGCTTTTCCTATAAATAGGGTGCTTAGGTTAGAATTGAAAATCACACCAGAATTCAAAGTTTTCTCTCTCTCTATAATATCGAGCGTATTTTTGTGAGTATTTCAATACTTTGAGTATTACTATTCAGTACAAGCTTTCGTCGGTATTATATCCGATATTCCAGTCAGAGATACTGTTCTTTTGAGGTAAGGGATGTTATTTCTTTCGTAAATGATGTTATTCTTCTCAATATCATTATACAAAAATATTGTCATGGATTTTATGTTGAAATTCTTACTTTTTCCGTCGGGGTTACTATTCACGTATACGGCACTATTCACGTATACGGCACTATTCACGGAAAAATTTATTTTTCTTCTATTTGTCCAAATTGTCTGTTAAGGTTACTATCTTTGATTGTATCCAAGTTTTGGGCTTTATTCTTGAATTTTGCTTCACAAAGTATTATTATGGATTATTCTTGAATTCGGATAAACTAAAATACGAATATTTGATCTTTGTCTTTTATCTCACTGGATTCGCTCTTTAAAATGTTTTTCATCATCCTCAGTCCTAAAAGGTGATGTAACTGAATATCTTTGGCCTGTAGAGCAAAGATGAATGATTACCTGATGAATATCTTTGGCCTGTAGTGCAAAGATGACAGGTGTTGAGATGAACATGACTACTGATGATGCAAATGAATATCTTTGGCCTGTAGTGCAAAGATGAATATTTGATTTGAGATATATATTGATTGATGTTACAGGGATAAAATATTGGTGATGGACTTTTAAATCATAGAAGATAGCAGACTTCATTCTCTGCTTAATTCTTCTAATGATTTGTTATTTCCGCTGCGAATATTGATCTAAAACTTGTTGTCCATAATATTTTATCTGAACTGTTGAAGACTAACGATAATTTATTTTTCATTATCTTAGTCATACTATTCTTTACTGGGCTAGTTGAGCTCACCCTTTTCATCTGTTGTCCTCTTCAGGAAATGAGAATGTTGCGGGGACTAGTCGGGGGACAGAGTGATGGTCCGAGTTAGAGCAGTAGTAGTCCTCACTATTTCTGATAAATAGTGTGATAATAATTGTAATGAGGACTTAGTTTGAATCTTAATATTTTCTACATATTTGTATTGAGACTCACAGTTGTGTGGTCGTATTTTGCACGACCGTATGATATAAAGTTTGTATTTGAATTCTGTACCATGTATTTGGCGACTCAGAATGGGTTGGGTTGAATGGACCTATTCTGGGGGCGTCACAAGGTCCATCAACCCAACCCATTCTGAGTCGTCAAACACATGGTACAGAATCTAAATACAAATTTTTATATCAAAAGGTCGTGAACAGGACGACCATACAAGCTGTGAGTGTCAATACAAATATGTAAAAAATATTAACATTCAAACTAAGTCCTCATTACAATTATTATCGTACTACTTTATAGTGAGGACTACTACTGCTCTAACTCGGACCATCACTCTGTCCCTCGACTAGTCCCTGCGACATTCTCATTTTCTGAAGAGGACAATTGAATAAAAGGGTGAGCTCAACTAGCCCAGTAAAGAATATTATGACTAAGATAATAGAAAATATTATCGTTAGTCTTCACTAAATCAGATAAAATATTATGGACAACAAGTTTTAGATCAACGACTGCAGCGAAAATATCAATTCATTAGAAGAGTTATGTAGAGAATGAAGTCTACCATCTTCTATGATTTAGAAGTCTATAATCAATATTTTATCCCTGTAACATCAATCAATATATCTCAAATCAAATATTCATCTTTACACTACGGCCAAAGATATTCATTTGTATCATCAGTGGTCATGTTCATCTCAACACCTGTTCATCTTTGCACTACGGGCCAAAGATATTCATCAGGTAATCATTCATCTTTGCACTACTGGTCAAAGATATTCATCAAGTATAACCATTTAAGACTGAGGATGATGAAAAATACTCTTAAAGAACGAATCCAGTGAAATAAAGGACAAAAAAAGAAAATATGTTTTTTTCGTGAATAGTACTGTATTTGTGAATAGTGCCGTATACGTGAATGTGTCGTATACGTGAATAGTAATTCCGACGAAAAAAATAAGAATTTTATAATAAAATCCATGCCAATATTTTGGTATAATGATATTGAGAAGAATAACATCGTTTACGAAAGAAAATAACATCTTTTACCTCAAAAGAATAGTACTTCTGGCTGGAATATCGGATATAATACTGAAAGAAACTTGCACTAAATAGAAACACTCAAAGTATCTAAATACTCACAAAAATACGCTCGATATTATAGAGAGAGAAAACTTCTGATTCTGGTGTAATTTTTAATTTTAACCTAAGCACCCTATTTATAGGAAAATGCTAGAACACCAAAGTTGACTTACCTGCTTTCGGTGGCTTCAACCTTCTGAAATTCCAATGCACACCAGCTTAGAATTCAGAATTTTTCCACCAAAAAACAAAAGTGGGGCCTACCCATGTTTTTAATAAAAAAATATTTATTTTTGCAACTTCAATAATTCATAATAAATAGCCCTTTTATCAGAAAAATACGAATTCTATGTCCTTTTCATAGAAAATTTAATTCTCTACAACTTTGTAGAAGGAAGTTTTTCTAAATTCCGAACGAAAATTGATCGAAATCTACAAACGGATGATTTTTCACACCAAAATACTGATAAAAATACCTCAGCACTAATTTCTTCTTTTATATCCACAAAATAAATATTTTCTTATCATATAAATCAAATAATTAATTATTCACAAATAATATTACAGAACTACAATAATGACAACCATGTCGTTCCCAGAAAAGAGGAGGCCTTCCGATAAGGATTTCTCCTTACTGGCGCGCAATTAAGTAGCCCCTCCTAGACAGAACTTCCTTAGACATTGTCAATAATGCTATCTAATAATATTATTCAAATAATATGAATTATTGATTTGATAATGTGAAATACTGTGCAGTGACAATTATTGAATCAATAATACAAAAATCAACGATAGCAATTATCGAATCAATTATATAAAATATCAACGTAGCAATTATTGAATCAATAATATAAAATATTGAACAGTAATTAATGTAATAATAATTGAGTAAGTGCCTTCTTACGTAAGAATCAATAATTCAAAATACTGTGCAATACCGTATGCTACTGTGCAACAACGCGTATTACTGTATTTTTATCACCGGGTATTTCAACTGTTTAACGGTAACAGTTTTACCGTTATTTATAAAAAGGTTATTTCTGTCGCTTTTTATATCTGACAATTATTCCGTTGTGGGGCCCATAAATGGCTGCGCCGTCGTACGAATATTCCCCGACAAAAAGAATATTCCACGACCAAACGAATATTCCCCAACAACAATGAATATTTTATAACCACTTGCTCGTTTTGAAATATTTGCGCATTTTACCCACAACTTACTACATTAATTAAATCAACCCCTTACTATTTAAAAATAATATATAAAGAAAATTAAATCTTTATTTATAAAATTCGGGGTCTTACATCCTCCCCTCCTTATGAAATTTAATCCTCGAAATTGACGCACGTACCTGGGGTGTCAAAGAGGTGAGGATACCTCGCTTTCATTTTCGATTCTAACTCCCAGGTCATTTCCTTAATAGCATGGTTTCTCCACAAAATTTTAACTTGAGGTATAATTTTCGAGCGTAGGACATGCTTCTTCCTATCCAAAATCTTGACAGGTACCTCCTCATACGTTAAATCTTCAGCTATCTTGCTCGGTTCTAACTCAATAATGTGGTTTGATCTTTCACATATTTACGCAACACGGATATGTGAAAAATGTTATGAACACGAGACATGCTCGGAGGTAAAGCGAGTCTATAGGCCACCTTTCCTACTCGGTCAAGGATCTCAAATGGACCAATGAATCGTGGATTGAGCTTTCCTCCCTTGCCAAACCTCATAACTCCCTTCCACGGAGCAACACGTAATAACACATGGTCCCCAACATTAAATTCCACGTCCTTTCGATGAAAATCCGCATAACTCTTTTGTCGATCTTGTGTGGTTTGTATCCGTTGCCGGATCATTTGAATCTTTTTCGTAGTCATACGTACTAACTCCGGTCCCAACAATGTTGCTTCACCCACCTCGTCCCAGCATACTGGAGAACGACACTTTCGTCCATACAACGCTTCGAATGGAGCCACACCTATACTTGCCTGATAACTGTTATTGTAGGAGAATTCCACCAATGGTAAGTACTTATCCCAACTCCCTTTGAAGTCTAGAACACAAAGTCTCAATAGATCTTCAAGAGTTTGAATAGTCCTTTCCGATTGCCCGTCCGTTTGAGGATGATATGCTGAACTGAATCGTAAATCCGTGCCCATAGCTTTCTACAAACTGATCCAAAATCGTAAAGTAAATCTGAGGTCACGATCCGAAACTATGGATACTGGCATGCCATGCAATCTCACAATCTCATTCACGTACATACGCGCAAGACGTTCAAGGGAATAAGTCTCCCGTATCGGCAAAAAATGAGCAGACTTGGTTAATCTATCGACAATAACCCAAATCGCATCTATGCCTTGAGAAACCTTGGGAAGACCCGTAACAAAATTCATGGTAATGTGTTCCCACTTCCACTTTGGAACCTCAAGTGGTTGCAATGGACCTTTTGGCACTTGATGCTCCGCCTTGACACGTTGACACGTTAAACACCTCGAGATAAACTCTGCGATCTCTCTCTTCATATTGCTCCACCAAAATGTATGTCGAAGATCATGATACATTTTACTACTCCCAGGATGGATTGCAAACGGTGTGTTGTGTGCCTCCATCATAATTCTATACTTCAAGTCAGAATTGTTAGGAACACAAAGTCTGGAGTTGACTCGAAGTATTCCTTCTTCATCAATCCTTGCTCCTGGAATAGCACCTTCTTGCATGTTCTTCCTCATATTCATCATATCCGAGTCTGTAGCTTGAGCAGCTTTAACTTTATCAATCAAAGCTGGTTCTACGCGTATACTTGACATCATCGCATGGGTCCCCGGAGTCTTGAACTCTATCTTCATCTTTTGTAAATCACACAAAATAAGCCTTGATAGCATTATATTCGTTCTCGCATATGATCTTCTACTCAACGCGTCAGCTACCACGTTTGTTTTTCGAGGATGGTATTGGATGGTATGATCGTAATCTTTCAACAGCTCAAGCCAACGTCGTTGCCGCATGTTGAGTTCTTGAGCTGTTGAGGCTCAAGATCACTCAAAAGGAACTCAATATGCGTCATATTTGAGGCTCATAAGAGCCTTTTGAGTGAAGAAATATTTGAGGCTCTTATGATCGGTATAGATCTCCACTTTCTCTCTATACAGGTAGTGTCTCCAGATCTTTAATGCGAAAACGACAGCTGCCAACTCTAGATCATGAGTAGGATAATTCCTCTCATATTCTTTGAGTTGTCGCGAGGCATAGACTATGACTTTTCCATGTTATATGAGAACACATCCTATCCCTTTGCCCGAAGCGTCGCTGTAAATGACAAATCCATCCGAACCAGATGGTATCCTCAGAACAGGTGCCGAAATGAGTCTCATCTTGAGCTCTTGAAAGCTCTTCTCGCATTCCTCGTTCCATACGAATTTTATATCTTTCTGAGTCAGCTGAGTTAATGGAGTAGCGATTCGAGAAAATCCTTTCACGAATCTCCGATAATAACTAGCTAAGCCCAGAAAGCTTCGTACTTCGGTCACCGACTTAGGTTGCTCCCAATTTTGTATTGCTTCAATCTTCGCTGGGTCAACAAATACTCCACGTTTCGATACCACGTGCCCAAGGAATGCTACTTCCTCAAGCTAGAACTCGCATTTCTTCAGCTTGGCATATAGCTTGTTCTCACGAAGCTTTTGAAGTACCAGCTTCAAGTGGTGCTCATGATCTTCACAGCTTTTGGAATAGATGAGGATGTCATCAATAAAGACAACGACGAACTGATCCAAATATTCTTTAAATACACAGTTCATCATATCCATGAAAGCAGCAGGAGTATTAGTCAATCCAAAAGACATGACTAAGAATTCATAATGCCCGTATCGAGTTCTAAAAGCAGTCTTCGGAATATCCTCAGTTTTAATCTTCAGCTGATGATATCCAGAACGAAGATCGATCTTTGAAAAGAATTGTGCTCCTTGCAACTGGTCGAACAGGTCATCAATACGAGGTAGTGGATACCTATTCTTGATGGTGACATGGTTCAACTCCCGATAGTCAATACAAAGTCGCATACTCATCTTTCTTCTTTACGAATAAAATAGGAGCACCCCAAGGAGACGTACTAGGACGTATAAAATCGATGTCTAGCAACTCCTGTAGTTGGACCTTTAACTCCTGAAGTTCAATAGGATCCATTCGATATGGGATTTTAGAAATGAGTTTTGTACCGGGTTCAAGGTCAATAAAGAATTCAACTTCACGTTCTGGGGGTAGATCGGGAAGTTCTTCAGGAAATACATCAGGAAACTCATTAACAACGAAAATATTATTCAAATCTGACGTATTCTAGTTTAGATCAGTGACATGGGCTAAGAAAGCTTGACATCCGTTTTTTAATAAACGAATAGCTTTATGACTTGAAATGACATTGACTGATTTTAGTGGTTTGGTGGTTTAAATTCGCACAACAGGTTGGTTAGGAATATGAAAATTAACAACCTTACGAAAATAATCAATTTTGGCATGGTAAATGGTTAACCAGTCAATTCTTAAAATCACGTCAAATGCAAGTATTTTCAAAGATATAAGATCAACAGGTAGGGTGAGGGTACCAATTTGAATCAAGCAAGATTTGTAAACTGTAGATGTAACAAAGGTTTCTCCCAACGGAGTTTCAACAGATAAGTCAAAGTCTAATTTATCAGAAGTCAAGTTCAAACGTTGAGCACAAGCAGGTGAAATAAAAGAATAGGTAGCACCGGTATCTAATAAGGTATATACTTCGCAAGAGTTTATGATTATCTTACCCGTAATAACCTCATTCGGGTTCCTTGCTTGTTGAGTAGTCACGACAAAAGCCCTTCCAGGAACTACTGACTTCGACTTGTCCGGAACAGCTTTAGAAATCACCACCCCCGCTGGAATTGGTTTCGCTATAGGACACACTCGAACTATATGTCCTTCCTTTTCACAGCTATAACATACCTTAGATTGTTGTGTGCAGTTGGGACTGATGTGTCCCTCTTGCCCGCATTTATAGCATACGACCGGCGGTTGTTCTCCTCCCCTAGAAACAGTTGATGTTGGTGCTGCTGTCGATGTTTTCACGTTCTCATTGTTGTACCTTCTCTTCTTGAAATCTCCCCTTGACTCACTTCTTCTATCATAGCCACGATTTCCACCGGAGTGGTTACCGCTTCTGTCATGATACTTTCCTCCCTGTTGGTTGTCATTGTTCTGATGACTGTTGCCACTGGTACGACCTTGGTTGTTGTACCTTGGTTGTTGTACCTTGGTTGAACATAATCACTATCTCGTTCTAACAACTGGGCCCTGTTCACTACATCCGAATATAGAGAAAATTTGTGAGAAATGAGGTATTGAAGAATTTCGGGTTTCAAACCTCTCAGAAACATCCGCGTCATACGTTCCTCATTCTCCACCAAATGAGGTGCAAACCTGGACAACTTCGCGAAGTTAGCCTCGTACTGGGACACAGTCATGTTGTTCTGTTCCAGTCGGATAAACTCTACCTCCTTCATATGACGAATACTTTCAGAAAAGTACTTGTCATTGAACAGTTTCTGGAACGCTTCTCAAGACATCTTGAGTGCGGCAGTCTGGGTACGCTTCACAGATTCCCACCAGTAATCTGCCTCTCCACGGAACATAAAGGTGGCAAATGGAACCTTCTGTTCCTCCGTGCATCCCAAGACATCAAATATCTTAGTAATTTGCTTAACCCATGTCTCCGCCTTGATCGGAATCCGGCTTTTCCAAAAACTCTGGTGGTCCCAACTCTTTGAATTGCTTGGCAGTGGAAATCCGCATGTTGTTATTATTTCCACATGTATTCTGCACACGAGTCTTCCTCGTCTGGTTTTGCATGAACTTCAAAAAACTTCTAAACATTTCCTCGTTCATCGTCTGGTTGGTAGGGTCGTTTACAAGAAGGATATTGCCTTCATGTTGCACGTTCTCCTGGTTGGTGATTAAAGGTGTCTCCACAGTCTCATTCACTCCATTGTTAACATTCTCAGCTGCCATTCTCAAATACTGCCATAAAATAAGGGTTAATTAAACAAATTAACATATCAACCCTATACTCTGACTGACCAATTAAACATCAGATAAGCTTAAGTAGGACACACTAGCGAAGGATTTACTCATCTCTCCCCTCTTAGTTCTATTCCCAGATCTATGCCAGAGACCATATCCCTAAGCTCTGATACCAACTGAGACGCCCCCAGAATAGGTCCAATCAACAAAACCCATTCTGAGTCGCCAAACACATGGTACAGAATCTAAATACAAATTTTTATATCAAAAGGTCGTGAGCAGGACGACCATACAAGCTGTGAGTGTCAATACAAATATGTAAAAAATATTAACATTCAAACTAAGTCCTCATTACAATTATTATCGTACTACTTTATAGTGAGGACTACTACTGCTCTAACTCGGACCATCACTCTATCCCCCGACTAGTCCCTACGACATTCTCATTTCCTGAAGAGGACAATTGAATAAAAGGGTGAGCTCAACTAGCCCAGTAAAGAATATTATGACTAAGATAATAGAAAACAAATTATCGTTAGTCTTCAATAAATCAGATAAAATATTATGGACAACAAGTTTTAGATCAACAACTGCAGCGAAAATATCAATTCATTAGAAGAGTTATGTAGAGAATGAGGTCTACCATCTTCTATGATTTAGAAGTCCATAATCAATATTTTATCCCTGTAACATCAATCAATATATCTCAAATCAAATATTCATCTTTACACTACGGCCAAAGATATTCATTTGTATCACCAGTGGTCATGTTCATCTCAACACCTGTTCATATTTGCACTACGGGCCAAATATATTCATCAGGTAATCATTCATCTTTGCACTACAGGCCAAAGATATTCATCAAGTATCACCATTTAAGACTGAGAATGATGAAAAATACTCTTAAAGAACGAATCCAGTGAAATAAAGGACAAGAAAAGAAAATATAATTTTTTTGTGAATAGTACTATATTTATGAATAGTGTCGTATACGTGAATAGTAATCTCGACGAAAAAAGTAAGAATTTTATAATAAAATCCATGCCAATATTTTGGTATAATGATATTGAGAAGAATAACATCGTTTACGAAAGAAAATAACATCCTTACCTCAAAAGAATAGTACTTATGGCTGGAATATCGGATATAATACTGAAAGAAACTTGCAATGAATAGCAACACTCAAAGTATCTAAATACTCACAAAAATACGCTCGATATTATAGAGAGAGAAAACTTCTGATTCTGGTGTGATTTTCAATTCTAACCTAAACACCCTATTTATAGGAAAATACCAGAACACCAAAGCTGACTTACCTGCTACCGGTGGCTTCAACCTTCTGAAATTCCAACGCACACCAGCTTAGAATTCAAAATTTTTCCACCAAAAAATAAAAGTGGGGCCCACCCATGTTTTTAATAAAAAAACATTTATTTTCGCAACTTCAATAATTCATAATAAATAACCCTTTTATCAGAAAAATACGATTCTATAACCATTTCATAGGAAATTTAATTCTCTACAACTTTGTAGAAGGAAGTTTTTCTAAATTCCTAACGAAAAATGGTAGAAATCCACAAACGGATGATTTTCCACACCAAAATACTGATAAAAACACCTCAGCACTAGATCCTTCTTTTATATCCACAAAATAAATATTTTCTTATCATATAAATCAATAATTAATTATTCACAAATAATATTAAAGAACTACAATATTGACAACCAGGTCGTTCCTAGAAAAGAGGAGGCCTTCCGATAAGGATTTCTCCTTACTAGAGCGCAATTAAATAACCCTTCTTAGACAGAACTTCCTTAGACATTGTCAATAATGTTATCTAATAATATTATTCAAATAATATGAATTATTGATTTGATAATGTGAAATACTGTGCAGTGACAATTATTGAATCAATAATACAAAATATCAACGGTAGCAATTATTGAATCAATCATATAAATTATCAACGTAGCAATTATTAAATCAATAATATAAAATATTGAACAGTAATTACTGTAACAATAATTGAGTAAGTGCCTTCTTACGTAAGAATCAATAATTCAAAATATTGTGCAATACCGTGTGCTACTGTGCAACAACGCGTATTACTGTATTTTTATCACCGGGTATTTCAACAATTTAACGGTAATATTTTTACCGTTATTTATAAAAAGGTTATTTCTGTCGCTTTTTATATTCGACAGTTATTTCGTTGTGGGGCCCACAAATGGCTGCGCCGTCGTACGAATATTCCCCGACAACAAAAATATTCCACGACCAAACGAATATTCCTCGACAACAATGAATATTTTATAACCACTTGTTATTTTGAAATATTTGCGCATTTTACCAACAACTTACTACATTAATTAAATCAACCCCTTATTATTTTAAAATAATATATAAAGAAAATTAAATCTTTATTTATAAAATTCGGGGTCTTACAGTTTAAAACATTTAAAACAAAATTAAAATAACAAATAATATCAATCATAACTTACTGTGTTGATTTTATAATCCCCTAAATCACTATTTTTTCAATCTAAACGGTTTTTACATTATCGTTACTTAATTATTATCTCCTAAAATCAATACTTTTTAATTTCACATTAATATTTTAATTTTATAATCCCATAAATCACTACAAATCTAAATTATTCTGATAATGTTAACTGTTCTAATATTATCATTACTAATTTATGTATTATCTCCTAAAATCACTACTTTTTCAATCCTAAATTAATATTTTGAATTTATAATCCCCTAAATCATTACAAATCTACTCTATTTTGATAGTGTCAACTGTTATGATATTATCCTTTTTAATTTTATATTTAAGATTTTGGAAAGTATATATAAGATTTTTGTCAAATTATCAATACATTTTATATTTTATTAAGGTAAGTAACTAATAGAATCTTTTCAAATTTGCTAAGTAGTAAACATATTATGTGATTATAATTCAACTCAACGCGTGATATACTTTGGAGGAGAAAATCAAACTAGCAGACCAAACAGGATTTTAAATACGATTTATTTTTGAATTTTTTATTTTTTTTTAAAACAACATTTTTATATTACAATAAAAAAAATAAGGAACCCACATCCCGTGTGAAGGGGACTTTTAGAATAAATAACTAGATACAAACCCCTAAATCACTACTTTTTCAATCTAAATGGTTTCTTGATTGTGACTTTGCATGATTTGTTAAGTACTAGCATCCGGTAAATTATTTTCATCATCATTAATAGTTTTTTTTTTGGCATTATGGTAATACTGTGAGTGCCTCCACAATTGCAAAAAATGGATAAAAAACTAATGCGGCAATGTATTCGTTCTTTAACTATATCATTGTATTATGTATGACACGGTGCTATACTGCTATGTTTTTTGACATGGTGTTTGTTTGACATGAAAATCCAACATAATTATTAATGCTCGTGCTTTTCAGTTTTCGCATGTAACATGTATTTTCCTTCAGGATCGAGGACCGAAACTAAGACATTCTTCCGCTGTTTTCCCTTTCGTTTGGATATTAGAATTATAGTGCAATTAAGCGTATATGAGATATGGACTCTTTAAAATGCATCAAGTACCTGTGTCAGATATTTGAGACTTGGTGAGGTTTATGTAATGTGTAACAGACTTCAAATATGCCACTATCAATCATATCAATATAACAAACAAGATGACATTGTGCATTACACTTTCTAAATATTTGTTACTGCTTTAGAATGAAAGAGGTACCCATTTTTAACCCTATTGTTACATTATAAATATTTTTATCAAGAAATTAATATATATATATACACACACACACACAACTGTTATATAATGTCATGAGTTTAGTGGTCAGATTAATTCTATACTTGGATATGTATTTGCGCACAAAACTTTTACCAACTCTATGTAACATATGCTACCAAAATTTAATCATTGCACAACAATCTACCATCTTCTTATTATATTTTAATTTATTAGTTGCACGTACAAATTTATTATTAACAAAATGAATAATCCCGCCACAACGCACGGGTTTGTATCTAGTATCCCATCTAATATGAAAGCACGTCTGTTATCGATTTTTTAAAATTCAATTTAAGATATTTTAAAATGTATACGTTAAAAATTTTATAATTAATAAAATATTTATCATTATAATAAATAAAATTAAATAAATCTATATCAATTTAAAAATATCTAAATTGACTGTAAAAAATTTAATGATAACCTGGGGGTAGACTTATTAAGAGTTTTATTAAGTTTGTCATATTACAACAAACTTCCTATGTCGAGACGTAGTAGACACTAGACAATATTGAGCACACCATAATATTGTTGCTACAACTAATTATATGCTCATCATATTAATAATAATAAATAAGAGTTAATATATATATATCAAGATAGAATTAAAGATGAAACCATAAATCTCATACATTTAGAGGGTGTTAAGGCCAAGATTCGTCTACGTGGTCCACCACCGGGGATAGTTTTGATGTGAGAATAAGTACAAGCTAAAATATATCTTAAAATATAATAAATTGTGTGTACTTTAGAATACCTTGTATTTTTAGTGATCACACCACCTCGCTAGACTCATTCCCTATAGAATTAGAGTTCCCTAAACTCCTTTCCCGTATAGAATTAGGGTTCCTCATCAAGTATGATTGGATTAAATAGAGTCTCTTTAAAGAAAGAAAATTAGATTATATCCCAACACTTTTCTTAGGAGTAATAAAACAAATGTAATTACGATTTTTTAATTTCTTATAAATTATACTACTAATACTCAACTTGTCAAAATAAGTTCTTATCGTACATTAAAAAAATTGCAAGCAAACTTTGACCCACCATATAATTCGGGCCCAAATAATCACCCAAACACAAGGTTTAAAAAATTATGTCATTAGGGATTGGATAAACCCCGTAGGGTTGGGTAGAATTGTCAAGTCCGAGACTAAATTATGGGCATATATATATTGGCATTATGTTCAATTTAAGGGTTAAGTTCAGATCACCACCTGGGGTTTGACGTCTTTCCCACTTAACCACATGTAGTCAGTAAAGTTACATTTAATCTCCCGACTTTTTGAGTTGAAGTGAAAACGTCACCTTTTCCATCCAACTTAACTGTGCGTGTATGTCAGACACCAAAAGCGCGTGAGAAGGGGCTGTAACAGTCAAAAAAGACTGGTAAAGGTCCGAAATACCCCCTTCTTCTTCCTCTTGGCTTTTAAAAGACATTCAGCTTCATTTTTTTCTAACCCATTGCAGCTCCATCGCAGACCGAAATTGAAGGCTACTAGCAGACCAAATTGAAGGCTACTAAAAGACCAAATTCACAACTAAGGTATGCACATCAACTTATTTCTTCCCTATTTCAATCCAAAAATGATTTCAATCTAAGGTATGCACATGAACTACTAGCAGACGAAGTGATTTCAATCCATCTCTCAATTTTGACCCATCTTTTCTATTGATTCCGCATATCCATTATCCTCTTTTCTCATATTTTTCAATCCATCTCTCAATTTTGTTCAGAAAGATCATAGATCTGTTTGTTCCCGAATATTTTGTTGGATAGATTTGTGATTTTCTGAAGGTAATTTCATCATAGTCGATTTGTGAGACTATTATATGGTTGATTTACTTATGCATATGATTTATGTTGAGAGATGGATTGAAATCACTTGGCAATGTTGAAGAGAGAATTCAGTGAAGTTGAACATATATATACATTTATGGTCTACTCTTTGATATTATTCTTCGTGTTGTTTATGTGAATTAGGAGTCATGTCTTCGTCAAGCAATGATGTAGGAAGGATGAATGGTGACTTGCGCTACATACCTAGACGATGTACATGTGGAAAAAAGGCAAGTGTAAGAATTGTTGACTTGAACAAACCATCGAAGGGGAGGTTATATTTTGTATGCGATGAGTGTGAGTTTTGGGTATGGTGCTTGCCTTCTACAACAACCTCAAGTGGAATAGTCAGTGGCCCCAATGAAGACAATGACAGAATGGGGATATTGGTGAGTGGAACAAAATGCAAGTGTTCGTGTAAGCTGAATAACATACCAAGTAGGATGATAGTTGTTGAAAGCAATGTGAAGATGATAATTGTTGTTGGACTTATGTTGTATTTCATGTCAATCATGATGTATTTTATTAGTAACAAATGAATGTTTGTAATGTGTAATGGTAGGTAATGTTTAATGTTTAATGGTAATGTTTAATGTTTAATGATAATGTTTAATGGTAATGTTTCATGGAATGTATAAACTGTCTTCATGGAATGAAATATTGCAAGGTGATTAAACAAGGTGTAGTAAAGCAATATTGCAAAAATAATTCAAAAATGGACAATCAACATTGTCAAAACACTACCCATTGATGCCAACTATAGTAGACAAAGTATATGACTGTACCTACAGTTAATTCTACCAACTATAAAACACTGCCCATTGATGCCAAAAATAGTGACAAGACAAAAATGAACCTAAAACTACCCATTAAAACATTAAAGCCTTAATCCCCTCTTCTTCCCTTTTTTGATGATATCTTGCTCTTTATGGCTCCCTTCTTTATGTTCTTCCTCGTAGGATGTGAGCTTGAAGCAGGCTGAATTACTCCATATAGTAGACAAAGTTGGTGTGGGATTAGGTTGAGAGCTTGATTTGGGTTGAATAGGTATTTCTGAAGTTGTTGTAGCAGTCCCTTTACTGAACTGTCCTCTAGTCTGCAGCTTTTGTGGTCTGGGATTTGGCTAAAAAGTAATGCACAAGCCTGTTTGTTATCCCAAATAAAGGTTTCAAACAACATATTATAGTATATTTTGTTTGATTTACCTTAATAGGAATCTGTTGCACATTAGTTGCAGTCCCTTTAGTGGACTGATGTTGTTTGGTAGGAATGTCTGACTGTGTTGCACTTTGTGCAGTTGACTGATGTTGTTTGCTATTTGTCTGAAAATCGAAACATGTTAAAATGTTATAAATAAATGTTAAAAATACAATTGATAGTATGAAAAAGATAAAGTATATATCTTGTTCATCTTTGAATTAGGATGAAAAGAAAATGTACATGCTCTGCTGTTATGCCCTAGTGTTAAGCACCTTGCACATGTGACAGTGCCACCTTTTCTTGATGCTTTTTGTTAGTTTTTTGGTTCATCTGTAGCCTTTTTTCTGAGTTTCCTTGGTCCGTCAGTGGGCTTATGATAGAGTGGAGGCTGAATCTGTGCAAAATTGGAATGAACCCATTCATGGTGACTTGGCACAGGCTTTATGATACAGTTATATGTGTTCAAGTATACATCCTTGCTATAGCAATGATGGCAATAAGCCTCTGGCTGCTCCCTATTTGCCCATATTGCAGACACAGCATGTCTGCAAAGAATCCCACTAAGCTGCCACATCTTACAACCACAAATCCTTTCATTCAAATTCACAACCCATGTTCTGTCATCAACTTCTACTTCAAATTCTCCACACCCAGACTTCAAAGCAGTGCATCCCCTACAAGCTTTCTTAATCATCTCCAATTTTTTCTGAATTCTGGGCCCAAGTGACCCTACATACTTGTCCATGCCTTCCCTTTTTACCTGAAACCTAACCATTAATTTCTTTCTTATCCACTCTAGCATGTTTATTATACCTTTATCCCTTGCCTCCAGGATATAATTATTCCATGACTCATTCAAGTTGTTCACTACTACATCACACTTACAGTGGGGTGAAAAATGAGATCTGGCCCAAAATTCTGGCCCAACAGCCATTAACCACTTAGCTGCTTCTGCATCAGCTTTGTGCACCTCCTTCATGGTTGCTTCAAATGAGAACATGTCACCACAACTAGCTGCATTCCAGAACAAATCCCTAAGCAGCTTCCCCCTAAACTTAATTTTGAAGTTGTTGTACAAATGCTTTAAACAAAATCTATGTTCATTGTTGGGTAACATTGTATTGAACACCTCTACTAGCCCCTTCTGCCTATCAGAAATGAAAACATACCTTCTTGTTTCATTTTCACCTATATCAACTAAAAGCTGAGTAAGAAACCACTGCCAACTATCTTTACATTCAATTTCAACTACAGCAACTGCAATGGAAAATATGTTGTCATTAGCATCTTTTCCTATAGCACTCAGTAGCTGCCCTCCAAAGACCCCCCTTTAAAAAACACCCATCTAATCC
The DNA here is from genome assembly GCA_020205555.1 of Panax stipuleanatus. Classification (NCBI taxonomy): domain Eukaryota; kingdom Viridiplantae; phylum Streptophyta; class Magnoliopsida; order Apiales; family Araliaceae; genus Panax; species Panax stipuleanatus. The sequence goes on along the minus strand of CM035123.1, from coordinate 95,382,724 downwards.
TATAATACGTCTACACCCAACTAGGAAACCATTTTTGGAAGCAGTAAGCCTCATATAAAGCCTCTGAAAAACAGGTAGTGAACCAGGTCTTTCATCTAGACCCTCACTACAAAATTTGAAGACTGTTCCAAGGTTAAACTGTTTGACTGTCTCTACATAATACATCAGCCTGTTATACTGCTCTCCTACATCACCTTGCATATGTTGTAAAGCCTTTTTTTAGCTCTATATAGGGATGATTACTTAGACTAGAGTTACATTCTTTTTGTGCCTTCTTCTTCCATGCCTGCAAATCCCACTTAGGATTATCTCTCAAGTCATGCATATATTTTTTAGCCAAGTATCTACTGTCAATAAGATGATTCTTATCCTGTCCAGCACATATATGGTCCCCCCCAAAGATTTTATCTTTAAAGTTTGTTCACCCTGTTTGACTGATGCATGAATCCTCGATTTACAGTTTTCATCTTTACACTTAACAGTTATTCTTTTTCTGTCGTTTTGAATATACTTTATGTCAAACCCCCCTTTAACATAAAATTCAACTAATGCTTGTCTAAAAATGTCATGATTTGAAAATTCATTCCAATCTCAAATTCTATCTGACCCATATCAGTTGCCTCATTAAACTCCATACATCCATCCCCATCTAAATTGTCCGCATCATCTGACAGAACAAACTTCCTCCTTAAGGCATCTTTCCCTTCTCCATCATCATCATCACTACACCAATCCTCTACAAAGACATTATTCACATTCACCTTTGGTTCATCTATTTTTTTTGCCTTCTTCAAATATATCATCATCCCCAGGCCCCTCTAGATCCTCATCCATCCATGGTGGATGCTCTGCTTCTTCCCCAATATCATTATCAGTGTGGTCTAGAATTTTTTTCATTGTATGTTTTGTTTGTTTTTTAGGCTTTCCAGTTTGTTTCCCTTTTCCTTTGTCTGTTTCTTTCTGCTGCCCTTTATCTGTTTTTTTTTTTGCTTCCCTTTATTAGTAGTACCACTTTGGTTAATGTTATCAGCTGTTTCACTTTGAACACCAAAGTCTTTTTCATTTTCACTTTGGTTAATGTTATCAGTTGTCAAACCACAAATTTGCCTAACAGTTTCATCTTCATTTTCAACAACTTCTGGGTCAATAACTTGTATGGGACCCTCCCCTTCTTCTCCATATATATGCACCTCCTCACTCTCTGCATTAACTGAAAAATCAATCATATCAATGACATCCTTGTCATTTTGCATATATAATGCCCCACCCTCCCAAATTTCATATCCCGGTACAAGATAATAAATATTCACATGTGAGACTGGATTTAAAATAAAGTGGTATTCATGTATACTAAGCAAAAAAAGGTAATCTAACCCAACATTCTCTATTATTTCTTCACTACCCCCAACATATTTATGTACTGGATCTTGAACAAACTTTCCACCATAATGAAAAACAATTCTGACAGACATTCTGCATTAAACAAATGAAGGAGAAATGTTTGAATAATATACAACACATTATAACAACAATCAGAATGTAGGAGGACCAAAGTCAGTGGCAGACACGGGGGGACAATAATAGTAATAAAGAAAGGGGGGACCATAGTAAGCATAATTTATCCAGGACCAAATATACTAACTAATTCTACAAAAAAACATGCATGCATATACAACAAACAACTCAAAAAGTGAACAGACTCCAAATCTATTAGACATGAAATCTATCAGACAAGGTGAAATTTATCTAAATCTGCACCAAATTAAGTATCATAGACCCCAAGTTCTACAACGAACCCAGTAAATCACGAAGTTGATGCCTTTAATCTCCAAGTTCCACCACGAACACACTAACCCACAACCTATTTCTCTCAGATTTGGACTGTTTCACCAGAATCGCTCGCCTCTCTCTAACCCTAGATATAAAACTGAAATGAAATGAAACAAAACTCTATCTCATCTGTCGTTTTCAATGTATATATGAAGGGTAATTAAGTCTTTAGTCAACTCAAGTAACGGAGTTAAGACGGAAAGTATTTATTTATTTCAAGTCAAAAAATCGAGAGTTTAAATATAGCTTTAGTAACTATACATATGGCTAAGTGGGAAAGACGTCAAGACCCATGTATCATCTGAACTTATCTCTCAATTATTTAATCTAGGTCTTCTTCTCTCTTCTAAATTTGTTCACCTCACGCAGCACAATCTTATCAGAAAGCAACAGCCATGAAACCGGCGACGGCGATTGATGAAATCGGGGTGGTCAATAATCTAGACGACGACGGCAAGAATCTCAAGAAGCCAGTGTTCCTCACTAGAGGTCAGCGGGAGCAATTGGCCCTTCAACGCAGGCAGGACCAAATTGCACAGCAGAAACGCGACCAGCCCAATCATAATCAACTCCTCCACCGACCCTCCTCAGGTGACTCCGCAAAACCCTCCTCCGATCCCTCTGACAGGGACAGAGACCGCCACCACCGGTCGTCCCGTGATTACGACCGTGACAGGGATCGGGATAGAGACCGGCATCGGGATCGAGACCGGGACTCGGAGCGCCGGAGCGTTCTCCGGGAAGAGGAGCAGAAGTCGCGGGAGCGGGCCCGGTTGGAGAAATTGGCGGAGCGGGAGCGTGAGAAGGAATTGGAAGCGATTAAAGAGCAGTATTTGGGTTCTAAGAAGCCGAAGAAGAGGGTTATTAAACCTAGTGAGAAGTTTCGATTTTCTTTTGATTGGGAGAATACTGAGGATACTTCTCGGGATATGAATTCCCTGTATCAGAACCCTCATGAGGCCCGCCTTCTGTTTGGAAGGGGTTTTCGAGCTGGGATGGATCGTCGTGAGCAGAAGAAGCTTGCTGCCAAGAATGAAAAGGAGATTAGGGATGAGATTCGTAAGAAAGACGGTATAGAGGAGAAGCCTGAGGAGGCTGCCGCCCAGAGGCTTAAAGAGGAGGCTGCTGATTTGTATGATACCTTTGACATGAGGGTGGACCGCCATTGGTCGGACAAGGTGCTCGAGGAAATGACTGAGAGAGATTGGCGTATTTTCAGGGAAGATTTTAATATTTCCTATAAGGGTTCTCGAATCCCTCGCCCCATGAGGAGCTGGGCCGAGAGTAAGTTGAGTTCTGAGTTGTTGAAGGCTGTGGAAAGAGCTAGCTACAAGACCCCTTCTCCCATTCAGATGGCTGCCATTCCTCTTGGCTTGCAGCAGCGCGATGTTATTGGTGTTGCTGAGACGGGTTCTGGTAAGACTGCTGCTTTTGTTCTTCCCATGTTGACTTACATATCTAGATTGCCTCCCATGAGTGAAGAGAATGAGGCTGAGGGTCCTTATGCTGTCGTCATGGCGCCAACTCGAGAACTTGCCCAACAGATTGAGGACGAGACTGTTAAGTTTGCTCACTATTTGGGTATCAAAGTTGTTTCCATTGTTGGTGGGCAGTCCATTGAGGAGCAAGGGTTTAAGATTAGGCAAGGGTGTGAGGTAGTGATTGCTACTCCAGGACGTCTTATCGATTGCTTAGAGAGGCGTTATGCTGTTTTGAACCAGTGTAACTATGTTGTTCTTGATGAGGCTGATCGCATGATTGATATGGGTTTTGAACCTCAAGTTGTAGGAGTCTTAGACGCGATGCCTTCAAGCAATTTCAAACCAGAGAATGAGGACGAGGAGCTTGATGAGAAAAAGATTTACCGAACCACGTACATGTTCAGTGCTACAATGCCACCTGCCGTGGAGCGTCTTGCCAGGAAGTACTTGAGAAATCCTGTTGTGGTTACTATTGGCACTGCAGGAAAGACTACTGACCTCATTACCCAGCACGTGATCATGGTAAAGGAATCAGAGAAAATGTATAGGTTGCAGAAATTACTTGACGAACTTGGTGATAAGACAGCCATTGTGTTTATAAACACTAAGAAGTCTGCTGATAGCCTTTCCAAGGGTTTGGATAAGACTGGCTATCGCGTTACAACTTTGCATGGTGGGAAGTCGCAGGAGCAAAGAGAAATTAGCCTTGAAGGTTTTAGGGCGAAGAGATACAATGTATTGGTGGCCACTGATGTAGCGGGACGTGGGATTGATATCCCGGACGTGGCCCATGTGATAAATTACGATATGCCTGGGAATATTGAAATGTACACGCATCGTATTGGACGAACTGGGCGTGCTGGGAAGACAGGTGTAGCCACAACATTCTTGACTCTACATGACACGGATGTCTTCTATGACCTCAAACAGATGCTTATTCAGAGTAACAGTCCCGTGCCCCCTGAACTATCTAGACACGAGGCTTCAAAATTCAAGCCTGGGTCAATTCCTGACAGACCAGCTAGACGCAATGACACAGTTTTTACTCATTGAGGCAGTGCTGTATCATGTTTTGGTGCTCCTAGATTTTCAAGATCTTTTTGCTGCAACAGGTAAAGTACTGAATTTTGTTAGATAGCTAGATGTACAAGAGTTCTTAAGTGTTGAAGTTGGCTATGATGTTTTTGTTTCTTTTAGGCTTTTGCTTCTATGCTATAACTAACTTTGAATTGGTGAATTCTGTAATGTACTTGTCAAAAACACAGGAAAATTTTATAATTTAGGATTTGGATTTATCTTAGGACTTTCTCTTTATGTTTTTTAATCTATGCATAAGTTCATAAAAGAGATCTTCAGTTACTATATCCTTTAGTATATGTATACCCATATATGTTCTTTTTAAATGCCTTTCCTATCATATTTTCTGTTCGGGTTACCTTCTATTGTTTGTTTGAGAGTAGTATTTCTTCACCTTTACTGATTTGTAGAATGTATAACAATGAAAAATGGTTAGCATAAAGTAGTCCGAGAGATTTCTTTTATCTTTTCTTTTACTTGTTATTTTGCGGACTGCGTGCCGCAGCCGGGAGTTGGAGATTGATATGATCAGTGCATACAACTAAAAGATAGAAAGGTGAGTCAGGTAAGGTAGCTTCAAGGCTTATTGGTGGGAGTAGAATGCTTATCGATTTGACATATATCCCTTAAATTCTACTTTTCCTGCAAAATATTTGGGCTGCTGCGAAGAAGCTCGCGACCTCTATTTGCTGCTGCGAAGAAGCTCGCGACCTCCGATTTGCAGTAACCTCGCGATCTCCAGCTAGGCGACCTCCGACGTGAGCTTAACATTACAACGTTCATTTGTTGCCTCCGATCTCAGCGACTCCAACTTAGATGTGCTGCTCTCCTCTTCTCACTATTTGAGTATTTTTGTACATATTACCCATTTGAACCCTTTATGGAGTCTAGAGAGAAGAGTTTTTGTGGTTAAAAAAGGAAACAGAGACTAGAGTGAGAAAGGGTTTTTGTGTTTAGGAGAATAGGATAAGAATTTAGATGGGTGGGGTAGGATAAGGATTTAAGTTGGTGAGTGGGTGGGACACCAATAACATCACTTTTTAATTTATTTTTAACTTTTTCTTTGCAAGTTAAATCAATGTCGGCTTTTTGATATAAAAAAAAGAGTAACACCAAACAAGTATATGATGTAATAAAAAATAAGTAAATGCTGTTATTAACTAATATAAAATGTTACTACTTTAATTTTATTACATATACAAAATTAAATATAAAAAATAGTTAAACCTCCTAGGAATCTGCCTATTCACCGCCTAAGTCCCCTAGGCGCTAGGTCGGCCGCCTAAGTGCGCCTAGCGATTTTTAGACCACCGACTATAGTTAAGTAATCTACTTTATGTATTTATTGCAGTCCAGCCCAAATATGGTAAACCCTAGAATCTACTAGGAAAAGGTAGTGATGAATTCATGTAGGCATTTCATTTGTATTAGTCTCCTAAGCAAACACTTACGTTTGTGTTAATTATTTTAAAGTATTAATAATTGGATGCAATTAGATTAAAAAATAAACTAGACAAATTTGGGATAGTTAAGAGAGAGAAAGATAATGGGAATAGATTAGTGGGTAAGTGTGAGTAGAACGTTGGAGTAGTGGATAGAAAAATTCAAAAATAGAGATTAACTATCTAATTTTACCATAAGTTGTGATTTAACTACACCAAAATAACTGTCAATCTATTGCTCCCACTTTATATAATAGATAGAAAGATGTAAGACGGTAAGAGTGTGGATTAGCTTTTACTAGAGAGTACTGGAATATGTTTTTTCCTTTGATCAGTTCGGCTTGGGGGTTGTGCTGCATCAATGTGCTAACTTTTTCTTTCTTTTTTCTTTTGCCTTGTAGTCGTTGTATAAGAGGAAGAAGTATGGCTATAAGACTCAGTGCTATCAAGTCGTCGCCTAGGCGACGCTTAGTCATCAAGTCAATGAAAAATATGTAGGCGTCTGGGCGACTTGATGGGATGTGAGAAAGTCGAGCGCTCAGTTAGAAAAAGGCGACGACTTCATAGCGCCTTGGACGATTGGATTTCAAATCGGGCGACTTGGAGGGTGTGGTTTGACCCGAACTTAATTAGGTTAAAAAAGGAGCAACTAAAAGCTTTAAACCTAATCGTTCGATTGGAACAAGCCAACAAACAAGAGGGAGAAAGGGGAGAGCAAAGGACTTACCGGCATGACTCCGTCAGCTCGCGACGACTTCAACCTCCGCGTCTTCAGCAGCTCGCACATCAGGTATGCTTCTTTTTCTTCTTCCCTTCTTCTACTCTTCTTCTCCAATTCTCTTCTTTCCTTGTTCTACTTCTACTCTTCTTCTTCTCTTGGTATATCCTTCTACCCCAGTCCTCAGCTCGCGACTTCTTCTTTCTTTTCTTTCTTTCTTCTTCTTCTTCTTTTTGGGGTATTTTGCTTATTCTTTCATTTATGTAACATGAGTCACATGACTGCACTGCTGCATTGTTGTTGCTCAATTTTTTTTAAAATATGATATGTTGCTCTGCTTTGTTGACTACTTGATTGTGTTTTGCTCTTTTTGGGGTATGCTTTGTTGTCGAAGAATAAAGCTTTTTTAAAAGTAGATTTCCAGAACCAATTTTTTACTAACCAACTTTCCTAATAAATGATTAGATTTAAGGAACCATTACTGTAAATGTATTCTGCTTTGTTGAGACTTGAGTGCTGCTGCCCAATTTTTATATGACATGTGATGCATTGTTGTCTTATGCTTATAATATAATTATAAATTGTATTTTGATTTGATCATGTTCACTTCTTGTTGTGACTTGTGATTTGATATGCTATGACCTACATTATGAGAAAAATAAATATATCAATATTCATATAAATATTAAATATATATAATTTTATTCGTGTAAAATTTACATTGTTAACGACTTGTAGATGACTAGTCAGTTGCCTCGCCTTGCCTCGTCCTTTGATAACTTTGATAAGACTTCAGGGAATTGTTCGATTATGTAGTTGACACTATTGACTGAAAGAAAAAGAAGGATTTCAATGATATGTAGGTACTATAACCAAGGGAAAAAAAAGGTTTTTTTTAAGGATATGTAGAATAACTAAATAAGAATTACCTTAAATTTCTAATCTCTTTAGTGCTTAATACTTATCTATGGGAGATGGAGAAAATGAATTAATTAGGACTCTGAACATAGATCTTGTTGTGATTAAAGTCCAATTTAATATAGTCAGAAATATTAATAAAAGTGAACCTGCTTGGTGAAAATGAAAATAAAGTATTAGTCCTTTTTGAGACCCTCTATTGGATTAATTCTTTCTTTAGGTTGTGGTTCGTTGAATTGACTTTAAGACTTAAACAGTCAATAAAGAACTTTAAATTAGAGTTGCACATGTAGGAAGACTGGGGAGATGATTAATCACCCGTTTTCTCTTATATTTCCATTATGGGGTTGGCCTATTAGATGAGTTCATTCCTTTTATCCTCCCCATTTAAGGTTACATATAACATTCCATGTACAGTAAAAAGCTTTATGAGGTTCTGGAGAGTGGCCTCCCACCCCTTCCCGACACAATTGTTGTTGGTCATTTGTCGTCCTCATTGCATGTAATCATCGGATGCAAATTATCTGACATTTTCTTAGTTCGCAAATGGTCTTAAATTTCAGAAGGGTTTTCTAGAAAATCTGAAACAGGTGAGTCACGATTGTGCATTCTTGGTTCTTTCTGCTTAAATTTACTCTCAATTTGCTTGCTCTGCCTAGAAGTGATTGTTTGGTATTGACAGCTTCCTTAATTAACAGTCCATGGAGGTGCTGCCTTTGTTGGGAAGGTTGCATTGCTATATCATCTGTTTCCATGTAATTATATGGTTATTAAGTGTCTCCACTCCATTTTCTCTAATGTCTTTATAACTACCTTGATTGAATGATGAGTTGCACTAGCAAACAGCATCACGGCTTTGTCCAGTTATGATGTTTTATAGCTCTCTCTCTCTCTCTCTCTCTATATATATATATATATATATATATATATATTTCTCTTAATTGTTCTTATCAACATACCTCCTGCGTCCTCATTGTATGATCTGTTTAACCCCCTCCACTCCAAACAACCCACAATTTCCTCCTCCAGTCTTGTATGTTTGACTAAGAAAAATGGCTCAAAGTAGGCAATTTACATTTTGCGTCATACAGGATGAGATTCAACCCCTGGATCAGTCGCAGATGGGGGGTGAACCCCTATACCACGAGGCTATTCATATGATCTCGTTAGGTAGAGTATGAAAGTACCAAAAAAGAAAGCTACTGCTAAAGTGCATAATCCTACAGCCAATCCAATTTCGGCAGCTATTAGGCATGTTTTCCTATAATGGAGGCGACAAACATGAATTTTTAGAATCTTTGGTCTCATACCTACAGAGGAACTACACAATCCTCTCAAAATGTTTGAATTTGAAGGACTTTTGAAATCATCCCCTCTAGTTACCTCTAGTTGTTTGAATGTGAGGTTCACAGATGATACGAATGTTAAGGCAGGTGTTATGAAGTCTCAATGGCGGGAATGGGAGATTATCGGTAAGTTAATAAATAAGAGAATACTAAATATTCGAGCCATAGAATTTATCAAGTAGGGCGAGGTGTTATAATACCACATAAATTTGTTTTGAGATGGGTCTAATAGTTCAACCCTGTCCAGGTTTTTCGCAATGACTAGAGGATTTTGCCTTTATGCAATATGTGTAGAACATAGAAAGCTATGAGATGTCTCCCATATAGTTAGGGTATCCGGCTAGCATAAAGTGAAATTTATGGTAAGTTTACTTTATGTCCAATAAAGTGTTGACACACAGGCGGGAGGGTGATCTCTCTGCTTGCGTGTCAGCACTGTATTGGTCATGGAACATGTTCTTTGATAAGTCAATCGATCTGGTTTTCAGTTCATACTCAAACCATCATGCTTCCAAGTTGAAAAAACCTTTAGTTGGTAGATGAGTATGAATGAATCCCATATCTTAACCATACGGTTTATGAGTATTATTTGAACTAATATCGTGATGTCTCGGTTGTGCTACCTGAGGTTTTAGAGAAGTCGGAATAGGAGAGTACTCTTGGGATTTATCAAGCAATTTATTCCATGGTGATATTCATAAATATATGGGTCGTCTCACAGCTCTATATGATCTGCGTCACACGCCTAATTCTGTCATTGTTCCCAAATTCTAGACAAGCTTGAATCGTTACACTTAGACCCATATCTTCATCAGTCCTTGCAAAGTTCAAAAGCACGTAGAACGACAAATTCAAATAAACAGGTTAGATTGGGAGGCACTATTTTACATGCCTTTTCGCATGAAAGTGAGACTTATTTTATTATCATGTGAGAAATGATTATGTGGAAATATCAAAAATACATGTGAAAATATCAATTCCTTAAGTTTAGTTGGGGCCAAGTAAAAAATAAAATCGGTCTCGAAATCGCACCAAAAATTGACCAAACCACACCGATTGAGCTACACCAACGGTTCCGGTGTATGCAGCAGCGTTAGAATGGTTGGAAAATTGCAAATGCAGTTTGGGTGCGGTTTTGTGAGGCTCCCGAACTGCTCTTATATATATATATATGTATATATATTAAATTTGGGATGTGTGTGATGTATGTATGGATGGCAATGGTGCAGTGTGCTTTGATTTTTCAGTGATTTGGAGCCGCACCAATCTTAAAAATTGCACCGGTTCAAGATTTTTTTATATTAAAACCGCATCGATAAGTTTATATTCTGAATCACATCGACTTGCACTGGTCAAAATTACTAATATTTTTGATTTAATATTTGTTAAATTAGTTTAATATTTTTACAATACATTATAATAACATTCATTAAAATAACTTGAGAAATAGTAACAAGTAATATAAGAATATATGTTTAATTAAAATTTCAATAACATTGTTATAATTTTAACCATATCAACTATACATAAAAATATTCATAAATTAACTTTTGATATGTAAAAATAAAAAAATAATTAAAATATATGTTTTAGTGATTCTTTGATTATATATAATGTGCTATATAAAAATAATAATATTATGAAATATGGAGAGATAATTAAAACAAACATTTATATATAGAGCGGTTCAAGGACCGACAGTGGCGAAGCCAGGAATTGTTGACAGTGGGGGCGATTATTAGAGTATCAAACAATAAATCAAAATTGATAATTATAGTAACAAAAAACGACTTAAATATATAACCAAAAATATATAATATATGTCATTGTTGTAGCCATTAAACTTATACACAAAAAATAACTAGTATAATATAACAATTACAATTGTCCTCTGCGCGTTTTCATTTGTTGAAATTGTTGCATAATACTTTCATTGTCAATGCAATCAAATACATCCTTCTCGATGTATGTAATCAAGCAATCATTCATCAGTTGATCTTCCATGGAATTGCGCAACCTACTCTTAATTATCTTCATCGCAGAAAAAGCTCTTTCAACAGTAGCAGTCGCAACAGGTAAAATTAATGCCAACTTTAGAAGCCGATCTACCAAAGGAAATACAATATGTTTCTTAGTACCTACGAGCTTTCTTGCAAGACCGCTAATCCCTTGAACTTCCAAAAACTCTTGATTTGTCCGCATATCAGAAATGTAATTATCTAGTTGACTATCAAGTTTCATAAGATCTATTGGAGAAAAGTCATTCAAATAAAAGCTAGCGAGATGAATCAATTTGTCCTTATCAAAACTAGCAAAACAATCATTAGGATTTAAGCATGCCACTGATAAAAACAAGTCGGTACTTGCTTCCGTAAAACGATCATTTAATTCTTGAAGTTGCCAATCCAAAATAGTACAAAATATCTCAACATAATAATGGTGAAAATTTGTAATACCTTGAGATTTTCGACTTGATCTCCCATGGAATAAAGCATTCATATCTATAATGTTAATTTTGTGTTTGTTGCAAAATAAACAAACTTCATCAAGTAGTTTCTCCCATCCTTCATCTCTCATAGCCTTCAACAGTTGCTTAGACACTTTAACTAATTCCATAGCATTTACAATGTCTTGATCCTTTCTTTGCAATGCTTGTGATAATTCATTTGTTATTCCCAATATCTTTCTCATCAATATTAGATCAAATGCAAAACCAAATGATTGCAATGACTCTAATAAACCAAAAGCAATACCTTTTTGTTGGTATACCAAACCATCATCTGAAACCTCCTCAAGTACATTAATCACTGAGGAGAACATAAGAATCAAGTTCAAAAGTGTCTCATAATGTGATCCCCAACGTGTGTCACCTGCCCGTTTAAGACTAGTTTCTTGATGTAAGCCTTTCCCACTTTGAAGTTCATTATTCATCAATGCTTCCCCGACTCTAGTAGCTTCTTTCTCTCGAAGACTATCTCGGCGCTTGCATGATGCTCCAACCACATTTAACAACTCAGAAACCTTGTTAAAAAACCAAGCAATATGTTTATGCTTAATAGCAACAGCTACAATAGTTAATTGGAGTTGATGAGCAAAACAATGGACATAAAATGCAAACGAATTCTCATTCATAATTAAGGTTTTGAGACCATTAAATTCACCTCGCATGTTACTGGCTCCATCGTACCCTTGACCACGTATTCTTGATAAACTTAGTCCGTGACTTGAGAAAAAGGTCTCAATTGCTTCTTTAAGCAATGAAGCAGTAGTACTAGTAACATGAATTATACCAACAAAACGTTCAACAACACATCCCTTTCTATCCACATAGCGTAAAGCTATGGCCATCTGTTCTTTGATTGAAATATCACGTGACTCATCAACTAATATTGCAAACACATCATCTCCAATATCACTAATGATAGCAATGGTAGTTTCTAATGCAACACAATTTATAATATCTTTCTGAATATCACTTGACACCAATTTCAGATTTTTTGGAGCATTTTGCAACACAACATTGTTGATACTTTCATTGTGATCAGCAAGAAATTGTAGAAGCTATAAGAAATTTCCTCTATTACTTGAATCCTCATCTTCATCGTGACCACGAAAGGATAACCCTTGACGCAAAAGAAATCTTATGCAATCAACTGATGCATTTAAGCGAATTCGATATTCAAGTCTCGTTTGTTCAGATTGTTTAATAAAAACATTCTGAATGTTTTGCTTTGGTTTCATCAGATCTTGACATTTACTCCAAGCTTGGTTATGAGCACTATTAGGCCCTCAAACATGAATATCAAATCTCTCTTTCTTGCTCCATGTTGTGAACCCGTTAGTACTGAAAGAATCACCACCCGCTTGTTTTCCAGTGTCCTGCCTAAATAGATAGCAACATAAGCAAAATGCTGCATCAATAGCTATGCTATACTCCAACCAATTTCCATATTCTTAAAATCAAGAAGGATTAAATCTACGTAAGTAGCTCCCAATTTGTGTTTATGGGAAGTTATGTTTGAGAGGCTGACAAGGACCCTTTAGCATGAATGCTCTTCTTACTTCATCTTGAATATTAGGATGATACTTTGATATTTTCTTTCGCAACCCGGGGTCTGCTTCAAGATTTTCCAAATCTACTTTATCATCATCCTTTTTCTGATTTTTGTTAGAACATGATCCTTCAAATGCAGAAGCTTTTTTGAATAAAAATTTGTCCATAGTAGTTGCTATCTATTTTCAAGCACTTGTCTGATAAAAGAAGTTGGGAGAAGAACAGAAAAAACAATTCCCAAATGCAGGTTAAACAAAATCTTCAAGAAAAATGCATCAATAATAATGGCAACAGAGCAAAATGCAAACAGAGCATAAATTTGATATTCTACTATCTCAGAGTGACAGACAAAACAAACAAAAAATCCAATTAGACAAGAAATCAAGGAAAACCCCCAATTATAATTCTACTATTATTCCTTACCCAGGTGGGAAGAGCCGAAGAGGTGGTGATGGTCTGATGATTCGTAGCAAACTGATGATGGATGGGCTAAGCAAGCTTTGAAGTGATGGGACTTGGGAGCAGGGGCGAAGCTAATTGTTAGCGAACAAGACCCTGTTCGACTGTTCCACACTTCCACTCTCTAACTCTCACTCTGCGAACAAGCGAGATGAAGTAAAATGTGTTTGTGTCATTGTGTGTGAGGGCATCTGGCATGAATAAAAGAGTAAAGGGTAATACCCAATTTCAGTGGCTGCAATTGACTTTTCTAACCCACAAAAAAAATCTATTTATCATATATTAAAAAAAAATAAAAATCCAGCGGGTGCAATTGACCCCACTGGCTAACAAGTAGCTTCGCCCCTGAGGACCGGTGTACAAAAGAAGTAGTGTGGTACGGTGCGGGGCACTGGTGGTTTTGAGACAAATACTAAAATCGTATTGCACCGGTCGTGGTTTAATTTTTTTTTGCACCAAAATCGCACCGATGAGGCCAATAATTCAGATAAAAATAGGTCGGTTCGACCAGTTTTGGATCGATTTCGATTCAAACCTTAGATGTATGCATTTGGAATCATTATTTCTCATCTTTCTGTTGGTGTGGTCATGTGTGATGCGCTCTTACCAATGGTATACGATCCATTTGATATTGCTTATTGTTTCACTATTTTAGTATTATCTCTTAATTTTGTATCTCACTTTATTATTCATACGACTTATTCTCTCATTCAACTTTTTCTATCATTTGTAAAATGGTTTAGTATTTGAATTACTTTTGTTGTTCCATTTCCTATGGAATTACATAATAATATCTAGATTTTTTTATACATCGACTATGTTAATTGGTTTTGGAACTAAAACGGAATCAAATGAAATTGCATCGCACCAATCATAAACGGTGTCATGTGCGATTTTAAAATGTTCAAACCGCACCCAAATAGTTTCATGTGCGGTTTGAACTTCCAACCGCACCATACTCTACGCTAAGTTTACCAATGAATCAAGTTTAGATCCAACATACTAACAATGCGACTTTTAAAAAGGCTGTTAAAGAAATGAAAAGGGATGATTTATTTTCAAATGTGTGTTTATTAAATTTTTTTAAAGAAAATGAAGTGCGAGGGAAATGGGTGGAAGGTAATAAAATTTAATGTAAATATGGGAAGGTTTGGAAAAAAAAGATATTTTCATTATTCCCGTGTTTCCTTAAAATAAGAAACCTTTTTTAGTTTAAATAACTTTCATGTCCATTCTCTCTCCGTAACTGTGGAACACAAGACAGGAAAGTTATTTTTACAGTTTTCTTTTCTTTTCTTTAGTGAGTTTTAGATTTTATCTTATTGAGTAATTTCATGTGCGTTTGTGTATAAATATTATTTACCCCATATATATTGAACTGTAAAAATATGATATAAAAAAAAGTCGATAAATCTTAACAATAATTTAAATGAAAAGATCCACGTACTACTCTTCTAGGTAAAAAGCCACGATCTTGATTTTTTTTTTAAAAAAAAAGCTGGTAAGGATTTCATAATTTAAGAACTAACTACAATAAGAGAACGGAAATGTACAAGTAATCCACCCACTTTTAAAGTGGTAAAATCATCCAATCTCATCCATTTGAAAATGATTTGGACAGGACCAGTATCACACACATGCAATCTAATCACCCTAACGCAAAAATAAAATAAAATAAATACAATATACATACGTATATACATATAAATAATGCTACTATCACATAAAGATAGTAACATAAAGAACACATACTACTGACGTGGCAGTATGTGATTGATAGTAGCATTACTCTATACACACACGCGCACACACACATATATATATATATATATATATATATATATGATATAACTTGTCAATAACGGACCTGATTTGTTCAATTCTAATATCGACGACGTTAATAATGGTATTTGTGTATTTTTAATTTATAACAATTTCTTGCTATGAATTATATATATAGCGCCCGGCTCTTCAACGAACCATAAGAAGCGAACCAAAAATGAACCGGCTATAGCGACAATTTTGTCTGTCGCTATACCATAGAAAAGCCCGTTTTCTATTCTATAGCGACGGACAAAACTGTCACTATAACCGGTTCGTTTTTAGTTCGCTGAAGAGCCGGACTATATATATATATATATATATCACAAACCCTACCCCAAAAAAAGAATAGTAAACATGGAGAGATCAACCACAAAATTTGACGAGTTCCTATTACAAGTTGAGCTACATGGTACCAAATACTTTCATTCATAATATGGTGCAGTCTACTCTTGATCTTCTCTAAATGTTAAATGGGAAACTATAATAAAAGGGTGGCATATTTGAGGTAAACAAGAAGAGGGAGGAGGGGACAGAAGACTAATAATACACGAAAGCTGAAACATATTGATTTTCATATCACAAAAACATGAGATCAGACTATTATAATTGAATGCAGAATTATACATCCTGTCAAGCTTTCAATTCAGTCACCTATTCGGTATATTTGTTTCATAACTTCTGTAGATCTTCACAATGGAATAAAAACCGGTTGATGTGTCTCGTAGCATATCTTGCTCAATATATAGCTCCTGTAATATGTTAAACTCGGCTCTGTACACAATGCTGTCAAGTTCTTGAGGATCCATTACATGATTGCTGCCAATCCAATATGGCCTTCATCAGTTCTGGATTCTGGAGCAGAGACTAAATTGCGAGGCCTTGCTGAAACATACCAGAGTTGGGGCTTAATAGCAAGCTCAATCAACTATCATTTCCTTAAAACAGTTCCAAGTTTAGTACAATATAGACAAAAGTAGTCCTTAATACTCTCTGAAAGCTGAATTATCTATGTATAAATTGAGACTGACTATCAAATATGGGGCATTGATGTGGGGAATCATTTAACAAATTGAGCTGTTGTTCACTGAACAAGGTTATACTATATTAACCAGACGGTGAAAAAACAAAACCAAAATTGCTTTTAAGAAACTAGACATGCAAAGTTATAAATGCATTTAGAAGGAAAAAGTAATTCTGTTCAACGGCATTCATCAGGTTTTCCTCGCCATATGCACTTGAAATTGATGTATATATCTTGTTTAAACATGGACTTGGTGCTACTATATTCATGAAACTGCATTTCAATTTCTTAACAATATCGAGGAACTTTGAGTTCGCCTCCCTCAGTGGAAAAAGGCTCTTTGGGGATATGATCCGATTTAGGAGGATACAGAAAGAAGAGTTCCTTCTTTTTCAACCGATCAAGATGGTGGAGAAAGCTATGCGATTTTATCTACTATTTTGTGATGTCTAAATACATGTTTGATGTTTCTCCAATACATCAAGAATTCATGGTTCTTTCCATAAGACTCCAAAGTTTAACAATATCCAAAGAAAATTTAGGCTCTGAAATCTTTCAATAAAATAAAATATTGATAACCCCGAGCCCCATCAAACAGGTAATGATTGTTTCCATAGGTGATAGGACTCCAAAGTTTTAACTCGTACAAAGCAAATTTAAGTTTAGAAATCTTAAATAGAAAAAATATTGATAACCCCCAGCCACACGAAACAAGAATGGAATAAAAATAAAAAAAGTAAAGAATAATGAAACAGTAAGGGGCTGTTGGTTTAGGACTGAATACATCTGAATGGCTAAATCGGTCAGCAATTAAGTGTGTTTGTTTTGGAAAAAAAATCGTCTGAATGGCTGAATCGGTCACATGATTAAGTTGAATGGCTAAGTCTGTTTGGCTAAATAGCTGAATGAGCAGCTGAATAAAATAAAAAAATTTAAAAAAAATATTAACTATTATATTAAATAAATTTACAACAACTTCGAATTTTTTCAGAAGGGTAAAATAATAAAATTATGTCATTCAGATATTTCAGACATGTTAATTATCAAACAACTTTTTTCATTCAGATTCAGATTCAGCTCATTCAGATTCAGATTCAGATTCATTTAATTTTTATCAAACAGCCCCTAAGATTAAATTGGAGAAAAAGTAGTATTTGTGATGCCAAAGCTTACCCGAAACATTTGTAATTACATTCACACTTTTCTGATTAGCAAGTGCTTTTAACTTATCTCCTGTAGCTAATAATAACAAGCTCCTCAAATGCTGCTTCTGTTCCTTCGGGCTACTTGTTTTTGACAATGCTTCTTCAAAACCAAGTAGCTCTTGAGGTGTAATGCGAGGAAGGGATAGCAAAATCTGTGGGAACACAAGAAAGTGAGCACACATTACAAAAAAATAAAATTTGAAGTTCTGATAATTTACCATAGTTCTATGTAATAGTGCAAATATGTCGAACAGCCTGAGGAACCCACTAACCTGTCTAAGCGCTGGGTCTCTATCACACAAATAAATGTAGATATCACGACAGAGACCAAGGAGGTCAGAACTGATTACAGCATTTGACTCGAGTTCCAAGCCTTGGATTATTGCATAGAACAAATCTTTTGCAACAAATTCTCGTAATTCAACATTATTAGATGAAACACCCAAGAGAATTACAGATCCAAAGAAGGAAGAAACTTTCGTCACAGCTTCACCATCTGTCCATTTAAAAGCATCCAAACCTATCTGCAGTGCCGAAAGGGCTAGGCCTTTGTGCTTCAAAATAAAGCTGCAATTCAATCACAATTATGAAATAGTGAAAACTCAGAAACCAAATTTGAAAAGTATAAACATAAATAACTTTCACGATTCAACATCAAAGTCACTCTACTAATAACAGTATCTTCAGGCATACCCAACCATAGAGCTCGAGGCAAATGCATCCAAGTCCTTAAGAGAAGACACTTCCGCACGGTTGACATGCCCAGACTGCTCCACTGAAGGCAGCCCAGTATTCAACCCAGGCAAAGCTAATACGGAGAGGAGTGAACAAATCTCACGAGTTAACCCTCGCAGTAGCTTTTCCTCCATTACTTCCACTTTTAAGTCTGACCCTTCAGGTACACAAAGAAGATCTGGAACCTTAGCTCTACCATCCTGTAAAAGACTAGACCATGCACAGCTAAGAGCCTGTTGGGAATACAGCAATATTGGACGCAAAAGCTTTTCCAGCCACACCTCCCACATATCTGAAGGGCAGCATTTAACTAGTGGTATCAATATTGAATGAACAAGTTGCCTCATATGTCTGAACTCCATTGGCTGTATATTCTCCACTAGAGCCAAAGCGACGGAATGAATATCCAAAATTTTGAAAAATGAATCCCCAATTGTTGCTGATAAGCCCAATACGTTATACCTAGTGTCAGGAGTAATGTATCATGACCAAGTTGGATAACCAGAAATGCATATAGAGTAAAAATATCTTTTTTAGTAAAACCTTGGCAGTGGTGGCAGGCTATCAGGTTGTTCCAACCTTGTAGAATAAGAATATATGTCCTCTTTGATTTAATTGTGTTCTTAAAGACATTTAGAATATAAACAATAAGACCTATCATTTTCCCAAATAAAAAGATATATGTCAACAAGAAGTACAATGACTGACAATGTATAATTGAATACATAAAATATCAAAAACAAACAACAATTTTATGAAGTAATTATAAATTGCTTATGTAGAGGTACCTGTAACACCACAGTCCAACATTGGAACATATACAATGGGTTGTACTGTATATAAGGTCTTAACTCTACTGACTACTCCCAAGTGTGCCAATAATATATCATGACTTTTTGGGTGGCTTATACTGGGCCAAGATGATCCAATGCTCTTGGCACAGTGGGTTGAGCCCTAATTGTTCTTGAGGTCAGGTTATTGGTATCAGAGCAAAGCCCTACCCGTTGAGGCCTAAATGCTACACTGTATGGGCATTGGGAGCTACCATAAGAAAACTACACTGCCTGGGTTTGATCATGAGAACTGACTAATCCTGACAAGGACATTAAGGGTTGACCATTGATCGGATCCTGAGGACTAACTGGTCCTCGTCACCTATAGAACCCCACACTGCCTGGTGTTGATCCTGAGAACTGATTGGTCCTGACGAGAACATCAGGGGTTGATCCTAAGGGCTGACTGGTCCTGACGAGGCTGTCAAGAATTTAAGTAATCCCAGTCACAGAACTGAACACGTGAGATGGACTGCATATATCAACTCTACTATGAAGAGTATCAGTAATGTCATGACAAGTGGTGAGCCAAATCCCAACTCAAAGTCAAGCTTGAAGTCATTACAAGTCTAACATAATCAAAGTTCTAGGTAATACTAAAATGGATCAGTGGCCAAGTTTTACCAAAAGAAAATTCTTCCAGGGATATGCACAAATAATCAACACAAGGCTTGTAATGTTTGTAAATAATCAAGATGAATGCATAATGTAGAAGAGGAATTAATATTTTTATTCTCTCTTTGAATGGGTAAGATTGACCCAGAGTTTGGGGATTAGAACCAACCCCCTTGTAGTTATCCCTTCAAGACCTGAGCCATTAAAAATCTGACTATAGCAGGGTAGCATCATAAATTATACTCCCACCGTTCCAAATTAAATGCCCAATTTTGACTTTTAAAGTCAAATTGATCATTTTAAAAACTAATTATACCATTTTTACCAAAATATAGATGAAGAGATTATAACCAAAAGAAAGTATATACTCCCTCCGTCTTGGATGACTAAAAGTACAAATCTTTTTGTCCCCAAAAGGATGAGATAAAGTACATAAAGTGAAGAGTAAATATGTCATTTAGTGGAGTCCATTAGTATAAAAAAAATAAAAGTACTCATCACTTTATATAATTTTGTAGGGCCACTAAGGATAAATTTGGAATGTTTTTACTCTCTTTCATCTTTCCTCTACTTTTACTTTTCTTAATGTGTACAAATTGTCATTTGCTCATCCTTTGGGGAACGGAGGGAGTACAATTTACTACTAACCCCAATTTTTATAATTTAAAAAATATATTTATATATGCTTAATTATTAATTCTAAAAATAGTAAAGTCAAAACTGGACATTTAATTTGGGACGGAGGGAGTACATAATCAACTCAACAGTTTCTCAATTCTCAAATTTAACTCCACTGCCTCAGAAGTATATTACGTACCCACTATCTCTGATACCCTTCAACCAATTTCGTATATCAGTTTCATTGGACTCTGCATAGCCTTCCTTATTCATGTCAAGCTGAGATCCATCTGTAAAGGTTAATGCACCTTTAGCCAATTTAGGGTTTCCTTCCCCAAGAAGACTGGTTCTCTCGACATCACTAATAACCATTGCAGCTTTTATTTCTCCAGGCAATGTTAGAGTAACAGGCGGAGACCAAAGAGAATGTATAGCACGAAGCAGCTGGGTATCAAAACGTGCAATAGTTATTACATTTGTTCTTTCAGTGAACAAGTGAATAAGATGGATCATTAACTACATTTTATGGAAGAATTTCATTCACTAGTTATCTAGAGCAGCACACTTACTTTTAGGAGAGGAGGCAGCATCCACGACAAATGAGAAACTAACGGATGCCAAGGAGTAGAGCTTTCTATTGAACTGTTTTGTAAACTTACATTACCTTTTCTGACACCACTCCTCTTAAGTGCCTTCTCAAAGAATGTCACAGTGTGGAAAAGTGACCACATGAACTGTGTCTCAGAACACAACTGAACCAGGCCTGCTGGGTCAGATAAATATGCATTTTGCCATTCTATCTGTACCCACTGTTTGCTTAAAGGTTCAAGCAACCAGGCTAAAACTTCTTGCTGCTGTTGAACTCTGCACCAAATTTAAAAACTTGCAAATAAACCAAAACAAAAGACATCAAGTAAAGACAGATAAACCTGTTATAAGAAAGTAATTACCCAGCTGTAGAAGCCATAATAAGAAATGCTTCCCCTAGATGATTATGCTCCCCGCGAAGCAAACCGCCTTCTTTTTGCAAACATGACATCGTGTCAGCTATCGACTATAGCATAACAGTACTAAAAGTTAGTAACCAAAATATCACCATAGCAGGACAGCAGAAACTCATTAGAAGGATAGACATTGAGAAATTTAAGACCTAGATTTGGTTTGAGGAATTTGAAAAGATCCCTTAAAGTTCAGCAGTTATACATGGATAAGTATTGTGCATGTATTATTTCTTGTTTAGTAACAAATCTGCACCATAACATATTAGGTAGAGATCACTTGATCTCAAAAAAAATTATAACTATGAATTGATTAGGCACCAAAAGGGGGCGCCATACACTCGATTGAGAGAAAGACGGATTAAACCTTCCCTATTTTATAAGTGGGATCCATCCCACTTTAGATGTTATGTTTCTTTTTGCCTAGGAAGCAAGGATTTGTTATCCCGGGGAACGATCGCATCCCCATACACGATACTCCTATTCTCGGAGATTCTTGGGATTCTCTCCTTTATAACTTATTATAACTTATGTGTTTTGAATTATGTGACTATTTTTGTTAAATGACTTCATATTTATATTGTTTGTTGGATGTTTGTTATTTTTCTCATGTATCTATTTTGTTGAATGTTTTATAGCTTTTCTCATAAATAATGTATATAAAATTATACACACACACACACACATATATATATATATATATATTTATTTATTTAATTTAAAAATATATATATGCCAAATCCTCCCACACCCGAATCTCAATCATTTAAGATTTGGCAAATCGTCCTACACGACCCACCTGTATCCCTGCTTCTTAGCTTTTTGAACACATCTAAAGAGAACAGGAATCTTGTGTAATATTTGTTAAATTTCCCAAATATTCTTTCTTTGTGGACCCATCTCTACTCTACCTTTCTCTGTTTAAAAGTTGTAGAAGTTGTTAAGACACGGGATAAATATGTAAAGTTGATATAAGACAACTGTAGAGAATGTATTTCCTTCATTCAAGTTAGTTTTCTCTATTACATTGATTGGTATATATATACAAATGTAAGCCTAATACAAGAAGAGGAAAACAGGGAAAAATGAAGTGTAAAAGGCCTAAGGCATGTTATGTTTTATGCTAAAAGGCGTAAGGCATGTTATGTGTTATGCTACTAAGATTTCTAACATCTGCTAACATAATATCTGCTAACACTCCCCCTTAAGTTGGTGTATAGATATCTAGCATACCTAACTTGAAACATAATGGATGAAACATCTTACTACTGAGACCTTTAGTCAGAATATCAACTAGCTGATGATTTGTTTTTATAAAAGGTAAGCAAATAAGACCACTGATTAACTTTTCTTTGATGAAGTGTCTGTCAATCTCAATGTGCTTCGTTCTATCATGTTGTACTGGGTCGTTTGCAATACTAACGGCTGCCTCATTATCACAAAATAACTGCATAAGCCCTTTAGTTGCAACACTCAAATCTTCTATCAAAGTGCGAAGCCACATTAGTTCACATATACTCAAGGTGATAGCCCGATATTCAGCCTCAGCACTAGATCTTGCCACCACAGACTGTTTCTTACCACGCCAAGTAACAAGATTACCTCCAACAAATGAACAGTAGCCTGATGTAGAACGACGATCCTCAATAGAGCCAGCCCAATCTGAGTCGTAAAAAGCTTCGACTCTCATATGACCATTTGGTTCAAACAATAAATCTTTTCCAGGAGTAGACTTGAGATACCTCAAAATTCTGTAAACAGTTTCCATGTGACACTGTCGAGGATCATGCATATACTGACTCACTATTCCCATAGCATAGGATATATCGAGCCTAGTATGAGAAAGGAATATCAATCGTCCCACCAAATGTTAATATCTTTCTCTATCAACTGTAGGTTCTGTGCCTCCTACTAGATGATGATTAACTTCAATAAGAGAATCAACAGGCTTACATCCTAACATGCCAATTTCCATTAAGAGGTCAAGAACATACTTCCGTTGAGATAAAAAAAATCCCGCTGTAAGATCTTGCAACTTCAATACCAAAGAAATATTTCAAAGGTCCAAGATCTTTGATCTCAAATTCTTTGGCCAAACTTGCTTTGAGATTAGCCATCTTTTCTTTATTATCACCTGTCATCACAATGTTATCAACATAAACAATAAGAATGACCGTCTTCCCATTTATCTGTTTGACAAATAGAGTGTGATATGCGCGACTCTGCTTGTATCCAAATCTAATCATTGCTTTGTGGAATCTACCGAACCAGGCTCTGGGAGATTGCTTTAGACCATATAAAACCTTTCGCAGTTTGCAAACCTTACCCTTGGTGACAGATGAAGCAAAACCAGAGGATATTTTCATATATACTTCTTCCAAGTCACCATGAAGGAATGCATTTTTCACATCCAATTTTTGAATATCCCAGCCAAAGTTCGCTGCACATGAGATTAGGGTAAAATGCAAAGTCGACCACAGAACTTTAGTGGTTTTTGGGTATTGAGCCCCCTTTTGTTGGTTAATGCAAATTGAGCTCCTTTCTATTAAAAATTTTGAATTTTGAGCCCCACGGCGCCACATGGGCGTTGACCGCCTACGTTGCAGATCTGACGTGGGCATTTTTTCCACGTGTAAGAGCTGACGTGGCCCTGTTCTAATTTTTTTTCAAAAATACGTCCAGTTGCAGGATTCGAACTCAAAACCCCCAATTTGAAATTTTGGTCATATGACCACCCAAACACCACGAGCTTAGCTATTATTATTTCGCAAGGATTAACCTATATAACAAAAATATTCCTTAACCCCAAATAAGAGAATATAAATAATAATTAAGTCATATTTAGCACTTGGGAATATTTGATTGAGAATGGAAATCTTACTTGGGTTCAAGAATGGTGGGAATTGAATATCTTCATTTTAATGTTTGAATATGTTAGGAATTATGTGTCAAATTTTTGTTACATTCTTATTTTCTTATTCAACATTTGGTAATGCTCATTTAACATAAAGAAATATTATAATTTTTTAGATAAATTACTATTAATAAAAAATCTAATATAATTAAATATGACAAATGGGTAATTTATATGTATAATTTATTGGGTTGACGCCAGTAAAAGTTTAAAGACAAAAAGTGAGATTGAATTTTTTTTTTTAACATAAATTGAATAACAAGGAGAGATAAAGTAAATAATGAATAAAACCTTTTATAGAGAAAATGTAAATAAATAAGAATTACTTTTTAGAGACATTGTGAATAAATTATTTTGAGATAAAAATATTTATTATGTATTTTATCTCTGAACCTGAGGAGAGAGAAAGTCTGTACTAGACAAAACCCTACCTTTCTCTTTCTCTCTCTCAGTTCCCAGCTTCCGCCATGGCCGCCTTAGCTCAGTTCGTAGATGGGTTTCCGACAACCAGGCTCTTCAATCAGGGATACTTTTACACATATGACGACGTAATCTTCCTCCCTCACTACATCGATTTCAGTTCTTAAAGCTTCATGTTATCTGAGTGATTAATTCAAGATCAAACCCACGATGTTGGTTCTTTAGTGCAATAGACTACTGTTGTTTTTTAGAAAAATGTAATTTAAAAAAACACCACACACTAAAATTGCAACCATTTTACGCACAGAGAATTCTAACATTTCTTCAAACACCACGCACTCAAAATCAAAAACAAAACCTATAGCTCGGTTCGAATCCTACAGTTTTTTTTCGGATCCATCAAAGTCAACTGTAGCTTTAATTTTCCCTCACCTGAAAATGTGGTTCCGCTGGTCAAATCGATTGATGCTACCAAAGTGAAGCTTTACAAC
This sequence comes from Panax stipuleanatus, assembly GCA_020205555.1. Taxonomy (NCBI): domain Eukaryota; kingdom Viridiplantae; phylum Streptophyta; class Magnoliopsida; order Apiales; family Araliaceae; genus Panax; species Panax stipuleanatus. The sequence goes on along the minus strand of CM035123.1, from coordinate 95,357,725 downwards.
GCAGATCCAGAGAAAAGTTGAAGCTCAGGAACGATGCTTTCCGGCGAGATCTGAGCGGATGCATTTATCAGATCTTGAATATTCATGTAGATCCTGCCTCTAACTTTCCCAATATCAACCCTCACAAAAAATGCCCCCACCCAAAATGCTCCTCATTATCAATTCTCTATGAAATTCCCCTAAAAAAATAAAAATAACGCCCAAAACGCCTCTGAGGAGGATGATGGCGGCGGTCAAGGCGCAGAGGAAAAAGGGAAGAAGGGAACAGAGGACGGGGGAGGGGGAAGGGGAAGGGGAAGGGAAAAGGGGAACAGAACAGAGAGGAGAGAGAGAGCACCTGGGTTTTTTTCCCTACTCTTTTAATCAAATGATCATTTCTTATATTTGATTAAATTAATTTATAAAAAAAAAATTACAAATTTATATATAATTTTAAAATAAAAAAATTAATTGATAAAATTAAAATTACATTAACTAAAATTAATTAACTTTAAGATTTTGTAATTAGATTTGGATAGAACTTAATTTAGTATATAATTTATTTTTTGGGTAATCTTTATAGTTATGATTGTGATACTCGAGTAGTCTCATAGTTAAAATTTCAAATTTTAGATTTTGGGTTCGAATCTTGGGAAGAACAGGTTTTTGGCAATTAATTTGGCAAAAGTACACAAAAGTACACGTGAGCGGTGCCAGCTTGTGCCACGTAGGCGGTCAACGCCCATGTGTCGCCCTGGGGCTCAAAATTCAAATTTTTTAATAAAAAGGGGCTCAATTTGCGTTGACCAACAAAAGTGGGCTCAATACCCAAAAATCACTAAAATTCAGTGGTCGACTTTGCATTTTACCCCAAGAAATTATGATACGAACAGAGTTCATCTTCGCCACAGGAGCAAATGTCTCTTGGTAATCAATTCCATGAGTTTGAGTATACCCTTTTGCAACTAGCCTTGCTTTGAGTCTCTCAACTGTCCCATCTGGCTTCTGTTTGACTGTATATGCCCATTTGCAACCAACTGATTTTTTTTTCCATAAGGAAGAGTAACTAGTTCCCATGTATCATTCTTCTTCAGGGTATTCATCTCCTCAATCATAGCTTGTTTTCAATTCTCATCACTGATTGCTTCTCTCCACCCCTGAGGAACAGATATTGAAGACAAGGAAGAAACAAAGAAGTGGTAGGAAGCAGATAATTTATTATAGGCTAAAAAATTATAGATAGCATGTTGAGTACAAGATCTAATTCCTTTTCTGAGAGCAATAGGAATGTCAGTATCATCAGAAGAACAAGTAGGGTTAGTGATGATAGATTGACCGGGTCAGAATTTTTCGTCAATCTATCGACTCGAGCGTCAATGGTTCAACAAATGATTTCAACATGTGAAGCATCAAATGTGACATATTTGGTAATTATTTCTGTAGCAGCTTCACGAATCCAAGTGTTTGTGGGTTTGTTTCAGCAACCATGCAAGCTACTTAACATAACGGGACTTTTACATTTAACATATTATCATGTGGATTTTCTATAATGGAGGAAGGCTGAACTTAATACATGTGGCCCACGGATTAAGCTTAATATATTCATGCAAAGTGCAGCAAGCACGTGGACATCTAATTACATTTCAAGCATTACATTATTACACAATTCACATCAGCCTTGGTGTATCCTAATTCAGCAAGCTTATTCATGTTAAAAGGAGGTGGGTCCATTCATTTCATGGACATGCAAAGGAAACTTGTTCAAGTCACAGCAATTCAATTCTCGCGGAAACAAGGTTCGAACACGGCAATTATGGAATTATTTTTGGATTCTAGAAAATTAGTTTTTTTTAGAATTATATTGTAATTAGGATTTATTATTAGTTAAGATTTACTTTCTAAATAAGTTTCTAATCGGTTTATGGAAACAAGGGATTTGTATTCCACATTGGTTAGGAAGTCCTATTAGGATTAGAAAATTTGTTACTATTGTTATTAGGATTTGGATTATTTTTAGTAGTATAAATAGAGGTCCAAGTTGATGTAATCAAATACATTATTCAGATTATTAATATACTTGTGAGGTTATTCTCTACTTTTGGTTCGTTGAAGAATTCCCTAGTTATTTTTTTAGTTTTTCTTTGAGATTCAACTTTGACTTATCATACAACAATACATAGTTATGTATAGCGTATTCTAACGCATCAATCGTCGATTGTACCGAGATTATCGCTTCAATATAAGCGAGGTTCAAGAGTCGTTGGTGTCCATTCAACGCATATTTCCGAACGCGAAACAATTGTACCAAGATTATCGTGTTGCAAGCAATCCATCCTACAACTTTGCTAGAAACGATCGGGGCGACGACCACCTCACGCAAGCGTGCCGTGGAGTCTATCAGTTAGGATTCTCACCATGAACATTATCAAGAACAAGTGCGGAGCAAGGTTGGTGTAGTGGTGCAAAAATGGTGACCTTATTCTTACCTTTTGGAACATAGATTCTTAACTCAGGCTCAGACTTATGTAACTTTCCCTATGTAGAATTATCAGAAACAACAATAGGAACAATAGGAACAGGGCTTGTAATACCAGCCTCAGAAGGGATAGCAGGAACAGGGCTTGTAATACCAGCCTCAGAAGGGAGCGTCTCCTCCTTATCAGTAACATCCTCCCCCTGCGGAGAAGAGGAAGAACAATAAAAAGGTTCTAATTCCCAAAAAATTACATCCCGAGTGACAAAAATTTTGTTAGGAGGAATGATAATTTTTATAACCTTTTTGGGTTAGAGAATAACTAATGAAAACACACCAAAGAGCCTTGGGATCTAATTTGCCCCGAGTGGTAGATTTGTCGTGTACATAGCACACACACCCAAAAACTCGAGATAAAGGAAAAGGACTGGTCGTGTGTGAGAAAAGAGATAGAACTTTTGTTCCCAAGTATTCTAGAAAGAAGGCGGTTAATAAGAAATGTAGCAGTTATAACTGCATCTCCCCACAGAAACTTAAGGTTTGTCATGGTGAACATAAGAGTATGGGCAACTTTTAGTAAGTGGCGATTTTTCCTTTCCGCCACTCCATTTTGTTCTTGAGTTTTAACACAAGGAGGTTTAAGAATGACTGTCATGCTAAGAGAGGTAAGATTCAAAAACACAATGTTGCTATATTCACAACCATTATCACTATGAAATTTTTTGACTTTAGCATTAAATTTGGTTTGAATCATTTTATGAAAGTCCTGAAAACAATCAAATACCTCAAATTTGGAACGCAAGAGATAAATCCAAGTGACACGAGAATGACAATCAATAAAGCTAACAAACCATCTGAAACCAGAACGCGAAAACAATCCGAGAGGGTCCCCACACATTAGTATGGATAATAGCAAAAGACTCAGATTGCCAACTGTTAATAGCAGAATAGGTCAAACGTTTGTGTTTACCGAATTCACATGGTTCACACAAAAATCGAAGTTCTGTTACATTGCTTAACTAAAGATGGAAATAAAGACTCCAATACTAAAAAAGAAGGATGTCCCAAGTGCCGATGCCATTGATGAAGAGAGGTCAGGCTAGAGTCAGAAGTAGAGTGAAGAGCCTGAGTGGAGGACATGTTAGACGAGGGAACATCTAGATAATAAAGAACATCAACTGCACTACCACTCCCAATCGTCTGTCCCCGTCACTAAGTTCTGAAAAACACAATGATTTGAAAAAAATGTTACTGAACAGTGTAGAAATTCAGAAAGACGTTGGACAGATAATAAATTCGCAGTAAACGAAGGAATATGAAGAACAAATGATAATGTTAATGAAGGAGTACAAAATACAGAACCACACTCGGAGATAGAAGACAGGGAACCGTCAGCTACTCGAACCTCGTCTTTTCCAGAGCAATGCGTGTATGAAGTAAAGAGGTTTGAGGACCCAGTCATATGTTCGGAGGCACCTGTGTCTATAATCCAACTAGTGCAAGTTGATGAAACAAAAAAGGCACAAGAATGGATACCTGACTTGGCATAATGAGTAGATTTGGAACAGAATTTCGAAAAGCTGAAATTTCCTCAGGAGTAAGTGAAGTAGTTTTTGAAGTACTAGCATCAACAGGGAGTGGTGGAGAAGACATGTAGGCAAAGGATCCACGTCCACGACCGCGATTTGATCGACCTCCATGCCCTTTTGGACGCATATGAAGTTTAAAGCATCGATCCCTGGTATGATTCTTTCCCCCGCAATAATCACATTCGCGGGACTCCTTTTCAACAGAAGACTGAATGGGGAAGTCATGCTTAGAATATGAAGCAACCAGGGCTGATCGGTCAACAGGATTGAAGTTTAGAACCATCACCCGACGTCTACTTTTCCTCTTGCTGGACTCTAGCATGAGCCTCTCGCAGTGATGAGAAAGGTCTAACCGATCAACTGTGCTCGAACTTGATCAAACTCAATGTTTAATCCAGCCAAGAAATCAACTCGATCCTCATTAACAAACTTTTGATAAGTAGTTGTATCTTCCAGACATTTGGCTGAAAAAATCCGATAATGATCGAGTTCCTATCAAAGTGCATTAATCTCTACAAAATATTATGCCACAAGCTTCTCCCCTTGACCTAGCTCTCGGATTCGTTTACGAATGTCATATGCCTTAGACATATCACCGGAAACAGAGAAGGTTTGAGAGATAGCTTCCCAAAGTTCAAATGTCGTGTCTAAGAACATGTAACTATTCTTTATACTGGGTTCCATTGAGTTAAAAATCCATGTTTTTACCATGGAGTTATCAGATTTTCATTCTTCTTGGGCCAAACCTACTTGAGTAGGCATGGTTGTTGTACTAGTGATAAAGTGTTGCATCCGGTTAGCTTCAATTGACATACGACATGCTTGTGACCAAGTTAGATAATCGTTTCCATCCAACTTAAATGGACTAAGAACCAGAGCAGAATTGTGATGATGATTTCTAATCAACTGCCCTTTATTAGTTTCAGTAGAACCATCACTATGAATGGAACCAAATTAGGCCATGGTGAGATAATAGGAGCAACAAGAATTATCCAAGGAAATAACAAGGATAATTTTTAGGCTCAAAAACAGGGAATTAAAAAAACAAATTAATGCATTTAATTTGTTCTTTTAGGATTCACTCTTATATTAGCCCACTTAACTAGCAGTAATAGAATCCATTAAGTAGCTAACAGTATGCATTAGCAAGAGAACTACCGAGCAAAGACAAGTTTGAATGTCAAAACAACCCACACAGCTCAGCTGTAGAAATGTAATAACCAACAAAACAGTGCGCCAATGATGGAAACAAAAGCCAAGAGCAAAGCCAACAGTGTATTCAATATCACGTTGCTGACTAAGCCAACTAGAGAAAATAAAGGGTGCAAACCTGATCAAAACACTTTAATACCACTGTAGATGGAAAGAGGCGAGAGAATCGACCGGACTGGAAAAAGCCATGGCGGAAAAGGTCGCCGGAAAAGGCTCACGCGCTGGTAGAAGTCGGTGCATGGCGTAGGCAGTCGACGAGTGGGATGGCGCGTGTGGCGAAGGATCGGAAAATGAAATATTCCGGTATGATCGCCTAGCACTGTAGAACCCTAATATGATCTCAATTTCTTCAACAAAACTGATCATGCAAGGTAATCTATGATCGGCAGTTGGAACAGAGGAAGAAAAAGAAATGGGACAGAGGAAGAAGAAGCAGGTCTTCTAATGGACCAAGCTCTGATACCATGTAGAGAATGTATTTCCTTCATTCAAGTTAGTTTTCTCTATTACATTGATTGGTATATATATTCAAATATAAGCCTAATACGAGAAGAGGAAAACAGGGAAAAATGAAGTGTAAAAGGCCTAAGGAATTTTATGTGTTATGCTAAAAGGCCTAAGGCATGTTATGTGTTATGCTACTAAGGTTTCTAACATAATATCTGCTAACAACTAAAATATCCTTTTTTTTGGTACATCCCAAAAAGGAAAGCAGTAACTTAAGTGGGATGGAACGAGTAAGATAAATTATTTTTTCTCAAAAAAACAAATAATAATTGGTGCCAGACATAATTTAAGAAATTACTCCAATTGGCAATTGAGTCGCTTTTTCCCACCAGGTTGGCATCATTACACACCATTATTTTGTTCCATAAAAGACTTTAGTTTATCTCCTACAAATACTGCTTGAAAGAAATCCCAAATTGCTCTCTCCAATTCAAGACTAAACTTCTCTTTGTGTTTTCTTTTCCTTTTGATAAGTTCAACTTATTCTTGCAAATGAAAAGTCGTCTTCTCACCTCAAACTGATAATAGTTATCTACATTATTATTTGATATGAACACCAAACTAGGATTAGAGGATTATGAACTGTCGTATGTTCAGGTGAAACTTGAAAGAGGCGATATAAAGTGATTAGAAGCAAATTTGGTTTTCAATGGAATGGTGGAAAGGTAAACCTACGCATAGTGACACAACTAAACCAGATCTTCAAACTTTATTTCCCAGTGTTTGACTTCGTTTTTGACCGAACCTTTGTAGGGTATGTGATGGTTCTTGTATTTGTTTTTTGGGTGACAATATGGGTTGTAATTCTCTCATTATGTCCGAGCCTAGATTTTTCCACTTCTCTTTTTCACACAATGCTCCTATGGCTCATTTATTATTCAGGATTGGAAGCTTTTGCACGAAACTATAATTTTACTTGAGTATGAATTATTGGGAGGCTAAGGATTTACTTCTCCGTTGGACCTTCTCAGCTTTGTTTCCTTTTCAACTTCTCTAGATAGGAAATTGTGGTCTTTGGAGTCTTCAAGTTTAACAAATTTTTATTTTTTTCCTGAAAATAATTTATTTTGGCAGCCAATCTCCTATTAAGTTCCCCTTAGCTTCTCGTAATGAAAAGGCCAAGGTTCCCTCAAAACTTTAAGATTTTGCTTGGTCTTCAGTAGTTAACATCATAATACTAATGATTTGTTGCGGAGGAGAAGACTATAAAATTTCATTGCCAAACTTGTATGTTATGTGCAATTAGAGTTCTGAGTCTCATGAGCATTTCTTCCTTAATTTCTCAGCTGCCAGAGGTTTGTGCAACTACTTGTTTGGCATTGTGGACGAGGCCTGGGACTGCCCATTGTCTATGGAGAGTTTTCTTCAAATCTGCCATAAGGGGTTTGGAAGTTCTGAGGATGGAAAGATCTTACTGGGATGTGCTTCATTTGCTCTTTTGTGTCGCATTTGGACAGGGTAATGCTGGAGTGTTTAATGATTGTTATCTTTCTCTTCCTTTACTTTGGGATGGAGTTTCTTTACCTTCTTTGCTTTGGGATTTAGGGGATTATGTTTTGGACATCCGCTAAGTATTTCAAGGATAATTCCTTGTCCTCCATCAAAATTTTCCTATTTTAAAATAGAATTTCTACTCTTACCCACCCCCACCCCCAAATAAAAAACAAAATATTCTTATCATTGCAACTTACTACATTAAAATGAAGTATAAACTTTTCCAAACAAATGGTGGAGACAATGAATCACCTTCATGTGAGGCAGAAGGCTTTTCCCAGCTGCTTTTGCAAGCCGAATAAATGACGTACAAATCTGCAATCTTGCATGCCGAGCTGTGCTTGTTGAAGGGTCCTGCCAAAATTGGAGTGCTTGATAAATACACATCTAAATATGATTCCTTGACAGCTAACAGAAATCATACAGGCAATGATTATGCAACATACCTTTACAACAGAGGGCAGTGAGGTTAGGAGCTCAAATAACTTATTGATTACACTGCCAAGAGCGTCTGAGCGGTACTTCAGAAAGGGACCCAGTGCATCTAAATGGTGCCCGAGTAGTTCCACAGGTGCCGGTTCAGTCCATTTCAGAGAAAGAAGTAGTTGAAGTAGACCTTCAGTTCATAGTAATCAGAATTTTCAGCATATGATGAAAACCTTCAATTCTTTATAATGTATGAGGAACAAGTCATTGGAAAACCTTCAAAAGTTCTGCCCAATGAAAGTTGAATTTCAGAATCACTCCCTTCATATTCATTAGCTCCATCATAAACTGCACTCACAACATTCTCTAAAGCCAACTGCATACTTTCCAGTACAGCCAAATTCTGCACCATCAAATTGTAAATCATGTCAACAAGTGTTGAGATCAACACATCTTTATTATTACTATTTTTGGTAATTAAGTTCAATAAAAATATGAATTAAATCTCAAAACTGACAATTCTTGGATATAGAAAAAGTAATCAGTAAACTCCAAAGAGGAAATGCAAGAGAGAGTGTCTGCAATCAAACCTGAGTTGGCGTTGGAGCAATCAAGAGGCTCTTAATGATCATTATGATTCTCTCGGACACCTTAGTAGCAGCTAGAATAGGCTTGCTAAAGGTGATAAAACGAATCAACTCCAGCTGAATTGAGGGTATATGCATCAGTAAAAAGAAAGACTAAAAATATAAGACATAAATCAGCAGTTTTCATCCTAATTAAAGTGTTAGATAAGGCTTCACAGACTTAACTTCATTGAAAAGAACAAGGTTCTTGTTCGTGAGATTGCCTTAACTAATAGACTAAGGTGTAACAAGTAATGCCGGCATCTGTTATTTAAATTAGGAATTTGTCAAGGGATGATGATTTCTTCAATATTCCTATGCAAGTATTTTAAAACCAGCATGAATAGTTCAAAAAGTATACCTTCTGTTGCCTACACCAATCCTTCGGTTCTTTTCATTTTTCCTTTTATATACATATATTGTATTAATAGCTGTTGTCTATAAGCTCAAAATTCTTCCATCTTTCGGAACTGATTCCATCTACTAATTCTAAATTAAATCTTCTTGAAGATTTCTAGAATGTTGAATTTTCAGCTGGCAAGAGTTCATTTTGCCAAGCTATTATGAGCTACAATAATGGCAGAACTTGACCCAAATGGCTAAAATGTATACACATGCTGGCCACCAAGCCTTTGTACAAGAAATCAAGAAAGCAGAAAGAATCTTGACTCTTAGAACATTTGTAAACTCTTTCAACTCAAACCGTCAGCAATCTGACTATAAGAAACCATTCAGTTTCCTTTCTTACTTCAGATAAAAGAAGTCCTAAAACAAGAAATAAGAAGCGGACATAACGTATAAGGCCTTAACAAGAACAGGCCACCAATCAGCTACACCTCCAAAAGCCTCCATTTTTGAGACCCAAAGCGATATAAGAGACCACACCTTATCCTACAGAAAAGTAAGACAAAAACATCTAATCTCTATTCTTAAGATTCTGGCATTCTGCTTGGTCAAACCCCCCAAAGGATTATGTAACACACATAGCACCACAATCTGCCCACCTATCTTTTCTTTTCTTTTTCAGAAGTGCAAAACCTCCTTTCCTAATGCCACCAAAACCCCAAAATAAAAAAAAATCATACTATTAGAAGTCAACTGGACTACAACGTAATCTTACAAGCTCCTAGACAGTCACCATATCATCTGCTATGTATTAAATCAAAGCATGGGCCTTGCAAGCATCCTTTCAATGTCTTTCATGTAGGTAAATCATAATCTAAAAGCAGACAATAAAGCATTTGGGTTTCCTAAAAGATCTATTCAAAAACTAAAACAGAAGAAAAAAAAAAGATAGAGAAGGAAACCTATACATTTCTCGGGGAACTATTGACAGAAAAAGAGTATAAAGTTATTGAAAGAAGAGGAATAGCCATGCAAGACATACCAGCCTAGAACGATACTGACTGAAATCCCCCTTGCCCTCAAAATCATCATTCCATAATTCCATTGTCCCAAAAGAATGGGCTGTTCCAGGATGTACTTTTTCTTTCTTGAGAAGGCGCTGAAAAGATATTTCCAGCATAGCACTACAAATATCATCATTCAGAAAAGTTAAAATCATTCTCTTTCCATCATCAGCCTGTCCGGAAGCAGAGCTTAGATTGTTAACTGAACTGTCTACAGCTGCATGTGCAACAATCTTTGGCTTGGACAATAAATCTCTCAACAGTGCCTACCATAGAAATGAACAGGATATATCTATAAGAACCTTACAAAGTGCACAGCATTTTATTGAATTCCTAGAAGAATTCTGCAAAAGATATATATCACATACCAGCCAAAAGAGTAGAGATTGATAGTGAAGCGCTAGCTTAAAATGTTGAAAATATCCCAGCATCTGAAAAGATATTTATGGAGTTACATTACACTTTCATATGGTAGGAGAAGAGAATCACTACAATAAAGGAGGACCAAGAGTCTTCCGTAGGGGAAAAATAATCCTAGTGAGAACTTATACAAAAACCACATGTGAGACTGAGAGGTGGTCTATTTTAAGGAGCAGTGTTGAAAGCTTGATATGCATTGTTTAGCCAACTTGGAGAATTAGCCTAAGCTTTCCTCCTTTGACATATGCTATTCTAACAGACATAAAACACTTACTAGGAACTTAAGCAACCGTATTAGAGGTTTAAAAAAGAAAAGCAACGAAAAAGGTTAATTATGACAGTTGTCAACCTGCCCCCATCTTTTTTCACTTTCACTTCTCTCATTATTTCTCAATAAAAAGTATTTATTCACATGGGAGAGAAAACTGCATTAAGGGCAGCCACTGAAAGATTGATATAGATCGTTTGATGAATTAAGTAGAACTTTACGGGAATCTGGTAGTTTAACATGCCAGGCAGCATGACTTTAAGAACGGCTACTAGAAGCTCTTAGGTTAGAGTTTCTACTTTCAATTAGTTAATCAACTTACAACAAAACTGTGGGAGAATAAAAACATAGCTAAACAGAAAAGGTAAAATTTTGAGTGCGGCAGTCAAATAATGAAAAGATTGAGCAAGTTCATAGACACCATTACACCAATAATACTTCCTTAAATTTAAGAGTAAGCAAAATTACCCGCAAGATTGAGCACAGTGAAAGCAAATGAGCTAGAAACACAATTTACATGGGAACAAAACATGCTGCAAAGATTTTTATTTCATTCAAAAGGTCTTTTCGAAGTTCGAACAGAGGCTCAAATTTGAGGTATTATAGATTGAATTCGTACTAAGCCTTAGGATACTCCTTTGATGTAGAATTGGAAGGGAGAAACTTCACAATAAATTTTAAATGAACCGAGATCTCTAAATTCTAATTCACCTTTTGGTTGTCCAATTACACTGTAGTTTAATTAATAGTACCACCTCCATCCTGTTTTAGATGTTCCCCTTTTTTGTGTGGCACACAGACTTTTAAATTGTGCTAAAAACATATTTATATATTTTAAGTACAATTGAATATATTAAGATACAAAAATATATTACAAATAGAATATCTAAATCTGTTTTCAAGATGTCTTAAATCCGTGAGAACGCACCAACAAGGGGAAAACAAAAAGAAGGGAAGAAAAATATAAGTTTGTGCAAGTCATGGCATCAGGTGAAGGGAAGTCTTTAAGAATTTGGATAGCTAGTCATGGTATGTTCAACTTATGCACATACATAATTCGGCTTGAAGAGATCAGGTCTAGTATAATATAATATAATAGCAAGTTGGCATTTTGTTCCAGGGAAAAAAAAAGCAAGTTGGATACATGTAGATAGCTTATTTTGATCCATCGGTGTATTTCTATCACCTGTGGACTTCCACTGCCTGACAAGAAATTACATTCATAAATCATAAAAAGAACAACTTTACAACTAATTTCTTGAACATTAATTATATTGGAGTCCGGAGAATACTATGAGTAAGATTATGTGAACTGGCACGAGGCTAGCTACACTTGTCTACAAATAGGAAAAATGATAACAAGCAGTCCAAATATCCTTGTATAATATTTTTCTTAGTTAATTAGATGCAAAGTTGTTTCATCACAGTGAATCAAAATTTGCCTAGGATACTGAAGACCAATAAATTACCTGCTGAAGATAGAAAGAGAGTCTTGAGCTATCACCACTGATACATTGCAAGTTTAAGGAACCCAAAGACACCATACTCTCGCATATATATTCTGCAAACACCAAATCGGTCTTACTGATAACACCACCACCAGACCGAGATCTGTACAAGAAGTCGCTAGATACATTCAACAACACCTGAAAGATATTACTCATTGCGGAGTCAAATTCAGAGGCTGCGTCAATAGGTCGCTTCCTGCAAACCAAGGACTCAGTCATAGTGAGAGTGTAATATCCAGATTTCACATATCATTTTCCAAATGACAAAAGATTATCACTCAAAAGGATCTATGTTGCATACCTTGAGGAGACGAGCTTGAAAAACTCACATGCATGGAGATGAAAGTCGGGTGATGAGAGTAAGATGCTACAACTGTTACAAAGATAGAGCGCGCGGGGGAGAGAGAGAGAGAGAGTTGAATACTCGATGAAAAAACTCTCAAATCAGAATGCATAAAATAAAAAGAAAACCATACCCATGAATTATGCCATATTTTAAAAGATCAGGTATAGGAGCCCACTCAGCATATGCATTGACAGCATTCAGAGTAGCTGTTACTGTGGCTGCATGCTGTTTTGCAATGTCCAGTTGTTGCTTACCTGCTTCACTTAAAGCAGCTCCAAAATGCCTCTCTAGTAGCTGTGTCACGGAAATAGGAATCACAAGTATGCTGAAACATGTATCTCATGTGAATAGTCATGACAAAGACTTACAGTGTACAACAATGGCAAGATTTCTGGCAACGACTCAGTAAGCCCACGTAACAATAGCCTACGCCAGTCACCTGAGTTTAAAAAATCGGAAATATGTGATATCGAAAGCAATGGACAAACAAAAGAATTAAATAATTTGGTATAACATACAAGATAAAACAGAAAAACAAAGCAAAAGTTCAGAAACAATTACCATACCAATATTCTTTTACATGTTTTAATTTATATATTTAATGTCGCCAGTGACGCAGGTATGAAGAAACCACTATTACAAGGAAAGTGTAGTTTCTGAAGATTTGAAAAGAAAAAATTAATAACTCATGGACGCTTAAAATAGACCTTCCAAGTCTTCATTATGGACTGTAATATCTTCAGGAAGCCACCTTAGTATCATCGAGACCAGCTCAGCCTAAAAAATGTTAAAAAGCAGTCTGATTACCTTAACGTAACTGAGTGAAATAAAAGCCACAAACAGAAATAGATATTTACTTGTATAGGACCACTGTTGGAAAGAGAAATTAGAGATGGAAAAAGTTCCTGCCACAGACTTAGACCTTCTCTCCTGACTATCTGTAAAAGAGTAAACCAATAACTACCTAAGCTGCTAACGAGTCATCACCAACTTGAATAATTCAACACTACGCAAAAACCTCAGCAATAAGAGCAGCCGTCTGACTTTTCAAAGCCCATTCTTCACTAGGGTTTGCAATTTCAGACGTTAAATCAACCGCAGCATTTGCGAAGTCCCTTCTTTCTGTAGGGTTTAACTCATCCCACCGCAACCGCACTAAATGCTGCATACAGTAAATAGATATGACGGTCAGAACTTGAAAATTGCAGAGATTCTATGATCTTGCCCTATTATACATAGATATACAAGATTTTATTGTTTTCAAAAGTTAAATGAATCACATCATTTTAAATTTGAAAATATCTCAAATTGAATTTAATAAGTCAAAATTGATCTTATATAGGAACGGGGGGAGTAGATACTGGATTTACTCCAGAGCTGCATATGGTATGAAAGTTTTACATTTAAAATGTACACACTTATAGTTGAAGGTGATTACTCTACCATCACAATAGTAATATTAGAGTTGATACTTAAAACTTGCGTAAGTGGATATTTTAACTACAGTTTCTATGTAGATACGGCAAGTAGGAACCACGAGCTACATTTTTCAACAGTCACCATAGTAACAATCAACATAGCAACAAGATCCTCAAACCAAAAACTTTTACTGATTGATAGCAATGATAAGGAAAATTATAATATCTACAAAGAGTAAAAATAAAAATTATAAAAAAAGGGGAGAATGAGCAAGAAACATAATGCAGACCTGCAGCATTTTTAAAGCATGCAGCCGAATTTCAGAAGACCAATCTCTTTTAACTAAAAGAAATGAAGTATTTGCCAAGACACGTACATCCCCAGCTTTTACCTGCAAAATAGTGAAAACCATTAAAATTCAGCAGCATGGTGTAATTTCTATCACAAACTAACATCAAACATCTCATTGCTACAAGTTTTGGCGCTGACAGCTAAAATGTTGAAAGTTGTTTATATAGTTTATCGAGGATTCAAGGATAAGCACTCTATATATTTGGGTATTTTCTTTTAAAGGTTCTCAGGTTTTGGTGGTGAAATGGCTATTAGAATTCTTTGGAGGTGTAGCTTCTTTGTGACCTTTCGGGTAATTGACATGAGGAATGCTGGGATGCTCAGTCAACAGTATATTCCACGTTTGGGCTTCCACTATGAGAGCTTTTAAAGGGGTTATTCAAATGGATTAGAAGGCAATTTCATAATAAATTTATTTCTTTCAATATCTTTCTTTAGTTCTTTTCCACTTTAAAGGACACTCTCCACTATAATTGCATTTTAGTAGTTTTGCAGAAAATTTCTATTATATGGAAGAAGAAAAAAAGAGAGAACATGTCAGCTCAAAATTCGTGAGGTGGAATTTCCATAAATTTGATCAACCCATCTTGTCACATAAATGGGGTTAAGATATCATATTCAAATAAAAAAGACGCAGACTAGAAAACTACATAACCAATTTATTGTAATTTCCTAATAGTTATCAATATGCAAAAGCACAATCCTTGCAAAAGTATGATAAATACTGGAAGAAAATTTATCATGTTCTCCAATTCAAATAAGTTTTCTCTCTCATCCAACCTTCCCCTCTATCTGCCCCATAAAACATCTCTGAATTTAAAAAAAGAATAGGTTTTAAAAGAGAGCGGGGGTAACGAGCAAAAAGTAAGATACTATAAATGGAAACATCCTAAAGAAGGTCGCCATATATCAACTTATAATTCAGCAATCAACTAACAAGCCATAACCAGAGTATCAACTATATATGCTTAAAGTAGAAAGTGTTACCAAATTATCAAATATCAAATTAAATATTGGTTATGCGCTAAGCATAGGAGGTAAACAATAATAACATTCCGAGATAGATTAGATGACCAATTGACAAATTCTTAATGCTAGCCAATGTTCTAAAAGGCGCTAGGCGGGAGGCCAGGGGGGCCTAGTGCCTAGGCAGGGCCTAGGCGGAGCTTAGGCGAATTTTTTTATTTTAAGCCAATTTTAATATTTTATCTTACATTTATCCAAACAAAATAATAATATAAAGCAAAACAATCTATAATAAAGATAATAAAGGCCTTTACTTAAAGTTCAAGCACATATCCATATTGTCAATGTCAAAGTTCAAACACAAACATGCAATTGTTCAAAGTTCAAACATATCTTTAACGTATTAGTTTTATTCATAAACAAGATTACTATTAAATAATAAAATTTAAAATTTCAAGAATTCATTTCAATATTAAAACTTAAAAAACTAAATATAAATTTAAGAATTATATTGAATTAAACTAAATATTACAAATGTATCATCATTTATATAATTTGAAGTTGATACAAGTTCAAAAAATTACAACTATAATAAAATTATCCATTTTAACTTGATCTTGTTTACTTCTTGTTGTGATTGATATGCTACAAACTGCATTATGAATATGGTAAATTATTAGAAAAATAAATATATCAAGACCTAATTTGGGTATTTATTAAAATTAAAAAAACCTCTCCGCCAAGGCCCCATCTAATTTTCTGGAGGGATTTTTTTACCGTCTTAGGCCTAGGCGAGGCGCAAGCGAGGCACCAAGAGGGGGCCTAGCGCCTAGGCGGGGCCTAGGCGGGGATTTTTAGAACACTGATGCTAGCACAAGACCCTATTCAATTTCAAGTGTTTACATGGTTCGAGCAAAGCCATATTGATACACAAAGAGTTCGTAACTGATGCAATTCTCTTTACGCACAAACAATAATTTATAGTACTTTTAAGTACCAAGTTTAAGCTAATTTATCAAAAAAATGCTAATCCAATGTGCTTGCAAGGACAACCTACCCATGGAAGACCTCTAAATGTAATAGGACCAAAACAAAGAAAAAATGTACAAGTTAAACTTGATATGGATTTGGTTTTAACTATAAGTTTTATCATGTTTCCATCTTGAGATAGAAAGGGAAAAGGTAAATTACCCTAAACAAGCTCACAACACATGCTGAATCTGTTATTACTGTGTAACTTATTAATAATTTAAATTATAACTCACCAAATATAGCTTCAGAATATCAAATTCAATTCTATATTGAGGGCAAGTGTTTAGCTAGGAAGTAGGGATTTTTCGTTACCTCGACGAACTTCCATATCCCTGCATTGGATAGTCAAATTCTCTGGGACTCTTGGTGATTCTCTCCTCCTTTATAACTTATATGTTTTGAAGTATCTATGATTATTTTTGTTATTTTTAGGACTTCAAAACATTTAAGTTATATTGTTTGTTGGATGCTTTTTGTTCTCTAGTAGTATCTTATTTTGTTGAATGTTTTATCTCATATATATATATATATATATATATATATATATATATATATATAACTAGACACATAAGTATTAAATATATAATAAATTAATAATAAAACATATGTCGAATCCCCTCACACCCGAATCCCCATATTTTGAGATTTGGTGAATATGTGTATTCCCGTATGATGCACCTATATCCCCACACCCGTAGCCACTCTTCTTAGGTGTTTAGTAAAAGGGCAGCCAATGCACCCCACAACTTATTTAGATTGCGTTCTTAACATAATCACTTATAAGTGCAGAGCAACTTAGCAAGAAATCAATCGTTTTTCATTACATAATTGTGGAAGCACGTATAAGTTAGAGATAACTCAAACTTAATTATAGAAAACTGAAAATATATATATAAATATATTAAAAAAATATTTTTTTAAAAAACTGATAATTATCACGGATGAGGAAATTCAAATAGACTAAAGTCCGTAGAGATAAATATCAAGGTAATTAAGCTTAGTCTGTAGAGATAAATATCAAGGTAATTAAGCTTAGTCAGAGCCGAATTAAGATAACAACATAGTATCTGAAATATAAGCTTTTAGTGACTTTGTTGGCAATTAAAGAGATAACCAAAGCTCTTTGCATTCAACTTTCAGGCAGTGTCATATGTTTTGTTCTGTTGCAGATAACAGGTAAAGGCGTTTATGATTATTAAAAATTGCCCATAATGCAGTATCTCCAGATTGAGTCTATTTTACTCAGACATTCATTAATCAAAAATAATATGATTTAAAAAAATCCAATGCTTAAAAATATTTTATAATCTTCAAAATGTTACTCCCTCCACTAGTCCCATTTCTCAATTAATTAGTTCCAAAAAAAGAGCCTCCTCTCTTTGATGGTAGTACAAACTGAGACAATGTCCTCAAGTTTACCAACACAACTCCATTATAATGCCATCACTACTAAAATAAACACTATAAATTTCATGGTAAACAAAGGAACAAAAATATATCCTTAACGTCTGTGAATTTTGCAAATGGGACTCTTTGGAACAGAGGGACTACAAAATTTGGATACATCTTCATACATTACTGATTAAAATTTTCCTGAATAATGAGTACCCCATATTTATCAGATTAAAAGAAAAATCAAATATTAAATTTAACAAAAGGTGGCATTCCAGGTAGAATCATATTTAAAGTAGCAAATGGAAGAGGTCCAGAGACTAAAATAAAGCTTAAAATGTACTGGCAATGTCAAATGTCAAATTGCATTATTATCTCAGAAATATAGCAACCCATTTAAATTCAACTAAATTGGGATTATTTGGTAGGAACAAAAAACAGAATAAACTTCAGCAATCAGAAATACAGAAACCCATTCAAATTCAAATAAATTGGGTGTATTTGGTAAAGAAAACAGCACAAAAATCAGCAAGAAACATGGTAATAATTATATAAATTCAAAATAGGATGACAAAAAAAAACACACACACACACAAAAAGGTGGGGATTAGAGATGAAGAGGGATCATACGGATTCTAAGAAAGAAATAGCTGATTTGCGAGTATCTGGAGAAGATTTCCAGTCAAGAACAGCGAGTATGGCTTGAGCCACATTACTTGCTTTATTGCTGCCATCTTCTTCCATAACTTCAACTTGACGCCAGTATTATTTAGAGTTTAACTGCTACCCGTAAAGATTTGCTTATAAGAGAGGTGAGATAGGGGAGAAGAGGAGAGAGACTGTAGAGTGTATAGCTGTGGTGAGAGAAGAGAATTGGGGAACAAGAGAAGAAGAGGAAAGAACAAAGAAATTTGGGAGAAAGAAGGGAGAATTTTTCTTCTTTTCTAATTACCAAAAAAATGTTTTGATTTTCTTTTTTGGGCAAGGTAATGTTTAGAGGGGTAAAAACAATTTGTCTCTGTATCAAATATTGGGACATATTTATTAAATTTAATATATTTTTTAAAAAATTATAAAATTATTATTAATTTTTTACTGTCAATTTAAAATATTTCTAATTTTAAATTAACACAAATTTTAATTTTAATCAATACAAAAATAAATATAGTAAATTATCTAAATAGTATTGCTTGATTGTAAGTTTTATTATTTTATAATTTTAAATGAGTTGTCTCAATTTAAAATTTTAAAATATTTTAAATTAATTTTAAAAATACAATAATAATTATCTAATTTGAAACGAAAGAGTACTACATAAAATTGTCGGAGAGTAAAGTAATTAATTCGGTTGTGGTATCTTTTTTTAAAAACAAAATATTTGGTCTAAATTAAGAATTAACATGAAGCATATATATATATATATATATATATATATATATATATATATATATATATATACTAGCTGTGTTCCGTGTCTTCGGCACTACATCGACGGTGGAATTTATTCTAAACTTTGGACAGCCCAGATAATTTATTGAATGAGCGAAAAATTCAAAATCATTTGTATTTTGTTAGATAGATACATATAGACATAGTCCACCTATGCATGCACCAAAGTTAAATTAGAATGTTATGTTTTTAGGTTTAAATTTAAATGACAAATTTAAATTTGGATATTGTTAAATTTACAACATAAAATATTATTTCTATAACAAAAGTGTCGTTATAAATCCTATAACAATATTTTTCACCGTTACTATACATCTATAACGACGCTTTTGTTGTGAAAATAACAAAAAATATTGTGGATTTAATTTGCTTTTCCTTTAATTTGCTACCTTAGATTGAAAAAAATATTTGGTCAACAATTAAATATCTGTACGTGGTCTTCTATACTTGTTAGTTGTGATGGATCTGATTATGGTGAAATTGGTATCAATTTTACCGTAGTAAATTCATATGATGCAACAAAAAATTATAAAACTTATCAATTCAACAATTTCTATAATCAATGCAATAACAAGTTATAAAATTTATTATCAACTTCACTCTAATTGGATCTACTACGATAGAAAGAAGTTTCTCTCTTGCTTAAAGGAGTCATTTTTATCACCTTATGCCATACTTCTAGCTGATAGAACGTTCTGTTAATTAATAGTAAACCTAAAGAAAAAGCCTAGAGACCATCCATAAAGAGAGCTATCAGATCATAGGAGTATTACATCGGGGACAAGATAATTAATTGACACTTTAAATAAGGTGGACATTGAATCTATTAGAATGAGCGTTTTGAGCACAATGGGTGGAGAGATGTAAAAATGTAGATTTTAATGACAAGAATATTTGTAACGTAGTTAGAGATTTAAGGCGTGATTCGAATGATGAAAATGATGCACAAACTGCAATCAATTATTTAAAAAAAGTTGAATATGCTAATGCGAGTAAATTCTTTTTTTTCGTGTCAAACCAGACGAAGACAATCGCATAGCTTGTATTTTGCGAATATTCGTCCGATCAAGGTTAATGTATCAACGTTTCGGAAACGTGATTACATTTGACACTCGTATAGGACAAATAGATGTAATATGCCGTTTTTTTCTATTTACTCGGGTCAACCACTATTATCTCTTTATTTTATTTAAATTTGCACTGTTAACGGATGAGACAGATGACACTTTCATTTAGATCTTAGAGACGTGCACTTTCATTTAGATCTTAGAGACGTGACTCGAAATCAAAGAGGATAGTCGTGACAATATTTAAAGTTCATAACATGCTAATTAGACATACGGTGTATCACCTCAATTAGAACAATTAGCATCACATTGAGTCAGACTTTTAGTATTAATATATAGGCCTAAATATGAATTAATAACCCAAATTTTTAATTTTTTTTCCACTTTGAGAATTTTCTTCTCAATTTTTCATCTCAAATTTTCAATTAAGGGGCTAAACTTTTAATTTTTTCTACTTTAAAGCAATGTTTTAAATCTTTGACCGGACCGGGCCGGCGAATCGGACCGATAAAAATCGGAATCAGTCCGTCTAACGGTCCGATTTGAACCATTGAACCAACTTTGATAAAAAACCGTTAAAATCGGTGAACCGACTGGTGCAACCGGTTAACCCAGTGAATTGGTGACTGGTTCACGGGTTTGACCGGTTTGTTTGGCTTCTTCTTCTCCTGTGTCTCACGAGTCACGACGCTTAAATTACCATTATCTCCGAACAAAAAGGCTTCTGTTTCTTCCTCTGTAAAGCTCTAGTAGTTGGCTGCTGGTGAACCATGAAATCAGATCCATGAAATCCGATCAGCTGCGGATGGGTCTTGCTCCTGTTGATCCGTGTGTCTTTCCGATTGGATTTCATGGTTTATTTATTGCTGCTGTTTATACATGATCTGATTTGGGTTGGTTTCAGTCATTGATGGTCCCGTTGTTTGGGCTCCCTGCGACTGATTGTTTTCTGGTGGGTTATTCCATCGTCGGAGCTGGGCCGGAAACTATGTTGTCTAGGAGGTCGCCAGAGCTTTCCGGCTGCTCATAGCCTTCATTGGTTGATGCGCCCCATGTGGCCCCTCGTGTTGCTCCCCACTAGCTGATCTTTGGGCCCCATGCTTTGGTGTTTTGTAGCTGCAAGGATCTGTTGATTGCCCACGTGGGCTGGGCTGATGGATTAAAGGGATCCCACTTGTTGCCTTTTATTGGTTCCATTTGGGCCCAAATTGATTAGCCGTATGTGGGCTAGTTTTTACTTCTGCTAATGGTCCCAAAGTTGTTATTCTTGTGTAGACCTGGAAAAAATGGCCCAAGCCCACGGACTGGGCTTTGGATCGCAAAATTTTAGCCCACAAAACCCGGGCCTTTTTGGTCCGTCCGTTTTTGGCCCAGCTCGTCACCCGTCCGACCCGATTAGGCCAAACCCAAAAAAGTAGCAGAAAGCCGGCATTAATTGATCTCGGCCCGCGGGCCGGTCCGGCCGCCACGGACTTTGGGCTGCAATTTTTTAGCCCAGTAAAACTCGAGCCTTTTTGGTCCGCCCGTTTTTGACCCGGCCCGTTTGGGCTTGGCCCGCCCGTTTACCAGGTCTATTCTTGTGTTTGGCTAAAGGTTCCCTCATCATACTTTATTAGTTATTTTAGATAAATTAATTAATTTTATATATTTACTAAATATTATATAATATATAATAATAATTAATTTATTTAATTATTTATTACATATTAATGACGTCACTAGGTCAATAACGGTTCGACCACTGGTTGGACTAGTGATCCATCCACCCGGTACCTTTTTCGGGTTAGATGAACGGTCCGAGTCTGAGAACATTGCTTTGAAGATTGTCTTCTCAATTTTTTCAATTAGGTGATTGTCATGTATCGTTGTCATGTCATCAATTTTCTGACGTGACACTATCAATTAGACTTAATCATAAAAAATTAAAAGCTTAATATTCTAATGGAAAAAATTAAGAATATTATCCCCAAAGTGAAAAAAATTTAAAATTTAATCCCCTAATTAAAAAAATTGAGGAGACAATTGTAAGACCCCAACTTTTTATGAATAAAGATTTAATTTTCTCTAAATATTATTCTAAATAGTAAGATGAAAATTTAATAAATACTATAGTTATGAGTGATATGTGCAAATTTTACAAAGTAGGTAAGTTGTTGGAGAATATTTGTTGTGTCGGAGAATATTCGTTTAGTCGAGGAATATTCTTTTTGTAGGGGAATATTCGTACAACGACGCAATCATTGGTGGACCCCACAACAGAATAACTGTCGGGTATAGAAAGCGACAGAAATAACCTTTTTATAAAATAACGGCAAGATTTTTACCATTGAACTGTTAAAATACTCGGTGATAAAAGTACAGTAATACGCGTTGTTCCACAGTAGCACGCGGTATTGCACAGTATCTCTAATTATTGATTCTTACGTAAGAAGTCACTCAGTTTCATTCAATAATTGTCACAGTAGTTACTACATAGTATCTCATATTATTGATTCAATTATTATCACAGTATCATTTGCACAATACTTTATATTATTAAATCAATAATTGACACGACACAGTTACTCATATTAGTATTAGCATTATTGACAATGTCTAGAAAGTTCTGTCGAGGAAATGAGTTAGGTTATTTAATTGCGCGCCAATAAGGAGAAATCCTTATCGGAAAGCCCCCACTTTCTGGGAACGATCTGATTGTCAATATTGTGAGTATAATATTAATGATGGATAATTGTTGAAAGATTATAAATGTGTTGATTGAAGATAAGTGATTTGTGATAGATATTTATTCAATTTTTGATATAAAAATACAGTGGTTGTCATGAGGTGTTTGTTGTAAGTTTGACTTATTATTTCATGGAGAGACGTGCTAATTGTTCAAACTGTCGGCAGAAATTACTTTTAAGTTTTTGTTTTATTGTTATAATAATAATAATAAAACAGAAAACTTTTTGTATAAAATAATTTTTTTTTTGTATAAAACAGAAAACTTTTTATAATATACATAAAGTTATTTGTTTTATTAGAATATAATTAGAATATATTATATTATATATAAAATTATTTGTTTTTATTAGAATAATTTAGATAAATAGTAAAATCAGACGAATTTTAGAAAATTCACTATTTAGTTCGTGATTATTTCTAAATAGTATACCTCCATTCTCCTATAAATAGGTCGCTCAGTTAAGCAATGAAACTCACACCAGAATCAGAGAATTCTTCTTCTATAATATTGTGCGTATTTCTTTTTAGTATTAGGATACTTTGAGTGTAGCTAATAGTCAAGATTTTATTAAGATAATCTTCGTTATACCATCAGATTTAGTCTCCTACTAAGGTAAATGATATATTTTCTTTCAATATTCGTAAAGGATATCACTTATTGTATACTCGTATGTAAATTTACTTTCATATTCGTATGTGATATTACTTCATAGCTCATAAGGGTTGTTATTCTATTCCTTATTAATATGTAGGAAATAACATGTCTACGCGGACTACCTGCATACTTGGTGAATAACCCTTTATATTCATTCTTTATTATATTGTTGAAATAATCTGTCTACGCGGATTACCGCATGACTAGTGAAAATTCATTTGCAGTTTCGTATATTATTTCATTTCATATTCCTAAATCTATA
This sequence comes from Panax stipuleanatus, assembly GCA_020205555.1. Classification (NCBI taxonomy): domain Eukaryota; kingdom Viridiplantae; phylum Streptophyta; class Magnoliopsida; order Apiales; family Araliaceae; genus Panax; species Panax stipuleanatus. The sequence continues at coordinate 95,334,148 of CM035123.1, read as the reverse complement.
CTTATTATAGTAAGTATTGCTTCTATAATTCCTGAAACTGATTAGAAATTCATTAAGGTTTACGATTCATCTAATATCATTTCACTAGAATATTGGTCTGAATTTCTTATTAAATTTTAATGTTTTCATGTCGGAGTACTATTCATTAGGGATACTATTCATACGGTTATATTCATGAGTACTATTCACAACAAAATTTAATTTTCTTTTCTTTGTTCAAGTTATCTTTTATGAATCTTATTCTTGAAATTGAATCTATGTTTTGATCTTCATGTTGACAATTTGGACATTCTTGAACTCTGAATAAATTGAATTATAAATATCTAATATTTATCCTTGATCTCAGTGGATTCATTCTTTATATCATTTTCATAATCCTCAGAAGTAAATTATGGTGGAAGTTATTTTTGGCCCGTAGTGCAAAGATGAACTATTGATTGATGAATATCTTTGGCCCGTAGTACAAAGATGGACAGGTATTTGGCATGATCATGACCATTGGTGATACAAATTATATTTTGGCCCGTAGTACAAAGAGAAATTATTGATTTGAAATATTTATTTATTGGTGTTATACGGATAAAATATTGATGATGGACTTTTAAATCATAGAAGATAGTAGACATCATGCACTACTTGACTCTTCTAATGGATTGCTATATCCGTTACAATTGTTGATCTAAAATTTGTTGTCTATCATATTCTGTCAGATTTTTCACTGTTGAGGACTAAGAATAATTTATTCTTCATTATCTTAGTCATAATATTCTTTACTGAGCTAGTTGAGCTCACCCTTTTCTTTTTGTCCCATTGTTCTTCTCAAAAAATGAGAGTGCTGCTGGGACTAGTCGGGGAGTGGAGTAATGATCCAAGATAGTGCTATAGTAGTCCTCACTATTTTGTAAAATAGTGTGTCAATAATTATAATGAGGACTTAATTTGAGTGTGGATATTTTTGTATTATGTCCAACACAGTATTTGTATTGAAACTCACAGCTTGTGTGGTCGTCTTTTGCACGACAGATTAATAGTTGCAAATAGGAAGATTTGTATTTGAATTCCTGTACCATGTATTTTGACGACTCAAAATAGGTTGTGTGGAACCTATTTTACAGTTAGGTATCAGAGCTTAGGGATATGACCTCTGGTGGAGATCTGGATTAGAACTAGGAGAGTAAAACTTTCGCTAGTAGTGTCTTACCTAAGTTTATTTGTTATTCAATTGGTCAGTCGGAATATAGGGATAATGTGTGACATGTCAATTTCTTTAATTAACCCTTGTGTTAGTTCTCAGAAGGCACTACAGTAGATCTAGAAGGGGGGTTGAATATATCCATTTTATTTTCAAACATCTTTTACATTTTATTTTGTATTGCTAAGTAATTAGCATATGACAAACATAAGAATCATTTCAACTACAGTGGAATAAGTTAAAGATCCCCTTCATAGATATCTTGTTAATCCATTGTTCTATAGTTAGTTTAGATATAAGTGGTTATTACAGTTATGGCAGTTATAGCAGTTAACGATACATAATGTACATGACTGAATGTAAAAGACACAAGGAATTTTAAGTGGTTCAGAGACTCAAGCTCCTAATCCACTCTTCTGCTTCAACAAGCAGGGATTCCACTAAGGAAGTCTTTACATCTTTGAATCACTAAGATTCCTTTAAGGTCAGCAGCCTTGGAACTTCAGTTCACTTTAGAACTCTTCAAGGCCAGCAGCCTTGGAACTTCAGTTCACTAAGAACTCTTCAAGTCCAGCAGACTTGGAATCTCTTGTATCCTCTGGTACAGCAAGTCCAGCAGACTTGACTTTGATTTAGTCCCTCGGACAAGGACCCCTCAGGCCCTGGCTACTTGTTGATGTTGTTGTTGGTGCTGAGCTGCTAAGATGACTTGAAGCTTGTTCATCCTTTGGTACTTAGCAGCTTGGTGTGATCCTCCTTGGATTCTGCATCGAGACTGGATCACCCTTTGATGAACTGCTAGGATGTTCATGAAGCTTGACATCTTTGAGTACTTAGCAGTCCATCACTCCTTTGGTGCGACTGATCTTTTGGTTGATGCTTGTCTTCATCAGATCTCAGCTTTGCACCCTTTCACCACTTGAGGTCTGCTAAGTCTTTGCACTTTTGGTAGACTCCATCTGGCACTTAGCATCCCCTGAACCTTGCTTGACTGATGTTCAGATCTGGTTCTGCATCTGTTATTCTTCAGCTCTTGGTGGTTCATGGTGATTCGTAGAGTGGCTCTTTGGATCTTCTTTCTGGTCTGCCACTCTTCTTGCTATTTTCTTGGCCTTTTCGGCTCTCAGCTTAGCTGCCATTCTTATTGGCATTCTCATTGTTGTTGAGTGAAGCCTTTATCTGTTAAAGCTCTTCTCTTAGCTTGCTTCACTTCTACTTTTGTAGTCTCACTGCCACTAAGACATATTCTGTTCAGCTCTATAGAACTCGTAGAGTCAATAACTTATCAGCCTAATAACTCTTCAACTCATCAACACTTCATATTTGAAGCTTCAGCTGTTAAATACCCTTCCACAAGCTTCCCGTTGGAAGTTATTTGAATTGCTTCGCAGATTTTGAGTTATTTGGTGCATACTGCTGATGTGACATGACAGCCCTTTTTTGACTTTTCTGACACAACAGTCTACTATTTCACCTACCACATCAGAGATGTCACTTTAACGCGTCAGGTTGGTAGTCACCTTTATTTCTTCTTTCTGACTCCTCGATCAGAACATCAGGAGTTGTCCTTCTGCATCGATGCTCTCAATCAGCAACGTTCGAATGTCAGTCTTTATATTGAGACGTTGTCAAGGCTTTAATACTCAGATGACTGAACTCTACGATTCTGATGCAGATGACCTTGAGTTTGATCGTAGTTTGTCTGATGAATGTTGCTCGTTGACTGGTTGAGACAACACTATGATTCTGAGAGTGTTCTTTAGTTTTGCAATGTAGAACCTCTCTCCCTTTACTCATGCAGTGCTTCAACACTTCTGCTTGCCTTGACTGATCTCAGGAACTGACAACTTGTCTGAATGCTTTGGCCTTTCTGGATTGCAAGACTCTTCTGATTAGTCATGCTCAGCTCTCTTTCTCTTTGTGATCTTCTGTTCACATATCATCAATGGTCTGACCCATGCTTAATCTTCTTCATCTTTTCTTCATAGGTTGGCCAGTATCTCTGTATAAACCGCATCAGTTCCTGCTTCTCATCTGGCAAGCACTACGATCATGGTCACACCCACGATCGTCGTCTTTTGTTTATCTTGACAGCTACTGCATTGCTGACTTTTTTTTGTCAGTCACTTTATTTGAAGTCTTCTTACTGTTGCTTGTGGAAGACTTCCCTTGAATGGCTTCATTTCTTAATTAGAATGCTGATTGAGTTGTGCTTAAATCTTCTGATTGCTTGCAGGCCATTCGTTGAGTGCTCTCTGGCTTCCTTCAGGTAGATTTCATCTTTACAGCTCTGACCAGAGGGTACCTTTTTTGGATACTTTGGGAGTGCTCATATGTTGAAAATCGTGTTATCACTACGATTCTACTTTGGTGTTGTGAGCCCTTGATAGACTATGTCAAAGCCTTAGTTCTGCAGACTACAATTTTGCTTTGGTTCTGCAGACACTACGACTTCGAGAGCAGATCACATGACAGACTACGATTTCTACCTTAACACTTGTTGTCCTTGTCTGATCTAGCTTGACTACGATTTCTACCTCTGATATGATCAGTAGACTCCACAACTTCACGTGTGGCCTACAATTCTTGACTTGGCTCGGCAGGCGCTCGATTGGCGCTTAGACATACTGTCTCTACGATTCTGAATATGACTTCCTCAGCAGATTACGGCTTCGAGAAAGTCCTTCTTGACACACCACGATCCTGCCCTTGTCTCTCCTGACAGACTACGAACTCCGAGAGCTACTATCCTTATAGACTACAATTCTGTCTTGTTAGTCTCCTAGTCTTCCTTGTCTCTCCTGGCAGATTACGAAGGCTAGTGCAGTGCTCGACGATCAGACATGTCTATCTATTACATTGCATAAGATCAACCTAACAAGCTTGATCTTTCTATATTTAGTCCTTGTACATCATATTCTTTTGAAGGACTTTACAAAGCTGTTTTGTTCATGTAGGATCAACCTAACATATTTGATCATTTCAGTCTAAGTCTTTGTACATATATTCTTATTATCTATTCAAGGACTTTATAGCTTATATCGATGCAGACATATTTGCATATTCATTCATTAAGATCATAATCAAATCTTATATAAATAGGAATAACATTCTCATGCTTATTCCTAACACCTTGTTTTATGACAGTATTTGAGAATGACATCTGAAAATCGGGAGATAAGCAATGGAGCATATGAGACCATTGAGACACTGTCAATCAATAACCAGAATAATGTGCATCAGGAAGGCAATAATCCTCCTGTAAACAACACCACCGACCAAATGATGAACGATGGGGTGTTTAGGAGCTTTGTACAATTCATGCAACATCAGACGAGAGAGACTTCTGTTCAAAATATAGGTGGAAACAATGGTAACTCACGGCTGGTTACTTCCAAGCAATTCAAGGAGTTGGGACCGCCGGAGTTTTTAGGAAAGCCAAAGCCACTCAAGGCAGAAACTTGGATTAAGCAGATCACCAAAATATTTGATGTCTTGGGATGTACAGAGAAGCAAAAGGTTCCCTTCGCCACCTTTATGTTGTGTGGAGAGGCAGATTATTGGTGGGAATCTGTGAAACGTACTCATCTTTCCGCACTTAAGATGTCTTGGGTGAAGTTCTAGGAATGGTTCAACGACAAGTATTTTCCAGAAAGTATTGGTCATATGAAGGAGGTGGAATTCATCAAACTAGAACAGAACAATATGACTATATCACAATACAAGGCCAAGTTTGTGGAATTACCCGGTTTGCATCTCATTTGATGGATAATGAGGAACGAATGACACGAATATTTTTGAGAGGTTTGAAACCTGAAATTCGTCAATACCTCATTTCTCATAAACTTTGTTTGTATTTAGATGTTGTGAATATGACTCAATTATTGAAGCGAGATAATGAGACTTTTCAACCAAAAGATAACAACCGACAACACTATAATAGTCGTACTGGTGGCAACAATTATCTGAACAATGATAACCAGCATGGAGGAAATTATCATACCATAAATGGTAACCATTTTTGTGGTAATCCTGGCCAAGATAATAGAAGAAGTGAGTCAAGTGAAAATTTCAAAAAGAGAAGATTTAACAATGACAACGGAAAGACATCGGCAGCAGCACTAGCACCCGTTTTTAGGGGAGGAGAACGACCACCGGTCGTATGTTACAAATGCAGACAAGAGGGGCACATTAGTCCAAACTGTACACAACAACCCAAAGTGTGTTACAATTGCGGAAAGAAATGTCACATAGCTCGAGTGTGCCCTATAGCGAAGTCAAGTCCAACTGGGATGGTGACACCAAAGGCTGTCCCGGACAAGTTAAAGTCGGTGGTTCAGAGGAGAGCTTTTGTCGTGACTTCCCAAAAAGCGAGGAACCCGATCGAAATTATCACAGGTAATCTAATCATAAACTCTTGCGAAGTCTATATCTTATTAGATACCGGTTCTAACCACTCTTTTATTTCACCTGCTTGTACTCAACGTTTGAACTTGACCCCTGAGAAATTAGACTTTGACTTATCTGTTGAAACTCTGTTGGGAGAAACCTTCGTTACATCCACCATTCATAAATCTTGTTTGATTCAAATTGGCACCCTCACATTACCTATTGATCTCATCTCTTTAAAAATACTTGCATTTGATGTGATTTTAGGAATCGACTGGTTAACTACTCATCATGCTAAATTGATTATTTCGTAAGGTCGTTAGCTTTCATATTTTTAACCAACCTGTTATGCGAATCCAAGTAACCAAACCACTAAAATCAATCACTGTCATTTCAAGTCATAAAGACATTCGTTTATTGAAAAACGGATGTCAATCTTTCTTAGCAAATGTCACCGATTTAAACAAGAATACGTCAGATTTGAATGATATTTCTGTGGTTAATAAATTTCCTGATGTAAATCTTAAAGAACTTCCTAGCATACCCCTAGAACTTGAAGTTGAATTTTGTATTGACCTTGTACTCGGTACAAAACTCATTTTCATAATCCCATATCGAATGGCTCCTATTGAACTTCAGGAGTTAAAGGTCCAACTACAGGAGTTGTTAGACATCAGTTTTATACGTCCTAGTACATCGCCTTGGGGTGCTCCTGTTTTATTCGTAAAGAATAAAAATGGGAGTATGCGACTTTGTATTTACTATCGAGAGTTGGACCATGTCACTATAAAAAATAGGTATCCGTTACCTCGCATTGATGACTTGTTTGACCAGTTGCAAGGTGCTAAATTCTTCTCAAAGATTGATCATTGTTCTGGATATCATCAGTTAAAGATTAAAAATGATGATTTCCAAAGACTGCCTTCAGAACTCGATACGAGCATTATGAATTCTTAGTCATGTCTTTTGGATTGACTAATGCTCCTGCTGCCTTCATGGCTATGATGAACCGGATATTCAAGGAATATTTGGATCATTTTGTTGTTGTTTTTATGGATGACATCCTCAGTTACTCCAAAAATCGTGAAGATTATGAGCAACACTTGAGGCTGATACTCCAAAAGCTTCGTGAAAATAAACTATATGCTAAGTTAAAGAAATGCGAGTTCTGGCTTGAGTAAGTAGCATTTATTGGGCACGTGATATCAAAACATGGAATATCAGTTGACCCGGCGAAGATTGAAGCAATACAAAGTTGAGAGTAACCTAAGTAACCGAAATGCGTAGCTTTTTGGGCTTAGCTGGTTATTATCGGAGATTTGTGGAAGGATTTTTTTGAATCGCCACTCCATTAACTCAACTGACTCGAAAGATACAAAATTCAGATGGAGCGAGGAATGTGAGAAGAGCTTCCAAGAACTCAAGAGGAGATTCATTTCAGCACCTGTTCTGACAATACCATCAGGTTCGGAGGGATTTGTCATCTACAGCGAAACGTCAGATAGAGGGTTAGGATGTGTTCTCATGCAACATGAGAAAGTCATAGCCTATGCCTCACGACAACTCAAAGAATATGAGAGGAATTATCCTACTCATGATCTAGAGTTGGCAACAGTCATTTTCGAGCTAAAGATCTGGAGACACTACCTGTATGGGAAGAAAGTGGAGATCTTTACAGATCATAAGAGCCTTAAATATTTCTTCACTCAACAGGAACTCAACATGCGGCAACGACGTTGGCTTGAGCTGTTGAAAGATTATGACCATATCATCCAATACCATCCTGAAAAAGCGAATGCGGTAGCTGACACGTTGAGTAAAAGATCATATGCGCGTACGAGTGCGATATTGTCAACACAAAGGCCCATTTTGTATGACTTACAAAGGATGGAGATAGAGTTAAATACTCCAAGAACCCACGCGAAGATGGCAAATATACGAGTAGAACCAACTTTAATTGATAAAGTTAAAGTTGCTCAAGCTACAGACCCGAAGCTGATGAATATGAAGAAGAAAGTACAAGAAAGTGCTATCCCAGAAGCAAGAATTAACAAAGAGGGAATACTTCGAGTCAACTCTAGACTTTGTATTTCTAACGACTCTGACTTGAAGCATAAAATCATGATGGAGGCACAAAATACACCATTTGCAATCCATCTTGGAAGTACCAAAATGTATCATGATCTTCAACATATATTTTGGTGGAGTAATACGAAGAGAGAGATCGCGAAGTTTATCTAAAGGTGTTTAACGTGTCAACGTGTCAAGGCAGAGCATCAAGTGCCAAAATGTCCATTGTAACCACTTGAAATTCCAGAATGGAAGTGGGAACACATCAACATGGATTTTGTTACGGGTCTTCCCAAGGTTTCTCAAGACATAGATGCAATTTGGGTCATTGTCGATAGATTAACCAAGTCTGCTCATTTCTTGCCTATACGAGAAACTTATTCACTTGAACGTCTTGTTCGTATGTACATAAATGAGATTGTAAGACTGCATGGTATGCCAGTATCCATAGTTTCTGATCTAGATTCACTTCACAATTTTGAGTCAGCTTGCAGAAAGCTACGGGCACGGATTTACGATTCAGTTCTGCATATCATCCTCAGACGGACGGGTAATCGAAAAGGACTATTCAAACTCTTGAATATCTATTGAGACTTTGCGTACTAGACTACAAAGGAAGTTGGGACAAGTACTTACCATTGGTGGAATTCTTCTACAACAACTGTTATCAAACAAGTATAGGCATGACTCCATTCGAGGCGTTGTATGGACGAATGTGTCTTTCTCCAGTATGCTGGGACGAGGTGGGTGAATCAACATTGTTGGGACCAAATTTGGTACGTATGACTACGAAAAAAATTCAAATGATCCGGCAACGTATACAAACAGCACAAGATCGAAAAAAGAATTATGCTGATCTTCATCGAAGGGACGTGGAATTCAATGTCGGAGACCATTTATTGTTACGTGTTGTTCCATGGAAAGGAGTTACGAGATTCGAAAAAAGAGGAAAGCTCAAGCCTCGATTTATTAGTCCATTTAAAATCCTCGATCGAGTGGGAACTGTGACCTATAGACTCGCCATACTGCCAAACATGTCTCATATTCATAAAGCTTTCCACATATCTATACTACGTAAATATGTGAAAGACCCAAATCACATTATTGAGTTAGAACCAGACGAGATAGCCGGAGATTTAACGTATGAGGAGGTACCTATCAAGATATTGGATAAGAAAGAACATATTCTACGCTCAAAGGTTATACCTCAAGTCAAAGTTTTATGGAGAAACCATGATATTGAGGAAATAATCTGGGAGTTAGAATCTGAAATGAAAGTAAAGTATCCTCACTTTTTCAAAATACCAAGTACGTACATAAATTTCGAGGATGAAATTTCATAAGGAGGGGAGGTTGTAAGACCCCAAATTTTTATTAATAAAGATTTAATTTTCTCTAAATATTATTCTAAATAGTAAGGTGATAATTTAATAAATGTTATAGTTATGGGTGATATGTACAAATTTTATAAAGCAAGCAAGTTGTCATAAAATATTCGTTGTGTCAGGGAATATTCGTACGACGGCGCAATCATTGGTGGACCCCACAACGAAATAACTGTTGGATATAGAAAGCGACAGAAATAACCTTTTTATAAAATAATGACAAGACTTTTACCGTTAAACTGTTGAAATACCCGGTGATAAAAGTACAGTAATATGCATGGTTCCACTATAGCACACGATATTGCACAGTATCTCTGATTATTGATTCTTACGTAAGAAGTCACTCAGTTTTATTTAATAATTGCCACAATAGTTGCTGCATAGTATCTCATATTATTGATTTAATTATTATCACAGTATCATCTGCACAATACTTTATATTATTAAATCAATAATTGACACGACACAGTTACTCATATTATTATTAGCATTATTGACAATGTCTAGAAAGTTCTGTCGAGAAAATGGGTTAGGTTATTTAATTGCGCGCCAATAAGGAGAAATTCTTATTGGAAAACACCTCTTTCTTGGGAACGATTTGGTTGTCAATATTGTGAGTATAATATTAATGATGGATAATTGTTGAAAGATTAAAAATGTGTTGATTGAAGATAAGTGATTTGTGATAGATATTTATTTAATTTTTGATATAAATAGAGGGGTTGTCATGAGGCGTTTGTTGTAAGTTTGGCTTATTATTCCATTGGGGACGTGCTAATTGTTCAAACCGTCGGGAGAAATTACTTTTAAGTTTTTGTTTTATTGTTATAATAATAATAATAAAACAGAAAACTTTTTGTATAAAATAGAATTTTTTTTGTATAAAATAGAAAACTTTTTATAATATATATAAAGTTATTTGTTTTATTAGAATATAATTAGAATATATTATATTATATATAAAGTTATTTATTTTATTAGAATAATTTAGATGATTAGTGATGAATAATAAAATCAGACGAATTTTAGAAAATTCACTATTCAGTTTGTGATTATTTCTAAATAGTAAACCTCCATTCCCCTGTAAATAGGTTGCTCAGTTAAACAATGAAACTCACACCAGAATCAGATAATTCTTCTTCTATAGTATTGTGAGTATTTCTTTTTAGTATTAGGATACTTTGAGTGTAGCTAATATTGCAAGATTTTCTCAAGATAATCTCTGTTATACCAGTCAGATTCAGTCTCCTACTAAGGTAAATGATATTATTTTCTTTTAATATTCGTAAAGGATATCACTTATTGCATACTCGTATGTAAATTTGCAGTTTCGTATATTATTTCATTTCATATTCCTAAATCTAAACTTACTATGGTAAGTATTGATTCTATAATTCCTGAAATGATTAGAAATTTCTTAAGGTTTGTGCTTCATATATTATCATTTCACCGGGATATTGGTCTGAAATTTCTTATTAAATTTTATTCTTTTCATGTCGGGGTAACTATATATACGGGGTACTATTCATACGGTACTATTTATGAGTACTATTCACAACAAAATTTAATTTTCTTTTCTTTGTCCAAGTTATCTTTTATGAATCTTATTCTTGAAATTGAATCCATATTTTGATCTTCATGTTGACAATTTGGACATTCTTGAACTCTAGATAAATTGAATTATAAATGTCTAATATTTATTTTTGATCTCACTGAATTCATTCTTTATATCATTGTCATAATTATCAGACTTAAATTGTGGTAAAAGTTATCTTTGGCCTGTAGTGCAAAGATAAACATGTGTTTGGCATGATTATGACCACTGGTGATACAAATTAATATCTGTAGCCTGTAGTGCAAAAAAAAATTATTGATTTGAAATATTTATTGATTGGTGTTACAGGGATAAAATATTGACGATGAACTTTTAAATCATAAAAGATAGTAGATATCATGCTCTACTTGACTCTTCTAATCGATTGTTATTTTCGCTGCAGTTGTTGATCTAAAATTTGTTGTCTATCATATTCTGTCAGATTTTTTATTGTGGAAGGCTAAGAATAATTTATTCTTCATTATCTTAGTCATAATATTCTTTACCGAGCTAGTTGAGCTCACCCTTTTCTTTTTTATTCCATTGTTCTTCTCAGAAAATGAGAGTGTTGCTGAGACTAGTCTGGGAGTAGAGTAATGATTAAAGATAGTGCTATAGTAGTCATCACTATTTTGTAAAATAGTGTGTCAATAATTGTAATGAGAACTTAATTTAAGTGTGGATATTTTCGTATTATATCCAACACAATATTTGTATTGAAACTCACAGCTTGTGTGGTCGTATTTTGCACAACAAATTAATAGTTGCAAATAGGAAGATTTGTATTTGGATTCTGTATCATGTATTTTGGCGACTCAAAATGGGTTGGGTGAACCTATTTTGGGAGCGTCACAACAATCCCCAAAGTGGAAAAAAAATAAAATTTTAATCCCCTAATTAAAAAAAATTAAGAAGATAATCTCCAAAGTGAAAAAACATTAAAAGTTCAAGGTATTAATTCATATTTAGGCCTTAAAATTACAAGTGTGGTGAGTATTAAGGCAAACAAGGTAATATTTGACAACTTAAAAGCTAATTTGTCAAATACTTAATTTTTTTTTGGGAATATAAGATGATTTTATTTAAAATTGATTGTCTTGAGAAAAGTAAGTCGTCGAAAGCGTAACTTTGAAAACAATTTTTGGCATCCTAAAGAGAGTGGATCAAGTTATTCCTCTTATTATCTTTTGAGTTAGGGACTTAAAGAAAACATAGTCTTAATCATTTATAATTTAGAGTTGTCCTATAGATTGTAAAGTTTGTGCTAGCTAATTTTATAAGATGAATATGTGGAAACATGTTAAAACCTTGTATTCTTATCACCCAAATTCAGCCACCAAATTCTAAATTTTTGCTCATAATAATTATTCACAATCTAATAAAAGAATTATCCCTTCGGCCGAAAACGACAAACATATTTCTTTTATTACATGACACGCATAAAAATCGCTTATTGAGTAATATTTTTCTAATAATAATTTTTAATATTATAAATTTAGTATTAAGAATTGTGAAACAAATGGCAAAAGCAAAAGTCGCAAAACTAAGAATTTTTTCAGTATAGTTTGCAGATTTTACTTATTACGCCACTGAACTTTTAATTTTTTAAATTACCCCATTAAACTATTTAAAATTTAAAATTGGACCATTCTGTTAAATTGATTAAACTTCTGTCAAATTATTTTGAACTTTTTCCAACGTGGCTGGTAAAAAATAAACGAAAATGACCTAGGTTGCTACCTACGTTGTTGATGATCCTCATTATCAATTAATTACCAATTTTGAGTTCCTGATTAACCTCATTGCCATCTTGATTTCCACTACCACTACCATCGCCGTCCCATCTCCACCATCAATCACCAAAGAAAACCTATGTTAAAAGTTTAATTAAGTTTGAATAAGTTTTTGATTATTTAGTCAAAGTAGTTATTGGAGGTAGTCCATAGGAGTCTGTTTCAAGTTTGTTCCTATTTTTATGCTCACGTTTGAGCTTCCATTACTTCCTTTATTTTCTGATTGTTAGTTGATGTATAGCTCTATTTAAGAGCTTGATGGCAGTCAAAAAATATGAGTTTTATTCTCACAATTTCTAGTGTTCGTATCAGTGGTATCAGAGCTGGTGCCAAGAAAAAAAAGGGGCTAGTGAGAGTGATACACAACAAACAACAGAGAGTGATAATACACAGCAGTAGTTTTATTTCTCTGTTACGTAAGTGAAAGTGAGAGTGATACACAGCAGCATCTTCATTTCTCATTTCTCCAAATCAATGGTTGCAGAAAATTTTGTGCAACCAGCCATTCCTCGCTTCGATGGTCATTATGATCATTAGAGCATGTTAATGGAAAATTTCTTGCGGTCCAAAGAATATTGGTCGGTGGTTGTTTCTGGAGTAGCAGAATCAACTGTGGATGTTGTTTTGACAGAAGCACAAAAGACTGAACTTGAAGGGATGAAGCTGAAAGATCTCACAGTAAAGAATTATCTCTTCCAAGCTGTTGATCGGTCAATCCTGGAAACCATTCTCTACAAAGATACTTCCATGCAAATCTGGGATTCAATGAAGAAAAAGTTTCAAGGAAACACAAGGGCGAGACGCGTGCACCTCCAAGCTTTTCTACGGGAGTTCGAAGTTCTCCAACTGAAGTCTAGAGAGTCAGTTTCAGAATATTTCTCTAAGACGATGGCTATTGCAAACAAGATGCGGATTCATGGGGACAAGCTGGAGGATGTGAGTATTGTTGAAAAGATCCTTCGATCAATGACTGCAAAGTTCAATTTTTTAGTCTGTTCTATTGAAGAGTCTAAAGATATCGATACTCTCTCAATAGACGAGCTACAAAATTCTTTGTTGGTCCATGAGCAGAAAATATTACACCAAGATAAAGAGGAACAAGCATTGAAGGCCTTCTCAGAAAATCATTCTACACCAAATAAAGCTGATAGAGGACGTGGATCCAACAGAGGACGAGGTAGAGGAGGAAGACACCATAATGATCGTGGTGCCCTACAACACAACCAACAGTCACAAGAAAACCAGTTTCAAGGAAGGGGAAGAGGGTGTGGAGGCCATCATTCAACAATTTTTCGACCAAGATCAGTAGATAAGTCTAATGTTGAATGTTACAAATGTCATAAGTTTGGTCATTATCAGTCGGAATGCCGACCTAATTTGAGCAGACAAGGTGGAGAAAAAACCAACTTTGTTGAGAAAGAGAAAGAAGAAGTGTCTTTGTTGATGGTGTGTCACGTTAAGGAAGAGACTCATCAACACATGTGGTACTTAGACACCGGCTGCAGCAACCACATGTGCGGAGACAGAAGGTTATTCTCTGAAATTGACGAATCATTCCGCAACACAGTGAAGTTTGGCGACAACTCCATGATGCAGTAAAGGGAAAAGGAAAGGTAACTTTCCAGACCAGAGGAAACATCACCCACACTATCTCAAATGTCCTTTTTGTGCCAGATTTAAAGACCAACTTGCTTAGTGTGGGCCAGCTACAAGAAAAAGGATATGAGATTAAAATCAAAGATGGCGTATGTCTTATTCAAGATGCAAAGCTGGGTTTTATTGCTCTGGTCAACATGACGTCAAATCGTATGTTCCCTCTTTTTCTCAATGACGCCACTCATTCATGCTTCTCTATAAACTTGAAAGATACAATATGCGTAACGATCATGAATTTTAAACTCTTTATTTATTAAATATGTGATTTAATTTTAACAAGTTAGTTTTTTGAGTTTATTAAAACCTTATGTGGTGGTGAGAATTTGTGAAATGATTAAAGGAAGTCATTAATGAGTTATTTAAATTAGTGGACTGACCTTAAGGATATAATATCAGAGAATTAATGAGATTATTAATAATTAAATATTCAACTTATTTGAATATAGAGGCATGAATTGAACATAGTGATTAATTTCAATATTGAGTAATTAATCGATAACGTATGAAATTATTATTGTTGGGAATAATATATTAATGAGCAAAGAAGTAATGAATATAATATGTAATTATATTTACTTGACTAATTATTTTATACAAGCATGCGATACTAAACCTTTACATATATGGTAGCTATCTAATGTGACATATTAATGTGGTGCGTATTGCATATATGGACTATATAGTAAAATGAGGTAAATTGAAGGTATGTGACACTGTGTGGACATTCATGTATACCCTATTGTCATATAATAAGATCATTATTAATTAATAATGATTGTATTAAGTTGTTATAATTATATTATAATGATTATGATAATAAGTAATGATAATACCCAATTTCTTTATAATTGGTATTAAAGAAAATGTACATGAATTATATGATTGGTATATATATACCTACTTGATACATTATTTTATTGAGATAACATTTTAACACCTATTTAAATGTGTATGGAAAAAATACTTATAACCTATGTATATACTATGTGTATATATATATATATATATAGTATATAACTTAGTGTATATTATTATATAGCTAAGTGTTGGGCATATATGATATATACCCATTTAAAGTATAACTTAAATATATACTATATGGGTATATATCTAAATATTAGTACTTATATTGTTAGTTACTAAGTAATATGAGAGCCCCAACTCCATTCTCTTCCCACACGTAAACTTTCACATGGCTAAACCACCCTATAACTCTCCTCAAATTCATCAAAGCTAGCCATAATCATTATAGGGGGAGTGGGATTTATGATTGCATTCACCCACTTCTTGTTATCTAGCATACATTTTTGTAATCCATTGTTTTGATTTGGTGAGCAAAATCAAGAGCCAGATATACAAATTGCCTATAAATTGAGCCTTCTCTTCTGCTTATTTCAATTGCTGAGAGTTTATTTTGATTTAAAGGAGAGTATCATAGTAGCATTATAGAATCTGTTTAGCAGCAAAGCAAACTACAGAGGTATATCACTTCCCATTCTTGTTCTTCAATTTCTGTGAATTTCTAATTCTTTGATTCTTGATTTCAATTGAATTGGATGTTAATTGATTGGAGAAATGGTTGTTATGTGTTATAAGCCTGATAGAAATGTATTGTAATATATTTAGATTGATTTTTGTATGAAAATTTCTGAGTTGGGCTAAGTTTTTGCCGAAGCAGTGCAGTGTCTGTCTCTGGCCGGCACCTGCGCAGCTGCGCCAGTTTTGTATTGGCCAGCGACGCAGCTGCGCCGGGCCTGGATCAGAGTTTCCTGCTTCTGTTGCTTAGCTGTTATGTACTAACCTATGGTACCCTATTTGGAAAGTATGTGGTCATGGTTAATAGGTATATATATGTACATAGATGCAGTATGAGCATGTGTAACGATGTTAGTACACACGAGTGATGAAAAAACTTATGGTTTTGAAATGAAACTTATAGTCTCGAATATGAACTTTGACATGTACGTAACATATGTATATTCTGATATTTTAAACATGATAGTATGGTTTATATTGACATGAAGAGTATGTTTAAAGTGTTAATCATGTACTAGCATACTTGATCGTAAGTTAAGACGTTTTCAAAAGAAAAACTTAAGACTTTCAAAGTGAACTTGACCAAGAATTTTGTCTTGAGATTTCTGACCGTATGAGAACGTTTATGTGACTTAGTTATGTGTTCAAAGACATGTGAGTTATGATCACAAGACACTTAACATGTACTATGATGCCTTTATTGACTTAGTGAGATTTTTCAACGAAAAGCTTAGAACGTGAAAGATTATATCATCGATCACCATGTGGATTGCGTATTGATCATGAAAGCATGTATATTAGAGTTCATTATGCCTATAGACATATTAACATGGACCCCATTTGTTTATACATGAGTTTCGCATGTGCACGCATATTCATAGAAAATAAATTTCTAAGGCATAACCTATGTAATTTAAGTATATATGAGTAATATACGCACAAGCATGCTTACTAAGTATGGTTAGTCTGTGATGTGATAATATGACTATATAGCTAACCCTCGTAACATGGAATTGATTAACTTAAGGTATGTGAATTACCGGCATGAAGACATATGATTTTGAATTGAATAGGGTGAGCATGCTAGGATTTAAACTTGAAAGTATATTCTTGGAGCATGATTACTTGAAATGCTAAATGTTCAAACCTATGTTGATGTATAGAAACTATATATTCTAGCACTATTAAATCAAGGACAGGGTTAATTATTTATAGACACAGTCAAAGTGATTGATTTACGTGAATTACATGATAAATTTATATGATGATTAGATTCTTGTAAGTGTAGACTCGTATTAGTTTACATATGCTAATTGGAGTACCGACTTATTAATGTTAGGTTATTTCAACGAGATTTAATTAAAGCTAGAACTTATTCGCAGCTGAACAAACAGGCAAGTATTCTAAATTCTTGCACTACCTTACTCAATGAATCGTGTAAGCGAGTTCCTTAACTTCACTTGATTTGAATGCAATTTCTCTTACACTCTTTATTGTGCAAGTTCTTATCGTTCTCATATTGTATTGAGAAGGTTATTATCGTATTGACGGTTAATTATTTAAATCTTGAACTTTATTTCCAAGCATGCTATTAGGTGGTTTAATTACTTTCCAATTATTCCACATCGATATTATTGTTATTCGCACTTGGTGCACTTGAGTTCGTACAGTCTTGGACTTGTACATCATTTAAAGTTCTATAATTCTTGAATTGTGTCAGATAGAGTCTGAACCCTTGTTCGGTCAGACAGGTATATGAAATTTTATAAAAGCTATCCAAACTAATTGATGGTAAGGATTCTTAGACTGAAAGAACACCTTTATATTATAAGGGAGTAGCAGGTATCTGATATAAGATACAAACAGCAGAGTTGAATGTTATGCATATACATGGCGTACACGAGGCTGATCCCCTCAAGTACTATTCTGTAGCCAGTAACCAAAGGGTCAATCAGCTATTGATTCCGTTGGAGTTTTATAGTTCAAAAGTCTAATTGACTATCAGTTATTCTAAAAGCAATTATTATTCTTGCTTTTGATATTCATATTGTTGAATTCATTGTCAGATATATTCCTTTCATCATGATATATCCTTTATTGTTGTATTTAAACTTACTAAGCAAACTTATTGCTCATTCTTACTATATCATGACTTATATTACAGTTAAGCCTGAGACTTCAGGGAAGGACAAGGGTAAAGGAAAGATGTAGGATTAGTTTGCAAGGAGCAGACTTTATCTTTATGTTTAATTAAATTACTGTTATGTAATATGAACCCTTATGACTATTCTAGGGTATGTTTGTATTTAGGTTATCGAATCTTGGGACTAGTAACATCTTTTGAATGAACGACATACATTTATTATATTTCCGCATTTAGTTATTGTATGTTGTTTAGAGGTGGATATTTGTATTATTTCGCGACGACCGGACCGGGGTCAAAGGACCCGGATTCGGGGGTGTCACAGGTTGGTATCAAAGCTTTAGGTTATAAACGTTAGGAATGCAAAACCTAGGTTATAACCCTAGTAGAAAACTCAAGTAGAGTATGTAAGTAATGGGTTGAGGAGATCCATCGGGTTTTATTGTGATACTAAAGTTGTTTATTTGAATCAAATATGATTGATAGACGTCTTAAACTTCTTAATGCTAACATTAATAGCATATCATGTAAAGCCTAATGTTTTCTTCCTTTCCTCAGGATCATGCCGCCTAGGAGACTACCGCGGAACCAGAGGGAGGAAGGATCCGTTAATAATGGCGGAGGGAAAAATGTCGTCCCTATGCAGAACTTCGTTAACTTGTTAACTGAGGCAATGCAGAACAAACTCCAGCCAGCAGTAGGGCAGCTAGGACATCACTTGGCGAGCTTTAAGGACTTTAAATTGGTAGGACCACCGGAGTTCCGGGGAACCTTAAACCCAATCGAAGCCCAGACTTGGATAGAAAAAATGGAGAAAGTGTTTGAGGTCGCACGAGTGGCTGAAGAACAGAAGACGAGTTTTGCCACTTTCATGATGAAGGGCGAAGCTAACTATTGGTGGAAAGCCAATAAGGGACGGGCAGGCGAAGGAGTTATTCCTTGGGATAAGTTTAAGGAACTATTTCTTGAGAATTACTTCTCGGAGAATACGCAACAGGATATGGAAGTTAAGTTTCTGAAACTGAAACAAGATAGTATGTCTGTCGCAGAGTACGCGGCAAGATTTAACGAGTTGGCCCGATTCGCTTCACATCAGGTTGACACGGAGGCCAGGAAGGCAAGGAGGTTCGAATTAGGACTGAAACCATGGGTGCAGAAAGCAGTCGTAGTATTAAAGATTAAGACATTCTCTGATCTACTGGAAAGGGCTATCATTGCCGAAGGAGGCAATGAAGCCATTACTCGTTTTAAACAAGAAAAGAAGACCGGCCAGGAGGGACAAAAAGGGGGAAGCAGCAGAGGCAGCAACCCTAACAAGCGTAAATAGACGGAGAGCCAATCCTCTGGACGTAACAAGTCCGGGGGAGAGGCCAAGAAAAGTATAAAGTGCAACAACTGTGGGAGGAATCACTCGGGGGAGTGCATGAAGGGAAAGAGTGTTTGTAAGAACTCGAATTTTCAGATATTATTAAATAAGGATTTAATAAATAAAATTCTTAAACTGTGAGATGGGTTCGAATAAAAATATATATATGTGATATGAGGTATGTGGTATTATATTACATAGGGTAATATGGACTATGTAATATGTGTTTTTGTGATTTATAAATATATTATTAATATATATTTGTTACTTATCGTAGAGACTATCCAGTTGAGATAAAGGAGGTGGATAAATTCCTATCGATATTAAATAATTTATAGAATTATTTTATCATAGTAAGTTGGTGACATTAAATATCCTTAATGTATAATCACCATATTCTTGTGTATGTATTAATAACTAGTATGTTTATAATATAGGTTATTAATAGCACTTAAGCTATCCGTGAATAGGTTTGGATAGTGAAGCATGAGTTAGTTAAGGAATTAACTAATAAGAATAAATATTAGTTAATTTAAGTTGGGAGTTATATTATGGAATAATATAATGAGAGTATTGAACCTTAATTAACTATGATGATATAGTATAGTGTTTAATTTACTTAAGTAAAGGAGTGAATTAATATGTGTGTTGAATATGTAATTATAGTTGATACTTTTTATATATATTACTTAGAGTGGTAATATGTGAGAAAGTCTAATGTGCGAATAACGTTAAATATATATACGTTATTAAAGGGAGATGGAAATCATTATATCTTTAAATGTATATTGAAGAAATTATTTTAGGGAACAATTTATAGAAAAGAAAGAGAAATAGTTATTATATATTTCTAATAAAGGATATTAAAATAATTTATAATATTGAATTATTTTAATAAAAGGAGGAAATGTTATTTTTGAATAATAATATTACCTTATATATTTTTTGTATGAGGTAATAGGTATGATTAATTAATATGGTAAATATATTAAAACGTATTTGCTATATGTAATTAAATTGATGGAAACAATTTATTATAATAGAAAATAAACTTATTATCTATTTTCTATATATAATATATGTACATGTGTCGTACATATAGTTATTTGATATTATATTAAAAATAATATTACGAGACAATAAGTAAATTATTTTCTAATAACGAATGTGCTTATTTGGAGAAAACATAATACTTTATGATATGGCAAAATACATAATTTCTAATGTATTTTTCAAGGGAGTTTAATTAATGAAAGGAAACTAAGTTATTTTAATATATTAAATAACTTAAGTTATTATTTGATCGTGAATATTATTATTAGAATAATTAATAGAGTATATATTAATTATTATAAGCGTAAAGGTTATACTTATTATAAGTATAATTAATTGAAGTAATTTAACATTTTAATAGCTTGAGTTATTATATTTCCGTAAAGGTTATATATAATATTTGAATATTCGATTTGTAAAATATTTATTTGAATATTGGATTTAATAGTTCTAATTTAATTGAACAGGTTATAAGTAGTAATGTGGTGAGAAATGAGTAAGTGATGAGAATAATGATAAGCTTAAGATTGAGCTTGTGAGAGATGCCTTGTGTGGCACAATAATAGATTCAGTAATGAATTGACTAATTTAATGATGGAGGAATTATTAATTAAACAATTAATCTAAATTAATTGTTAATTGTTATTATGATAGTATGTTAAATTATTATGGCTAGTGATAGTATAATAATAAGGAAATCGATTATAAGTATAATCGGATTTGTGATGAGATAAATTGTCTTCTAATATTAATTATTGTTATGAACAATATACTATTATCAAGTAATTATTTGATAATATGATGATTAATGAGTAAATAATTTATAAATATAAAAAGATTTATATTTATTTAACGTGATAATAAATCATATAAAGTGTTAATCAATTAGCGTGG
Organism: Panax stipuleanatus; assembly: GCA_020205555.1. Lineage (NCBI taxonomy): Eukaryota > Viridiplantae > Streptophyta > Magnoliopsida > Apiales > Araliaceae > Panax > Panax stipuleanatus. The sequence continues at coordinate 95,313,077 of CM035123.1, read as the reverse complement.
GAATTATAATTCCATGGATTAATGAGAAATGGATTAATAAATATTATTATTAATTAATTGATGAGATAAGTAAATTACTTACTTCTATGTGTAAGCATGCGAATAAAATGTCTAGCGTATAGTAACTAACTATATATTGTACGAAGTATAAAGTGCAATATGACTATGTTATTCATGAATATAAACTATATAGTAAAGTTTATTGAGTTGTAAGAGGTACATGAAATGTGGGTGTGACAATGTGTATATTAAGTATACAATAAAATAATATATCATAGATATATTGTAAACAATTATTGAATTTACTAATAGAGGAGACAATACACTGTGATGATACCCGATAGAATTATATCCGGTAGAATGAAATGTACATGAATTTATATGTGCAAGTTAAAATTTACTACACGATAGTATTATTGGGACTACATTGTGACACATTAATTTATAACTTAAGTTATATAAAATGGAATGTGTACAACTTAAATATATATGGAATAAATATATATAGCCTAAGTATATACTATATGTATACATATATAACATTAGTATATGGGAAAACAAGTTGCTGAGTTCTCTCCTTGTCCAACATTGAGTGCCCATTTCTTCTTCACGTGAACCCACATGGCAACTCTACTCTTCTCAATTTCATCACAAGCTAGCTAATAATTGCAAAGGGTGTGGGATTCATGATGAGATTTACTAACTCTCAACCACTCCCTCTTATCTATTATACAATTGCTCCTTCCATTGGTTTGATATGGTGAACAATTCCATGAACCGTGTACTGAAATGCCTATATATAGAGCATCCCTTCTTCCTCATAACACTTGCTGAGATTTCTTTAAATACAGAATGGATAGTAAGTATTCATAGAGTTATCAGCGAGGGAGAATTGTTATAGTAGCAAGTTCATATTGCAGAGGTATAACACTCTATCCATGTTCTTCAATTCTAATTTCTTGATTCTTGAATTAAGCATAGATTTATTGATAACTTGATTGGATTATGATTATTAGTTGCTATGCTAGCTTATAATCATGATAGAACTGTAATGTAGTAGCTTAGAATGATAATCGTTGCGAAATTCTGAGTTTGGCTTGAGGTATTGCCGAAGCAGACGCTGCTCTGTCTCTGGCCGGCCAGTGGCGCAGCTGCGCCAGTTTTATACTGGCCAGCGGCGCAGCTGCTCCGGTACCAGACTTGAGTTGGGCAAGGCCCTGCGCAGCTGCGCCAGTTTTGAACAGCTGCGCCGGTTCCAGATTCTGGAATCTTGTTTTCTGTTGCAGTCTGTTTCTTCTAGCTTGGTTGTTACCACTTAGAGCAAACATGTGAACATAAACAACATGCAAACTTTGATACAACATGCATGATTTTAACAATGTTATAATGTATATCATGAAATGGAAAGCGTATGTTTTAAAGAAAAACTTATAGTTTTAAAATAAAACTTATAGTTTTAAATATGAACGTTGACACATACGTGAGACGTGAACATTCTGATCTTGTGAAGATGTTAACATACTTTAACTACAAATGATAAGAACTTTAAAGTTGTCTTGTATGTGTCGAATTGTATCGTTCAAGTTTAAAATGATTTCAAAGGCGAACTTGAATATGTTTTCAAATCAAGTTGCATTAAGTATGAGTAGCTAGATTCTAAAGATTTAAGATGCCATGTTTGTGTTTATTACGTCTCTAAATATGATTCGTATGTGATTGGATATATTGACAACTAACCAAGCATGAGTTCAAGCATGTTTTAAAGTGATAAACGAAGCATGTTTTCAAACTAATAACAATGATAGCTACATGTATGAAATATGAATATTCATGAGCATGCCTAACATAGGTTATATGATTACCTTATGTGTTTAAAAGCGAGCATGCTAGACTTTATGACTTTATAGCCTTGAATGGACTTAAGTTTTTACGGGTATTAACTTAGAACCTATATCATGTAAATTGAACGTGTAAAGGGTTGAATGAGCATGAAAGTATCCTTTAATATGAATATATGCTATGTAGGACCATATGTTAATACTTGAATCCAACTTCGACGGTTAATAGCGTATATTTGCTTTGTTATGGTCTTATGTGTTAGTAATGACAAATGAGACTGATTAACTCAAAAGATGGACTACACTAGCTATATGTAAATAGATTAGTGGTAGACAGGCATGTGTATATGTAGAGAATGGTAGTAAGTACGTATGGTTAAAATATACTTATACGTACATAGTTAGTCTAAGAATACGATAAGAAAGTAAGACGAAGGTTCTAAGAACCAAGTTAGACAACAATGTAATACTAATTATTATATTGAGAATGTATGGAAGTGTATAACTGATGAGTGTGATCTCTATGGTTAATATAACTGTGTAGGGTTACACGAAGCGCAAATATCTTAAGCAGTTAAGTCATAGTTGTTAAACTACGAATCAGGCAAGTCTTTCAGTTCCTATTTGATATATGAATTCAATAACTGTTAGTTGAATTATATTATGCTGTGATAATGTGAACTTATATATGAACTGTATATGAGATATAAATGAGATTGAAAGTTGATCTTTGATGATATACTTGTTATGTGAAAAGTAACATGCGTAGTAAATATAAACTGTTTATAAATGCATGAACTGAGTATGATGTTATATGCTATGTGATGCATGAGGACTGTTAGAATTGCTGAGCTGTCGAGCTCACTCTTGCAAATAACCACTTTTGCAGGTTAAGGATTCACGGTAAAGATATCGTGCTTCTTGTTTGATAAAGATAGATAGTATCGCATTGAAGAATATTACTTAGATTATTGTCTGGACCATGTTTAGATTCTAGATGATGTACTCGATAGTTGCTTACACTGTTTAATACTTGTTGTATTGTAAGAATGTATTAATTAATACATAGAGGATATCGAGTTGAGTTGTAAATGTTTATACGATAACTCAGATAAGAAGGAATCATATTATATAGTTGATTCAAGATTTGTAATCGGTATCAAAGTTATGGAATCAATAAAAGATTTTATTCAAGGAGGATTGAAAAAGTTTAAATTATTCCGTATTTTAGTAATATCGAATATGATGTAAAGACGAGATCTTGGATATGAATAGAATTTATATTCTAAATTGTAATAAACAAAGTTGTATTCTTTTACTAATGATTAAAAGATGTAATAGTTCCGCGTTAGTAGTATCGTGACTGCACCGAATCAAAGGTTTCGAAGGAACGTGGATTTGGGGGCGTCACAGTGTTTGTTACCGTTGTGGACAACCGGAGCACATGGCTCCTCAGTGTCTGAACAAGCAAAAAAGAGGGTGTTTCCCGTGTGGAGCCCCAGACCACCAAATCAAGGACTGCCCAAAGAAAAAGGGCGATGCAGCTAGCGACAATCGCATCAACAACAACAATGGACTAAGCATCGGAGGGCCAGCCAGTCAAGCAAACAGACCAACAGTACGCACGTTCAACATGACCGTACAGGATGCGGTGGAGTCCAAGGACTTGGTGTCAGGTATCATCCCAATCAACAATATAGATGCATATGTGTTATTTGATTCGGGTGCTACCTGCTCTTTTGTTTTTGAAGAATTTGCTAAACGGTCAGACTTACCCCGTGAAAGATTAGAACACCCTATGAACGTAGAAGTAGCGAACAAGGAAATTATTCCCATAGAATACATTCATAGGAACTGCTATACCGAATTGCGAGGATTTAAGCTCAGAGTGGATTTGATACCGATTTGTTTGGGGGAGTTCGATGTAATCCTTGGAATGGATTGGTTATCGATTCACGGAGCAGTTATTGATTGTGAGAAGAAATGTGTATGCCTTAAGACTCCGAATAAGTCGAAGGTAGTATTTCATGGTAATAAATCGCCGAGACAATCTCATTGTCTGACGATGGTGCAAGCGCAGAGATTGCTTAGGAAGGGTTGTATAGGTTATTTGGCTCACGTGGTTGATACTCGATGAGTCGAGGGTGAACTAGGTCAGATACCTATTGTAAGGGATTTCATTGATGTCTTCCCAGACGAGATTCCGGGATTGCCATCGGATAGAGAAATTGAGTTTGTCATTGATTTGGCACCAGGGAAAGCACTAGTATACAAAGCGCCGTATCGTATGGTACCTGTAGAGATGAAAGAACTGATGGCTCAATTACAAGAGTTGTTGGATAAGGGATACATTCAACCGAGCGTATCACCGTGGGGAGCGCCAGTCTTATTCGTGAAGAAGAAAGATGGATCGCTCAGACTTTGTATCGACTACCGAGAGTTGAACAAGGTCACCATTAAGAACAAGTACCCATTGCCTAGGATCGACGATTTGTTTGATCAGTTGAAGGGGGCGAAGTACTTTTCAAAGATTGACTTGAGGACCGGTTATCATCAACTGAAGGTGAGGCAGGAGGAAATTCCAAAGACGACATTCAGAACTCGGTATGGACACTTTAAGTTTCTGGTAATGTCATTCGGATTGACGAACGCGCCGGCAGCATTTATGGACTTGATGAACAGAGTGTTCAAATAGTATTTGGATAAATTCGTTGTCGTATTCATCGATGACATTCTGGTGTATTCAGAGACGGAGGAAGAACACGCCGAGCATCTTCGAATAGTGTTGGAGACATTAAGGAGAGAGAAACTGTATGCAAAATTTTCCAAGTGTGAGTTTTGGTTGCAGAGAGTGCAGTTTTTGGGGCACGTTATCGACAAAAATGGTGTTTCGGTGGATCCAGCAAAGGTAGAAGCGGTTATCAATTGGGAGCAGCCGAAGACGCCAACAGAAATCAGGAGTTTCTTAGGATTAGCAGGATACTATCGGAGATTCATCCAGGATTTTTCAAAATTAGCATCGCCGTTGACCAATCTTACTAGAAAGACAGTTAAGTTCGTTTGGACGGAGAAGTGTGAAGAGAGTTTCTTAGAATTGAAGAAGAGGCTTAGTCAAGCACCTGTGTTAGCTTTACCGGACAGCACGGGAGGGTTCGTAGTGTATAGTGATGCGTCACACAAGGGTCTTGACTGTGTACTGATGCAACACGGCAGGGTCATTGCGTATGCTTCACGTCAGTTAAAGGACTATGAGAAGGGTTATCCGACTCAAGACCTGGAATTAGCAGCAGTAGTTTTTGCCTTGAAGATTTGGAGGCATTATTTGTATGGTGAGAAGTGTGGGATATATACGGACCACAAGAGTCTGAAGTATATCTTCACACAGAAAGAATTAAACATAAGGCAGCGCCGATGGCTAGAATTGATCAAAGATTATGATTGTGAGATTCTGTACCATCCAGGCAAAACAAATGTAGTGGCAGATGCCTTGAGCAGAAAGGGCGGAGAGAAGTTATCGAAGTTAACCATTCAAGAAGAGTTAGTGAAAGATTTCGAACGACTAGATTTGGACGTTAAGTATCCGATGGAGACCAACGAGAAATTATTTACAGTGACAGCGAGCCCGACTTTATTAGATAAGGTTAAGGAGGCACAAGAGAAGGACGAAGATTGTGATATTATCAAGAAGCGGATTGTCGAATGTGATGATTTGAAATTCAAGATTGATAGCACTGGACTGCTAAGGTTTGAAGGACGAATTTGGGTACCGTTAGTACCGAAACTGAGAGAAGAGATTTTGCAAGAAGCGCACAGTACGAGATACTCGATACACCCAGGAAGCACAAAAATGTACCAAGACTTGCGTCATCACTTTTGGTGGCCAAACATGAAGAGGGAGGTTGCAGAATGCGTAAGTAGGTGTTTAACTTGTTAGAGAGTCAAGGCAGAGTACCAACGACCAAGCGGGTTATTACAACCGTTAGAGATTTCAAAATAAAAATAGGAGCACATCACGATGGATTTTGTGGTGGGACTTCCGGCAACGCAGAAAGGGCACGACGCCATATGGGTAATTGTAGATCTTCTTACGAAGTCAGCTCACTTTTTGTCGATTAAGATTAAGTATAGTTTGGACCAGCTAGCCAGATTATATGTCAAGGAAATTATCTCGAGACATGGGGTGCCGGTATCTATTGTATCTGATAGAGATCCGTGATTCACGTCGAACTTCTGGAAGAGTCTTCAAGAGAGATTGGGGACACAGTTACGAATGAGTACCGCGTATCATCCGCAGACCGATGGGCAAAGCGAAAGAATAATTCAAACACTTAAAGACATGCTCCGAGCTTGTGTAATGGACTTCAAGGATAGTTGGGAGGATCACCTTCCATTAGTAGAGTTTGCGTACAACAATAGTTATCATGCTAGTATCGGAATGCCACTGTATGAAGCACTATATGGGAAAAAATGTAGAACACCGTTGTGTTGGGACGAAGTTGGAGAACGTCAACTGTTGGGACTAGAATTGGTACAGCAGACAGTAGAAATTATCAAGGTGATAAGAGCACGGCTGGTAGCGGCTCAAGATCGCCAGAAGAAGTATGCAGACTTGCATTGCAAGGAGAAAGAATTTGAATTAGGAAGCTATGCTTTTCTGAAAGTATCTCCCTAGAAAGGGAAGATTCGTTTTGGGAAGAAGGGCAAGTTGAGTCCTAGGTTCATAGGACCGTTTGAGATTCTGAGGCGAGTCGGTGAAGTGGCGTACGAGGTGGCGTTTATTTCATGTGTCAGTATTACGGCCATATAAACCGGACTACAAGCACGTTATCTCCTATGAACCGATCCAAGTCGAGAAAGACTTATCATACGAGGAAGTTCCTGTCCAGATACTAGATAGGAAGGAACAGAAGCTGAGGAATAAGATTATTCATTCCGTTAAGATTCTTTGGAGAAATCATGCAGTCGAGGAGGCTACATGGGAGCTAGAAGAGAAAATGAGAGCGAATTATCCGTTTTTATTTGAGTAACCTTATTTTTACAATTCCGAGGACGGAATTTTTATAAGGGGGGAGGGATGTAACGACCATGAATTTTAAACTCCTTATTTATTAAATATGTGATTTAATTTTAACAAGTTAGTTTTGTGAGTTTATTTAAACCTTATGTGGTGTTGAGAATTTGTGAAATTGTTAAAGGAAGTCACTAATGAGTTATTTAAATTAGTGGACTGACCTTAAGGATTTAATATCAGAGAATTGATGAGATTATTAATAATTAAATATTCAACTTATTTGAATATAGAGGCATGAATTGAACATAGTGATTAATTTCAATATTGAGTAATTAATCGATAACGTATGAAATTATTATTTTTGGGAATAATATATTAATGAGAAAAGAAGTAATGAATATAATATGTAATTATATTTACTTGACTAATTATTTTATACAAGCATGCGATACTAAACCTTTACATATATGGTAGCTATCTAATGTGACATATTAATGTGGTGTATATTGCATATATGAACTATATAGTAAGATGATGTAAATTGAAGGTATGTGACACTGTGTGGACATTCATGTATACCCTATTGTCATATAATAAGATAATTATTAATTAATAATGATTGTATTAAGTTGTTATAATTATATTATAATGATTATGATAATAAGTAATGATAATACCCAATTTCTTTATAATTGGTATTAAGGAAAATGTACATGAATTATATGATTGGTATATATATATACCTACTTGATACATTATTTTATTGAGATAACATTGTAACACCTATTTAAATGTGTATGGAATAAATACTTATAACCTATGTATATACTATGTGTATATATATATAGTATATAACTTAGTGTATATTATTATATGGCTAAGTGTTGGGCATATATGATATATACCCATTTAATGTATAACTTAAATATATACTATATGAGTATATATCTAAATATTAGTACTTAGAATGTTAGTTACTGAGTAATATGAGAACCTCAACTCCATTCTCTTCCCACACGTAAACTTTCACACGGCTACACCACCCTATAACTCTCCTCAAATTCATCAAAGCTAGCCATAATCATTATAGAGGGAGTGGGATTTATGATTGCATTCACCCACTTCTTGTTATCTAGCATACATTCTTGTAATCCATTGTTTTGATTTGGTGAGCAAAATCAAGAGCCGGATATACAAATTGCCTATAAATTGAGCCTTTTCTTCTTCTTATTTCAATTACTGAGAGTTTATTTTGATTTAAGGGAGAGTATCATAGTAGCATTATAGAATCTGTTAAGCAGCAAAGCAAATTACAGAGGTATATCACTTCCCATTCTTGTTTTTCAATTTCTGTGAATTTCTAATTCTTTGATTCTTGATTTCAATGGAATTGGATGTTAATTGATTGGAGAAATGGTTGTTATGTGTTATAAGCCTGATAGAAATGTATTGTAATATGTATAGATTGATTTTCGTATGAAAATTTCTGAGTTGGGCTAAGTTTCTGCCTAAGCAGTGCAGTGTCTGTCTCTGGTCGGCACCTGCGCCAGTTTTGTACTGGCCAGCGGAGCAGCTGCGCCGGGCCTGGATCAGAGTTTCCTGCTTCTGTTGCTTAGCTGTTATGTACTAACCTATGGTACCCTATTTGGCAAGTATGTAGTCATGGTTAATAGGTATATATATATGTACATAGATGCAGTATGAGCATGTGTAACGATGTTAGTACACACGAGTGATGAAAAAACTTATGGTTTTGAAATGAAACTTATAGTCTCGAATATGAACTTTGACATGTACGTAACATATGTATATTCTGATATTTTAAACATGATAGTATGGTTTATATTGACATGAAGAGTATGTTTAAAGTGTTAATCATGCACTAGCATACTTGATCGTAAGTTAAGACGTTTTCAAAAGAAAAACTTAAGACTTTCAAAGTGAACTTGACCAAGAATTTTGTCTTGAGATTTCTGACAGTATGAGAACGTTTATGTGACTTAGTTATGTGTTCAAAGACATGTGAGTTATGATCACTAGACACTTAACATGTACTATGATGCCTTTATTGACTTAGTGTGATTTTTCAACGAAAAGCTTAGAACGTGAAAGATTATATCATCGATCACCATGTGGATTGCGTATTGATCATGCAAGCATGTATATTAGAGTTCATTATGCCTATAGACATATTAACATGGACCCCATTTGTTTATACATGAGTTTCGCATGTGCACGCATATTCATAGAAAATAAATTTCTAAGGCATAACCTATGTAATTTAAGTATATATGAGTAATATACGCACAAGCATGCTTACTAAGTATGGTTAGTCCGTGATGCGGTAATATGACTATATACCTAACCCTCGTAACATGGAATTGATTAACTTAAGGTATGTGAATTACCGATATGAAGACATATTATTTTGAATTGAATAGGGTGAGCATGCTAGGATTTAAACTTGAAAGTATATTCTTGGAGCATGATTACTTGAAATGCTAAATGTTCAAACCTATGTTGATGTATAGAAACTAGATATTCTAGCACTATTAAATCAAGGACAGAGTTAATTGTTTATAGACCCAGTCAAAGTGATTGACTTACGTGAATTACATGACAAATTTATATGATGATTAGATTCTTGTAAGTGTAGACTTGTATTAGTTTACACATGCTAATTGGAGTACTGACTTATTAATATTAGGTTATTTCAACGAGATTTAATTAAAGCTAGAACTTATTCGTAGCTGAACAAACAGGCAAGTATTCTAAATTCTTGCACTACCTTACTCAATGAATCGTGTAAGCGAGTTTCTTAACTTCACTTGATTTGAATGCAAGTTCTCTTACACTCTTTATTATGCAAGTTCCTATCCTTCTCATATTGTATTGAGAAGGTTATTATCGTATTGACGGTTAATTATTTAAAGCTTGAACTTTATTTCCAAGCATGCTATTAGGTGGTTTAATTACTTTACAATTATTCCACATCGATATTATTGTTATTCGCACTTGGTGCACTTGAGTTCGTACAGTCTTGGACTTGTACATCATTTAAAGTTCTATAATTCTTGAATTGTGTCAGATAGAGTCTGAACCCTTGTTCGGTCAGACAAGTATATGAAATTTTATAAAAGCTATCCAAACCAATTGATGGTAAGGATTCTTAGACTGAAAGAACACCCTTATATTATAAGGGAGTAGCAGGTATCTGATATAAGATACAAACAGCAGAGTTGAATGTTATGCATATACATGGCGTACGCGAGGCTGATCCCCTCAAGTACTATTCTGTAGCCAGTAACCAAAGGGTCAATCAGCTATTGATTCTGTTGGAGTTTTATAGTTCAAAAGTCTACTTGACTATCAGTTATTCTAAAAGCAATTATTATTCTTGCTTTCGATATTCATATTGTTGAATTCATTGTCAGATATATTCCTTTCATCATGATATATCCTTTATTGTTGTATTTAAACTTGCTGAGCAAACTTGTTGCTCATTCTTGCTATATCATGACTTATATTGTAGTTAAGCCCGAGACTTCAGGGAAGGACAAGGGTAAAGGGAAGATGTAGGATTAGTTTGTAAGGAACAGACTTTATCTTTATGTTTAGTTAAATTACTGTTATGTAATATGAACCCTAATGACTATTCTAGGGTATGTTTGTATTTAGGTTATCGAATCTTGGGACTAGTAACATCTTTTGAATGAACGACATACGTTTATTATATTTCCGCATTTAGTTATTGTATGTTGTTTAGAGGTAGATATTTGTATTGTTTCGTGACGACTGGACCGGGGTCAGAGGACCCGGATTCGGGGGTGTCACAATATGGCTATGGTACTTTCGCTATGGTCATCTAAGTTTCGGTGGCTTGAAGGCACTGCAACAGAAAAGTATGGTGACATGCCTTCCACCATTTGAGTCCCCTTCTGAAATCTGTGAAGAATGTGTTGTTAGCAAACAACATCGGGACGCCTTCCTAACGGGAAAGTCTACAAGAGCAAAGACGGTGCTTGAGCTGGTACATTCTGACTTGTGCGGGCCGATCAAACCAATGTCCCAGGGAGGTAAACGATACTTTATATCGTTCATTGATGATTATAGTAGGCGAACTTGGGTTTATTTCTTGCATGAAAAATCAGAAGCTTTTACAGTCTTTCACCAATACAAAGCACAGGTTGAAAAAGAAGCTGGCATGCCGATTAAAAGCCTTCGTACAGATCGTGGTGGAGAGTACATTTCACGGGAGTTTGAAAATTTCTGCATTCAACATGGAATTAGAAGGCAATTTACTGCAGCTTACTCTCCCCAGCAGAATGGCTTGTGCGAAAGGAAAAATCGCATAATCCTTAATATGGTTCATAGCTTGTTACAAAGGAGTGGTGTTCCCAAGAGTTTTTGGGTTGAGGCTGTTAATTGGAGTGTTTATATTTTGAACAGAAGTCCCACACTAGCTGTTCAAAATATAACTCCCGAAGAAGCATGGAGTGGGCATCGACCAGCTGTTGATCATTTTCGGGTGTTTGGGTGTATAGCCTATGCTCATGTTCCTGATGAGAAGCGAAGAAAGCTGGATGACAAAGGTGAAAAATGCATTTTTCTTGGTGTTAGTGATATGTCAAAGGCATATAAATTGTTTAATCCTATCACTAAGAAAATTATCATTAGCCGTGATGTGGTTTTTGATGAAGAAAAGACATGGTCTTGGGAGTCAACTCTTGCTGATTCACACATTCCAGCAGATTCTTATGGTACAGATAATGAATCAGCACAATTTCCGACAACCCCCAACACTTAACCAGATTCTGCAGCAATAGAAACTTCAACAAAAATTTCTACAGCAACAGGAATTGAGGAACAATTCATTCCAGCAAGTGTTTCACGTCCCCAACGTGTTAGAAGGAGCCCCGCATGGATGTCTGATTATGAGGTAACTGGAGTTGATCAGACTGAAGACCCACTTACACACTTTGCTTTGTTTTCAGATTGTGATCCCACCGTCTTTCACGAAGCTGTCAAGGAAGTAAAATGGCGGGAGGCTATGGATGCTGAAATAGAAGCCATTGAAAGAAATCACACCTGGGAGTTAACAAAGCTTCCAAAAGGGCAGAAGACCATTGGTGTCAAGTGGGTGTACAAGACAAAGTTGAAGGAGAATGGTGCAATCGACAAGTACAAAGCTCGCTTGGTGGCTAAGGGTTATAAGCAAGAGTTCGGTGTCGACTACAAAGAAGTATTTGCTCCTGTGGCGAGGCATGATACAATCAGATTGGTGATCGCATTGGCAGCTCAAAACTCTTGGCCTATTTTCCAGTTGGACGTAAAATCAGCATTTCTTCATGGTGCATTGGAAGAAGAGATATTTGTTGATCAACCTCCTGGTTATGTGAAAGCAGGTAATGAGCACAAAGTCTACAAATTTAAAAAAGGCTCTATATGGACTAAAGCAAGCTCCTCGAGATTGGTATAGTCGTATAGAAGCTTATTTTTTAAAGGAAGGATTTCACAAATGTCCTTATGAGCATACACTTTTTATGAAGATCGGGGCTCAAGGTAAAATGCTCATTATATGCTTATATGTTGATGATTTGATCTATACTGGAAATGATGATGCTATGCTTGAGTTATTCAAGAAATTAATGATGGCTGAATTTGAAATGTCTGATCTCGGAATGATGCACTATTTTCTTAGCATTGAAGTGTTTCAAGCAGCTGCTGGAATATTTATTTCTCAAAGAAAATATGTGCAAGAGATTTTAGATAGGTTTCAGATGGCGAATTGCAATTCTGTTAGCACACCAACAGAGTTTGGTTTGAAGCTAACTAAAGATGATGGAGGAAAGAAGGTTGACAACACCTTATTCAAGCAAATTGTGAGGAGTTTAATGTACTTGACATCAACAAGGCCAGATATAATGTATGTTGTGAGTCTTATTAGCAGGTATGTGGAGAATCCCACTGAGTCACATCTTCTTGCACCCAAGCGAATTCTGCGATACTTGCAAGGTACGAAGAAGTTTGGGTTGTTTTATAAGAAAGGAGAAAAATTAGCTTTGATTGGCTTCACAGACAGTGATTTTGCTGGAGATCAAGATGACAGGAAAAGCACTTCAGGCCATGTCTTTATGTTGGGTTCGGGAGCTGTTTCATGGTCCTAAAAGAAGCAACCAATTGTCACTTTATCGACCACAGAAGTTGAGTTTGTTGCTGCCACTTCATGTGCTTGTCAAGCTATATGGCTGAAGAAAATTCTTGAAGAGCTTTGTGTGAAGAATCAAGGTACTACTACTATTTATTGTGATAACAGCTCTGCCATCAAACTCTCTAAGAATTCTATACTGCATGGAAGGAGCAAGCATATCGATGTGAAGTTTCATTTTTTACGAGACCTCACAAAAGATGGAGTAATTGATCTCATTTATTGCAAAAATGAGGATCAAATTGCAGATATTATGACCAAGCCCCTCAAGTTGATCGTGTTCATGAAGTTGAGAAGACTACTTGGTGTTTGTTCCATGGAAGATCCAATTTGATGGAATAATTGCAGGGACTTGTCGCTGGAGGCTTTACTCTTTCTAAACTGAATTTCTGTAGATTGTTCAGTTTAAGGGAGGGTGTTAGAAGTTTAATTAAGTTTGAATAAGTCTTTGATTATTTAGTCAAAGTAGTTAGTGGAGGTAGTCCATAGGAGTCTGTTTCAAGTTTGTTCCTATTTTTATGCTCACGTTTGAGCTTCCATTACTTCCTTTATTTTCTGATTGTTAGTTGATGTATAGCTCTATTTAAGAGCTTGATGGCAGTCAATAAATATGAGTTTTATTCTCACAATTTCTAGTGTTTGTATCAACCTAACCCACACATCCCTGGCTATCACTGTCGTCCTCTCCACCATGGGCTTCGTACAACTCTCCTTATCCTTCGGCACCAAAATACAAACTCTCTTCCCAAATCTCTGTTGCCTAACCCTAACTTCCACCGGATCATCTAACACACCACCCTCTTCGTCAGCGGTGCCCAAATCACCCCCTTAATCTCTTCCAAAACGACCTCCTCATCGTCCACGACCATCAGGGTTTTCTCTCTCTTCTCTGTCTACACGTCGTCGACTACGACGTCCTCACTCTCGCCATGAGAGATAAGTACAAAGAGCTCATTGAGCTTCACGCCACCACTGTATTTGCGCTCGACGACGAATCGATCTTTGTCGCCGAAAAACACGAGTACGTACAAGATTTAAGGTTTCACATTGTGTCCAACAGGCGGTTGACGACCGTCCATTTGGTGTGTTTTCCGGTGAAGACAGTGTTTTCGACAATGAAATTGGGTGAGAGTGACCACCGTTGGCGGTGGAGGTTCATCGCACCCGATGAGGATTTATTACGTGAAGGTGAGAATGGTGAAGGTAGGGGGAGAAGAAGAAGATCGATGGATGACATTGATGAAATTTATATTTGTTTTTTATTTTATTTTTATTTTTGCTCAGTCAAATTGGTCATGTCATTAGTTCTTTCTTTTATTTTGTCTTTGTAATGTCACGCGTGAATCAAGTTAACGGCCGTTCATTTTTTTTTAACAAAATGATCCAATTTTAAATTTTAATTAGTTCAATGAGATAATTTAAAAAATTAAAAGTTCAGTGGTGTAATAAGTAAAAGCTGTCAATTATAGTGGAAACATCCTTAGTTTGGCTTGAAACAAATTATATGCAAGTGTCATATACAAGTTTTAATTTTCAAAAAGAACAAAGTTTACCACTTGGACAGGTAGAGAGAGATGGTAGAGAAATATTGGATTAGGATTCCCTCAATTACATTTATCATCTAATTTCTCTTACTACACATTTAGTAACACAAAAAATAATTTTAGCTATACTTTCAACAGCACAATGGTCTACGTCAAATTTTTTGTGTCGTTTATTGTTTGCGATAAAATTTATTTTATTGTTAAATGTAATTTTTGTGTCACTAAATGTTTATTGAATTTTTTTTTGAGGAAATATTGCTAACAAATGAAGAGGAGCACAACACCCCCCGCACGAACAAATAGAACCTCCCTGTAGGTCGTTATACCGTTCACTCAACGATTGCCTTTGGGTTCCGAACTCCATATGGGGAAGGAGTGTTGATGTTTGTGAGGTTTCAATCATTTACATGGACCCACTTCTCATTCTATTTGTGAGAATTTGATGAAGAAACCACCGTTGGCCTATTTGGTGCATTCTGAACGATCTAGGAGATAACGTTGTGCAGATCAGGGCACTTCCTGACAAAGCGTTTTGTATATTCTTAATTTTATAGATTTCCAAAAGTTTAAACTAAGCATGTACTCATTCTTAGAAACTTAAAAAATTTAAGGAAAATGATATATATGTCCATAAATATTTAACGAAATTGTATTACGATTAATGTGGAAGTGTATTCGATAAGATAGAATTAATTAAAATGAAACCCTTCTTAATTCCTACATATTTCATGAGACCCTTCTTAATTCCTACATCTCATATATGTACATACGTCGCAATCATAATTCGACTGAAAACTTTTGGAACAGGAGGACTCAAAATTTAAAACAGAGATAAAAACATCAATGAAAAAAAATTGAAATATAGATGGTAACCAAACATGCTCCTCCCATGTTTTATTTTAACTTTTCTTAACATCTCAAATGCACAAAATATCAAAATAATTGCAATGCATTTGAGCATTCTCATTATCATTTTAGGATAATTATTTCTTATTAAATATGATAAAGTTAAAAACACATTCTTGGAGTTCTAAAATGAGTCGAATTTCTTCTAAGCTTTACATATACAATTTTTTAATAGATTTTTTTTTATTAAAAAAATTATTTTCAAAATTTATACGAGTAACTAATTACAATTTTTTTTTAATTTTCAAGACTTACATAAAATCAATAACTAATTACAATAGTAGTTCAGAATAAGGACATTTATATAAAAGATGAATATTGAAAAAAATATATTCAATAATATTGAATTTGTAAAAAAAATACACACAACAAACATTACCAGTAATCACACCCTTAACCAATAATCTAAAATATCTTGAATGCCTTAGAAATCACAAAAGGTAAAAGTAATATAGGACTAGGACTTGTAAAAGATGCTTTATTCTTTTCATTTTAGTGCAACAAGCCAACAAACATGACATTAGCACCAGATTAAGCTTCTGGTATTCATCTCCTACTATTTGGACAGAAGAAGCTTTACTTGCAGTAAATTTGCTGTTGCTATCAAAATGTGATATAGACACCCTCAGCAGCATATAATGTTCTTTAAAATGGAGGACAACTTTTGATAATGATAATAAGAAATTAGAAGAAGAAGAAGAAGAAGACTGAAACCCCAAGTTACACAACAGGAGGATAAAATAACACAAAAAACTGAGTCGAAAAATTTATTAGAATTTTGACCAAGTAAAGCAGCATTGAGTTCAAACCCAAGTACTCTAAGTGGCAAATTATAGACAAGAGCAAACACAATCCGAACAAAATAGACAAGTTGGGAAAAGGGGAAAAGGGGAAAAAAGGAAAGAAAAAGCCCTCTGTATTTGGGAACGAAACGAAAAAATAATTGACCTCTGAACCCAAAGGAAACTGCATTTTGAAATGGGTTAAATAACCTTGCATCAAATAATCTACGGCTCTTGAGAGTGTATGTCACCAGTAGTCAGTTCATGAGTTTCCCGTTCCTTTGGTGTATACCGCTAATCTTTAAACCTCTCTTTCCTATCCTTTAACCCTGGATATTGTTACTATTGTCTTTCTTGCCTTTAAAATGTTTTGTCGGAGCTCGTGCATCAGTTGCAGCATGCTTCTTGCGCCTAGCACCGCCAGCAGAAGCAGGTTCTACCAATGGACCTGACCAATTTTGAACAGGTTCCTTAGAGTATGTGAGTGAGGTGGAACTATATGGCATATCGGTGGGAACAAAGGTAGGATCAATGTGATGTGAAGCGCCCAAGGGAACACCAAGTCCTCCGTCCTCATGAGGTGGAGGAAACTTCTCACTCTTGCTCTTGGCATTTGCATGGCTGACTAAACGCCGTCTCTGCATTTAGAAACAAATCAACAAAATTGAATAATTAAGAACGCAAGAAAACAAAGTTTTCCAGCATTTAAACTGAAATGGCGTTTGTGAGCATACAAGTCTCCAAATTACCGTAAATCAGATATCACAAAACAATAAAAGAAGAACCTGAGAAAATTACACCAATCAAAAAGTGGACAAAACACAACTTTAGTTTATTAAAAAATGAATGAGCTATTTGTGCTTCAATTCACTAAAAGCAACAGTTTGTTCCTATTCATTTGACTGGCAGAAGATCAGAAGACATGAAACCATCATTAGACTCCAAACATGCATGGGGTTCTTGAATCACCAATTGATAATCGCCAACTACTAGTCTTGAGAATTATCCACTTAACTTTATAGTCCAAAAATTACTTCACAAATGTACCAAATTATAGTTGTGTATTTGAATGAATGCATAGACAGTAACTATCAGGATCAGTTCCTTCCTATTCACTTCTAGTGTGAATAGAATGGTGCTCATTGGTTCTCTTACCCGTGCTGAGCCATTAGTAGCGATAATCATGTCAAGTTCCTCAACACTAACACTAACCTATTTATTAGTCACGTTAAATATGTCCACCCATTTGATACACAAATTCTGTTGAACAAAAAGTAACACATATTTTGCTCATACAATAAAAATGTGATTTGTTTAACATAACAAGACATTTAAAAATAAATGATAAAATGCTTAAAAGAGATTAAGAAATTTTATACTCCCTTAGTTCCAAAATTAAGATCATTGACTTTTTCAAACTCAAAATTGACATAAATTCATTTAATTTTAGTCGGTACAACGATAAATATTGTATGTCAATTTTGAGTTTGAAAATATCTCAAGTTACATTCAAAAGTCAATAATGATCTTATAATTTGCAAGGGAATGAGTACTTACTATTTTAGGTAAATTATAAGTTTTAATATCAATTTAAATAACCGTGTTTAATCGTGTTAAGTTGTTTATAACATGTGTTCAACTCATTTAAATTTAGTGTTAAATGTGTCTACCGGTTTATAACACGAAACCCATTTATACTCAACACCAACCATCTCATCATGTGTTGTATTCCTGTCGTGTCAAAATTACCGCATACCATGGCTAATATAAATACCACAGATCTTACTCTATTTTCATACTTATAATCCTACTAATTACTTCTTTAAAATTGAATTACAAGATTTAGTTCCTGATTACTTCTTTAAAATAAAATTATAATATTTAGTTCCTGCTGTGCAGAGGGTTGGTTTGGGATCAACTGTCTAATTTTACCAAGATAAGAGAAGAAGATACCTTCCAACATAAGTTTTGCCTTTTTTACCAAAAATGATTTTGAACTTCGAGCTCATTAAGGTCTATAGAATGATTGAGTTAAATCTCAACAGAAAAATTTATAAATGCCCCATGATTTTCTCCCTCGCTATATGGTGAAACCTAGTTAACAAAGTAATTTGAAACTATATTCATTATGACATTATGATTGCACGATTACAGGTCAACTGCTGTTAGATAATACTACAAACTTTCAAACCAGTACGTATCTTTTCTTCTCTTTTACAAGTTTAATTTGAGTGCAGGAAAACTCCCAAGAAACTAAGAACTTGTCTCAATTTTTTTGTCTTCATGTATGTTTCTCTTACATTCTTATGACATTCTTTGTTGTTCAAAAAAGTAGTTCTTTGAATTACCAAAAAAAAAACATTCTTAAAACCTTTTCTTTAATGGATAAGAACGGGGCTCACCTGTCAGCAAAATATAGAATCGAAATCATGCAAATGATATCCCCTAATCACTAGAGACATGATACTAAGCTAGCATATCTATGTGTGCATATGTTTCCATAATCCATATGTTTACCTTTACACATTCTCGGGATCTTAAAGAAGAGAATATCTAAGTAACACAATTCAAGCATAGAACTTCGAAACTATACTGACTTATTTGGAGAACATAAATTTATATAACAAAAGAAGACATGAAACATACACATCTATAAAAGAGTTATTAGTTAAAAGAAGCGGCACATAAGACATACATCAAGATTAGATTGCAGCTCAGCATTGGCTTCAGGAGCAGGAAATGCATGAGCAGCCCGTTCACGCATGCGCAGCTCTCTTAACACCATCACCTTGGGCTTTACTAGCAGCTCTTACCCTGTAAAGAAGAAATTCAATACCAGTTACAGCAATGGATACGCGCACGCACACACACACACACACACATATATATATATATATATAGAGAGAGAGAGAGAATAGTTAAAACACCTGAGTAGATGCACATAAAAGAGGATTTGGACTTCAAATACATAACATGATACAATATAAGGCAAGATTTTGTAGATCTCTAAATTGAACAAACAAAATTACAAATACAATATATATACACACAAAGAAAAAGAGAAAAACATGGAGCATCAAAGTTTTAAATTCAGATTAATAACCCATTATGCACTCCCCTAGCCCCGGAAGGATGCCACCATCCTTTTTCTTCTCCATCAAAGAAATGTTACTCTTTGATATGGCAAAGATTTGACGTAACATAATATACTAATTTCCGATAAGCAAACCACAAGAAAAC
Organism: Panax stipuleanatus; assembly: GCA_020205555.1. Classification (NCBI taxonomy): domain Eukaryota; kingdom Viridiplantae; phylum Streptophyta; class Magnoliopsida; order Apiales; family Araliaceae; genus Panax; species Panax stipuleanatus. The sequence continues at coordinate 95,293,548 of CM035123.1, read as the reverse complement.
AAAAAAGACCAGTTTTGAATTGTCTAAAAAGTATGACTTTTTTCATTACCATGAAAGCAAAACTGACATCTTCCAAGGGGTGGAGGGAGTATAGCAATATATTTGAAGCAACTTCAGTGTTTTACCCTCAATCTCCTTCACTGAAAAATGCTGGCTTATCATATATTAATACGAGTGGTTACATTTGAATTATATTTTAATATTTATATATGCTAAAAAATAAACTTGAAGAAAGGAAGAGTTTTTTGGGCTATCAAAGTTAGTGAGCCCTTCGCTGAATTTTATTATGGTACACCAGGTTTTGAGAGTTCAAGACCACTGACGTCTTTTTCTTTCATTTAGTTTCTAAGGGCTCTCAAACCCACTCCCCCCCCCCAAAAAAATAAAATAAATAATAATAATAATAAACACACGGACAGACCCTACACAAAGGCAGGCAAATAAAAAAGCACTCAAATAGCAAGAAAACAGATAAGAAAAATATTCTCATCCAAAGTGGATTAAATAAGATGTAAAATTGTACACCTTGAGCCGGTGAATGAATAAAATTATTCAAAATACAAAAATAGATGAAATAATATTGTAAGATTTCTGAATTTTTAAGTTATCTTTACCTTCGAGCTTCATCATCCCGTCGTTTGGCATCCATTTCTTTGCTTGGAGGATATTTTGGGAGGCTAGAAGGATCACAAGCATATGGTTCTGTGGTGAAAAACTGCATGAAGAATAATATAGAAAAAAAATTTAAGTTAAAAATAGTATATGTTGGCATCCTGCAAAAGAAATATATTTTCAGCACGATAGGACTCCATTCGAGTGAGTGAGTGGGTGTATGTGTGTGTGTATGCATGAGAGAGAGAGAGAGGGAGGGAGATGGAGATATGACTCTTCAAGCATGTCTAGTGCTATCCCTTTGTTTTTTTTGCTAAATGCTTCTATAACCAGGGGTATGCTCACCAGCATTGGTGCGAGTACAAAATGCGAGGGCAAGGAGCGAGAGGGAGGGAGAGAGGGGTTAGGGTTGATGGGAGGAGGAAGGGAGGGAGTGAGGACCAAATGGCATTTGGAGTTTGAATTGTGTTAGCAAATGACTAGGAATAGGAATAACCTCCAGAAGCTAAGACTTGATGTTTAAAGAGAAGACGAATGGCATGGGACTAATCATTTCCAACATTTAATCTCCCAGTAAAGAAAATTTTACACAAATAAGACTTTTTATGAAATCCACTAATTATATACAATGTAATCTCCAACAACGATAAATGAAATAATGTTAAAATTAGCATTTCCAAAACCTAATCGATGAAATATATTTAGAAATTTAAACATTTCAAAACATAACGTCAAACTTAAAAAAAAGTCCACAAGTCCAGTTTTTGCTCAAAAAAATTAAACACGTTGAAGCATGAAGCTGCATATGAGAAATAGCAATCTTGTTAAAGGAAATAGGTGGGAATTAGTTTTCGTCATTTGAACCAATTCATAGATGAAAACTTTGAATATATATATATACACACACGCACAAATATGTGTGTATGTGTGTGTGTGAGCGTGTTATATATGTACATATGTATGTTGTTGAATAAACAATCACAACCCAATTGCACTAATTAATGACCCATTCTTTTGTTATATAGCTCTAAAAAATATCTTTAAAATATTTTCCTCAGCTCCCATATTAAATCTCAATGACTTGTAGAGCTTCAAGTATCTATCAAATTTTATTGCAGTAGTTATAATATCTCACTGTGAATCTCTTAGTTGTTCATATTTTGGTTAATGTTTTTACTGATAATGTCCTCAATTTTATTTTGGCAAGGGGAAGAATATTTTATCCATAATTACCAGAGCTCATCATTATGTAAATGTCTGAGTTATAACTATGCAAGAAGTTTATTTGCTCACATTTCAAATTTCCTTTGTGTTCACCATAATATTTCAGAGGTTCCATCTTCTAATCACGTAAGTACAAAACATTTCCAAGCTCCTTTTAAAATTAACTCCAGTATACTCTATAAATATGATAATCAAATTTTAAACTATCAGGAAATTCAGTCTCTATAAACACTATGGGAAAAAATTAACCAGATCCATTGAGAGAAATGAAACTGAAAGCTGAGATCAAAAGGTCATAAATATTTTAATATTTCTATTTAAACTTGATATTAATTTACATAAAAACTTACTTCACTTCTCAATGCATCTGTTGCAGTCTTGCGTTCTGCGGGGTCAATTGCAAGAAGAGTTTCAATCAACGGCAGCGATGATGATGGGAAAGCTTTAAATGTCTCTGAAATGCAACGCTTGTAAGGTTCTCGTGGTCTAAAGAGAGTTGCATTTGGCAATTTTGACTTTTTCCAATATTCATCGGAAGGCGAGCCACATAGCTTGTATATCTTATGCAGTTGTTCTACCTTAGCAACAAAAAAGATACTTTTCAACACCAAAATATGAGAATTGGTACAATGAATATAAATTAGTAAGGAAATATGTACTCTATCCTTTTGGTATGTGTTTGGTCACGTCTTGCTGAAAGGGCCTACAAAATAAAGAAGGTTCTAGGAGTGTGGGATGTGATTCCATACTGTTCGTTGTTGTAGTTGGGGTGGAGGTAAAAGTTTTATTCTAAGATAACTTGGCACCGATGCATAAAATTGGCTTGTTTTTCAATGTTACATCAATATGACCATTTGGCATAACAAGATACTTGTTGAGGGTATATTTTTTTTCCCTGTAATACCTGCCTTTGTCCTAATAAAAGAGTCTGACTTAATTTGTCATTTTGAATATTAAGTTTTGCATAGGTTACACCGACATAATTTAAATTAAAAAAAACAATAATTTACTCCAAAAATAAAATCTTGGTCTTTAAATTAATGTTGAAAAACAATCATCTAAAAGAAATACTACCTCTGACCTCCAAAGAATGGCTTAAGTACAATTTTCACGCAAATTAAGTAGTAAAAACATGAACATAAAGTTAAAGTCTAGAACATAAAATATGTTCCAACTCCACCCTTATATTTCACTTAAATATAGTACTAGCGAGACCTCACATAAGTATACCAGTGAATCTTGGAACTCACGTAAGTATACTAGTGAATCTTCTTTCTCTTAAAACACAGGTACCACTTCGAGGGTAATACTAATATAGTCTTTACAAAGCATTATACCTTCGAATTATATACTTACATGTGTCTATAAAAACCTTGATATTTGGAAAACCAAAAGGTCAACAAACGAGTAGGTCTCCTTTTCTTTAGAACAGATAGAATACAGATTTTTGCACTAAGGTCAAAGTGTTGGCATCTGAGTTTCTCAGCTCAAGTACACTCACATGTAAAGAGACTACTGAATGCCAAAATGGAGGTATTAACCTGTCATATTATATTACCAATTGGCAAACTTCAAAATGTGGCGAATCTTTGTTAATTTGATTTTAGAGGTTTTGACAACTACCCTTTTATGCTTAACTAAATTAGTTTTCAAGGAATATTATGTTTTAAAAAAATTAACAGGTAGTACAACAGTGAAGTCCTAGGTGGTTTGAAATTGTCATGCCAAATGCTCAAGTTTCAGCATCTGTCTGTACATCTAGCACAAGGATACCTCGCCTTTAAGTATGCTTTGTATTAGCAACATCTACTGTCATGAATTATTCCACCCATAGGTTTTTATATGGTGTGCAAGTTTCTAAACTCAAAATAAGCTCAAACCCCATGCTAGATGAATGCTTTTAACATTTGGTAGATGTAAGCAAGTCATAAAATGTCTGAGAAATGGTATTTTCACACACCAAAACTAATTGATTGCAGTGATTACAATTTCATGGTCAACCAAATGCTAGCTACAATACATGCTAAATTTGACCCAAACATCCATCCAGTATTCAAGTGGGAATTGGGTTTGGCCCACTCATATTCTTTTACTTCTTTTAGAATTTATGTCCTTAATTTATTGCCCTTGAAAGTTCCTTCTTATTCTATTTCGATTATGTGCACGTTTCTCTTCCCTTCCCCCCGCCCAACCAACCAAAGTTTTTTCATATAAATAGTATGCATACCTTATTTGATTATTCTACATCAATTCTATAAAATTGTGATACCATCCAACCCAGTATTACTTGAAATGTGGTACGTTTCGGTACGGGTATGGGAACACGGTACGCTACATAGTTAAAATGCGATACGTTAGAGTATTTTTATATAAGTTTTTATAGTTAGGAATTCTCTTGTAATCTAAATGATATAAACCTAAGTTTTATAGAAGACTTTTAGTTGAATCAACAAGTTAAATATTTTATAAATATATTAGTAAAAATGTAATGTTTAAGCATCTAATACTAAGTTATAATATTGATATTTGAGTAATTATAGTTAAACAACAACAAAAAAATTTCGGAACGCTAAATTTAAAGTATTGGTACGTAAGAGTACCATGTGTTTGGGTATGCAAGCATCAATACTCTCATAGACCTAGCGAATCACGTATTGATGCTTGCTTACCCAAACAGGGTACTCTTGCGTACCAATACTCTAAAATTAGAGTACTGAAAAATTTCTTTGTTTAACTAATTGCACAAATCAATATTATAACTTGGTATTCGATGCTCAAACAGTATATTTGTACTAAAATATTTATAAAAAAATCAACTTGTTGATTCAACAAAAAATCTTCTATAAAACTTAGGCTTATTACATTTAGATTATAAAAGAATTCCTAACTATAAGAACTTGTGTAAAGATACTCTAGCGTATCACGCTTTAGCTATGTAGGGTACCTGCGTACCCGTATTCGTACCGCGTACTAAAACGTACCACGTTTCAGTGAACATTCCATCATATTACAGAAGCTATTGTGCCACTTTGAATAAGTATATCAAATTATTTATAAAAAAAGGTCATATTACAGAAGCTATTGTGCCACAAACTACGCAAGAAAATGACAATATAATCCACAAAATGTTAAGTCTATCTAGAGAATTTAATAGTCATAAAATCTAGATGATAGTTGAAAATTTTAAATGTGCCAATTATGTACCTCTGTTCGACCAGGCATGATAGGTTTCCCAGCCAATAACTCGGCTAATATGCAACCTGCACTCCATAAATCTATGCCAACACTATAATCGGTAGCCCCAAGAAGAAGTTCTGGAGGCCGATACCAGAGTGTAACCACCCGACTGGTCATGGGATGCTTGTGGTTAGGATTAAAAACAGTAGCCAACCCAAAATCAGCTATCTTAAGGATTCCTCCATTATCAAGAAGAAGATTTGACCCCTTGATGTCACGATGAAGCACATTACGTTTGTGACAGTGCTCAAGTCCAGATAAAAGTTGATGCATGTAACATTTAACCTGCAGAACGGAAACTAGTTAAATTGACCATCCTGTCAATGCATGTACTTCTATTTTAGAATGTTGCAAGAAAGTCAGTCTAACCTGCTCGACTGTAAACTTAATGCCTGGGCTAGCAGCTAGACCAGCCAAATCATGTTCCATGTACTCAAACACCAGGTACAAACTACACGACATCCTTGAAGTGACCAAACCTTCCAATTTAATGACATTTGGATGTTCCAGTCGCCGCAAAATGATAATCTCCCTAGCCATAAATTTCACACTCTCGGGTTCCAAATTATCGAACCGTACCTTCTTTAACGCAACAATTTTACCTGTTATATTATCTCTTGCTTTGTACACATTGCTATAAGTTCCTTGTCCAATCTATAAACATATAAATAGTGAATCCGTGAAACAGGGCACACTCAGGTCAAATTACAAATCAACAAATGATTAAAAAAGTACGATTGTCCCACCTTATCAATTTTCTCAAAACTGTCAGCACGTCGAGGTAGCCAACCATCGAGTGCTTCACCAAGAACATCTGATAGCCAGGGCGGCCATCCGGCTGCAACCTGCTCCCCATGCCTATGCTTGGGTGGATTACTCAATCTCGGGTGACCCTTCATTCTTCTTCTCTCACCCCTTGATCTTCCATCTTTATCCGCCTTCTGCGTATCATCAATCTCATTGCCACCATTACTGTTTTCAACATTCCTCCCCTCCACCTCCAAAGTCCCACTAGATTCAACACTCAAATTACTCTTATTCCTCCCCCCATCTCCAGCCTCTGTCTTCTCTTCCTTACCATTATACACTACACCCGACGAAACCTCTCTGCCCAAAACACACCCCATATCTTAAATCTACAGTTCATCACCAGACAATACTCTCTAATTACTCACCAACAATTAATCACTCTACTTCATAACTTCCTGCCAAAATTAAATAAATAAATAGCAATCAACAAAATCAAAAACCCACCACCCCCTCATCTAATCAGAGAAATTAAATTTCCCAACTCAATTGATCAATCTCCTTGCAGAAAAAAAAATATATAACAAGTATACACAAGGATAATTCGACATATACAATAACAGATGGCAAACATACATAAAAAAATATACACATATATAAACCCTAACTAAGAAAATGATGATTCGAATTGCTAGAACGAGCAAAAAAATAGTTGAATTACTAACCTGACTGAATCTGGTGAAAGAAATATAATAGAGTTCTAGAGAGAGAGTAAGAGTAGGCGTTTGCTCAACACTTTTGTGTTCTTAGCCTTCTCTCACTAAAATTCTCCCTCTACTCTCTGTAATATTCAATTTTCTGGGTCTTGGGCCAAAAAGATATAATTAATTAATATAATCTGCAAGTCAAACCTTCTAGCAGTAGCAATGAATAAAGGCAAGCCGATCTCAATTATGGAAATTATATTTTCTTTATTTGCAGCGAGATATTTGCTAAGTTTACTCCTAAAGAATCTATGACAAATTTTAAATGGAAAAAGGAACAACATATAATAAATTTAAATTTTAAAATTTATCACTCTTTCATATGGATTTAGTTTGATAAATTTCACTTTTTTATGAAGAGAAATTAAATGTAAACGTGTCTTTTGAAAATTAAATTAGGAAAATAAAATAAAATATACTTCATCTGTTCCGAATTATAAGACTAATATTAACTATCAAAAAGCCAACTTGAGATATTTTTAATTTTAAAATTGACAAGATTTATTAAAGTTTTGAAATAATAAATTTTATAACTTGTATTACTTTTTAGGTAATTTATGATATTCATAATTATATTAACATAAATTAAATGAATTTAAGTCAATCTTAAGTTTAAAATTGCCTTTTAAAAAATAAATATTGATCTTTTAATTCGGAATTGATGTACTATATTTTTAAAAGAAAACGAGAGCTCAAGTAGAATAATGTTACGATAAAAAAAGATGGCTACAAAAAATTAATACAAAATAATGTGTCAAATTATAATTAATTAGTATTCCACTATACGTGGGGTGAGTCCGATAGTTATAACTAATCACATCATTTTGTATTTTTTTTATATCTAATCTTTTGTGACCAAAACATTATTGATTCAAGAATGCCATTAAAAAAAGATCAATAATGTTTTGGTGACAAAAGATTAGATATAAAAAATGAGTTCTCTTAACATGTGCCCTTAGGGTACATGCTAAGCACACAGTTCAAGAGAATATTCCGTTGAACTGTGTGTATATTCTCTTGATGTATGTATTTGCACCAAATTCAATGGAATATGCACACAATTCAAGAGAATATTTTCTTGAACTGTATGCTTAGCATAGTGCTCTAACGGCATATGTTAGGAAATTCTTTTGTTAAATTCTTATATCAACATAGCAATACTATTTTTAAAAAAAGAAAAGAAGATATAAATAGTCTTATATATCATAGATATATATTAAATATAAAAACATTATTGTATGTAAACAAAATACTACATGTATGATACAGGATGGATTATTGATATTTTTTGTTAAAGACTATTGAGATCTTGCAATTATTTTTAAGAATTTATTTTTGAAAAAATTGTTATTTTTACATGAATATTGATATTTTTGTATAATCTTTCTTGCATAATTTTGGGTCTCACCTACTTACTATTCATTGAGAAGAACATGATAAAATATTACTTTTACTTGGAAAAATATAAAGTTTCAACATTTTCTTAATTAAATTAGGTTTGAATACTAATGGCCAAGTTGGTTTAGAACTTCAAAATTTCAAACATTATTTTAGACTTGGCTTTTTAGAAAAAGTAACTCGGGTTCAGCTTATATTGAAGAGAATATTTTGGAAAATAAAAAACCACTATTGACTTTTTAAAATCAATATAAGGTATATTCGAATTTAAAACTGATAAGATTAATTAGAAATTATAAAATAACAAATCTTATTTGTAGTAGCAATTTTTTGATAATTTATAATATTTGTCATTGTATTTTTAATTTTTTTTTAATAAATTTATGTCAATTTCGAGTTTAAAAAAAGTATTAAAATTGTCTTCGAAAAGTCAATAATTATATTATATTTTGCAACGAAGATAATATCATATTTGTTGCTTCAAAATTTGAACCAAAGTTATATTATTTTTGAATTTTAAGATTTTACAATTAATATTAAAATTTTAAAATACGTTTTAGTTTTGAAACGAAAGAAAGATCATATTAATAAGATTTCCTAGTAAGTTACGTAACTAAAGCCTCATTTGAAATTAAAAAAATAATAATAAATAGTACTATGTGTGTAATTTTGTTAATTAATTTGCATTAATAAATAGTAAAAGAGAACAAACAGCCATACAGGTACATACAAAGAAAGTCAAGATATGCTTGTTAAATTATTTGCAATATGTTAGTATACCTCTCACTATCAAAATGACATGCTTGAAAATTGGGAATGATACGGAGGAATTGGGAGCGGTTAACATCAAATTAATTTGGGTTGAATGACACTTTTGTTTTTTTAAGTTGTCATTTATTTTTAAAGTTGTCCCTAAACTTCAATTTTTGTCAGTTAAGTTTTTAAAATAACATTTTTGTTGGCGTTTCCGTTCTTTCAGTCCAATTTGACCTCAACCCGACCCATTTTGACAAATTTTAACTCAACCCGACTCACTTTGACCCAACCCAAAATTTTAATATTTTAAAATATAATATTATTTTAAAATAAGTTTAAAATAATAATTTTATTTAATATTTTAAAAAATAATATTTAATATTTTAAAATAAATTATTATTTTTAAAATAATAATTATTTTAATATTTTAAAATAATAATTATTTCAATATTTTGAAATATAATATTATTTTAATTATTTTTAATTATTTTAAAAAATAATTATATTTAATATTCAAAAATAAATAATTTTAAAATAATTATTATTTTTAATATTTTAAAAGTAAATATAATTTTTTAAAAAATAATTATATTTAATATTTTAATATAAAATATATATTTTAAATAATTTGAAAATAATAATTATATTTTATATTTTAAAATAAATTAATATTTTTAAAAATTTATAAAAATAATTATTATTCTAAGGAAAAAAATATTAGAAACTTTATTTTTCTCAAAAATGAGTAAAGTTTCATAAAATATAGATTTAAAAAATAAATTAGATTTTTTCATTTTTTATGTAAAACTTTATATTCAGGAAAAAAAAAGTTAATATCTTTACCATTATTATATGTATTCTCAATATTAGAATTTTTAAAAACAAAAACTAAAAATAGAATTTTTAATGGTTAATATGTTTACCATTATTATTTATTTAGTTATTTAAAAATTATTGAATCATTTTTTTAATATTTTACTATTTTTGTATTTTAATTTATATTTTTAGTTTTTATTTTTAAAAATTCTAATATTAAGAATACATATAATAAAAAAAGATATTAACTTTTTTTCTGAAAATAAATTTTTACATAAAAAATGAAAAAATCTACTTTATTTTTTAAAAAATAAAATTTTATTTTCTTACGTAATTTTTTTGAATCTATATTTTATGAAACTTTAGTTATTTTTGAAAAAATAAAAGTTTCTAATATTTTTTCCCTTAGAATAATAATTATCTTTATAACTTTTAAAAAATAATATTTTATTTTAAATAAAAAATATATATTATTTTAAAATATTAAATATAAACATTTAAAAAAAATATTTTCTTAAAAAATTTAAAAATAATAATTATTTTAAAAATATATTTTATTTTAAAATACTAAATATAATTATTATTTATTTTTTTAAAAAACATAAAAAAAAATTAAATATTAAAAATAACTATTTTTAAAATAATTATTTTATTTTAAAATATTAAAATAATTATTATTTTAAAAATAATAATTTATTTTAAAATATTAAATACTATTTTTTTAAATGTTAAATACAATTATTATTTTAAACTTATCTTAAAAAAATATTATATTTTAAAATATTAAAATTTTGGGTTGGGTCAAACTGAGTCGGGTTGGGTTAAAATTAGTCAAAATGGGTTGGGTTGAGATCAAATTAGGTTGGAGAAACGAAAACGCCAACAAATGTCACTTTAAGGACCTAACTGATGAAAATTGAACTTTAGGAACGACTTTGAAAGTGAATGACAACTTGAAAGGACAGAAATACCAATCAGCCAATTAATTTTGGTCAATTGATCAAATACAGTATCGACACGTAGGCGGGGGTGATATCTCTCTCTGCGTATCAGCACTGTATTGGTCAATTGACCAACTTACGGGAGGTGATATCACTTTCTGCGTGTCGGCACTGTATTAATAAATTGACTAACTTACCATAAAATTAACTTTATGATAACCGGATTAAGAGAAAATGTAATAAAAGTTAAGAGATAAACAGACTGGAGACAAAATTTTCGTCCAGATCTATGTAGGAGAGGAGCCCATCTGCCACGTAATTACCACATGTCAATTGTTAGTCAACTCAATACTTTCCGTCAGTTTTTTGGATAGACTCATAAGTAATGATTATTTTATAAATATATTTTTGAGTATAGTCATGCGATTGTACAATAACCAAAAAGTCAATTTACCCTTTGAAAATTAGGTTCTGAACTGTCCCAACTCCCAATCCTTGAATAAAAAAATGTAGAAAGACAAAAGTCATGCAAAAATGCCTCAACTCTATATTTCTCGGATAGGCTTTAGGATGACAAATTATTAGATTGTATATTGTGTATGTAAAATTATATTTATTTATAATTTGTAGAGTTACAATTCAAAAAGCAAGATTGCCGAGTCTTTTAAATTCTCATTTTCTCTATTATTCAGCGATTTAAATCATTTTGTTTATTTTCAATTTTTATTTCAAAATACTCTCTTTTTGATAAATATTACAAAGTATTCATTTTGTAATTTTTGCTAAAAGTAATTTTATTTTGTATATGTAGTATAGAATTACTGCTGGAAGATATCAAAATACTTTATTAAAGTTGTAATATAACGTCCTTCAACAATTGTTTACTTTCTTTTTTAATTTCATATTCTTTGGGTTAGTATATCTCGTTTATAATATATCTGCACCTTCTTTTGTTTATATTTTCTTAATATGATTTTAATTTTCATTTCAAGAGTGTAATTTTTTCAATTAAATTTTCCTATATATTTTTGAAATCAAATCAAAGTCATCGTCTGTTTTATGAGGAATATATATATATATATATATATATATATATATATAATATTATTAAATAATATATTTTAAATTTGTATAACATAATTCATCTTATTAAAATTTTAATTGGTTCATTTATGTTTCACTTTTGTTATAGCCAATAAGAGCTCTTAATTTTAAGTTCGATACACATTTATTTTTGTAACTTTGCAATCTTTTTTTACCATTGATTAGGACTGATCAAAAAACGGATAAAATCAAATAACCAAATCGAATAAAAAAAAATTAACCGAATTTTTTCGATTATTTTTTAAATTTGTGTTATACCCGTTTTATTATTCCGATTTCGGGTTCAGGTTTGATTTTTAAATTTTGACTATTCGGTTAACTGAACTAGATATAAAAATAATTAAGCCTTCAAGGTTAAAACAATAATATCTGAGACTTTCTGATCTCTCATAGTCTCATCTCATCTCTTAGTCTCTCATAGTCTCATCTCATCTCTTAGTCCTCATTACAATTATTATCACACTGTTTATTAGAAATAGTGAGAACTACTACTGCTCTAACTCGGACCATCACTCTGTCCCCCGACTAGTTCCTGCAATATTCTCATTTCCTGAAGAAGACAATAGATGAAAAGGGTGAGCTCAACTAGCACAGTAAAGAATATTATGACTAAGATAATGGAAAATAAATTATCGTTAGTCTTCAACAATTCAGATAAAATATTATTGACAACAAGTTTTAGATCAATATTCGCAGCGAAAATAACAATTCATTGGAAGAGTTAAGTAGAGAATGAAGTCTACTATCTTCTATGATTTAAAAATCCATCATCAATATTTTATCCCTGTAACATCAATCAATATACATCTCGAATCAAATATTCATCGTTGCACTACGGGCCAAAAATATTTATTTGTATCACTAGTGGTCATGTTCATCTCAACACCTGTCCATCTTTGCACTACGGCCAAATATATTCATCAGGTAATCATTTATCTTTGCTCTACAGGCCAAAGATGTTTAGTTATACCACCTTTTAGGACTGAGGATGATGAAAAATATTTTAAAGAACGCATTCAGTGAGATAAAGGACAAAGATTAGGGATTCGTAAATTAGTTTATTTAAGTTCAAAAATACTCCATAGTAATACTTTGTGGAGCAAAATTTAAGAATAAAGCTCAAAATTTGGATCAATCAAAGATAGGACCCATAATAGCCAACATGGGCAATTAGAAGAAATTATAATTTTTCCATGAATAGTACTGTCTTTGTGAATAGTGCCGTATACGTGAATAGTGTTGTATACGTAAATAGTAACCTCGACGAAAAAAGTAAGAATTTCACAATAAAATTCATGCCAATATTTTGGTATAATGATATTGAAAAGAATAACATTATTTACGAAAGAAAATAACATCCTTACCTCAAAAGAATAGTACTTCTGATTGAAATATCGGATATAATACCGAAAAAAACTTGCACTGAATAGTAATACTCAAAGTATCTAAATACCCACAAAAATACGCTCGATATTATAGAGAGAAAACTTCTGATTCTGGTGTGTTTTTCAATTATAACCTAAGCACCCTATTTATATGAAAATGCTAGAACACCAAAGTTGACTAATTACTATCGGCGACTTCTCACATACGCACACCACAATTGAAATTTGAAATTTAGCATTTACAAGCCATAAAAAATAAAAGTGTGGCCCACCCATATTTTTAATAAAAAATATTTATTTTCCGAAACTTCAATAATTCATAATAAATAACCCTTTTATCAGAAAAATACGAATTCTATATTTTTTTTCATAGGAAATTTAATTTTCTACAACTTTGTAGAAGGAAGTTTTTCCAAATTCCAAATATAAATTATCCGAAATCCATAAACGGATGATTTTTCACACCAAAATACTGATAAAAACACATCAGCACTAATTACTTCTTTTATATCCACAAGATAAATATTTCCTTATCATATAAATCAATAATTAATTATTCACAAATAATAATACAGAACTATAATATTGACAACCAGGTCGTTCCCAGAAAAGAAGGGGCCTTCCGATAAGGATTTTTCCTTACTGGCGCGCAATTAAATAACCCCTTCTAGACAAAACTTCCTTAGACATTGTCAATAATGCTATCTAATAATATTATTCAAATAATATGAATTATTAAGTTGATAATATAAAATACTGTGTAGTGACAATTATTGAATCAATAATACAAAATATCAATGTAGCAATTATTGAATCAATCATATAAAATAGCAACGTAGCAATTATTGATATAAAATATCAACGTAGCAATAAAATATCATGCAATTATTGAATCAATAATATAAAATATTGAACAGTAATTACTGTAATAATTATTGAGTAAGTGACTTCTTACGTAAGAACCAATAATTCAAAATACTGTGCAATACCGTGTGCTACTGTGCACAACGTGTATTACTATATTTTTATCACCGGGTATTTCAACAGTTTAACCGTAACAGTTTTACCGTTATTTATAAAAAGGTTATTTCTGTCGCTTTCTATATCCGACAGTTATTCCGTTGTGGGGCCCACAAACAGCTGCGCCGTCGTACGAATATTCTCCGACAACAAGAATATTCACGACCAAATGAATATTCTCCAACAACAATGAATATTTTATAACCACTTGCTCATTTTGAAATATTTGCACATTTCACCCATAACTTTTCACATTTATCAAATCAACACCTTACTATTTCGAAATAATATATAAAGAAAATTAAATCTTTATTTATAAAATTCGGGGTCTTACATCCTCCCCTCCTTATAAAATTTCGTCCTCGAAATTGACGTACGTACCTGGTATGTCGAAAAGGTGAGGATACCTCGCTTTCATTTCCAATTCCAACTCCCAGGTAATCTCCTCAATTTCATGGCTTCTCCACAAAACTTTAACTTGAGGTATAATTTTCGAGCGTAGGACATGCTCTTTCCAATCCAAGATCTTGACAGGTACCTCCTCGTACTTTAAATCTTCGGCTATCTCGTCTGGTTCTAACTCAATAATGTGATTTGGGTCTTTCACATATTTGTGAAGTACAGATATGTGAAAAACATTATGAACACGAGACATGCTTGGAGGTAAAGCAAGTCTATAAGCCACATTTTCTACTCGGTCAAGGATCTCAAATAGAATAATGAATTGTGGGTTAAGCTTTTCTCTCTTCCCGAATCTCGTAACTCCTTTCCATGGAGCAACACGTAACAATACATGATCCCCAACATTAAATTCCACGTTCTTTCGATGAAGATCCGCATAACTCTTTTGTCGATCTTGTGCGGTTTGTATCCGTTGCCGGATCATTTGGATCTTTTTCGTAGTCATACGTACTAACTCCGGTCCCAACAATGTTGCTTCACCCACCTCATCCCAGCATACTGGAGAACGACACTTTCTCCCATACAACGCTTCGAATGGAGCTACGCCTATACTTGCCTGATAACTGTTGTTGTAGGAGAATTCCACCAATGGTAAGTACTTATCCCAACTCCCTTTGAAGTCTAGAACATAGAGTCTCAATAGATCTTCAAGAGTTTGAATAGTCCTTTCCGATTGTCCGTCTGTTTGAGGATGCCGAACTGAATCGTAACTCCGTGCCCATAGCTTTCTGCAAATTGATCCAAAATCGTGAAGTAAATATGGGGTCACGATTCGAAACTATGGATAGTGGCATGCCATGCAATCTCATAATCTCATTCACGTACATATGAACAAGACGCTCAAGGGAATAAGTCTCTCGTATCGGCAAGAAATGAGCAGACTTGGTTAATCTATCAACAATAACCCAAATCGCATCTATGCCTTGAGAAACCTTGGGAAGATCCGTAACGAAATCCATCGTAATGTGTTCCCACTTCATTTCAGAATCTCCAGTGGTTGCAATGGACCCTTCGGCACTTGATGCTCCGCCTTTACATGTTGACAAGTTAAACATCTCGAAATAAACTCCGCGATCTCTCTTTTCATATTGCTCCACCAAAATGTATGTCGAAGATCACGATACATTTTGGTACTCCCAGGATGGATTACAAATGGTGTGTTGTGTGCCTCCATCATGGTTCTATGTTTCAAGTCAAAATCGTTAGGAACACAAAGTCTGGAGTTGACTCGAAGTATTCCCTCTTCATCGATTCTTGCTTCTGGAATGACACCTTTTTGCACCTTCTTCTTCATCTTCATCAGCTCCGGATCCGTAGCTTGAGCAGCTTTAACTTTATCAATCAAAGCTGGTTCTACGCGTATACTTGACATCATCGCACTCGTTCCCGCATATGATCTTCTACTCAACGCGTCAGCTACCACGTTCGCTTTTCCAGGATGGTATAATCGTAATCTTTCAATAGCTCAAGCCAACATCGTTGCCGCATGTTGAGTTCTTTTTGAGTGAAGAAATATTTAAGGCTCTTATGATCCGTATAAATCTTCACTTTCTCCCCGTACAGATAATGTCTCCAGATTTTCAACACGAAAACGACAGCTGCCAACTCTAAATCATGAGTAGGATAATTCCTCTCATATTCTTTGAGTTATCGCGAGGCATAGGCTATGACTTTCCCATGTTGCATGAGAACACATCCTAACTCTTTGCCCGAAGCATCGCTGTAGATAACAAATCCATCCGAACCAGATGGTATTGTCAGAACAGGTGCCGAGATAAGTCTTCTCTTGAGCTCTTGGAAGCTCTTCTCGCATTTCACACTCCAAACGAATTTTGTATCTTTCCGAGTCAACTGAGTTAATGGAGTAGCAATTCGAGAAAATCCCTCTACGAACCTCCGATAATAACCAGCTAAGCGCAGAAAGCTTCGTACTTCGGTCACCGACTTAGGTTGCTCCCAACTTTGAATTACTTCAATCTTCGCCGGGTCAACAGATACTCCACGTTTCGATACCACGTGCCCAAGGAATGCTACTTCCTCAAGCCAGAACTCGCATTTCTTCAGCTTGGCATATAGCTTATTCTCACGAAGCTTTTGAAGTACCAACTTCAAGTGGTGCTCATGATCTTCATGGCTTTTAGAATAGATGAGGATGTCATCAATAAAGACAACAACGAACTGATCCAAATATTCCTTAAATACACGGTTCATCATATCCATAAAAGCAGCAGGAGCATTAGTCAATCCAAAAGACATGACTAGGAATTCATAATGCCCGTACCGAGTCTGAAAGCAGTCTTTGGAATATGCTCAGTTTTAATCTTCAGCTGATGATATCCAGAACGAAGATCGATCTTAGAAAAGAATTGTGCTCCTTTCAACTGGTCGAACATGTCATCAATACGAGGTAGCGGATACCTATTCTTGATGGTGACATGGTTCAACTCCCGATAGTTAATACAAAGTCGCATACTCCCGTCTTTCTTCTTTACGAATAAAACAGGAGCATCCCAAGGAGATGTACTAGGACGAATAAAACCGATGTCTAACAATTCCTGTAATTGGACCTTTAACTCCTGAAGTTCAATAGGAGCCATTCGATATGGGGTTTTAGAAATGGATTTTGTACTGGGTTCAAGGTCAATAAAGAATTCAACTTCACGTTCTGGGGGTAGACTGGGAAGTTCTTCAGGAAATATATTAGGAAACTCATTAACAACGGAAATATCATTCAAACCTAACGTATTCTGGTTTAGATCAGTGACATGAGCTAAGAAATCTTGACATCCGTTTTTCAATAAACGAATAGCTTTGTGACTTGAAATGATATTGACTGATTTTAGTGGTTTGGTGGTTTGAATTCGCACAACAGGTTGATTAGGAATATGAAAACTAACAACCTTACGAAAATAATCAATTTTGGCATGGTAAGTGGTTAACCAGTCAATTCCTAAAATCACATCAAATGCAAGTATTTTCAAAGATATAAGATCAGCAGGTAAGGTAAGGGTACTAATCTTAATCAAGCAAGATTTGTAAACTGTGGATGTAACAAAGGTTTTTCCCAACGGAGTTTCAACAGATAAGTCAAAGTCTAATTTATCAGAAGTCAAGTTCAAACGTTGAGCACAAGTAGGTGAAATAAAAGAATGGGTAGCACCGGTGTCTAACAAGGTGTAAACTTCGCAAGAGTTTATGATTAGCTTACCCATAATCACCTCGTGTGGGTTCTTCGCGTTTTGGGCTGTCACGACAAACGCTCTTCCAGGAATCACCGACTTTGACTTGTTCGAAACCGCATTTGGAATCACCACCCCCGCTGGACTTGGTTTCGCTATAGGACAATCTCGAGCTATATGCCCTTCTTTTTCATAGTTATAGCATGCTTTGAATTGTTGTGGGCAGTTTGGGCTGATGTGTCCACCTTTCCCTCATTTATAGTATACGACCGGTGGTCGTTCTCCTCCCCTAGAAACAGTTGATGCTGGTGCTGATGTTGGCGTCTTCATGTTCTCATTGTTGTACCTTCTCTTCTTAAAATCTCCCCCCGATTTGCTTTTTCTACTATCATGGCCACGATTATCACCGGAGTGGTTACCGTTTCTGTCATACTTTCCTCCCCGCTGGTTGTCATTGCTCCGATGACTGCTGCCACCGGTACGACCTTGGTTGTTGTCCCTTGGTTGAATATAATCACTATCTCGTTCTAACAACTGGGCCCTGTGCACTACATCGAATATAGAGAAAATTTGTGAGAAATGAGGTATTGACGTATTTTGGGTTTCAAACCTCTCAGAAACATCCGCGTCATACGTTCCTCATTCTCCACCAAATGAGGTGCAAACCTGGACAACTCCGCGAACTTAGCCTCGTACTGGGACACCGTCATGTTGTTTTGTTCTAGTCTGATAAACTCTACCTCCTTCATATGACGAATACTTTCAGGAAAGTACTTGTCATTGAACAGTTTCTGGAACGCTTCCTAAGACATCTTGAGTGCGGCAGGATGGGTACACTTCACAGATTCCCACCAGTAATCTACCTCTCCACGGAACATAAAGGTGGCAAATGGAACCTTCTGTTCCTCCGTGCATCCCAAGACATCAAATATCTTGATAATTTGCTTAATCCACGTCTCCGCCTTGATCGGATCCGGCTTTTCCAAAAACTCTGGTGGTCCCAATTCTTTGAACTGCTTGGCAGTGACAATTCGCGTGTTGTTATTATCTCCACCTTTATTTTGCACACGAGTTTCCCTCGTCTGGTTTTGCATGAACTGCAAAAAATTTCTAAACATCTCATCGTTTATCGTCTGATCAGCGTTGTTTTCAGGATGAACATTGCCTTCCTATTGCACGTTCTCCTGGTTGGTGATTAAAGGTGTCTCCACGATCTCATTCACTTCATTGTTAACATTCTCAGCCGCTATTCTTAAATACTGCCATAAAATAAGGGTTAATTAAACAAATTAACATATCACATATTAACCCTATGCTCTGACTGACCAATTAAATACCACATAAGCTTAGGTAGGATATACTAGTGAAGGATTTACTCGTCTCTCCGCTCTTAGTTCTATTTTCCGATCTCCACCAGAGATCATATCCCTAAGCTCTGATACCAACTGTGACGCCCCCAGAATAGGTCCAGTCAACCCAACCCATTCTGAGTTGCCAAATACATGGTACAGAATTTAAATACAATCTTTTATATCACACTGGTCGTGCAAAATACGACCACACAACTGTGAGTGTCAATACAAATATGTAAAAAATAGTAACATGAAAACTAAGTTCTCATTACAATTATTATCACACTATTTATTAGAAATAGTGAGGACTACTACTGCTCTAACTCGGACCTATCACTCTGTCCCCCGACTAGTTCCTGCGACATTCTCATTTCCTGAAGAGGACAATAAATGAAAAGGGTGAGCTCAACTAGCCCAGTAAAGAATATTATGACTAAGATAATGGAAAATAAATTATCTTTAGTCTTCAACAATTCAGATAAAATATTATTGACAACAAGTCTATTATCTTCTATGATTTAAAAGTCCATCATCAATATTTTATCCCTGTAACATCAATCAATATACATCTCGAATCAAATATTCATCTTTGCACTACGGGCCAAAGATATTCATTTGTATCACCAGTGGTCATGTTCATCTCAACACCTGCCATCTTTGCACTACGACCAAAGATATTCATCAGGTAATCATTCATCTTTGCTCTACAGGCCAAAGATATTCAGTTATATCACCTTTTAGGACTAAGGAGATGAAAAATATTTTAAAGAACGCATCCAGTGAGATAAAGGACAAAGATTAGGGAATCGTAAATTAGTTTATCTAAGTTCAAAAATACTCTATAGTAATACTTTGTGGAGCAAAATTTAAGAATAAAGCTCAAAACTTGGATCCAATCAAAGATAGGACCCATAATAGCCAACATGGGCAATTAGAAGAAATTATAATTTTTCCATGAATAGTATTGTCTTTGTGAATAGTGCCGTATACGTGAATAGTGCCGTATACGTGAATAGTGTCGTATACGTGAATAGTAACCTCGACGGAAAAAGTAAGAATTTCACAATAAAATTCATGCCAATATTTTGGTATAATGATATTGAAAAGAATAACATCATTTACGACAGAAAATAACATCCCTTACCTCAAAAGAATAATACTTCTGACTGAATATCGGATATAATACCGAAGGAAACTTACACTGAATAGTAATACTCAAAGTATCTAAATACTCGCAAAAATACGCTCAATATTATAGAGAGAGAAAACTTCTGATTCTGGTGTGTTTTTCAATTCTAACCTAAGCACCCTATTTATAGGAAAATGCTAGAACACCAAAGTTGACTAATTGCTACCGGCGGCTACTCACATACGCACACCACAATTGAAATTTGAAATTCAGCAATTACAAGCCATAAAAAACAAAAGTGAGGCCCACCCATGTTTTTAATAAAAAATATTTATTTTCTGAAACTTCAATAATTCATAATAAATAACCCTTTTATCAGAAAAATATGAATTTTATGTCTTTTTATAGAAAATTTAATTCTCTACAACTTTGTAGAAGAAAGTGTTTCCAAATTCCAAACATAAATTATCCGAAATCTATAAACGGATGATTTTTCACACCAAAATAATGATAAAAACACCTCAGCACTAATTCCTTCTTTTATATCCACAAAATAAATATTTTCTTATCATATAAATCAATAATTCATTATTCACAAATAATATTACAGAACTATAATATTGACAACCAGGTCGTTCCCAGAAAAGAGGGGGCCTTCCGATAAGAATTTCTCCTTACTGGCGCGCAATTAAATAACCCATCCTAGACAGAACTTCCTTAAACATTATCAATAATGCTATCTAATAATATTATTCAAATAATATGAATTTTTGAGTTGATAATGTAAAATACTGTGCAGTGACAATTATTGAATCAATTACAAAATATCAACGTAGCAATTATTGAATCAATCATATAAAATAGCAACGTAACAATTATTGATATAAAATATCAACGTAGCAATAAAATATCATGCAATTATTGAATCAATAATATAAAATATTGAACAGTAATTACTGTTGGGTTTGTACGTAACTCAATCATGCAATCAAATCACATAAATAGGGCGGAAGCACAAAAACTAGGTTTTCAAAAATTTATACAAA
Source organism: Panax stipuleanatus (assembly GCA_020205555.1). NCBI lineage: Eukaryota > Viridiplantae > Streptophyta > Magnoliopsida > Apiales > Araliaceae > Panax > Panax stipuleanatus. The sequence goes on along the minus strand of CM035123.1, from coordinate 95,272,376 downwards.
CCCATAACCATGATCATTCTTGTGCATCAATTACTAGTGAATATAGAAGGAGAAAAATAGAATTATACCTTTGAAGATCCAAGCTTCCTCAGGTACAAGTTCTACTCTTTTGATTCCTTTGATTCCTCTGTAGTGACTCCTTCCCTTGATCAATGTCAGCTACCCAAATGTTTGGCCTCTAACGGTGATCCACCAAGGAAGATGAAGAACTCAAGAAGATGGGTTATTGGCTTAACCCTTATTTCTATCTCTATAGAATATGTGTACTCCCAACTCTTGGAAAAATTCACGTCACTTATTTATGATATAAGACTCTCTTATATAGATATTAGGTTAACCCTCCTAATCCAATTAGAATAGGGTTTTATTTAATTAATTAATTAAATACTTTTAATTAATTTATATCCTAATCTTATTAGGATTGAGAGAGATTACTGATATTATATTAATTCCTAAACTCCTTTAGAATTAAAATAATAATAATAATAATAATAATATTAATAAGACTCCTCTTATTAATTTATATTTAATATTTCTAAAATATTAAATAATAAACATTAAGCTATTTAATTTATTCTATCACCATAGATTAAATTAATTATAATTAATGCATTATTACTATCATGCCATTTTCTTCTTAAATAATTTTTCTTCCTTTTATGGTATGACCCTTTAGGTTCTCCATATTAAACCGGTTGTGAATAAATCAATTAGAACAATTCTAATCTTATTTAAATAAATAAATTAAACTAATAATCTATTTAAATAAATAACATTTATTCTACAATAGGGATAAGCCTCCCTAGCGATCAACGACTTTCCAGATAATATAGATTTCAACATTAATCATAAAAGAACCTGTGAGTTAATAGTTACCGTACAATTCAATCATTCCACTATACAATGTCCCAATTAAATATAAGACATGGATTTACTGTCAAGTCTTAATTTATTTAATCATATGTATTTCGATTAGAAAATGCACAACTCCAAATAATGCAAATTAGAAACCTCTTTCTAATTTCATTCTACCTTGGCCAAGGATTCCTGGGTTGTCATTTAATGAATCACATAGGACATATCTCCTCTTTTACTAGAGGTGGTAGATTCTTTATTGATCATTCATTATCTCCATATGTAACTCATTATACCCAAGCATACCCTATATATGCCTTAAAAGGCCTTAAGAAATTAGTCAAAGTATAATTTGTTACATACAAGATACTATGATGATCTCAAGTCCAAGGATCACTTGTACTACTATCACATTAGGAATTCCTATTGACAGACGAGTAAAACTTCATTAGGTATTCCATAGCGAGTCACGTTCAGTGAATTTATTCTCCAATAAGCACCTACATACTTGCTTTAGTGTCTCCACACAAATGACCATGAGATCAGTCATTCTCATCCAATGAGCAAGCAACATATGTACCAATCTATCCGGATTTACTAATCCCCATTTTAGTAATTCCACAATTGGGAACTATTTTAGTTTTTATGCTTTCTAAGAATTTAGATCTCATTATCATGATCTCATCATGATTCTAAAAGCATTGCTTAAAACTATGGGTTATTTACATATTATAAAAACAGCACCATGTAGATAATTATATACCTTAAATGAATATTTTATTAATAAATAAATAAGATTGTTTACAAAGTATGTGATTTATCATCATACATGATTGACTTGTATGCACACTACTATCAATTACTGTAACAGTTATTGAGTAAGTTACTTCTTACGTAAGAACCAATAATTCAAAATACTGTGCAATACCGTGTGCTACTGTGCACAACGCGTATTACTGTATTTTTATCACCGAGTATTTCAACAGTTTAACCATAACAGTTTTACCGTTATTTATAAAAAAATTATTTCTGTCGCTTTCTATATCCGACAGTTATTCCGTTGTGGGGTCCACAAATAGCTGCGCCGTCGTACGAATATTCCCCGACAACAAGAATATTTCACGACCAAACGAATATTCCCCAACAACAATGAATATTTTATAACCACTTGCTCATTTTGAAATATTTGCACATTTCACCCATAACTTTTCACATTTATCAAATCAACACCTTACTATTTCAAAATAATATATATAAAAAATTAAATCTTTATTTATAAAATTCGAGGTCTTACAGGTAGGGTATATGCAGGTATCCTCGACATGCCCAACACACGATACCTGCTGGTACTACTAGTAGGGGGATCTTGAGACGTGACCCATAGTCTCAACTCCTAATCCCGAGATAATACAATCTTGGGTAGGGGGATGGTGGAATTTAACGACTTAGAATCCCCCCTAGCAGCCTCCAACTCAGATATATGTTGGTCCTGAAGCTTCTGAAATCGGTCTTGTAATTTATTTTGTATGCGTGAGTTAATTATATCATTTTATTAATGAGTGAATATTAAAAATTTCTAAAAAATAAGATTAGTTTTACCCATATAGCTAATGCTGCCTGAGACATAGTGCGCTCCTTAGGCGTGTGGGCTCTATCCCAGAACTCTACCATGGTCGGAGGTCTGCCCAAGGTCCTCCCCCATGACCTAATAAATACATTCATAAAATAATTATTAAGTATTCATGTGAGAATTAAATTAAATAAATAACTAAACACATGACACTTACCGACTTCACCTCCTCTAAAGACTGTGAGCCAGTAGTGTGTATGACTCGGAGCTGGCCATGGTTCTTCTTTACCTGCTCAGACTTCTTCTTGAACTCATAAGCATCTCAGTGCTCACACATAGACTTCTATGCTGAATCGGAGACTATGCGGGGCAGATTATCTCTGATGGTGGTCCCAGACTGGAGCTCAACTACCCGGACACAACCAGCCGGCGTAGTTTTACCGACATATGCAATAATTACACCGTTGCAGGCTGCCTGAGAGATGCCCTCCTCATATCTAAAATAAGTTTATAACAAAAATTTTAAAGTTAGGAACATTTAATTTATTGGACAACGACTATGTACGTATAATTGTTAGGATTTAAGGAAATTAACTCACGTGAAACTCCCGCAAGACAATATCCATAAACGAGGCATCGTACTGCCCGTACTGGCTAAAACACATGCACCCAGTCGGGAGGTGCGTCAGGCGGATAACATGTACGTTCGCTTTAGCGACCGAGTCTAGTATACTACAGTAAAAATAAAACATTGGATCATATATTAATTGTGTTATTAAATAAATTATATAAATTTACCTGTTTATTTCTGATGGTTTAACACTTACTGGGCAAACTCGACATCCACTCGGACTGTAAGTGGAACTGCAGGCGGACTACCGAAGATACCGAGGTTAGTCCTTCGATGTCTTCGATGAACAATATCTGTAATTATAAAAAAATTTAAGTAAAATATAACTAATGCATATTGAGATATATTAAAAGGATATGTTCAAATAACTTACTAGCTCCTAAAGATGTAGCCTCAAGTTGAGTTACCCTCTTCCGATCTGGATCGACCACCACCGTGGCGACCTCCATCGCTATGTTTAGCCATAAATATACTACTAAAATAACAAAAATAACGCATATGAATTTGAAGTTAAATTAATTAAATATTATGTGTTAATATTACATTATTTACTAATCTAAAATAAGGTTAGAGTTTGTATGTCATCAAACCCGTCATATTCAACATCAATATCATTCTCGAATTTTGTCTCATCATCATCGATATCAGTTTCGTCGTTGTTATCATCTTTAACGACTGCGTACTCATTCACAACCAGGTAATCCTCGACTTTCTCATCGCCAGGTAAGTCAACCACATCATTTGTCATCACATTTTCATCATTTAACACTACTTGCCTGGGATTGCTAACATCTTCTTGCAACGCCTCATATATCATTCCCAAATATATTAGCATCATCAAATGTACGTGTTTTCGTAGTGACAACTGTATACCAGATGCTTCTATTATTTATGACATTAAGAGCGTAGTACACTTGAGTCGCTTGACTGACTAACACGAATACGTCATCAGATTTTAGCTTTGACTTGATATCTACTGTGACAATTCTATTACGATCAACTTTAACACCCTTTTCAGTATCAAACCAGCGACACTTAAATGTAACTACCTTTTTACGCTTGGGATAATTGAGCACAACCACATCCTGTAAACTTCCATAGAAATTGAACTCAGAATCATGGTAAAAGCTTCCCAACACCACAACCCCAGAATTGACTGATGTGAGTTCATTCAAGTCATTGACATTAAATCTTTACCCATTCACGATGCAATCGGGAAAAGAACTAACAACTTTGTAAGGACCTTGGATAACATCTCTAAAACGCTCATAAATGTTCTCTTCTTCAACCCTTCTCTTAAACTACTGTTGGAAATTAGCAGTAGTGAATGCTTCCAACTGTGCTGCAGTTAAAGTCGGTTTAGAAGTATACGATTCCTCTTGGAATGAACTGAAATAATAATATAATTGATCAATATATAGTTGATTACGCTTATAGATTATATTAAATGTGACAAATAATAATCCATACATAATGTATCACGATACTTTAGGAATATTTAGAAGCACGTACGTAGATAAAATCTTCAAATCTTTGTCGCTTAAGTAAGTCATCGTCTCATGACCAAATACTTTAGCCGGATATGTGAATACAACTAACTCATTATCAGCATGAGATTGAGGAATGAAGAACTCATTCCTACTTAAATAGTTGTGCTTTGTTGAGACAACATCGTCAAAATACAATGAGCAGAAGTTGACAAGCTCTTCCTCCGTATATCGTTCAACAATAGAACCTTCTACATGAGCTTTGTTTTTGATTTTCTACTTTAATCGACGCATATACCTAAAATACGATGAACACATGCGAATATTATTAATATGAGTATTTAATATGCTCATCAAAATGCAATTTATAGATTATATTATCTCTCAAAAGGATATATCCACTGATATTGCACCGGCCCTCCAAGTTTAAGTTCATACGGTAGAAGAATAGATAGATGTTTCATCGAGTCAAAGAACCCTGGAGGGAATACCATTTCGAGCTTGCAAATGGTAAGCACAATATTGTTCTCCATCTACTCCATATCACTATACCTTCTTACAGTTAAGCATAGATCTCAAAAGAAATTTGAAAGTTCGGTCAATGCATCCACCACTTTTTTTGGGTAACATCTCACAAAATGTAATTGGCATCAACTTCTGCATGAATACATGATAATCGTAACTCTTGAACCCATTAATCTTCAACTGCTCAACCTTACTGCAACGAGATATGTTAGAAGCATATCCATCTGGGAGCTTCAAGACACTAATCCACTTGCACATGTTTTCAACTTATTGCTTGGTAAGACAAAATAGAGCTTTAGGTTTTGTATTATTAGGGCGAAGCCACTATTCCGGCCTGATGTTCAGTGCCTCCAAATCTTTTCTTGCATTGTCATTGTCTTTTATTTTACCACTCACATCTAACACGGTGTAAAACAAGTTCTCGAAAACATTCCTTTCTGTATGCATGGCATCTATACAATGGCGGACTGAAAGTGTGACCCTGTACGACAACTCAAACTATATGGACGAGTGTGTCCAATCATGAGTCTTCCCGTACTCGAATGCTTTCATTTTACTTTGCTCCTTCCCTAGCGGTGAAAATGTTAGATCGTTCAGCCACCCAAAGACCTCACTGACTGACAGTCGACCAACAACCCCCTTCTTGTCTGTCTTTCTGTTGAATTGTGCAGACATCTTTCTGTAATTGTGATAAACAAGCAAAAATCTATGAGTTGTTCGAAAAAAACTACATTTCCGCCCACACTGTAATTGAGTGCCTTACACATCCCCCATACACACTGGACATAATAGCTTTCTGTGAGCCGACCAACCACTAATCATCCCAAGAGCCGAAAAGTCAGTGATAGTCCACAACAAGGCTGTCTTTATCAAAAAATTATCGCCGATCGATTTATCATACGTTTCGGACCTCCGTCTCCCACAACATGTTTAGTTCATCGAGTAACGACCGGAGGTACACATTTATGTCTTTTGTAGGACTCTTATCCCCCGGTATGAGTAAAGTCAAGAACAAATACGGGTCCATGTACATTGACGGTGGAAGATTATAAGCTACCATTATGACTATCCAAATAGAGTAAGGCTGACAAATGTTATTAAATGGGCAAAAGCCATCTATAGCCATGTCGAGTCTCACATTCCTAACTTCCTTTGCAAATTGTGGAAAATTTTCATTAAATTTCTTCCATTCATCTCTATCTATAGGGTGAGTTAATTGACTAGGCACGACGTCCTTTGTTCTATGCCAACTCATTTACTGAGCCGTGTGGGACGACATGAGTCGTTGAAGCCTCAACACAAGAGGAAAGTACCGTAAAACCTTCTTGGGCACATGTTTCACCTTCCCCCATGTTTTATCACCTTGTACCGAGGCAAACTGTATATATCACACTGTCCTTTATCTTTGTTTGCCCCATAGTATAACATGCAATCCTGCTTACAAACATCGATCTTCTGATACCCCATATTCAACCCTTTGACCATCTTCTTCACTTCGTAATAATTTGTGGGCAAAGTATGATCCTTGGGTAAAAACTCGCTGATAAGAGCAAGCAAATCATTGAAACCTCTCTCACTGCAAACATGCTCATTCTTGAAGTGTAAGAGCTTAGTCACTGCAGATGTGTTTATCATATTCAGGATACAATGGGACCCCCGATTCAGATAACATATTGTAAAAGGCAACAACTGTATCATTTTTGTTTTGCTGAGTACTACATGACGAATGCTCGTTTTCAGCCCAATTTATATTGTTAGGCCCATAAGTATCGACCAATATCTCCACGACATCATAGTTATTGGCGTTTGAATCCCCGTGAACTGGTTGGTCTACACTGTTTGAAAGTTCCCTCAACTCAGCTAATTCCCCGTGATGAATCCATACAGAATACCCATCTACAAAGCCACGGGAAAATAAGTCGAATTTAATCTCATCGGTTTTCTTCCAGATCAGGTTTTTACACTTGACATACATGCATCTCATCTTTCTGTTCAGATCATTAGCATGTTATATGGCTTTATCCAAAAAATTAAACACCCCTTCACGGTAAGTATCCACTAATCCCTTCCTATCTATGGGTATCCTACGGTACATCCAATGGTACATCTAACTCCGATCGGCTGACATCTTTAACTGAATAAAAGACACATTCAGATCAGAGATATTCATGTATGTGGTTCATGCATGAATTATATTCTCCTAGTATCTCGACTCTACAGGGGATATGCTTTTTTTCCGTTCCTGGATTCGTCTCCTCACTAGTGCCAATCTTGAGCACATTTATTATGTTTTAAGAAAATTTCAGCAGCACCTCCCCATGGTCTCTAAGTACACGAAATAGACCAAGATAACCTAGTCTAAGTATGCACTCAGAGAACATGTAGAGACACCAGGGGAAAAATCCTCAAAATAAGGAAAAAATGCACCTAGTGAATTGGCATCGGCCTAAGTGAGAGACATAACATCCAATAACAGTCCCAAACTAGGGACTATTCGACATTCACTCCTAATGGGTGAATGTCAAACAGGTTTTTAAGCTTTAAACTATACTACATTCACATGTATATATGCAGTTTATTGTAATTGTAGAAAACTAAGTAAATACTACGTAGTTTATTTTTCCAATGATAAACTAAGTAAATGTTACTCAGTTTATGATAACTATTATTTGAATATGGGGACTATTATTTGACATTCACTCCTGATCGTCAAACGGGTTTCTAAGTTTTAAAGTATAGTACGTACATATATATATATATATGTATATATACATAATACTTATTTTATTTTATTTTAATTATGAAAAAAAAGCAAATGCTACTTAGTTTATTATTTTATTTTATGTTAATTTAGTTAGATATAATTTATTTTATGTTAATTTATTTATTAGCTTTGATTTTATTTTTTTCGAGATATTTTATTTTATGTTATTTTGTATTATATTATATTATATATTTTTTTGATAATTTTTTTATTTTATTTTATTAAATTATATTTATTTTATTAAATAAATTTTATTTTATATCATTATCTAATTTTTAATTTTTTTTAATTTAAATTAAATTAAATCTATTTTATTAAATTAAATTAAATTAAATTTATTTTTTATTTATTTGTATTACATTATATTATATTATCTATTTTTTAAATTTATTTTATTTTATTAAATTTATTTTATTATAATTAAATAATAATTTTATTTTATTTATTTATTAGATATGATTTAAATTATTTTATGTAGTTTTATTTTCTTTTCATTTTAAATTATTTTGTATTACATTATACTATATTATTTAATGTATTTTAATTTATTTTCATTAAATTATTTTATATCAATTATTTGATTTTAGTATTAAGAAACTAGATAAATGCTACTTAGTTTATTTTAATATTAAAAAATTAATTAAATAATACATAAATAAATGTTGGGCCCATAAATTTTGCAAATGCATAATTATGATAGAAATTTTGTCGGGATTTCCATCAGAAATAGCAAATTTGACAATTTATATATCATTACCAATACCAATACGAAACTAGCAAATTCAGCAGTCAATCTTGTTATCTCCAAACATTCAATTAAACTAACATATATGAACATTTAGTATATAACAGACTCAAATTACACTAATAATAACATGAATAAAAGCAACGAATTAAGCAGCTCAACCAAAACAATCTTTTGAAAATTTTCCCAATAACATGAACAAGAGCAATGAACATGATCAGTGTGTCATCAAATTAAACTCATAACAAAACAATATTTGTTGAAAATTTTCCCAATACCCACTGTTCATGTAATACCCCAAATTTTTATGAACAAAGATTTAATTTTCTCTAAATATTATTCTAAATAGTAAGGTGATAATTTAATAAATGTTATAGTTATGAGTGATATTTTGCAAATTTTACAAAGTAAGCAAGTTGTCATAAAATATTCATTGTGTCGAGGAATATTCATTTGATCGGAGAATATTCGTACGACGGTGCAATCATTGGTGGACCCCACAACAGAATAACAGTTGAATATAGAAAGCGACAGAAATAACCTTTTAATAAAAATAGCGACAAAACTTTTATTGTTAAACTGCTGAAATACCATGTGATAAAAGTACAGTAATATGCGTTATTGCACAGTATCTTTGATTATTGATTCTTACGTAAGAAGTCACTCAGTATTCAATAATTGCCACAGTAGTTGCTGCATAGTATCTCATATTATTGATTCAATAATTGTTACAGTAACATCTGCACAATATTTTATATTATTAAATCAATAATTGACACGACACAGTTATTCATATTATTATTTGCATTATTGGCAATATCTAGAAAGTTCTGTCAATGAAAGGAATTAGGTTATTTAATTGCGCGTCAATAAGGAGGAATCCTTATCGAAAAGCCCCCTCTTTCCTGAGAACGATCTGGTTGTCAATATTGTGAGTTATAATATTAATTATGAATAGTTATTGAAAGAAAAAAATGGGTTGATTAAAGATAAATAATTTATGGTAAATATTTATTCAATTTTTGATATAAATAGAGGGGTTTGTCATAAGACGTTGGTTGAAAGTTTGACTTATTATTCCATGGGGGGCGTACTAATTTTTTAGACCGTCGGTTGAAGTTTTAATAGTAAATCAATATGGACCGTCGGTTGAAGTTTTAATAGTAAATCAATATGGACCGTCGGTTGAAATTTTAATAGTAAATAAATATGAATTGTCCGTGAATCAGTTACTATTTAGTCCATTCTCCTATAAATAGGTTGCTTAGTTAAGTAATGAAATTCACACCAGAATCAGAGAATTCTTCTTATATAATATTGTGCGTATTTCTTTCTAGTATAAGAATACTTTGAGTGAAGCTAAGAGTGTAAGATTTTCTCAAGATAATTTTCGTTATACCAGTCAGATTTAGTCTCCTATTAAGGTAAAAGATGTTATTTTCTTTCAATACTCGTAAGGGTTGTCATTCTTTTCCATATTAATCTGTGGGAATAACATGTCTATGCGGACTACCGCATGCATGGTGAATAACCCTTCGTATTCATTCTTTATTAAGTGTGAAATGATCTGTCTATGCGGAATTACCGCATGACAAGTGAAAATCTATTTGCAGTTTCGTATATTATTTCATTTCATATTCCTAAATCTAAACTTATTATGGTAAGTATTGCTTCTATAATTCCTAAAATGATTAGAAATTTCTTAATGTTTGCGCTTCATCTAATATCATTTCACTAGAATATTGGTCTGAACTTTCGTATTAAATTTTAATCTTTTCATGTCAGGATACTATTCATTCGAAGTACTATTCATACGGTACTATTTATGAGTACTATTCACAAAGAAATTAAATTTTCTTTTCTTTGTGTAAGTTATCTTTTATGAATCTTATTATTGAATTTTACTCCACAATTGGTTATCAAGTTGACAATTTGGACATTCTTAAATTCTGGATAAATTAAATTATAAATCTTTAATATTTATCCTTGATTTTACTGGATTCATTCTTTATATCATTGTTATAATCCTTAGATCTAAATTGTGGTGAAAGTTATCTTTGGCCCGTAGTGCAAAGATGAACTGTTGATTAATGAATATCTTTGGCCCGTAGTGCAAAGATGGACAGGTGTTTGGCATGATCATGATCATTAGTGATACAAATGAATATCTTTGGACCGTAGTGCAAAGATAAAATGTTGACTTGCATAATTATTGATTGGTGTTACAAGGATACAATATTTCTGATGGACCTTTAACTCGTAGAAGATAGTAGACATCATTATCTACTTGACTCTTCTAATGGATTGTTATTTTCGCTACAGTTGTTGATCTAAAACTTGTTGTCCATAATATTTTATCTGATTTATTATTGTTGAAGGCTAACGATAATTTATTCTTCATTATCTTAGTCATAATATTCTTTACTGAGCTAGTTGAGCTCACCCTTTTTTTTTGTTTCATTGTTCTTCTCAGGAAATGAGAGTGTCGTTGGGACTAGTCGGAGAGTGGAATAATGATCTGAGATAGTAGTCCTCACTATTCTATAAAATAGTGTGTCAATAATTCTAATGAGGACTTAATTTTAGCGTGGATATTTTCGTGTTATATACGACACAATATTTGTACAGTTTATGTGTGGTCGTATTTTGCACGACAGATTAATAGTTGCAACTAGGAAGATTTGTATTTGAATTCTGTACCATGTATTTTTGCAACTCAAAATAGGTTGTGTGGACCTATTTTGGGGGCGTCACAGTTTGTATCAGAGCTTAGGGATATGATCTCTGATGGAGATCTGGGATTAGAACTAGGAGGGGAGAGACGAGTAAAATCTTCGCTAGTGCGTCCTACTTAAGCTTATTGGTTATTTAATTGGTCTGTCGGAATATAGGGATAATATGTGACATGTCAATTTCTTTAATTAACCCTCGTTTTGTGGCAGTATTTGAGAATGGCATCTAAAAATCTGGAGATAAGAAATGGAGCTTATGAGACCATTGAGACACTGGCAATCAATAACCAGGATAATGTGCATCAAGAAGGCAATAATCCTCATGTAAACAACACCACCGACCAAATGATGAACGATGGGGGTGTTTAGGAGCTTTCTATAATTCATGCAACACCAGACAAGAGAGACTCATGTTCAAAATGCAGGTGGAAACAATGGTAACTCACGACTGGTCACTACCAAGCAATTTAAGGAGTTGGGACCGCCGGAGTTTTTGGGAAAGCCAGAGCTACTCAAGGCAGAAGCTTGGATTAAGCAGATCACCAAAATATTTGATGTCCTGGGATGCACAGAGGAGCAAAAGGTTCCCTTCGCTACCTTTATGTAGCGTAGAGATGCAGATTACTGGTGGGAATCTGTGAAACGTACTCATCTTTCTGCACTTAAGATGTCTTGGGTGAAGTTCCAGGAATTGTTCAACGACAAGTATTTTTCAGAAAGTAGTCGTCATATGAAGGAGGTGGAATTCATCAAACTATAATAGAACAATATGACTCTATCACAAAACGAGGCCAAGTTTGCGAAATTATCCCGGTTTGCATCCTATTTGGTGGATAATGAGGAAGGAATGACACGAATGTTTTTGAGAGATTTGAAACTTGAAATTTGTCAATACCTCATTTCTCATAAACTTTGTTTGTATTTAGATGTTGTGAATAGGGCTCAATTATTAGAGCGAGATAATGAGACTTTTCAATCGAAAGACAACAACTGATAGCACGATAATAGTCGTACTAGTGGCAATAGTAATCGAAATAATGATAACCAGCGTGGAGGAAGGTATCATGCCAGAAGTGGTAACCACTTCGGTGGTAATCCTGTCCAAGATAATAAAAGAAGCGAGTCAAGTGGAAATTTCAAAAAGAGGAGATTTAACAATGACAACGGAAAGACATTGGCAACGGCACCATCACCAGAACCCGTTTCTGGGGAAGGAGAACGACCACCGGTCATATGCTACAAATGAGGACAGGAGCGACACATCAGTCCAATCTGTACACAGCAACCCAAAGTGTGTTACAATTGCGGAAAGGAAGGTTACATAGCTCAAGTGTTCCCTATAGTGAAGTCAAGTCCAGATGGGATGATGACATCTAAGTCTGTCCCAAACAAGTCAAAGTCGATGGTTCAGGGGAGAGCTTTTGTCGTGACTTCCCAAAAAGCGAGGAACCCGAACAAAGTTATCACGGGTAAGCTAATCATAAACTCTTACGAAGTCTATACCTTATTAGATACCGGTTCTACCCATTCTTTTATTTCACCTACATGTGCTCAACGTTTGAACTTGACTCTTGAGAAATTAGACTTTGACTTGAGGTATAATCTTTGAGCGTAGAATATAATCCTTCTTATCCAAGATCTTGACAGGTACCTCCTCATACGTTAAATATTCGGCTATCTCATCTAGTTCTAATTCAATAATGTAGTTTGGGACTTTCACATATTTACGTAGTATGGATATGTAAAAAATGTTATGAACACGAGACATGCTTGGAGGTAAAGCGAGTCTCTAGGCCACAGTTCCTACTGGATCAAGGATTTCAAATGGACCAATAAATCATGGGTTGAGCTTTCCTCTCTTCCCGAATCTCGTAACTCCTTTCCATGGAGCAACACGTAACAATACATGGTCTCCGACATTAAATTTCACGTCTCTTCGATGAAGATCCGCATAACTCTTTTGTCGATCCTGTGCTATTTGTATACGTTGTCGGATCATTTGAATCTTTTTCGTAGTCATATGTACTAACTCCGGTTCCAACAATGTTGCTTCACCCACCTCATCCGAGCATATTGGAGAACGACACTTTCGTCCATACAACACCTCGAATGGAGCCATGCCTATACTTGCCTTATAACTGTTATTGTAGGAGAATTCCACTAATGGTAAGTACTTATCCCAACTCCCTTTGAAGTCTAGAACACAGAGTCTCAATAGATCTTCAAGAGTTTGAATAGTCCTTTCTGATTGCCCGTCCGTTTGAGGATGATATGCAGAACTGAATCGTAAATCGGTGCCCATAGCTTTCTGCAAACTGACCCAAAATCGTTAAGTGAATTTTGGGTCACGATCCGAAACTATGGATACTGGCATACCATGCAATCTTACAACCTCATTTATGTACATACGAGCAAGACGTTCAAGTGAATAAGCTTCTCGTATAGACAAGAAATGAGCAGACTTGGTTAATCTATCGACAATAACCCAAATTGCATCTATGCCTTGAGAAACCTTGGGAAGACCCGTAACGAAATCCATGATGATGTGCTCCCACTTCCATATTGGAATATCAAGTAGTTGCAATGGACCCTTTGGCACTTGATGCTCTGCCTTTACACGTTGACTCGTTAAACACCTCGATATAAACTCCGCGATTTCTCTCTTCATATTGCTCTACTAAAATGTATGTCTAAGATCATGATACATTTTGGTACTTCCAGGATGGTATTGGATCGTAATCTTTCAGCAGCTCAAGCCAACGTCGTTGCCGCATGTTGAGTTCCTTTATAGTAAATTTTTTTTTGAGGCTTTTGGAGTATATTAGGATGTCATCAATAAAGATAACCTCAAAATGATCCAAATAATTCTTGAATATTTGATTCATTATGTCCATGAATGCATCATGGACATTGGCCAATCCGATAGACATAACTAGAAATTTGTAATGTGCGTATCGAGTTCTAAAGACAGTCTTTGGAATGTCATCAGTTTTAATCTTTAACTGATGATATCCAGAACGAAGATCGATCTTTGAGAAGAATTGCGCACCTTGCAACAGGCAGAACAGGTCATCAATGCGAGGTAACGGATACCTATTCTTGATGGTGACATGGTTCAACTCCCGATAGTCAATACAAAGTCACATACTCCCGTCTTTCTTCTTTAAGAATAAAACAAGAGCACCCCAAGGAGATGTACTAGGACGAATGAAATCAATGTCTAACAACTCCTGTAGTTGGACCTTTAACTCCTAAAGTTCAATAGGAGCCATTCGATATGGGATTTTAGAAATGGGTTTTGTACTGGATTCAAGGTCAATAAAGAATTTAACTTCACGTTCTGGGGGAAGGCAGGAAGTTCCTCGGGAAATACATCAGGGAATTTATTAACAACAGAAATATCATTCAAATCTGACGTATTCTTGTTTAAATCGGTGACATGGGCTAAGAAAGCTTGACATCCATTTTTCAATAAACGAATAGCTTTATGACTTGAAATGATAGTGATTGATTTTAGTAGTTTGGTTGTTTGAATTCGCACAACAGGTTGATTAGGAATATGAAAACTAAAAACTTACGAAAATAATCAATTTTGGCATGATAAGTGGTTAACCAGTCAATTCCTAAAATCACATCAAATGCAAGTATTTTCAAAGAGATGAGATCGACAGGTAGTGTGACGGTACCAATTTGAATCAAGCAAGATTTGTAAACTGTGGATGTAACGAAGATTTCTCCCAACGGAGTTTTAACAGATAAATCAAAGTCTAATTTCTCAGGGTCAAGTTCAAACGCTGAGCACAAGCAGGTGAAATAAAAGAATGGGTAGAACCAGTATCTAATAAGGTATAGACTTCGCAAGAATTTATGATTAGCTTACCCGTGATAACTTCGTTTTGGTTCCTCGCTTTTTTGGTAGTCACGTCAAACGCTCTTCTAGGAACCACCGACTTTGACTTGTCTGGGACAGTCTTTGGTGTCATTATCCCAGCTGGACTTGACTTTGCTATAAAGCACATTCCACCCTCAACTGCTTCATTGCACTCCTGATCCATGATCTGAATCATTACTCTTCGATCCAAACTCGATGTTTGATTCTCCCAATTGCTGTCCAAAAAGTGAAATCCATATCGTCTATTTTTGCCTTCTTGGATCGGACGTCTCATTCTAAAATATCAACGCGTCGTGCGGCTTTTACCCATGCATCTTCAATTCTCACTCGTTCAGTTGTTTCTTCTTTCAGCTGATCGTTGACATTTGCATTTTCAGATTCCAGCTCTAATATCATATGCTCTGTCAGAGAGAGCTTTTGTTCAAGCCTCGCATATCGAGTAGCAAAATCTTGAATTGATGTATCCTTCTGTTCCACGGCTGTCTGTCGTTCTTCACCTTGCTTTTCTAACTTAAGAATACGATTCTGCAGTTCAACATTTCTATCATAAAATTCTCCTAATAAATCCTCCTCAGGTTCCTCTTCTTCCTCACTCTCAGCTGCTACCTCTGCAACTCGCTCGGGTGCAACTATTAATTTTTTACTCACCACATAGATATCTCTAATTTCTTCTTCGCCTGACACCCTACAATCAAGTTCAATAACTTAATTAGCACTCCCCAATAAACATCTTTGTTATAACAAGATATTATACTCCAATATTTATTCTTTAAATAAATCTCCTCGATTCATCACTTAAAACTCTATATAAGTTCATTTCTTGATTTTTAAATGTCATTCTTAAATACTGTCACAAAACAAGGGTTAATTAAACAAATTAATATGTCATATATTAACCATATGTTCCGACCGATTAATTAAATAACAAGTAAGCTTAGGTAGGACACACTAGCGAAAGATTTATTTGTCTCTCCCCTCCTAGTTTTATTCTCAGATCTCCGCCAGAGATCATATCCCTAAGCTCTGATACCAACTGTGACGCCCCCAAAATAGGTTCAATACTCAACCCATTCTGAGTCGCCAAATACATGGTACAGAATCCAAATATAATTTTTTATATCAAACGGTCGTGCAAAATACGACTAAACAACTGTGAGCGTCAATACAGACATGTAAAAAATATAAACGCTCAAAGTAAGTCCTCATTACAATTATTATCACACTATTTTACAAAATAGTGAGGGCTTCTACATCACTTTCTCGGACCATCACTTTATTCTCCGACTAGTCCCAGCTATATTCTCAGTTCCTGAAGAGAACATTGGAAGAAAAGGATGAGCTCAACTAGCCCAGTAAAGAATATTATGACTAAGATAATGAAGAATAAATTATCGTTAGCCTTCAATAAATCAGATAAAATATTATGGACAACAAATTTTAGATCAACAACTGCAGCGAAAATAACAATTCATTAAAAGAGTTAAGTAGAGAATGATGTCTACTAACTTCTATGATTTAAAAGTCTATCATCAATATTTTATCCCTGTAACATCAATCAATATATTCAAATCAAATATTCATCTTTGCACTACGGGCTAAAGATATTCATTTGTATCACCAGTGGTCATGATCATACCAACACCTATCCATCTTTGCACTACGGGCCAAAGATATTCATCAATTAATCATTCATCTTTGCACTACAGGCCAAAGATATTCATCGATTAATAGTTCATCTTTGCAATACGGGCCAAAGATGACTTTCATCACAATTTAAGACCGAAGATGATGAGAAATAATATAAAGAACGAATCAAGTGAAATAAAAGACTAAATTTTAGAGATTCGTAATTTAATCTATCCAAGTTCAAGAATGTTTAATAATAATCAATTGTGGAGCAAAATTCAAGAATGAATTTTAAAATATGGATCCAATCAAAGATAAGAATCATTACAAATAGCTTGGACAAAGAAAAAAAAATTTAATTTTTCTGTGAATAGTACTCGTGAATAGTACCGTACGTATGAATATTACCGTATTTATGAATAGTATCGTATAAATGAATAGTAACCCCGACATAAAAAGGTAAAAATTTCATAATAAAGTTCATACCAACATTCCGGTGAAATGATATTAGATGAAACGCAAAACTCAATGAATTTATGATCATTTCAGGAATTATAGAAGCAATTCTTACCGTAGTAAGTTTGAATTTGGGGATATAAAATGAAATATTATCACTTTCATAATATGAAATATGAAAAAAATAATATTTTTATGAATATTGAAAGAAAGTAACATCATTTATGAGAAAAAATAATATCCCTTACGAGAAGAATAACATCCCTTATCTCAGTAGAATACTCTATCTGACTGGAATATCAGATATTATAATGAAAAAAACTTGCACTGTTATCAACACTCAAAATATCTAAATACTCACAAGAAATACGCTCAATCGTATAGAAAAAGAAATTTTTGATTCTGGTGTGATTTTTATTTCTAACTAAGCACCCTATTTATAGAAAAATGCTAGCACACAAAAGCTAAAAATTTTTATTTACGGATACGTATTTTGACAAAAATCATCAGCCAAAACAAAGGACAAGTGGGGCCCACCAAAACATGTTTTGCATGTTTTTGTTTTCAAAAACATTTATAACACAAAAAACCATTCAGATCCAATTTGCATTATTCCTCCTCATTTTATTTATATACCATGAATTTATTGTAAAAATATTGCCATTTAAATTATAAAATTATACTATTATATTATCATATTATGCATTTATAATATAATATTATAATAATATATTTGAATGAATTATTTTATCGAAGAAGATAAAATATCAACATTCAACAACTGTCTCTTTTACTAAAAATTCCTCCATTTATATCAAAATTGAATAAATATTTACTTATCATTTTTATCAATAATTAATTATTATTCACAAATAATATTACAGAATCACAATAATGACAACTAGGTCGTTTCTAGGAAAGAGTGAGCTTTCTGATAAGGATTTCTCTTTATTGGCGCGCAATTAGGTGACCAAACCCCTTTCCTAGACAGAACTTCTAGACATTGCCAATAATGTTATTTAATAATATTATTCAAATAATATAAATTATTGATTTGATAATGTAAAATATTGTGCAGTGACAATTATTGAATCAATAATATAAAGTACAGTATAATAATGTGTGCTACTGTGCAACAACACGTATTACTGTTCTTTAACCACCGGATATTTAACAGTTTAACGGTAATAGTTTTGCCGTTATTTTTAGAAAATTTATTCTTGTCGTTTTCTTCATCCGATTATTTTTCAGTTATGGGGCCCATAAATGACTGCGCCGTCGTACGAATATTCTCCGACAACAAGAAGTATTCTCCGACACAATGAATATTTTATGACCACTTACTTACTTTGTAAAACTTGCATATATCACCTCATAACTTATCACATTCATCAAATCAACACCTTAATATTTAAAAGAATATATAGATGAAATTAAATTTTATTCATAAAAAGTTGGGGTCTTACAGCTACACTCTTTTTACCTGAAAGGAATTGTGAAGCAAAAGGGTGAGCACAAATAGCCCAGTAAAGAATATTATAACTAAAGATAATTAAATTATCAATAGTCTTCATCAATAATGATTCAGATATTTAGAACCTTGGTCCTTAACAAGGAAAAATCTAATAGAATACAATAAACAACAAGTTTTAGATTAACAACTACAGCGGAATCAACAATCTATTAGGAGAGTCAAGTAGAATATAATGTCTACTATCTTCTCCATGTTTAAAAGTCTACCAACAATATTTTATTCCTGTAATATCAATCAACAGTTCTTTCCCACAATCATGTAAATAGTTCATGATCATAATTATGTTGATAAATTCTCTTCGCACCCAGGACGAAGATAATTTTCATCACCTGCCTTTACCTGTAATACCAAAGATTATGGTTATATTAATTCACAATTCATGTTCATAATCATGTAAATCAACAGTTTCTCCTTGTCACAAAGGCTTAATAGAACTTTCACTCAATGTCCTTGCCACAAAGGCTAAAAATATTTAATAATCGTATCGTCTTTACACCCTACACGAAAAATATATAAACGTAACAACCATGGTCATGATCATACCAATCAACTATCTATCTTTGCATTACAGGCCAAAGATATTTATTTGTATCATCAGTGGTCATGATCATGCTATACAATCGTCCATCTTTGCACTACGGGCCAAAGATATAAATCAACAGTTCATCTTTGCACTACGGACCAAAGATATTCATCAATCAACAGCTCATCTTTGCACTACAGGCCAAAGATATCAATCAACAGTTCATCTTTGCACTGCAGGCCAAAGATATCATTCAACAGTTCATCTTTGCACTACGGCTAATGATATTCATAAATCAACAGCTCATCTTTAGCACTACAGGCCAAAGATATTCATCAATCAACAGTTTATATTTGCACTATGGGCCAAAGATAACTTTCACCACAATTAAAGTTTGAGGATTATGACAATGATATAAACAATGAATCCAGTGAGATCAAGGACAAATATTAGAGATTTATAATTTAATTTATCCAGAGTTCAAGAATGAAGATAAAAACATGGATCCAATTACAAGAATAAGATTCATAAAATATAATCTGGACAAAGAAAAGAAAATAAATTTTATCGTGAATAGTACTTCGGCATGAATAGTACCCTAGATAAATAGTACTCTGGCATGAATAGTACTCCGAATAAATAGTACTCTTGTATGAATAAAAGATAATTTGGCAGAAAAAGAAACCAATTTTGTCGTGAATAGTACCCCGATATAAAAAGATTAAAATTTCAATATGAAAGTTCAGACCAATATTTCAGTGAAATGATATTAGATGAAGCGCAAACCTTAAGGAATTTCTAATCATTTCAGGAATTATAGAAGCAATACTTATCATAGTAAGTTTAAATTTAGGAATAAAAAACGAAATATTATTACTTACATACTATAGAGTATGGAAGAAAATAATATTCTTTACGAATATTGAACGAAAATAACATCTTTTACGAGAAAAATAGTATCCTTTACCTCAGTAGAATACTAGATCTGACTGGAATATCGAATATTATGTTGAGAAAATCTTGCACTGTTATCCACACTCAAAATATCCTTATATTCACAAGAAATACGCTCAATATTATAAAAAAAGAATTTTCTGATTCTGGTGTGATTTTCATTTCTTAACTAAGCAACCTATTTATAGAAAAATGCTAGCACACCAATGTTGACAAACTGCATCTACGGATGAAAAATGAATGCATCACCCATCTTTTGAAAAATTGTGCAGCATACCTAAAAGGACAATCCTCCTCCCACATGTTTTTTTTCTTTAAAAAATATTTATAATTATTAAAAAGAATTCAAATTTAATTTCCTCTCTTCCACCTCATTTTATTTTTATACCATGAATTTATTATAATAATATTACCATTTAAATTATACTATTATATTATCACATTATACTATTATAATGTAATATTATAATAATATATTTAAATGAATTATTTTATCGGAGAAGATAAAATGCCAACTTTCAACAAATGTCTCATGCTAAAAAATTTCTCCATTTATATTAAAATTGAACAAATATTTACTTATCATATTTATCAATAATTTTTATTTTATTCATCAATTATTATTCACAATTAATATTATAGAATCACAATATTGACAACCTAGGTCGTTCCCAAGAAAGAAGGGGCTTTCCGATAAGAATTCTCCTCATTGGCGCGCAATTATATAACCTAACCCCTTTCTTCGACAGAACTTTCTAGACATTGTCAATAATGCTATCTAATAATATCATTTCAATAATAAGTGTGACAATTATTGATTTAATAATGTGAAATACTGTGCAGTGGTTACTGTGATAATTATTGAACCAATAATATAAAATACTATGTAATTATCAATGTAACAATTATTGAATCAAGAATAGAAAATATTGAACAATAATTACTGTAATAATTATTGAATGAGTGACTTTTTATGTAAGAATCAATAATTAGAAATACTGTGCAATACTGTGTGCTACTGTGCAACAGCGCGTATTACTGTATTTTTATCACTGGGTGTTTCAACAGTTTAACGGTAAAAGTTTTGCCGTTATTTTTATAAAAAGATTATTTATGCCGCTTTCTATATCCGACAGTTATTCTGTTGTGGGATCCACAAATTATTGGTTATTTCGGCGCCGTCGTCGTACTTTACCGAATATGATATTTCCCGACAGAAGGAATATTCTCCGATAAAACGAATATTCTCCGACACAATGGATATTTTATGACAACTTACTTACTTTGTAAAATTTGCACATATCACCCTTAACGTTAACCTTTTATCAATTTAACCATTTACTGAATAGAATAATAATTAAAAGAAAAATTGAATACTTTTATTTCATAAAATTCGGGGTCTTACACAACCTATTATGGTAATTCAAGCAACCAAACCACTAAAATCAATCACTGTCATTTCAAGTCATAAAGCCATTCGTTTATTAAAAAACGGATGCCAAGCTTTCTTAGCCCATGTCACCGATTTAAACAAAAATATGTCAGATTTGAATGATATTTCTGTTGTTAATAAATTCTCTGATGTATTTCTCGAAGAACTTCTTGGCCTACCCCCAGAACGTGAAATCGAATTTTGTATTGACCTTGAACCCGGTACAAAACTTATTTCCAAAACCCCATATTGAATGGCTCCTATTGAACTTCAGGAGTTAAAAATCCAACTACAGGAGTTGTTAGACATTGGTTTCATTCGTCCTAGTTCATCGCCTATGGGTGCTCCTGTGTTATTTGTAAAGAAGAAAGACGGGAGTATGCGACTTTGTATTGACTATCGAGAGTTGAATCACGTCACCAACAAAAATAGGTATCCGTTACCTCACATTGATAACCTGTTTGAGCAGTTGCAAGGTGCTCAATTCTTCTCAAAGATCGATCTTCGTTCTGAGTATCGTCAGTTAAAGATTAGAACCGATGACATTCCAAAAACTGCCTTCAGAACTCGATATGGGCATTATGAATTCTAAGTCATGTCTTTTAGATTGACTAATGCTCCTGCAGCCTTCAAACCGAGTATTCAAGGAATATTTGGATCATTTTGTGGTTGTCTTTATTGATGAAATCCTCAGTTACTCCAAAAGTCGTGAAGATCATGAGCAACACTTGAGGCAGATACTCCAAAAGCTTCGTGAAAATAAACTATATGCCTAGTTGAAGAAATATGAGTTCTGGCTTGAGAAAGTAGCATTCCTTGGGAATGTGATATCAAAACATGGAATATCAATTGACCCGGCGAAGATTGAAGCAATACAAAGTTGGGAGCAACCTAAGTCAGTAATCGAAATACGTAGCTTTCTGGGCTTAGCTGGTTATTATCGGAGATTCGTGGAAGGATTTTCTCGAATCGCCACTCTATTAACTCAGCTAACTCGAAAAGATAAAAAAAATTGGATGGAGCGAGGAATGTTAGAAGAGCTTCCAAGAACTTAAGAGGAGACTCATTTCAGCACCTGTACTGACAATACCATCAAGTTCGGAGGGATTTGTCATCTACAGCGATGCGTCAGGCAGAGGGTTAGGATGTGTTCTCATGCAACATGGGAAAGTCATAGCCTATGCCTCACGACAACTCAAAGAATATGAGAGGAATTTTCCTTCTCATGATCTAAAGTTGGCAGCAATCGTTTTCGCTCTAAAGATCTGGAGACACTACCTATATGGGGAGAAATTGGAGATCTATACAGATCATAAGAGCCTTAAATATTTCTTTACTCAAAAGGAACTAAACATACGGCAACGACGTTGGCTTGAGCTGTTGAAAGATTACGACCATACCATTCAATACCATCCTAGAAAAGCGAACGTGGTAGCTGACGCGTTGAGTAGAAGATCATATGCGGGTACGAGTGCTATATTTTCAACACAAAGGCCCATTTTGTATGACTTACAAACGATGGAGATAGAGTTAAAGACTCCAGGGACCCACGTGAAGATGACAAATATACGCGTAGAACCGACTTTAATCGACCAAGTTAAAGCTGCTCAAGCTATAGACCCGGAGCTAATGAATATGAAGAAGGTGTTATTCTAGAAACAAGAATCGATGAGGAAGGGATACTTTGAGTTAACTCTAGACTTTGTGTTCCTAACAACTCTGATTTGAAGTATAAAATTATGATGGAGGCACACAACACACCGTTTGCAATCCATAATGGAAATACCAAAATGTATCGTGATCTTCGATATATATTTTGTTGGAACAACATGCAGAGAGAGATCGCAGAGTTTATCTTGAGGTGTTTAACGTGTCAAGGCAGAGCATCAAGTGCTAAAAGGTCCATTGCAACCACTTGAAATTACAGAATGAAAATGGGAACAGATCAACATGGATTTTGTTACGAGTCTTCCCAAGGTTTCTCAAGGCATATATGCAATTTGGGTCATTGTCGATATATTAACCAAGTCTGCTCATTTCTTGCCTATACAAGAAACTTATTCACTTAAACGTCTTGCTCGTATGTACATAAATGAGATTATAAGACTGCATGGTATGCCATTATCCATAGTTTCTGATCGAGATTGATTTACTTCACAATTTTGGGTCAGCTTGCAGAAAGCTATGGGCACGGATTTACGATTTAGTTCTGCATATCATTTTTAGACGGACGGGCAGTCAGAAAGGACTATTCAAACTCTTGAAGATCTATTGAGACTCTACGTACTAGACTTCAAAAGAAGTTGGGATAAGTACTTACCATTGGTGGAATTCTCCTACAACAACAGTTATCAAGCAAGTATAGGCATGGCTCCATTCGAGACGTTGTATATGGACGAAAGTGTCATTCTCCAGTATGCTGGGACGAGGTGGGTGAAGCAACATTGTTGGGACCAGAGTTGGTACGCATGACTACGGAAAAGATTCAAATGATCCGGCAATGTATACAAATAGCACAAGATCGATAAAAGAGTTATGCTGATCTTTATCGAAGGGACGTGTAATTTAATGTCGGAGACCATGTATTGTTACGTGTTTCTCCATGGAAAGGAGTTACGAGATTCAAAAAGAGAGGAAAACTCAACCCACGATTTATTGGTCCATTTGAAATCCTCGATCAAGTAGGAATTGTGGCTTTTAGACTCGCCTTACCGCCAAACATGTCTTATATTCATAATGTTTTCCACATATCTATACTACGTAAATATGTGAAAGACCCAAACCACATTATTGAATTAGAACTAGACGAGATAGCCGGAGATTTAACGTATGAGGAGTTGCCTGTTAAGATCTTGGATAAGAAAGAACATATTCTACGCTCAAAAGTTTTACCTCAAGTTAAAGTTTTATGGAGAAACCATGATATTGAGGAAATGACATGGGAGTTAGAATCTGAAATGAAAGTAAGGTATCCTCACCTTTTCGAAATACCAGGTACGTACATCAATTTCGAGGATGAAATTTCATAAGGAGGGGAGGTTGTAAGACCCTAACTTTTTATGAATAAAGATTTAATTTTCTCTAAATATTATTCTAAATAGTAAGGTGATAATTTATTAAATGCTATAGTTATGGGTGATGTGTGCAAATTTTACAAAGTAAGTAAGTTGTCATAAAATATTCGTTGTGTCGGAGAATATTCGTATGAAGGAGCAATCATTGGTGGACCCCACAAAGGAATAATTGTCGGATATAGAAAGCGACAGAAATAACCTTTTTATAAAAATAACGGCAAAACTTTTACCGTTAAACTGTTGAAATACCCGATGATAATAGTAGAGTAATACGTATTGTTGCACAGTAGCACACGGTATTGCACAATATATCTGATTATTAATTCTTACGTAGAAGTCACTCAGTATTCAATAATTACCACAGTAGTTGCTGCATAGTATCTCATATTATTGATTCAATAATTGTTACAGTAATATCTGCATAATATTTTATATTATTAAATCAATAATTGACATGACACAGTTATTCATATTATTATTTACATTATTGACAATATCTAGAAAGTTCTGTCGAGGAAAGAGGTTAGATTATTTAATTGCGCGCCAAAAAGGAGAAATCCTTATCGGAAAGCCCCCTCTTTCCTGGGAACGATCTAGTTGTCAATATTGTGAGTTATAATATTAATGATGAATAATTATTGAAAGAAAAAAAATTGGTTGATTAAAAATAAATGATATGTGGTAAATATTTATTCAAATTTTTATATAAATAGACGGGTTTGTCATGAGGCGTTGGTTGAAAGTTTAGCTTATTATTCCATGGGGGAAATTTTTCAGACCGTTGGTTGAAGTTTTAATAGTAAATCACTATGGACTGTCAGTTGAAGTTTTAATAGTAAATCAATATGGACCGTCGAATGAAGTTTTAATAGTAAATCAATATGGACCGTCGGTTGAAATTTTAATAGTAAATCAATATGAACTGTCCGTGAATCAGTTACTATTTAGTTCATTCTCCTGTAAATAAGTTGCTTAGTTAAGC
The DNA here is from genome assembly GCA_020205555.1 of Panax stipuleanatus. Lineage (NCBI taxonomy): Eukaryota > Viridiplantae > Streptophyta > Magnoliopsida > Apiales > Araliaceae > Panax > Panax stipuleanatus. The sequence continues at coordinate 95,246,594 of CM035123.1, read as the reverse complement.
AATGAAACTCACACTAAGGTAAATAGCTAAGAGTGCAAGATTTTTTTCAAGATAATCTCCGTTATACCAGTCAGATTTAGTCTCCTACTAAGGTAAAGAATGTTATTTTCTTTCAATACTCGTAAGGGTTGTCATTCTATTCCTTATTAATCTGTGGGAATAACCTGTCTACACGGACTACCGCATGCATGGTGAATTAACCCTTCGTATTCATTCTTTATTAAGTTGTGGAAATGATCTGTCTACACGGATTACCGCATGACTGGTAAAAATTCATTTGCAGTTTCGTATATTATTTCATTTCATATTCCTAAATCTAAACTTACTATGGTAAGTATTGCTTCTATAATTTCTGAAATGATTAAAAATTCCTTAATGTTTGTGCTTCATCTAATATCATTTCATTGGAATATTGGTCTGAACTTTCTTATTAAATTTTAATCTTTTCATGCCGGGGTACTATTTGTTAGACCCCAAAAATTTTATGAATAAAGATTCTTTATATATTATTTTAGAATAGTAAGGTGTTGATTTGATAAATGTGATAAGTTATGGGTGAAATGTGCAAATATTTCTAAATAAGCAAGTGGTTATAAAATATTCATTATTGTCGGAGAATATTCGTTTGGTCGCAGAATATTCGTATGACGGCGTAGCCAATTGTGGGCCCCACAATGGAATAACTGTCGGATGAAGAAAACGACAAGAATGAGTTTTCTATAAATAACGGCGTAGTTGTTACCATTAGAACTGTTAAAATACCCAGTGGTTAAAATACAATAATACGCGGTGTTGCACAGTAGCACACGGTATTGCACTGTAATTCTAATTATTGATTTTTACGTAATAAGGCACTTACTCAATAATTGTTACAGTAATTATTGTTCAATATTTTATATTATTGATTCAATATTTGCTACAATTGCATAATATTTTTTTGGTTCAATAATTGCTACGTTGATATTTTATATCAATAATTGCTACGTTGATATTTTATATTATTGATTCAATAATTGTCATTGTATAATATTTCACATTATTAAATCAATAATTGTCACTCTTATTATTTGAATAATATTATTAGATAACATTATTGACAATGTTTAAGAAAGTTCTGTCTAGGAGGGGTTATTTAATTGCGCGCCAGAAAGGAAAAATTCTTATCGGAAGGCCCCCACTTTCCTGGGAATGATCTGGTTGTTAATATTGTGATTATATAATATTATTTATGAATAATAATTGATTGTTGATAAATATGAAAAGTAAATATTTATTCAAGTATAATATAAAGGGAAATTTTTTAGTATGAGACATTTGTTGAAAGTTGACATTTTATCTTCTCTGATAAAATATTTGTTCAAATATAATATTATAATATTATATTATAATAGTATAATGTGATAATATAATAGTATAATTTTATATTTTAAATGATGACATTATTTTTATGGTATAAAAATAAAATGAGGTGGAAGAGAGAAAAATTGAATTTAATTCTTTTTAATAATTATAAATGTTTTAATATATATATATATATATATATATATATATATAAGTGTGGTTGGTGGAAAGATTGGTTAAATTTATTTTAGGTGTGCTGGAATGATTTTTCAAGAATGACGTGCTGCATGATTCAACCGTAAGTTACTTTAGTTAGTCTTGGTGTGCTGACATTTTTCTATAAATAAGGTGTTTAGTTAGAAATGAAAATCACACCAGAATCAAAAAATTTTCTCTCTATAATATCGAGCGTATTTCTTGTGAGTATTTAAATACTTTGAGTGTTGATAACAGTACAAGTTTTCGTTCACATAATATCCGATATTCCAGTCAAAACTACTCTCCTGTTAAAGTAAGGGATGTTATTTTCTTTCGTAAATGATGTTATTCTTTTCAATATCATTATACCAAAATATTGGCATGAATTTTATTATGAAATTCTTACTTTTTCCGTCGGAGTTACTATTCACGTATACAGCACTATTCACGTATACGGCACTATTCATGAAAAATTAAATTTTCTTTTATTTGTTCAAGTTGCCTGTTAAGGTTCCTATATTTGATTGGATCCAATTTTTGATCTTCATTTTTGAATTTTGCTCCATAAAGTATTATTATGGAATATTCTTGAACTTGGATAAACTAAATTACGAATCCCTAATCTTTGTCCTTTATCTCACTGGATTCGTTATTTATATTATTTTTCATCATTCTTAGTCCTAAATGGCGATATAACTGAATATCTTTGGCCTGTAGAGCAAAGATGAATGATTACCTGATGAATATCTTTGGCCCGTAGTGCAAAGATGGACAGGTGTTGAGATGAACATGACCACTGGTGATACAAATGAATATCTTTGGCCCGTAGTGCAAAGATGAATATTTGATTTGAGATATATATTGATTGATGTTATAGGGATAAAATATTGATGATGGACTTTTAAATTATAGAAGATAGTAGACTTCATTATCTGCGTAACTCTTCTAATGAATTGATATTTTCGCTGCAGTTGTTGATCTAAAACTTGTTGTCTATACTATTTTATCTTATTTGTTGAAGACTAATGATAATTTATTCTTCATTATCTTAGTCATAATATTCTTTACTGGGCTAGTTGAGCTCACCCTTTTCATCTATTGTTCTCTTCAGGGAATGAGAATATCGCGAGAATTAGTCGAAAACAGTGTGATTATTAGAGTTAGATCTGTAGAAATCCTCACTATTCTATAAAATAGTGAGACAATCATTGTAATGAATAAGGAATGAATTTGAATGTTTGTATTTCGTATTATATACGATTTGTATTGAAGCTCACAGTTTGTATGGTCGTATTTTGCACGACCGTATGTTATAAAAGATTGTATTTGAATTCTGTACCATGTATTTGGCGACTCAGAATGGGTTGGTATTGAATCTATTTTGGAGGCGTCACACTATTCATCCAGTACTATTTATGACTACTATTCATAACGAAATTAAATTTTCTTTTCTTTGTCCAAGTTATCATCTTATTCTTGAATTTTACTCCATAATTAGTTATCATGTTGACAATTTGGACATTCTTGAACTCTGAATAAATTAAATTATAAATCTTTAATATTTATCCTTGATCTCACTGGATTCGTTTCTTTATATCATTGTCCTAATCGTTAGACATAAATTATGGTGAAAGTTGTCTTTGGGCCGTAGTGCAAAGATGAACTATTGATTGATGAATATCTTTGGCCCGTAGTGCAAAGATGGAGAGGTGTTTGGCATGATCATGACCATTGGTGATACAAATGAATATCTTTGGCCAGTAGTGCAAAAATAAAATGTTGACTTGCATAATTATTGATTGGTGTTACAGGAATACAATATTTCTGATGGACCTCTAACTCGTAGAAGATAGTAGACATCATTCTCTACTTGACTCTTCTAATGGATTGTTATTTTCGCTGCAGTTGTTGATCTAAAATTTATTGTCCATAATATTTTATCTGATTTATTATTGTTGAAGGCTAACGATAATTTATTCTTCATTATCTTAGTCATAATATTCTTTACTGAGCTAGTTGAGCTCACCATTTTCCTTTTTGTTCCATTGTTCTTCTCAGGAAATGAGAGTGTCGCCAGGACTAGTCGGGGAGTGGAGTAATGATCCGAGATAGTAGTCCTCACTATTCTATAAAATAATGTTTCAATAATTGTAATGATGACTTAATTTGAGCGTGGATATTTTCGTGTTATATACGACACAATATTTGTATTGAAACTCACAATTTATGTTTGGTCGTATTTTGCATGACAAATTAATAGTTGTAAATAGGAAGATTTATATTTAGATTCTGTATCATGTATTTTGGCGACTCAAAATGGGTTGTGTGGACCTATTTTGGGGGCGACACAGTTCAGGTTCAAACAAAACTTATCAAAATACCAAATTAAACCTTCAGTATATAACAATAGGTGCCTTTATACATCCTAAACAATATAACAATCAATAATTTAATTTCTTTAATTTAGGGCTAACAACAATTTAGGAATTCTTAAACCTAAGTAAAAAAACAATTAAATCCTAAACTGTAAATTGAAGGTACTTAACTCTAGAGGAATAAAAAGAGAATAGGTAGAGGTACAAGGTAGTCGCTGCCGGCACCACCGCACTTGACACCAGCCGAATTCACCTCCTCAAATGGGTTTATTTATGGGCAAAATTTGGGAGTTTAAACCTAAATAAGGCTTACAAATAGATGAAAATTATTTGTGAGAAGATTTGAAACTATTTTAACAAAAGAAATATGGAGGAGATGACGAGGAGAAGAAGTTGGGAGTATGTCGCTCTTGATAAGAGAATAGAGAAAAGGAAAAGAATGAAAAGATAGTAGGGCTGATGGTTCGTCTGATTAAAAAAAAGGCTTAATCTCGACGGAATTTCGTCAAGATTAATTCCACCGACTTTAATTATTTTCAATGGACTTTTCCCTCGGGATTAATACATATTCTGTCGAACTTAGTACTTGTGCTGGCGGGGGAAAACTTGGCTCCAAGGAGGGGACCTAATTTCAACGGAATTCCGTCTAGAATATAGTAAATTCGACAGACTTATTGTAGACGGAATAATCCGTAGGAATTATCATAAGGTCGACGAAATTAATTCCCTTAGAAATAATTCCGCCGGAGATAACCCTTTTTCTTGTACTATATATATTCTATCATTTTGCAGTATTTTGAGCCCACACTCAGAAAAGTACGTGATATCAACATAAGGGTAATAGGGAGGAAGATCAAGAGGGAGAAAAATCCATCATCAGAATAAGCAAAAATTCTCCATTGTGCTACAACCGAGCATGAGGTATGTAATATAATTTTTTTTTAATTATGCTAAATTATGATAAAGATATTGGGATAATTATTTTTAAAAGTAAAAATTTCTAATTTATTTGGAAATCGTTTCCTATAATTGGTATCAGAGCTAACTCATAATTTTTATAAATCATGTTTATATTATTTAGTTTGAATTATATTCGACAGAAGTATGGATTGTTTTTTCTGTAGTTTTCTTCGGATTTCATGATTCAAATTTGTTTTATAATTAAATTAATTGATATCTACGGATATAATTATTTAGTGCTTAGGGATATATGTACTGAATCATTTATAATTCAATTAATTGTTGCTTTCGGAAATATGTGTTGTTTGAAAAAAGGGAGGTCCCTGAATTAGTAACAAGCAAAGTTCACCGCTATATGTGGGTTAATTCATTTAACGTATAAATTTTTTTATGTGGATACATAATTGATTGTGTTAGTCTAGTGGCTATGGTTGTAATATAAGTTATCTGTGTTCGTTTTAGGAGAGGTCTGAAGATCAATACTTGCTAGCAACAATAAATATTTAAAATAAAAAATAAATATGAACTAGTGACATGCATGTTGGACAAATTAGATTTATAGACTGTTTAGCCCAGGCCCAAACCATCACAGAAGTTTTAGACTTTTAGTGTCAAACATTTGTAAATTAAAATGTTAAGTTGTCGTTGTAAGGAATTGAACTCTAGTCCTTATTGTTGCAACGGTCAGACTGAAATCAACTATACCAACAAATCTATTATGTAAATATGTAGATTCTTATGTTTGTTTTTAATAGTAATAGATCATTAGTTATCATATTCACATTTTTTAAATTGTGGGCCTATTTTTATTTATATTAATATGAATTGGTAATTAACAATTATAATGTTTAATTGCTGAATTTTCATAATGTTGTAATTGTTAAATGTGAATATGCATGTATCTTAGTTAACATGTTTATATGTATTAATATGGGATATTAATATAATTATATTTTTTAAATAAATAAAAATCCTCATTTTTATATAAATAAAAAATCAAGTGGGAGAAAAAATTGTATTTTTTACGGCCTCCATCATTGGTCCATTATATTGATACATGTATCTAATCTCAAATTTTATGAGTTCCCTTCTGAAGATACATGAATCTACTTATATTAGATATGGAATTTCCTTGTGATAAATTTATTTAAAATTTTATTATGAATTATTTTTCATCGAAATATTTGTATTAAATTTTTTTTAAAAAAATTAAATGGATGGTATACACTTGACAAAACATAAATAATAATTCTCCCCATCGGAGTGATACTTATTATTATTGTTTTGGGCTGAATTAAATGGTGAATTTTTTTTATTTCATGAGATGTCAAAATATAAAAATAAAAATAATTTCAAATTATTCTTATTTTTCCCTTCAAAAAGAGAATTATTTAAAATTAAGGTGACATGTTTATTTTATTATTTGTGTTTGAGGATTACACTTTCCTATTATATGCACAAGTTTATTTTTATTGAATGACCATTTAATTTTTGCATATTGTAGAATTGTATAGATTACCATGTCGTCTTTTAATCCCCTGTTGTTATCCTTAAAGAAAATAAGTTAACTGGACCAAATTATGTGGACTGGGAAAGAAATCTTGATATTGTGTTGATTGTTGAGGACTACAAGTTTGTGCTGACTGAACCTTGCCCAGTTATTTCAGAAAATGCTACTGTTGCAAAGAAAAATAACCATAAGAAGTGGCAAAAGGCAGATGACATGGCTCGTCGCTATATATTGACATCTTTGTCAAATATATTGCAAAACCAATATCAGTCTACTACCATTGCTAAAGAGATCTTAGATAGCCTTCATGACGCCATAACGTTTATATGATGTCACGAGACGTAATTTCTAATAAAATTTATAAATGAAAAATGGGGTTTTTTGGAGTATAAAATAAAATTTATATGAGTAGAATACGGGATTAATACAACTATAATACGAAAATCAAAGGTAACGATTACTGTAACGACCGAGAAATCGTACTTAGAATGTAAATAACTTTTATTTGATTTTATTGAATAAAATGAGATTATGTGAATTTTATTCCATGTTATGTGTTTAAAAGTCGATTCTATGACCTAGAATGTGTTTATATGTTAGGGTTTACGAATGCATGATCATAGGAGAAAATAAATTTTTTTCAAGAAAAAGATGTAAAAACACAATTCACCCGAAAACGCTTCTGCATTTTTTTAATTTTTTGAAGAACGCGCTAACGTTAATATGACGAGAAAATTAAAGACGAAATGTCAAATAAAATTTGAAAACGAAAAACGTAGTTTTTTCGACTGTGTAACGAATTTCAAAAAGTCAACGAAAGTCAAATAAAGTCAAGATTTATTTTCAAGCCATTGGGCTTTGACTTTGAGAAGCCCAATAGGAGATGTTAGGATGCCCAAGAATGAAATTATTCAAGGCCCAAATGAATGTTAATTCAAGCCCAAATAATGGCCCAAACTAAATTCGAACAATACCCAAACCAAGATCCAACAAAGATGGGTCAACCATGGGTCATGGATGGGTTAAAATGTGTTGGGGGAACCCATGTGGGTCCCCCAAGGGGACCTGATAGCCAGCCAAAGCTTCCTGAGGAAGCTTGGATAAAAGATCTTGCAAGTTACAAGCTTTCCATTTATTGCAAAATGACCCCAAAGTCTTGGTTGATCATTTTGATAAAACCATGGCTAATTGTTGATGGTTAATGTGGGGATGGTTAGTAAGATAAGTAAACTTCGTGTTGACCATACAAGACCCTAAGTTAAGTGGCCAATTAGTAAGCAAGAGCAAAGTTGCTCAAATGACCAAACTACCCTAAGTCTTGCATATTATATATATATATATATAAGCTCATTTGTCTTTCTTTTCCTTCACCATTTCACGAACACATAAGAAGAAAGCTTATATAATTTGAGAGAGAATGGAGAGCCATTGAATTATCAAGAAGGAAGTGCTAGTTTATTCATCAAGATCACCAAGTAATCAAGAGGTAGGAACTAAGAACCTTAATTTATCTTTCATTCATGCTTTGTAGATTGATATAGAAGTACCTTGTTGGTGGTTGGTGAATAATTCGTTGGAATCATGTGATGTTATGGAGAAATAAAGAAGAATTAGTGGACTTAAAACACTAATAATTATATGATAAATGAAATCGTAATCGTAATAACGAACTAAACGAAGAACGTATGAAAAACGTAAAGCTTATTGTTGATGGACAAATTTTAAACCTTAATTTGTAAGTACGTGGTTATATCTGAGTAGAATATATTAGATATGTATAAGTTGTAGAAATGTTCCAATTGGAACGGAGTAAAAATCTGCTATAACGAAGTTAGGGCAAATTTTTTAGTAAAAGATGTTAACCGTTGAAATCATAGTTTGTTATGATTTCTGGACTAATTGGTAATGTTAGTTAATGATCCCGAATAGTTAGGGTTTCATAAGAACGATAGAGAACGTAGAAATGTGAGCTGTAGGCTCGAGAATGAACTCATTCGGGAGTCGGATGAGTAAGTTACGAAGAAACGAACGATAAACGTTAAGAACATTAAAATTGAGCGACGAAGAATTTTTGAGCCGATTAAAAGTGTTGTTAACGGAGTCAAAAAATTATTTTGAACGAGGGAAATCGTAGTATGTAGTAAGAGTAAGAGATAAGCTCAAGAACGGACTCATTTCGAGTTGGGATGACGAAGTTACCGATAGGTAAAGTCAGCATTTGAAAAATGAGAAAAATTTTCTAAGTGTTAGGCCTGGCGCCACAGCGCCATTATAGGCTTAAATGCTGGCGCCGTAGCGTCGCTTCGGAGGTTCAGCTATTGCACCTAGGCGCCGTAGCATCGGTATTTGCACTAGAATGGGCGCCGCAGCAGCCGGTCCCCTGTAAGGCCCAATGAAGAGTTTTTGTGAACTCAAAGCTTGGGTAGAACTATGATATGAGTATGAACATTGAAAATGAAATAGTGTAACACTATAAAGAGTGATTAGAACCTTAATAAGGAGTTGAGTGTTAAGAACGAATATTGTAAACGTAAAATACTTAAACAATGTAAATGTTTAGTATACTCGTCGTATGGACATTCTTGGCATACATATTAATGTATAACTTAGACGTTAATGAGATGATATTAGAGAATGACGTATAAATGTCAGAAAGTCGTAATGAACAGTAATGTACTTAATAAACATTATAAGTTTAATGATTCAGTTAAGGTATGATAGAAAGAGAAGTTAGTGTAAAACAATGTGTGAAATTGTTTTGTAGTTGATTGGTGTGCTATTATGATTATATAATGTAGAACATATAAAGACAAAATTAAAGTAAGGACTAGAAGACGCATAAGGCAAGTTTTCTAAACTCTTGTCTATACTTTATGATAGTCAAGTTTTGTAACTTCGTTAATTATGTTAATCGAAGTTTGTATGATGTTGTTAAGATTAAGTATACATAATTCTTGCATGAATATGTGTATTCCATACTTATACAAATCTTTTAGTATTTGTATAAGTGTTCAAGACATGTTTTAACATGAACTGTTTAAAAAAGTGTCGATGCCATTTTTTTTCGGCTAGACGAATGTTAAAATATTTTTATGATTTATTTATAAGTCTTTCAAAATATTATTGATGCTATCCAAAACCAATTGCTTTGGTAAGGATTCAAAGGTAAGCCAAAGGAAGAATAAACAAAGGTTTTTAGTCGAATTTTCAACTGACACATGATGTTTTCAAAATTTAAACGTAAATACGTTTAACGAATGAGTGTTGTACAACATAGAGCACTATAGGCTGATCACCTAGACGTGCTCGTAAGGAATATCGGAGTTACGATTTTAATGTCGGGTTGTCCTTTTCAAGTAAAGAAAAGAAAATTTCTTGGTCCTTTGACCAACTCAGAATTTAAATGACTGATATGTCATCTGAAAATGTTTTAAAAGAAAGAAAAGTGATATTTTATTATTCATAGTAATTCATAACTATTTGTTCAGTTATGGCAGAGAAATCATATGATTCTTGATTTTGTTGTTATTAAACTGTTATTCTTGTTGGGTAATTTAATGCTCATACCTTGCTTAAGTTGTATGATTTCATCTAAGTCCGAACGGATTGAAGGATCGAGTAAAGATAAAAAGGAAGGCTAAGATGACTAAATAGATTATTCTGTAATAGTATAGTATTTTTTGTAATAAATAATATTATGACAATATGAATAATTTAATGGTTATAGAAACCTAGGAGAATGAATGGATGTGATATAATAGTATAGTAATTACATTAATGTTGATAAGATATATAGTTTTATGTAGGTGTATGTTGTAGTACCGTGTAGCACCATATCTAGGGTTTGAAGGTACCCAGATTTGGGGGTGTCACATTTACGGCTAACTAACTAGTTGAAGTAATCGAACTAGGGAAAGAAAACCTAGTTAAACTAACTAAGTGTTAACTCAATCCAAGTGAAGGAGAATAAACCAATCATAGGGGAGGATAAGACCTTTCTATATATGGTAAGTTCCTCTTTAAAAGATAGCCATCCCATCCCCCATGTATTAACCCTAGTTAGCTTGATATAGGTAGTTGGTTAAGGTTAACTAGGGGAGAGTTAGCATAATGTCCATTATGTCCTAACTCTTGCACTTCCTATAAATAGAAGACCATTCCTTTATTGTTTCCTACCAATTCATTTAAACTGAGAGAAGAAACTCTAGCAATATTGAGAGAAGGGATAGTGCTTGAAAATTGGGAGAAGGAAAAAGAGGAGGATTAGCAAACTAATCATCTAGCAAGCCTAACTAAAGAAGAAGAGAACCAAGAAGGTATTCTCAAGAAGCTTCTAATTCTTAAACATTGTCTAAGCCTTGCTTAATAGTGGTTAGATGTTTAATCATGTTTGTATGTATGAAAAATTAAAGTAATGAGAAAACTTGAACCCTAATCTTTAAAACCAACTTCAAGCTTTATATATATATATATATATATATATTTTTTTTTTTCTTGTTGGTTGTGGTTGTTGTGGTGTTGTGGAGGATCATGAAGGATCCAGATGGTATAAGGTGGTGTATATTGGTGGTTTTTATGTTTGAACCATGTAATAATGAATAAAAATAAAGAACATGAACTTTAGACCAAAGTGTAAAGGATGGACCAAGAACATAGTTCATAATCGAACTATTGGACTAGAATATCGTAAGAAAGATAAATGTTTTTTTAAGTTTCGAGAAGAAGGGTTGATACTCATAAGAGTTATGTTAACGACTCAATTGGAATGAAGCTAAAATGTGTTAAAGAGAATTCATGGATAATTTTCTAGTGAAAGAGGTTAAAAGATGAAAACCTAGGTCTTGGGGGACTTTTGGGCCAAATTTACTGGTAATTAACGCTTTTGAAAATTTTTTTTTTCTAGGAGTGTTGTAGAGCGAAGTATAAGGGAGTCGTAGGCTTAAGAACGAGTTCATTCCGACTTCGGATGAGTAAGTTATGATAACTAGAAAAATCGATGTCAAGAGCTTTAAGTTGAAAAACTAGCTCACGAAGGATTTTTGAGCCAATTTTTGAGCTTGTTAGAGAATATAAGAATTATTCTATCCAGAGGGATTTGGAAAGGATGTTACGAGCAAGAAAATGGCTCAGGAAAAGACTTATTCAAATATCGGATGATGAAGTTATGAAGCGCAGAAGTAGGTGCGACTAAAATTATAAAATTGAGTTTGGGTTGCTAGAGTCAAGTGCCTAGGTGCTGCCCATGAGCGCCAAGGCACTGGGCAGAGCGTCGGGGCGTTGGGGGGACTACCAAGGGGCGCGAAGGAGCTGGGCAAGATAGCTTCAACGCCACTTAGTAATCTGGGATCAACTCTCTCGTACGAACTCCGATTGGGATGATTTAAGATGTTATGGAAAGCTAAGAAGTAGATCTAAAACTTTCATTTGATAAGATTTAAGAGTTACTGCCTGAATCAAGGTCGAAATTGGGCTATTTTGGGGCTGTTGTGCAATCAGGCGTGCGGCGTGGTGATTTTTCAAAACGTTGAATGTCTTACCATGTTTGTTAAGATTTTCCAATTTGTAAATGTTGAACTTTGGAAATATAATTTAGGATATGTAAACCATTTATGGTAAATAAGTTGGGCGTGTCAACCGTACACAAGGGCATGTCGCCTGGGCGTTCGAGTTAGGCAAATCGGGCGTGCGACGAACGAACGTTGAAACACCGTGTCAAGTGTTAATGAGGTTGAAAAGTGTTCGATTCTAATGAAATGGATATTATAAGATATGAAATAGAGTTAATGTAAACCAATGGGAATGGTTGGTGTGAGGGTCATGACGTTCCTGAACGTTGTTACGCCGAGAGACATTTTTAAAGTTTGATCGCATAAAGTAAGTTATAAAACGCGAATAATATAAAATGAGAATTATAATAACGTAAACTAATAAATGAAGTCTATATATGACTAAGTAGGTATATTCGACCTTAATGAAATATATAGGTCTTTTGAAGAGCGATTGGATAACATTCTAGTAAATCTCGCATAAGACATGTTTTCTAACTCTATTCACTTTGTTGAACTACATGCAAGTTTCCTGAACTTTCTAATATATTATTCTACGCAAGTTTCTAATCTTGTACAAGTTTTACTTATAACAAGTTTCTAACTCTTGTTTGATTTATGAATTCAAGCAATTTGTTGCCATACTTGTGCCAATATTCTATGTTGTGCCTATAAATTCTATATTTATGCAAATATTATATGTTTGTACAAGTTTCGAGCTATAGATTGGGCGTTAGGCCAATATTCGCACTTATGTGCAAATATGTAAGAATTGTTCTATGTTATTGAACTTTTTGAGTTTTTGAAGTTTGTATTATTTATGAACTGTGTTAGAAAGTATGTTGATGCCAACTATTTCGACTAGACATGTGTATAAGGTGTTTTATTGAATTCTATTAATTCATTGATGTTAAGTAGAGCCATATAAACCAAATTAAATTGGTGTGGACTCTGATGGTAAGTATGAGATAAACAACCCTATTATTAGGGTTTTTTTTAAGTCAGGAATATCTGACAAGACACAGAGGAGTGTCAAAACTAAAATGAAACCAAGACACAGGGGAGTGTATAAAATAAACACATATAGTCGTTTGAACGTGATGGGCTATGCATAATTTAGGGTACGCTAGGTTAATCACATATATTACTTGCGGAGAATATTTTTAGCTTTTGTTGCTAGATATTCTATCGGTGAACTGGTAAAACATAATTATTTTGAAAAGAAAAGTTTAAGATCTTGATGACCGCTCAACATGGGGGCTTAAAGGTGTTTAAAAAGTTAAATGATATTTTTTTTCCTATTTATTCAAAGTGCTTCACAATTATTGTCTAATTGCCGGAGATTCGTAAGAAGATGATTTTAATCATGATATTAATTTTATTTGACTGTTATACTTGCTGAGCAATCAAATGCTCACTCTTGATTTAAATATATATGTTTTCAGCTAAGTCGAAGCAAACCGAAGGATCTAGTGAAGATTAAAGAAATGATAAAGTATATGATTAGAACATTATATGCTAGGTTATATGTATTTGTTGTGGCATATATGAGTCACATGTGTTCTAATGTATTATTTGAATAGTGCAATATTCATTAGTATGTTTGAAGATGTAAATGTATCTAGAACTTGGGATTAGAAGGCGATATATTCTAATAATATTAAGGTAACAATTATGTCTTAAGAGTATATGGGTGTATGTATCGAATGTGTAGTACTGTGTAGCACCAAATGTCGGGTTTTAAGGACACCCGGATTTGGGGCCGTCAAACCTTTAGGTACTAAAATGCAATAAAAAATACTAGGAATTGACATAAATATTCAGAATTTTTTTTCATTTTTCTCCCTCATCCTAGATCCGAAAAGGGTCAAACTTGATGTCATTGCGTAGGTCTCAAAAAGATATTCTCGGATTGGAGTGACACTCCTAATTCTTCTTAGTTTGAAAATTGTGGAAGTTTCAATACACGATATGAAAACGGACTACGTGGGGCCCACCAATCAGGCTACAGTAAGCGTAACTACGACTATCGCAGGTAGACATGCGGCAGGCCTAGCTGCCCTATATAAGGGGGTTTGTTGCTTTATTTGCACGAAAAAAATGAATAAAATAGAGAGAAAATGTGTTCTATATAGGAAAATAGCGAGAAAATAGCAAAAGTGAGAGAAAACTCTTCCAAATTATATTTAGATCTCTAGTTTTTCATAAAATCTTCCATTGAAATATATTTAAGAAATTCATAGCAAGCTTAAGGAGAAAGAAACCGCATTCCTAAATTCTATTTCTCATCTCTACACTCACTTTAGCTTATGTTGGGGACTATTTTGTTTGGGCTTCGTTTTTTTCGTTTCGTTTGTCCATTTTTAGGCTCTCCTAGCATTCTAGATAAGGGTGTAAATGCGTCAAAACGAAGCGAACAGAGAGCTGCTCGAATTCAATTCGAAACTTTAAATTCATACTCAAATTCGAATTGTATTTGAAAAATTCTACTCATATTTGACTCGACTCGAATATTTATTACTTGAAGTAGACCCGACTCAGATTGAATTATATTCAAACTACTCGCGAACTTCAAATTCAAGTTCGAATTCGAGTTTCCACATAATAACTAGCTTTATAATAAATATAATTATGAATTTGTTATTTTACTTTGAAATGAGAAAATATATTTACTATTACACTTTACAAATATAAAATTACAATCAAAATTAAAAACAAAACAAAATAATAATAATTAATTATCCTAATTTGATTTAATTTTTATATATTATAAGAGAATGTATCAAATATCTAATCGAATCTGTATCAATCGAGTATGTATCGAATCACAATCGAGAATTCGAGTAGTTTGAATCTTAAACGGGTCGAGTATAATCTTACTCAGATTCTAATAATATTTTTATTCGAACTATTTTTTATGCTTAAAATTGGATCATATTATTAACGAATCCGAGTCTCGCTCATATTTTTTCGAGTCGAGCCCGAATCAAGCTCGAACTGTTAATTCATTTACAACCTTAATCCTAGATCATATCTAGTGGTGTTTGGATCCTATTTTGAGTTATGGGTAGTTAGAGAGTTTCTTATATTATAAATTCCTCCTAATTAACCTATAAAGTCCTTTTAATATTTTTTCGATTTCAATCCAGATTTAGATCGTTTTGTCACTTGTTGCGCATATGTTTGTTTATTCGTTGCCGTTTTTGAGTCACCCAAGCATCATAGATTTTTTTTAGTGGTGTTTGGATCATATCTTTAGCTTTCGTGAAATTCTTTTAAATAGAATCTCCTTCTAGCCAATTTGGGATATATTTTCAACTATATTTTATTATCATTATTTTAGATCTGTGGAATCTTAGATCTATGAGTTTCAATCCCTAGATTAAGTTCCTTTAATAGATCTCATCGATATATGATAGATTATCGCGATGTCGGTAGTATTTCAGTGATGTAATTCGATTTATACGATGTAATTAGTTATATAATTGCGATATCATTGATATGGTGTGCAATCTATGGATATGGGGTTTATGAAGTCCATTCCTAAACTCTAAACTCTGTTTATAGATCTCGATTTCTTTGTTGGGTGTGATTTCCAATTATGTGAGTAGGAATGAATTTAAGGCACTAAAATTTTAAGTTTAATTGTGATTGAAGGATATTCCCATGATGGACATAAACAACGGTTATAAGTTTGCGATTCGATGATTGTAAATATAATTCAGGTCTTAAAATGATTTTGATGACCTTCATGCCCAAAAATTGAGTTGAAGGCCGTATGATAGTGGATTTTATTATTTCAAGTTGTTTAGAGTATTTGGATGACTTACATGCCCATAGGTAACTCCAACCATATTTTCAATGCTTGATTTTGTTTTCCGACATATGAAAATGGTTTCACATAAAAATCGCCAAGATCTTTTAAAAATTTAATCAAAATAGATTATTAGATTAACTTTAGGCTAGAATTGGAAATAATGGGAGCCTTGATTCCTATGTGACGAAGAGTTTGCAACTGACGTTTTCCCTAAAAGAAATCTTGATTCTTTCATCAAACTAAAGAGATTTTTCAAAATAAAATAATAATTTTTATCAAATGCTTTGTGTATAGGTTCAAAAAGACGCGAAAGTTACTTTTGAAATATTGCAATCACCAAAGTTGTAATGACTCTAGATGACTTATATGGCTTAGCATACAATACCCTAGACTATCTCTTCGCTTGGACTCTAAGAGATGATACCTGTCAACTTTGGGGAAAATTTTCCTAATGTGTTTCTACCTTTTTATTTATTTTTGTATTTTTGATTAATTCATTTAAAGGGCGATTTTTATTAGGAAAAACAGATATAAATGGCGATGGGTTTGAAAAGTTTATATTAATGATGGGCCAATTAGATAGAGTCTCCAGTTGGTATAAGTTTAAATGGATGTAGCAAATCATCCGGATTTTTGATGTTTTCGCAACATGGCCCAATATGTGACTCCGTAAAATTAGTTTGAAACTGGGATTCATAGAGTTCAGAAGCTTTCTTAAGTGTGGGGAAGATGTTCAGCACCCCCCGACTTTAGTGAAAACACAGTTACCGCTTCTTAATGTTTTTCAAAAATCAAGTGTGTGTGTGTGCGCGTGCATGTGTGTGTGTGTGTGTGATTTGGAATAATGCCTAGGATATCACCGTCTAGCATTGAGTCGAAATCGTGAGAACTGTGTTATTTTGAAAGCAATTTCGAGCCTTTTTTGATCCTATGCGAGAAGGATTTGATTTAAGGAAAAGTTCATTCTTTAGATTTTATTTCGAAAAAAACATTTATGGGTGACTTTTTGAAAAACATAATTTTCAAATCCTATGCCAAATAGAAATCGAGATCCTTCATTACTTTTAATTTTTAGCCTGAGGTTGTTCTAATAACCCGGATCGATTTGGTTTTAAAATATCGTTATCGTTTTGTTTGAAAATTATTTTTGGTGATAAACGAATAAAATCAAGCATCAACATGGGATCGGGGTCATCCGTGTGAATGAAAGCCATCTCAATAGCCCCGAACACCCGTAGCAATATCTTCACTATTACGGAGCCTTAAATCCTATTTTCGCGGGATGGTACCCTTGTGACCAATTTAAGACCCAAATTTACATGTACAATGATTGAGCATTAACTTTTATAATCAAAACTTCGTCCATCATAGGAGTTTAGTTAAGATCTGATTCGTGGATCTCAACTCCAATATTCCTACGCTGGCATTGCGATTAATAATACATCAAAATTTAAAAGCAAAAGGGAATCTAGGAAAGAGCTCTCATAGACCCTATCTCGTAGATCGCACAATCGAAGACAACATCACGAGGGAATATATGTATTGATGAGATCTATCAAAGGGACTTAGAATTTAAGGAATAAATTCGTAAGTCTAATATCTCTTAGATCTATACAATGACATAACCGGATTAAATTGAAAATATATCCCAAACTGGTTATCAGGCGATCCAATTGTTATAATCCCTTGATGCCTAGAAGGTAGGACCCTCTCGTCGCTAGATATGGATCTAGGATTTTCCAGGGTAAACAAAATTAACTTAAAATAATGAAAATAACTAGATCCAAACTAAATCTAATGAAAAGATTCAAACTTTAACCTTAAAAACAAATCTCGAACAAAACTATCAGTAAAAAAAGAGTTAAATCCAAGCAAAATCGATAAATCGACCAAAGGGATATCATCGGGTGATTAGGAGGAGATTTTTAATCATAAAAAACCCTCTCTAACCATCCCCAATCGCAACGTGGGTTCCATATACTCTAGATATGAGCTAGGATGCTAGGAGAGCCCACAAATGAAAAGAAAATTGTACTATAAATCAGTACTAAGCACAACAATGTATAAAATAAACAAGATCTATACAATATCTAATAGATCTATATCGAATCTACATAAAAATCAAATCTTTCGCCAAAATAAACAAGATATATACTAGATCTATATTAGACCTACATTGATTCTACATAAAGATCAGATCTACAAAACTGATCTATGCTAGACATAATAGATCTACTAGTTCTATATTAAATATAAATAAAGATGGAGTCTTTCACCTTGGGAATGGTGAAATCCTCCTCCTAGACTTGGATCTAATTTCATGAGAGATTTGATGAAATTTGCTTAATGTAGATTGAAACTAGAGAGGTTTTTTCATATTTCTGTCCTTTAAGAACAATTTTTCTCTCTAACAATGTCTCTTTATAAAAAATTTGAAAATTTGTGCTTATATGGACCACCTAAGGCAGCCGTAGGCTGCCTTAGGGTGGGCCCACCAGCTCGGTTTTCGTGTCTCAAATTATTTTTTGTGCTGCATGCTAGAACGTTCATAACTTTCACTCCGAGAGGAGTTAGGAGACGTGTCATACCATTCCGAAAATCTCTTTCTAAGAGCTTCACAATGATATAAGGTTTTTCCTATTCTAAGTTCGAGAAGATAGAGGAAAATGGGAAAAACCATTAGTCGATGTCGGCTAGTCATTTGTCTTGCCTTGTATAGTATGTTGCTTAGAGGTCGTATGAGCTTTG
Source organism: Panax stipuleanatus (assembly GCA_020205555.1). Taxonomy (NCBI): domain Eukaryota; kingdom Viridiplantae; phylum Streptophyta; class Magnoliopsida; order Apiales; family Araliaceae; genus Panax; species Panax stipuleanatus. Next base: position 95,228,099 of record CM035123.1, on the reverse strand, counting down.
AACACTTTTTCTGAACTTCATAATCTTCACTTGGATGTCTTGATGTTGGGTTTAAATAACATTTTTACCCTTCTGCCATGGTTAGAGAACAGGTAGAAAAAATTCGGGTGTCTACAGATGCCCATCTTTGTCATGTTTATGCAATGCCATGAAATTTGCATGACAAAGATATAGACACCCAATGCATGACAAAATATATCGATGATGCAAAGAAATAAGTAATGATGAAAGATAATTATAAAATAATGCAATGATGTAAGTCAATATAAAATGAAGCGATGGTGCAAGTATCAAACCTCATTATCATATCACTTGCTAGGAAAAACCCTTATTGTATTGCCATTACCAGGTGTCGTCACCGAATGCATCGAATCGTCATCGTTGGGAATTTGTTTTCAATAGACTGCGTCATCATCATTGGGTATCATTGCCGATGGCATCATTGGGTATCGTCTTTAACAAAAGCGTATCGTCAGTCGTAATCGTATTATAAATCCCATCGCAAATCGCACATCGCACTGCATCGCCAATCACATCGCATATCATAAATTCCATATCGCACATCTCAAATCACACATCATATATCGCACATCGCAAATCGTACTTCACACATCGCAAATCGCACTTTTAAATCGCACTCTGCACTCTGCAAATTGTATTTCGCAAATCGCACTTCGCCAATCGCACTTCACACATCGTATTGTCAATCGCTCATCAAAAATCGCAAATCGTACAAATCACATTATAAATCGCATCATATTGCAAATTGCGTCACCTTATAAATCGTATCGCATTGCAAATAATAATCGCATGGCAAGTTGTATCGCAAATCGTATATTACATCGCCAAGCGTATAACTTCGCAAATCGCATCGCATCGTTATTCATATTGCAATAGACAATTTATTCCTCACTTACTTATCTACTCTTCTTATGTTTTTGACCGACTTTTCACGCCTTACAAATCTTTATCTCAAACTTCAGCTATATGAAACACTTTGTTTAATAAAATATGTTTTATAATTTGAAAATTCATTTTTTTCCACTTGCTTTTGACTTATCTCAATCGCTTAGCACACCCATTTATATTTTTTATTTTGTTAAGAAAATCACAATAACTGATTGAACCAAATTGAAAAGAAAACGTACCTGATTATTCGCCCGAAGCATTTCTTTATGAATTAGATATAGATCCCCACGCTCCAAGTTGTTCCCTGATTCATAGATCCTCCTTGGGATTCGCCCTCATAGATTGACTTCCACTAACTATTCTATTCGTTTGACGCGCCATCCTCGACTGGTCTTGATGATTCAGTTCCCTCCAGCTGGAGTAAAACATTGCAGGGGATTAGATTCGAGACGCCTGATTTATTGGGGTGCCTGTGCTTCTTTCTTGTAAATTTTATTTTTATCTTCACACACACACACACACACACACACACACACATATATATATATATATATACACATATGTTATATATGGATTAGTAAATATTTCATTTATGGATTCGCTTTATTAGTCGTTACATGCTTATTCATTTTCATTATCGTGATGCATGTTCACTATATATATGTTTGGATGGAAATGACCCATGTTTAGTCAAATGATACAATTTACCGGCAAGGCGATCACTTTTGAGTTAAGGATTCTCTTGGATAGGGAATTCTGCCTTTTTCCTTCCCTTGTCGTGGTGAGCTTAATTTATCATAATTTCTTTTGAGAGGCCCCCATTTTTTTTGACAAGAAGTTTGGCACAGCCTTGGACTCCTTCCATTTCAACGAATCTTAATAATACCCCAGCCCTTTCGCATGTTGTTATCGATGATTCATATAAGAAACTCTCTTTGTTGACTATGCCAAGTTACCAATCGTGAGAAATAACTTGCACACCAGAAGAATAACAAAATGCGCCAAAAGCTTAACGAATCAGGCTGTCGGGGATAACTCGCACATTATGATTAGTATAATCTCGTCAATGAGGCAAATAAAGTTAAAGTACACAAAACTGAATGCTCATCGGTTATACCATTTAGCTCATATTCACGGTGTTTTTATCTTATCGCTAAAGGACTTGAAATCGAGTAGGAAAATGAATCTGTTCTAAGCTAGTCGTGGATTGTAAATGATGTGCCATATAAGTCCTAATTTCAAAGTTATTTTTATTTCTTTTATTTTGACGATTTTTTCGTTTTACAAGTTATGAAATCGTAAGAAAACTATTATGCACCCATTGTCATTATACATAAGTAAGATCAAATTCAAAAGAACTATCTCCCTTTATCAAAGATACTCCGTCGTGATTCTAGATACCGTTCTTCACATAATTGACGTCATATGACATGTGCACTTTGAGCGACTGTAAACTTTAGTATGGGTTTCTCTTCTATGACTTTAGATGATCTTATTTTCTCTTGCCCACATTTTTCCTTCTTTCTGACTCCATATATTTTTTTATTCACTTAACTTGTCTCATTTTCTTAGGCTATTAAGAGTTATCCATTTAACGATTTTTGGACCAATGAATCCCAAACCAAATGGTTGTAGGGCACTAAGTGTAAAGACACCCATTCAGGTTTACTTGCTCGAGTAACGAAAGCCACACTTTGAGACAAGTTAGGCAGTCTACTCTAATTGTTCCTCGCCTAACCTTATGTAAGGTTCATTTTCTTAGGCTTAAATTACCCATGTAATGAGTGTTGGACCGGTGACTCCCAAACCATACGGCTTTAGGTCACCAGGTGTAAAGACACCCCCAGACTGATTTACTCGAGTAACCCAAGCCATAATTTGGATTTGCTCAAGTCTCCTCTATCTTCCAACATTTACCCATCTTGCAATGCTCATTTTTTTAGGCTCTAGGTTACCCATGTAATGAGTATTGGACCGGTGACTTCTAAACCATACTGCTTTAGGGCACCAGGTGTAAAGACACCCCTTATTCTTAATTACTTGAGTAACTCATGCCACGATTCGAGACATTAAATTTGTGATGACCCAAATTTTCAAAAAATATTAAACTAAGAATTTAATATATAAATTGTTATTGTGAGATGTAATGGGTTTATATATATATATATATGTTATACATATATTTATATTATTTATGTGGAAGATTTAATATGTATATATAAGAGTGAAATATATACATAAGTGTGAAAATTAAGATTTAATAGTGGATTTAATTATTAAATTAGTTAGTTGAGTTAAATATGAAAAGGAATATGGAGGCAAAGGAAATTAACTGAATAATATTAGTTAATTTAAATTAAGTTGAAAATTATATTATGAAATAATAGAATTTGACTATTAAAGTCTTGAATGGGAATGGATTTATTATGAATTAAATTTCATAAATGATGTGATTGATTCACTATTTTAATTAAGTGAATTAATGTAAGTATTTTTATTATTATTATTATAATAAAAATGAGGGATCTAAGTAAACTCATCATTTTTATATATTACATACAAATGTAGTATATGTACAATGTGGCCTAATATATTATATTATGCCAAATAAATATAATTTTATCATAAAATAAAGTAGTTAGTTCAGTATATGAATATTGGTGTCAAGATTAGTAAATTTAATTAAAGATGAAAGGTAGAGGTTAAATAAATTGTTTAAGAACAATTTATGGGAGGAAGTAAGAAAATCTAATTATAAAGCTTAATTAAGCTATTTAAATAGTTAATGGAATAATATAAATAACTAACTTGTTCCATTATAAGAATTTATTTTAAAATTATGAATTTAATTTCATAATTCGTATAGTAATTTTATACATACTAAAAATGTACAATTATCCGATTTAGTTAATAATTGGATTGCATAAATTAATTGAATTGTGGGAGTAATGTAATACATGTAATGTGATACATGTATTATATAATATATGTAGTGTTCATATATACTGAGAAGTTAAAATAAGTTATTCTGCTGAATCAATGTTTAACCAAGTAGGAGCTGGAGGGTTATTGAGCTTTTAAGGCCTTTAAGATCATAAAAGTGTGATAAAGGAGAGGGAACAAGAAGACTACCGTTACCAAGTCATTTTCAGTCCTTATTCCATATATACCCGTTCCATATCTTCTTCTCTCTCTAAATGTAAGTTTCTATAATCCCAAAAGTTCACCAAAATCCTCTTTGTTTCAGTTGGAATCAACAAATTCACTAAGGAATGGAAGCTACAAATTGGATTTGAGGTTATAATAGAAGGACTGAAGAAGATTTAAGCAAGAATTTCAGCTTAAAAGGTAATAATTTATCTCTGATTATGTTCATATAATAAGCTTTTAATAAGAGAAAGAAGTTATGTAATTAGATTACATGTATATGAAAGGATTATGATAATTGGTGGCTGTAATTTATTGGTATGATCATATAAGATCTCTAGATGAAACCTGGATTGATTCATAGTTACATAACACTGAAAATTGAAACATTCAATCGATCGCCTCAAGCTATTTGATAAATTGTCTAAATAAAAGTTATTTTCCAGGAAACTAAGAATTTGTAAAATTCAATTGATATATGGATATTAATTTGTATGGTCTGGTAATTGAAGCATGTTCCAAGCCATAAGACTTGTAATATTAAAGCTATGAAACAAATGGATGAATTATAGGCTTCAATTCTGGGTACTGTAGTTGATAAACTGGAACAGAGCCTGATTCAAAATGGCGCGACCGCTCCACTTCCAAGGTCTAATACCAGCGCGGTCACGCTGGTCTGCAGTTGGTCCAAGATGGTTTCTTTATAATCTGAGTCTTGGAGCATGTGTATCAGAGTCCTTTAGACTCTACTATGTGTCTTTCATGATGTCTAGGCTGGCCAAGTAAGAATTGGCCTAGTTTGGTATAGTTTAGTATGAATTTTCAAATAAAAAGCTATATTATTTTTGAAGAAATGGTTTAGATGAATGTTAATTAAGGTTGAGCATGTGTAATGAAATTTATATAGCAGCAATATGAAGATCAAATATAATAAGGGTCATTCTTTGGTTAAATAAACTGGTAAAATTTGTTTTGAAAAGACATTTCAAATAAAATGTTAAAGTTATAGGATACATGGACTTAAACTGGTTTTAAGTGTTCCAAAACTCTGTATTTGTACTTATGATTGCTATCAGATTTCCTCAACATGATTAGGATTGAACAGAGTTGATAAAAACTCATTTCTAGGCTTAAAAGGGAGTAACGCAGCCGCGCCACTCCCAGGCTTAAAAGAAGCGCAGCTGCGCCGTGCTGTAGAGCATTCAAGATATTTTAGATATAATCTAGACTTAGGGGCATGAAAGTATGAGTTTTCTAACATGTAATACACGAGACACACCCAAACATAGAATGAATATATCAAGTGAGGGTTGGAAAAAAAGTTTCTAAATGAAACCAAATAACAAAGTTAAAGCTAATAAAGCTTTTGTGTTAAGTTAATATAAATTAAGTTCGCATTGAATGAGTATGACTGACGGGTGTATATGCATGATTATATGATGATGTAGGATTTCGTGAAGTACAGATAGTTATGAGCTGTTAATCTACTTTTGTAAATAACGAGTCAGGCAAGTCTTTCAGTTCTTATGTGCTATATAAACTCGATATTGATTGCTTGTAAACTGTACTGCGATGAGGATGTTGAATTACATATGATGCGTTTATAAATTTCGAAAGTCATTCTGTGACTAAGTTGATTGAGTTAAGGAACTTAGTATTTATATTTGATATGTGAAATGCAACATGTATAATATATTAGAATGACTTTGATGTATAAATAAAGCATGATATTATGTGGTAAATGAAGCATGAAAACTGTTAGATTTGCTGAGCTGTCGAGCTCAATCTTGCAAAAATAAACTTTTTACAGGTTAAGGATGCACTACAATAATTCTTACCATCTAAACGACAAAAATTGGAGAACATACAATAGGATAAATTTCCTTTAATTAGAAATTATTCTGGAACCTTGATGACGGTTTTCGATGTGTATAATTGATAGTTATGTAAATCTTTATAATATTCAATAAAGAATATTTGTTCTGGTTATGGTATGATGATTGTTTTGTAATGAGAGGCTGTATAATAATAATTAGGAAGAATTTGTATTGAACATTGAGTTGTACGAACTTATATCCACTCTGATCAAATGAATCATAAATAAATATGATTTCTGAAATATGTAGTCGTAAAGGTTGTGATGAAGGGAGCAAAGGAAAAATAAAAACAAAATTTTAATATCTGCATTTTCAACTAGTATTGCATTTAGTATGATGTAATGCTGAACTTAGATAGTATTTAAAGCACAAAATCGGGATTGAAGAATAGTCCTGATTTTAGGATCTTTACAATTGGTATCAGAGATGTAGGTTATAAACTTTAAGTAAGAGTACCTTAGGCTATAACCTTAGAGAAGAAATGTGAAGAAGATAAAGAGTAAACTCGGATAGAGTTTGAATAATAAGAAATAAATTTAGGAAGTTTGTAAAAAAAGGATTAAAATATATATGAGAAGATTCAAATAAGAGTCTTGAAGAGTTATAAAAGATAAGAATTGGGAGTTACCTAACTTCAGTAATAAAGATGAAAAGTGATTATAAATAGACGATGTCTATAAGATGAAAAACATAAATAAAATCATAGCATAATATTATATGATTACAGAGAAGAATAAAGAAGATCGTCAGGTAAGAAGATCGTCGGGAAAAGAAGATCGTAATGAAAAATGATTGCAAAATAAGATCACGATGAGATCAGATTGAGACAGAAAATTATAGATGATCTGTTAAATGATTGAAAAATTATAGCCTGATGCAATAAAGAAGTAAGGTACTATGAAGTAAACTCATAAAGAGTTATAGATGATGAAATACGAATTAAAAAAATTTGTATTGAGAAAAGAGCAAGATAAGTGCAAGATATAATTAGGATTTTGTGAGATTTCAATTGAGGACTTAGGTGATAGCTGAGTTGTACAAACATTTGTATGGGCAGGGATTTTGTACTTGGTTTAACGATCACTCAGTTTATCACATTGATAATCGTTGAAATGTCGATGTCGTGTTATCGATATACATATGGTGGGAAGGTGATTCTTTTCGCATATTTATATTTGATAGTTAGAGAATATTAAGAGTAGGTGCGAGTTCTTAAAACTCATGCTTATGGTAAGTTCGTGACTCATAATCGTACGGTATGTTTTTGATCCCCTAAGCGTATGGACAGTCCTTGATTTGTTCTTGGACTACGTAATGCTAGGAATTGGAGAACATGCAAGTGGATAACTTTCCTTTAATTAGAAATTATTTTGGAACCTTGATGACAGTTTTCAATGTGTATAATTGATAGTTATGTAAATCTTTATAATATTCAATAAAGAATATTTGTTCTGGTATAGTATAATGATTTTTTTGTAATGAGAAGCTGCATAATAATAATTAGGAAGAATTTGTATTGAAGATTGATTTGTACGAACTTATATCCACTCTGATCAAATGAATCAAATAAATATGATTTCTGAATTATGTAATCGTAAAGGTTGTGAATCAGGGAGCAAAGGAAAGATAGAAATAAAAATTTTAATATCCTCATTTTTAACTAGTATTGCATCTAGTATGATGTAAAGCTGAACTTAGATAGTATTTAAAGCACAAGATCGGGATTGAAGAATAGTCCTGATTTTGGGGTCGTTACAAGATTGACTATTATTTAGCCTGTAACTTCGCATTAATTATCATCATAGTTTTATACCCCACAACTAACAGTCAGGGTAAACGCAAAGTGTAGACATGCATATGAGGTCAATTATAGGATTTCGTGCCCAATCAAAAGGTTGAATAGTTTTAATATTTTGATTATACGCATGATTCTTGCTCCAGGGACGCTTATCATAATTAATCCAATTCATAACAAGTCAAATAAATTTCTCTCTATAAAAAAATCTTTTATTTATATTCTAATGCAAGATTTATCTATACTTAAAATATCTACCATCGCTAATGTATGTAAATGGAGACAGAAAACAAATAAGGAGATGAAAGAGTCGTACCTTTACATGTGGGTCGTTGTATTCTAAAAAAATTATGATTGAAAAAGACCAAATGATTGTCTCGGATAACCCGTGAAATGATATGGGGGAAGCTCCGATGATGATGATGGTGCATGCTAATGGGATTATGCTATGGGCACCGACTTGCACATTTTCCCTTTTGGGATGGTCGATGAATGCCCCAGTGTCGAGTTATCGTTGGTTCCGAAATTACCCCAGTCTTGTTTGTCATCATGGTAGTCGACATAAGTCAATTTTTTTGTTTAAAATCACCCCTTAAATCCATGTATCTTTAAAACTAAAGCAGAAAAAATTCCGACGTCGACAACTATCTCTCAGTTATTGATTCTTGTTAGGGCATAAAAAAATTACTTAGTTAATAATCTTTCGAAATGTTTTGCTAGTATTTAAATTTTTTAACTCTATAAGAACAATAAGCATCAAAGACAATTTTAGTAAAGTATAATGAAGACTTAAATATAAATTACTATATTAAATTCTTGTCCTTTTTCCACTTTAGTAATCTACCTTTCAGTTTTTTCAATTAGGTGATTAAACTATTTTTTTTTTACTTTAGTTCAATTGATCATGTCACGTCATAAATTGATGACGTGACCCGCTGACCAAGTAAGTCAATACTTATGTGTAACTTGAAAACCATAATTTAAATGATTTTTTAATATTTTTTTAAACATTTAAGGGTAAAGATGTCAAACCAAATGATATAAAAAGTAAAAATGTAAAATAAATTAAACCATTAACACAAAGTAAATTTCTTTTACACAATAACAAAATTAGTTACTCAAGAACATAAAAATTAAAATTAACTACACAATTAACTTAACTTATGCAAATTACACAAATAATATAAATTAAACAAAATAAATAATTAAAATAAACTTAATAAACTACACCATTAACAAATTGTAAAATAAATTCAATTTAACAAAACTAATACCCACCACTCCCAGAATACTCCATGATCATCTTCTACAATCCCATTTTACCGCAAAGCATCCGTCCATGGCTAAAGGTTCTAAAGAGTTGAAAAACAACAAGTTTTCGAAGTCTTAGAAGCTCTTAAACAATCTTCCCAGCACCTGTAAACCAACTCATTCGCCATTAAAGTTGTCCTCGAGCTCGAAACGAAAACCGACTCCATCATCTTAGACGATCCACTCATCTCTACTTTATCTCACCACCTCACCAACCTCAAATCCCTCATCCAAACCCTTCAAAACTCCCGTAGTCGACTCAGCCTCAAATCGTTCTTAACTCAACAAGTTTCCTCCCATGAGATCTTCTGAGTTGTCGAGTTTATCGAGTTAAATACTAGAATTTTTTGACTTATTCTCTTTATTTTTCTTATTTATTTTTATATACAGTCTTGATTTGAAAGTAATCGATCAAGATGATGATGAAAAGAGAATCATTTAGTATAATGTATGTCTGTAGATTTGATGATGATATGTGAAATTATTGTATATTTGTAACCAGTAACTTTTGTACAAGTTTTTAAAATGAAATTGATGTAAAAGGACTTGGTTTAGAGATCAAACTTGTTAGGTTGATCAATTTCGTAGAGTGAACATAATATATAGATCTTAAGTTTGAAGTTGATCGTAAAGCAAGCAGTTGAAGATCGTAGAGCTTACTGATCATAGTTCTGAAGATCAAATCTAGAAGACGATACCTTATGCTTTGCGATTCAACTCAAATCTGGGAGACGACACCTCAGATCTTAAACCTCAAATTACGAAATCAAATTGGCTCTAGGAGATGATACCCGAGATTTCTCCAAATGACACAATTCATATGGGCATAGAACATAAACACACACATCACAAACTTTTAAGGAAAACTTTAAGAAAGCGGTAACCGTGTTCCACAGAAGTAGGGGGTGCCTAACAACTTTTTTTCGCTTAAGCAAGCCTTCGAACTTTATGAATCTCAGTTGCGGACCAATTTTACAGGAGATACACGATGGGTCATCTCGATTATCAAAACCTTAAAATACAGATGAATTGGTATATCCATTTAAATCTTTACCAACTGATGAATTTTTCTTATTGGCCCACTTAAAGGCAAACTTTCGAATCCCGTCGACATTAAGTCAACTTTTCCAAAATCACCCCTAACTACACGATTTCCAAAACTAATGAGAAAATTTCCCGGCGTCGACAAAAAACTTATGAAGTTCATCATTGTATAATGAAATACTCCTAGATTTAAATTAATTTTTAATTAATACCCCGAGCTTTGCACGGGTAAGAAATCTAGTTAGTTCTACAATGACATGTTGTACTACTTTTGTCCTTATAATAATAAGTAGGTAGTTTATGTAGCAATTTGTAAGGTCAATAAGGTAGTTTATGTAAAAATTTGTAAACCCAATTAATTTGGGGGCCGAATTATGAATTTAGTGATACTTGGTACAACAGAAGTGTATTTAGCCCTATGCCATTCCTACATTCATTTATGCAATCCAAACGTAACATTCTGAAATGGGATATGAAATATGGAGTCAGCTTCAAAGTCAAAAGACAAAAGGATATGCAACAACATATTAAGCCAGCAACAGGAAAAGCCAATATTATTTCTTATATTTTTATTTTTTTGGGGGGAAAGGGCGTTGGGACGATACATACCTCAGGATCAGTTGAAGAAGTCGCCAAGATATATATATATATATACACACGATCACACAAATTTGGATTGTCAGTCTCCATTGTTGCATTATTCCGCAGGACCTTCAAAAAATGACTATGTAATTGTGAGAATAAACATGAAAATAATTATAAGTAGGGGTGTAAACGGATATATCGGATAAGAATATAGTGGTATTCGTATTCGGAAAATAAATTTACTATCCGTATTCGTATTCGGTATTCGGTAGATTTTAAAAATATTATCCGTATCCGATATTCAAAATAATATCTGAATACAGATAATATCTACTTCCGTTTATTTTATTCGAATAACCAGATTATTTGAATATTCTTCAATTTGTGCTTCTTTGATTTGGGCTATGTCACTGCTCCTTTCAGTTTGGACGACGCAACTACCATAATAGGTGCGATCAAAGACAGTTGTTCTTCATCGAAATCGTAAAGCTGCTTAGAACGTCGCGTTGTCATTTTGGGGTTGAAAAGTTTCTACCTTTTCGTAAGGTTAGGGAAACGGTGATAAAGAGGAAGAAGTAAGAATAATAAAAGAAAACCAAAAGTTTAAAAACTTTGGTTGTCATGTAAGAGGGAAAGCGTGTGGAGTGATTTTTGAGGGAATTAATTAGCTAACATATATTCCTTTTTTCCAATTTCAAAAGATAAAACTTATGAAGTTCAAAATATTTAAAACTAGATACAAACCCGCGCGTTGCGGCGGGATTATTTAATTTTTTAATAAAAAAAATAAACGTGCAATTAATAAATTAAAATATAATAAGAAGATGGCATTGCATGTTTAAATAGTTAAACCTTTCTACATTAAATTGTGAAAAACTTTCTTGAAAACTACATTCTTTGTAGTATTGTATATTTGTCCATCCTTGTCACAAATTAGTATTTTCAATTCACTCTTGCTTGTAACTCTTGATACTGCTACATACAATTGGCCATAGCTAAAAATTGGACGTGACTGATACAATCGAACATGTGAGAGAGATTGCCCCTAACACTTATTAATTGTCATGGAAAAGCAAACAACCAAAGGAAATTATCTTCATTGGAATTTAAAAGGTAATCTAATGTTTGACGGTGTTAAGACCAAGCGAGGTATGAAAACTCTGTGTCCAAAATTACCGACTAAAATTACTATTGCTTCTTTCACATGTTTTCCCAATTGAGTTACTATTAATCTCATGCCATTGCACAAACCAGAACACTTATCTATATTTTTGAACAACATTACAGGAACCCCAATCTTAGCTTGTGATTTGGCATTCCAGAAGATGTAATGTTATTCAAAAATTATGGGGTGTAAACGCCTTTATAGTTGTTTGAGTTTTCATCAACCTTACATACACTGTCCGAGCTTAGATATGTTACTTCATCACCTGGCCATAAAGACATCACATATTCGTTCACCTTATTTACAGCATCAAGTGTAGGAGCAAGGATGGCTCGGTCTTGGAAATAAAAGCCATCGTCAAAATTTTCCAATAAATTAGGATATATGCTATCAACAATTGATGCAAGGGGATTGATCGAATCTTTGATAAGAATATCAACAGGAATTTCTACATCTGCTTCATCATCATTAGCTCCGCCAATTATACCATCTCTAACCTTCAATATCCAATCAGAAAATTCTCTCAACTCCTCTATATTAGAATTTGAATTTTGAGATTAAAGTCTCATGCTCTTTGTTAAATTCAAAACCTTGAAAAAACTCCACAAATAGGAATAATTTAGAGTTGCTAAAACAACGTCTTGTCTACTGGCCTTAGGAATAACAGGTAATATCTGCCTAAAATCTCCACCAAATACAATTACTTTTCCACCAAATGGTTGATCTATAATATTCGACTTAGTAAATCTGAGGACATCTCTTAATGTTTTATCCAAAGCTTCAAAACAATGTTTATGTACCATGGGAGCTTCATCCCATATAATAAGTGTAGTTTTTCTAAGCAACTCAGCCAATTAGCTTCCTTGTTTAATATTGCAAGTTGAATCCTCAGTAACAATTAATGGGATACAAAATCTAGAATGAGTTGTTCTACCTCCAGGGATAAGAAGAGAAGCTATTCCACTTGATGCAACAGTTAGTATTATTTCACCAGTTGATCGTAGTGCAGAAGACAATGTTTTCCATATAAACATCTTTCCAGTTCCCCCATATCTGTAAACAAAGAAAACACCTTCTTCATCCCTTAAGACCGCATTCATGATGGTTTGATAAATGTTTCTTTGCTCATTATTTAAACTGAAAAGCAGAGTTTTATGCTCTCTTACCAATTTTATTCTATCAACAAAACTCATCTTGAATAAATCTATTTTGCCCCAACTTGGAAAAGACAGTGTAGGGTAATCTTGCAAAGTATTCCTATTGCTTTGCAGTAGCTTTTCAATTTCAGCAAGAGTATAACTCTTCGATTCGTCATCACTCATTTCCAAATCTGCTCATTAAGAAAGAAAATAGAAAATATAAGAATTCCAAGTTAAAAGTTAAATAGATAATTGGAAAAAATAACAAAATAAAAAAAATAGTATATTCTTAAAATGTAACATAGATAATTAATTGCTTAAAACTAAAAAATGAGACAGTTAATTTGGCGAGGAGAAAATAGATAATAATGAATTAATAATTAAATTTTCATTTATAAGAGAAAGCATCAGAAATTAGTGATTATGTAGATAAAGTTTAAATGGTATTATAATCAGAATATATTAACAATACCATACATATGATATTTATGTGAAAGAAGTAGCAAGTCATGCATGGATTTAATCACAAATATATTATGCATTTCACATTGTTAGAGTACCAAATTTGTTATGTTATCCTAAAATACATGTATTATACTATAAACATGTACAACTCCACCTATAACTACCCATATAGATGGTATTTAAGTGATAATTTATCTAAAGGTAACTGATATCATGGATATTGATTGGAATAAAGCCCTACTATATCATGGGTGGATCAAATGCAGAGTATGGTATTTCTTTTTAAGTTTATGTTTATTGAAACATAGGATCCACTATTTTTTTTTTAAAAAAATTCATTATTAAACAATGAACGATTATAATGCCTAAAACCCAATTGATATAATTTACTATCAAAGCAAAAAAATAATTGTAAACAAAATTGTCAGTCAAAGTTAAAAAGCTAACAAATTGAAGTAGATATATTATAAAGCAAATGTACAAAATCATTATGAAATATAAATTTGGTTCAAGTTGAATGTGTAATATCTATTTAATAATAACAATGATTGTTTTAACTTAATGTAATAATTGACAAAAGTGAAGATATCAAAATTCAAAATTTAACAGCAATCAACAATGTTTAAGCAAAAAAATTAATAATTAAATATTTTAAATATCAAATATGTAACTTGTAATCAAAAATTACAAATACAAAAAAGAAAACATGTTCATTATGACTGTAAATGATTTTTGGAGTTCAAAATAAAACACAAAAAGGAGGAAGATTTAGTTTATCTTTCTTGTGTAATGAACGTTTGCCAAAAAAAAAAGAATTTTTATATACTATTGCTAAACATACTTTTATATTGTAGAATATTTTTTTGTTTATGAAGAATATTTTCTACAAGAAGATTCCATGTCTTCTCCCAAACTACTTCAGGCCTTGAAAGACAATTTGAAAATAGTTAAGTCACAAAAAGACTCCGTAAATAATGAGTTGAACCCCAAAATGATGCTTCTGTCATGCCAACTATATATTCCTTATCATTATCCAATAAACCTAATGTATGACATGTCTCTTTGAATGAAGGATATAAAACCCCATTCACAGTCTTGATATTATCATAACATGTTACACCTTTGACTGTGTTTAGCAAAACCCTCAAGTAATATAATTCTCCACTCCCTGGAGGAACGTAGAATATTCTACCAAAGCTTACCCGTTACTTTCTTGGACACCATTTTTTATTCTTTGTAGTACTCCATCACTTTCAAGTTGCTCCTTCCATACAAACTTTCAAGTTGCTCCATCCTTCCAAGCTGCCTCACATAGAGAAACATACCTACAATCATAATACATTTTGATTTCATCAAGGCCTTCATGTTCTTCTGTATTGTCAGTGATCCGATCATGACCTTTGTTTAAATATTTGAACAAATACTTTATTGACCTTGATTGATTGCACCACTCAACATTAATATGAGCCTGATACTTCAGCAATAGTTGTGTATTATAAGGAATAATGTCAAGTACAACTCCATTCTTTTTCACAGTTCTACCATCATCTCTTCGCCTGTATAAGGGATAACCCTCACCATCTACAATGGTTTGATCATTGAACCTTTTAGGAAAGTGTTTTGAACATTTGTCATCTTTCTTAAATGTCAATTTTTGGTTAGAAACACCGCACGACCTATGTATCATAAAGTTTTTAACAACTTCATATATCTTTGGATTTCTTTCTTGATCCGGTATTTCCACTGAAATTATTTTGTCGATATCATCACCAGTAGGATACTTGTCTTCTGGATGCAAGAACAGTAGAATATGAGCGTGAGGCAAGCCACGTTCTTGGAATTCAATTGTATACAAAACTGCAAAAGATAAAAATAATCAAAATAGAATTTGATGAAAATTTGTTGATGTCATCAACAAAATCGTATCTAGCCGTCATCTAAATAATGGGATAGGCAAAGTATAAAATAAATGTTTAAAATAAAATAATAAGAAAGAGATAATTGATTTTAGCATGAGTTGTTGCGTAATAGTTGGTATGTATTTATAGGAAGAAAATTAGGTTAAATAACGGAGAGTAATGATAATAGCTTAGTAATGATAGTATTTTAAAGTAGTGATTTTAGGAGATAATAATTAAATTAAAAAGGATAATATCAGAACAGTTGACATTACCAAAACAGTTTAGATTTGTAGTGATTTAAGGGATTATAAATTCAAAATATTAATTTGGGATTAAAAAAGTAGTGATTTTAGGAGATAATAATTAATAATAATATTAGAACAGTTAACATTATCAGAACAATTTAGATTTGTAGTGATTTAGAAGATTATAAAATCAAAATATTAATGTGGGATTAAAAAGTAGTGATTTTAGGAGATAATAATTAAGTAACGATAATATAAAAACCGTTTAGATTGAAAAAGTAGTGATTTAGGGTTTATAAAATCAACATAGTAAGTTATGATTGCTATTATTTGTTATTTTAATTTGTTTTAAAATTTTTAAACTGTATAATATTATGTTGTAATATAATTATAAATGGTATTATATTATGTTGTAATATAATTAAATTAGCAATGATAATATCCGCACAGTTTAGATAGGTAGTGAATTTATTATATACGTGTATTATAATATTATACCGTACATGTATGATACAATTTATGGTATAATTATGAATGGTATAATATTAGAAAAATAGTAATTTTAGGATATAATAAATTATGTTTTAACATAATTAAATTAGTAACAGTTTAGAAAAGTAGTGGATTTTGGGATCATAAAATAAACATATTAGTGTGAGATTATATATATGTATGATATAAGATTATAAATGGTATATAATACTGTAAAATTTCAAAAAATAGATTTATTGAGTTGTCACGGTTAGTAATGTTAGAATTTATATATATGTATGATATAATATTATAAAAGGTATAATATTATAAAATTCAAAAACCAGTGTAATGATGTAGGACAGGTGAAAACCGGAATAATGGATAAGCTCATTAATAAGGTAAGACATGTGTTGCAATTTGAGAATGACAAATGTCATGCAATGATGTTATGAACTGAAATTTAGTATATTTTATAAATTTGAAAGAGTTGGTGAAATCATAAAGCAGTTAACTGAAATAAACAAATCACAATTTATCTATTATCCTAATAAAATATATCCCACATAACAACACTTAAAAATCACGTAAAATATTATACATGATAAAATATGTGATTAATTTATTTTAAACCAAACACATTTCAAGTTCCCTTCTTCACGTGCAAAATTTTTCTTCACTTGAGGGTTTTGTAAAAATATCAGCCAATTGATTTTTCGTGAAAAAAAAAATTAATTGAATAAAACCTTTTGAAACATTATTCCTTAAAATAAGTTTTCATCATTTTCAAAATTTTAAATTAATTTAAATTTCAAAATGAATGTTCTAATTACAATTATAACTAGAATAAGAAAAAATAAGTAAATAATGAGTTTTAAAGTATAGTTCATTAATGAATGAATGTTAATTTATTTATTTTTAATAAATACAATAATCAATGCTCTAAATTACAATTCAAATAAGTTTTCATCATTTTTGAAATCCTAAATTTCAAAATGAATGCTCTACTTATTAATGTTTAGATGTCCATTAATAAGTAGATGTCCATTTTATGTGTGGAGTAATATTGTAGTGTGTATGCATATTTATAATCTATAATTAGATTCAAAAGTTTATATTGAATATTAATTATTTTTTCTCAAATACTTGAATAAAATTTTAATATGTTATGTGGAGTTTTATTTATTATTTATCCTTAATACATAGATTACATAGTTATAAAAAATTTATTTTATTTTATTATATTTATGGAGAGTGCGAGTTATAATGTATGTGTGACAACTAGTTAATTCAACTTGATCCAAAATTGACCTTGAGCTTACTTTAAATATTTGGACTTCTAGTTTTTAAATAATTGGGCAAATGTAAGTGATAAATACATCCACCCAAAACTTCATAAGCGTGAATTAATCTATTCAACTCTCCCTTTTAGATTAATTCTAAATTAATTCGGACCTCATACATCTTAACAATAAAATTATATTGTCCATTGATCCCGCCTCCCGGCATCGCAAGAAAATTTTGAAAGTAAGAAACTTGTAACAAGCTAATAGCTATAAATTTGTTCTTATAGTATATAATTTTCTTGTTAAATGATTACATTTTAGATATTCTAACTTTATAATAGTAAAAATTCATTAACTATACTTAAATCAATTTATTTCAGTTTATTAATATTATAATAAATGTGTTATTTCATACTTTTTAGAAGTGAAATGACTTATTTTAAAAATAATTTTCGTATGATAGATAAATTAATTATTATATAGGGAAGGTCACTTAAAAAAAATTATTTTACTTATTATATAATATATATATATATATATATATATATATATAAGTTATTCGAACATGAATTTCGGATACGGATCCGAATCCGAATATCGGATTCCGGATATCCGTTATTCGTCTAATATATTTACGGTCGGATGTTAAACCAATACGAATACATACGCTTACATCCGTATTCGTATTCGTTTATTTGTGAATACATTTAAACCGAATACAGATATATTCGTTTTTTTCCAAATGCAAATAATATCTGTTTTTTTTTTCAAATACGAAAGCAGACGAATTTTTTGGTTATCATTTACAGCCCTAGACTTGTAGGAACCATGACTTTAATGCTTAATTAAATATTACTATCCTGAACTATTCACCTCATTTTACTTTGGTACCTGTTATTTCAATTTTTTCAATTAAGGGATTCAACTCCCAATTTATTTTGATTTGATCTTATTCAAATTCCCATATATATAAGAAATTGCTGAATGGACAGTCCAACTAGCAAGCAAATGCATGTGGCATAACAAAAATGATTTTCAGTAAATTTGAGAGGGTAAAACAGTAAACAACTATTATAACTTTAAGCACAATAATATAACTAGATATTTTATACAATTAGGAAATATTTAAAAATGTTTTTAAATACTTCTTAATTAAAAATACTTTTAAAAAGTGTATTTAAGCAATTTTATTTAATTTGAAATAACTAAACAATGCACTGAAACATATTATTAAACAAAAAAAAAACTCAAAAGCAAATCAATTTAAATGAATTAAATTAAAACACGCAAATTATATTATACTAAAATCATTATCAAAAAATATAAAACTCATGTTGCTGTCAGCAACTGCAACTGAACTTCTGCAGGTTCTTCAGGGAAGCTCTCCAGAAAGCTTTCCAGGAGCACATCAGCATTGACGGGACATGATCCATATAACTCATATGTTTTAATTTGTCAATTATATATATTAATAGTAAAGAGCTGGGCATGCAGCAAATTTTTGATGTTTTCATGTTTTACGTTCTGTTGTTCTCTAATATGTGTGATTGGGAAAGAAATATTGCAGGAATGGCCATCTTAATTTATAATTTTTCGGAGGGATGAATGCAATATGTTGGGACTTATGACTCATAAATAGAGATTACTGAAAAAGACTAGTACAGAGCGGAGCTACGCACTAGCCCATCAGAATTGAACTAAAGGTTGGGGGTGCGGGTGCGGGGTGTGGAGCTCCCACGGTACGGTAGAAAGTTTCTGCTTGGGCAGCGCGGGCCGCGCTAGAGCAAGAATTGAAACGGCGTGGGGCGGGCCAGGCTGATGGGCAGGATCTGTATGGGTAGCGCGAGGCGCGCCAGGAGCCGCCTGGGAGTGGCGCGGGGCTCGCCGGTCGGCAAACAGTGTTTTCCTGTTGTGATTAGAAAAGGACATTATGGGGTATTAAGGTTATAATGTGAAGTAGGGTTGAAATAGGATTAATAGGTATAAATACTATCTATTGTAAAGCTCTATGTAACTCAATCATTCATAATAAGAAAAGGAACACGTTACCGTGGATGTACCCATATTAGAGAACTACGTAAAATCTCTATGTTAATTTTTTATTGTCGTATGTGTGATCCATATTCTAACATAATATAAGCTTATTTATTAAAGTAGAGAGGTTTCACATTGGTTTAATCAAGAACCTATATCATCCATGGTGTCTTATTAATCAGAAGGGAATTCTTAGCATTCCAGTCATTAATTAGCCTCCAGTTGTTTCCCTCAACATATATACAAATTTGTAGGTTTCATAACTGCTTTATTATTACACAGTTTATCAATTACTCCTTCCGTTCCTTTTTAAATGTCGTTTTAAAAAAATATTTTTGTCTCTTAATATTTGTCCTTTGTGAATTTCAATTAAGTATTAATTATTTAGTTTTTAATATTATCGGCCCAAAGTATTAAATAATTTTGACTCTCTTACAATTTTCTGCTCAATAAATAACACTATCTTTTTCTAATAGGCATAAATATGGATTAATACCCTGAATTTTTAATATTTTTTTCACTTTGGGGATTGTCTTCTTTATTTTTTTAATTAGGAGATTAAACTTTTAATTTCCCCTAATGGTTAAAATTAAAAGTTTAATCCCCTAATTGAAAAAATTGAGAAGACAATCCCCAAAGTGAAAAAAATTAAAAGTTTAATCCCCTAATTGAAAAAATTGAGAAGACAATCCCTAAAGTGAAAAAAAATTAAAAGTTTAATCCCCTAATTAAAAAAATTGAGAAGACAATCCCCAAAGTGGATTTTTTTTTTAAAAGTTCAGAGTATTAATCAATATTTAGGCATTTTCAATACAAGAACAATATAGACAATTAATATTATATTTAATGCTATACAAACATTTCTTTAATATTTGTGTAACTGTAAAATGACATATATTAAGGGACGGAAGGAGTAGTGTTTATAATGACCGGTTGAAAATGTAACTTTGAGTTTATCGATCACTTTATGATTTTAGTCTTTATAATATAACGAATCTGTTATAATTAGAAGCACACACTTATATTTTTTGGGTTAATTTTGTTGTTTTGCACTAATAATTACTATTATTTGAGAAAAGGATCTACTAGTTAGTCAAACTCAAGTACCAAAATATTAAACCAACATAAAACATAGAGGAGAGTTTTTTGCATTTA
This sequence comes from Panax stipuleanatus, assembly GCA_020205555.1. NCBI lineage: Eukaryota > Viridiplantae > Streptophyta > Magnoliopsida > Apiales > Araliaceae > Panax > Panax stipuleanatus. The sequence continues at coordinate 95,207,570 of CM035123.1, read as the reverse complement.
CATCAAAATGTATGTAGTTAGCGTTCCTTGCCAACCCTTTTCAAAACTCGAGGAGTATGACTTGACTGAAATGATACTCCCTTTGAGTAGTTTCTCACCTTATCTTATTCGCAGCACCATACGGATCAAATCAGACAAGATGTACAGAAAGCCCAAGGATCCAACCGGATCCGATTAGCATGAAATTATTTTTTAGTAAGTTGATCAATTGATCAATAGAATGCTGACACACATACAACTTTGCTTACATGTCAGTATTCTATTGGTCAATTGACCAACTTACCCTAAAATAAACTTATCTTAACTACTTTCGATCCAACCAATTGGTATCAACTAGTCAAGAAGCGCCCTCGTGTAAGTACTCATCTGTTGGCGCCTGCTGGTAGAGCGCGGGGCGTGCCGGACGGTGAACAAAATTTTTAAGGATCGATGTTACAAAGATATTATGGATATTTTGGATTATAATGTGAATTAGAGTAACAACTATATATACTCTCACCAAGTCCCTCTTGACTCAATAGTAAAACAACTACTCATAAGTTATGAGTGATATAAAAAATGAATAATTTATTATCGTAGAAAATTATAAACGACAAATAATAAATTGGAATAATTTTCTTCTTCTAAAAAATCAGTTAGTATTATGGAATGGAGGTAGTATTGAATTAGAGAAGCCCTATATTTCATAAAAAGAATGTTTCACTCGTCAAATTATTTTTGTTCCATAAAAACTAATGACCTTTTTACTAATAGTAGTAGTATAGATTATAGAAAGATGCACCATCTCACGTTTACTATCGCGTATACATATAAATTGGTTAATTTTGAGCATTTTTGACATTATTTGAAGGTCTAAAGATTTTGGTGAAAAAAATAAAGTAATTTTTTTTGGATAAACTTGATAAGAGTTTAATAATTTTTTAAGTCATTAAGTCATCTGAGAAAATATATCATTAAAAATTGATTTTTTAAACATATATGTTTAATTTTGAGAAAGATGGAGCAAGTCAAAATGGAAAAGAGCAAGTAATAATTTAAATAATGCTACTATCACAAAAAAAAATGGTCACATAAAACTCACATACACATATACATATTGTAGGCCCCACGTGCCAAGCGGTGCCCAGAAATATACATGTGTGTGTATGTGAACTTTATGTGACTATTTTTTATGTGATAGTAGCATTATTGTAATAATTTGAAGGTACATCAAAAAGTAGGGTTGTAGGGGCAGTCAAAAGTCAGATATCCTCTCTTTACGATATGAGTCCTTCTGCGCAGATCGAAAATTTGGACAAAAATTGAACTAGAAGAATAAAATTAATTTATTCCTTGCGAACAATTGGACAGTACTATAATCCAATTGTTTGCGACAACAAATTTATTTTATTTTTCCGATCCAATTTTTCTGTCCAATTTACCTGTCAACATATACTTATTGTTACAATATTCTTGTACATCGACTTTGTACAAAGTTACGTGTCAATTAAGCCCACCATCATGACATCGACGAAACTCGAGAGATTGATCCTTCAATTAATTTACAGCTGTGCAGTCCAATATATATGCATAAAGTTGCTAATGTTGTTCGTGAAACTCAAGCCTAATGCGTGCCGTTGCTAAATAACATAAGATTCAATAGCCTCAGCTGTGGCCTTCAAATTTAGACCATACTGTGTACATAATTAATGATGTGATCACCACTATAATATGCCAGAAACATAAAGGCAATTTGGCCTTGTGGCAGCTGAACCAACACACCAACCATGGGTTATTCTGGTGTTAAATGAATCATTTTCATTTCGCTCCAAGTCTTGGTTTGAGTTTTTCACGGTTGATGGTTGATGACAACTCTACGTCCTACACTTTATCATCCACAAAAGATCCCTGAGATTCACACTATTATAGGTAAAACCTGATATGAACTTTTAATTCAGAAGTGATTGTAAAGTTATCTAAAAGTAAACTAGAGTTGTAGTTTTGTACTTATGAGTAAATTAGAGTTATTTATATTGCAGTTATAGAAAGAGGGATTCTGCAATATATTATATACGAATTTTCTAAGAGAGATTGAAATTGTCAGCAGCCAACCGTGAATTAGCCCAAACATTTTGGTAAACCGCGTAAATTTTATATCTTGTGTGATTGTTTTTTCTTTTGTTTTTCTTTTGCTATTATATATCTTCGCTGCATCTTATTCTCTATCACATACCTGATTTATATGCGGTAAAGTTCTTGTGTATATGGTACGGTGCTTATTGAAGATACAATGTGTCTTGTCAGGAGTTTAAAATACCGTATTCGCTTCCCATTTAGTTTGGTTTACCCACCAAAAAGAAAGGAATATGTAGAGCCAACACCCTACAATTGTTTCTTTAATACAACTTGAAGTAGTAACTTGTATTCATTTGGTCTATATTTTTAGCCACTGCAATAGACAAAACCTTCACTAGCTTTCAGTTCAATTGGTAAGAGACCCCCACAAACTAGCACCCAGCACACCTGGAAGTAGCTAGTTTCCTAGCCTGAAAGTGCAAGGAAAAGTGAGTTGAGTTGAGTTGAGTTGATGGTAACCTTTATTATATATGGATTCTTCATTCTTCACACATTTGGGGGAATTCCTTTTTTTCCCCCTTGAAATAGCAAAAGACCTAGACAGAAAAAAATTCCTTTCTAGCTAGCATTTGACTGCTTTTGTACCATTCATCTTTGTGCTCTTCCACTGGCGCCAGCCTCAAAAATATTGCTGCACTTCTCTTCATTATGAATACAAATACTAATGGGAGCTACTATTAGTACTCTTATAATGCCTACTTAATGGAGGAGGAGGAATGACAGAAAAACTAATAATCCCTCCTTTTCACACACATGAAGAAGAAAAAAGTGCCATTTGGCTTTGGTGGTAGTTAATTACCTAATCTATTTTTTTATATTTAATAACACCTTTTAAAGTCTATAGTACTAACTATTGCATAATCAATATCTGTAAATTCACATTAACTTTAAATTTTAGAATTTTGTTTCACAAATTGACTAGACAAAGAACATCAGATGGGGCTCTTTTAGTTGTATGAAGTAAATAAAATAAAAGTTAGAAGCAGCAATGCAAAGATTCACATAATCAAAGTCTTTGTAGTAATTATACATATCCACTGTTAATTTATACGTACTATCTCTGTCCTCTAAATGATGTTTAAAAGTACATTGATACACATATTAGGTTGGAAAATTATTAAGGGAAATTATAAAATTTAGAGTATACAGTAACACTCCCTCTAGATAATTATAATAACATTTATCTTTTTCTAATTTTTTAAATAACAATCAATACCCGTAAAATTATAGTAATTATACATAACCACTGTTAATTTATACGTACTATCTTAAAGGAAATAGTATAGATATATATACTAAGTTTTTATAAAGAGAGTACAAAGCAGATTCACTGACAAGTACTGCAGCTTGACATGGACACCAATAGAAGAAAATCTTGTTAGTGGAGGGAGACAAAGTAGAATAAACAATTATTTGCAGTAAAGAAGAACTAGTTGGCAAATCATACAAAGTCTTGAATGCATAACTGTATTAGTACTAATTATTCCCTCCTCTTTAATTAATTGTCGTTTAGTCAACTATAAGCCTTCCATGCTAGTAGCAAATTATGGAAATAATAAGCATAGTATGCTTCTTAAAAAAATAATAAATAAATAAAATCAACTGAACAAACGACAATGAAGTACAACTAATTTTTATTTTAAAATGATCATATAAACTTGTTAGGATTAGATCATACACACGCACACTACAGTATATAATTAACACAGAGATTTACATAGTTCTCCAAACGCGGGTACGTCTACGGGAGCGGAGAGGCGTTTTTTTATTATCTTAGTATATAGAGTTTTTACAATAAAGAGTATATATAACTGTTACTTCTATTTCAACTCTAATTCACTTTATAGCCTGAATACCCATAATGCCCTTGTAATATCGTACCATACCGTTGGGAGGGGGGGGGGGGGGGGGGGCGCAACCCGAACAGCTACAACTGCGATGGGCCAATGTCTCACTTGGCACTGACCTTTATCAAGAACTTTTCAGTTATGAGCCACAAGTTCCAACAATCTTAACCTTGCGAATAACCTCACCCATTCAGAAAATAAACCAATTGTTCCAACCGATTTTGGGGGGAATCCTTCTTTCTAGCATTTGGAGACATTAACCAAGTCCAAACAATGCTTGAACTTGTCTACGGTCACAGTCTTTGTCAACATATCAGTTGCATTAATTCTCATAAGTGTGCACATTTTCTAATATCACATCACCTATAACAATTAACTCTCTCACTTTGTGAAACCTTACGTCAATATGCTTGGTCCTTGCATGATACACCAGATGCTTTGCCAAATAAATGGCACTCTGACTATCACAATACAGCTGCACTCCACCTTGATATATGCCCAACTCATTCACAAAATCCTTTAACCACAACGCTTCTTTTCCAGCCTCAGCCAATGCCATATACTTAGATTCAGTAGTAGATAGAGCCACTAGAGGTTATATCATGGATCTCCAACAAATCGGTCCACCCGCTAGTGTAAATACATACCATGTCGTAGATCTCAACTCATCCAACCTTCCAACATAATTCGTATCTACATACCCCACAACTGATATTTGATCCTGTTGCTTTGCAAATATAATCCCATGTTTTACAGTACCTCTCAAGTATCTGAATATCCACTTGACCGTTTTCCAGTGCACTCGGCCTGGATTTGCCATGTACTTGCTCATTATGCTGACTGCATGTGCCAAATCTGGTCTTGTACATACAATGCATACATCAAGCAACCAATTGCACTTGCATAAGGCATATTTGACATATCATGAATCTCTTCAGCTGACTCTGGACACTGCAACTCTCCATCCCAAATATTTTCTTAGCAGCACCCAAATCCTTCATGTCAAACTCCTGTCCCAACAAGGCCTTCAACTTGTTGACCTCAACCATACTTTTCGCAGCAATAAGCATATCATCCACATAAAGTAAAAGAAAAATATATGAACCATCCTCAAGACTCTTAACATAAACACAACAATCATACTCACAACATGTGAACCTAATCCGGATAATGAACGAATCAAACTTCTTAGACCATTGTTTCGGAGACTGCTTCAGCCCATATAGCGAATTCTTCAACCTATAGACTAGATGTTCAGTCTCAGGCTGTTTGAACCCCTCAGGTTGTTCCATGAATATAACTTCCTCCAAATTATCACGGAGAAAAGCTGTTTTCACATCCAACTACTCTAACTCTAGATCATAGCTAGCCACCAATGCCAAGATAATCCTGATTAAAGTATGTCTCACCACTTGAGAAAACACCTCATCATAATCAATGCACTTCCTATGTGAGTATTCTTTTGCAACTAATCAAACCTTGAACCTCTCCCTTTTCTTTTCTGACACAACCTTTTTCTTCTTGTATACCCATTTGCAACCCACTGTCTTCTTTCCCTCAGAAAATTCTATCAACTCCCAAGTCTTATTCTTCTTCAATGATTCAATCTCCTCCATCATGACTTCCATCCATCTGTCCCTTTCAGGACTAATGATATCATCTTGAAAGGTAGACGGATCCCCACTAGTGGTTGATAGTGCATATGCCAATCATATTTTCAAACCTATATCTCTCCGGTGGTTTGATAGTGTGTCTGGGTCTCCTTGCGACTATGCTTTCCTACTACTGTTGATCAACCTATCCCACTGGCAGTGGATTGCCAGTGTTACAACTTTCCAACTCAATTTGTACATCCTGTTGATGTTTGCTGGTGACTTCCCCAACCTCGATTTTCTCAACTTCCTGATGTGCCTTGACCATAGAAGCTTCATTAAATACCACATCCATACTGATCACAAATTTCTTTGATTTTGGATCCCAAAGCTTGTACCCCTTCACACATTTCTCATACCTAAGAAAGATACACTAGTTGGACTTTGTATCAAGTTTTGACATCTCATCATCGGGAACATGAACATAGGCTGGACAACCAAAAATCTTCATACCTAAATAATCTACCTCTTTCTCTGTCCACACCTCCTGTGCTACTTTACTATCCAAAGCAGTACTCGGTGACCTGTTTAAGATAAAAACTACCAAACTCACTGCTTCTGCCCAAAAATTCTTCGGAAGCCCTGCATTCAACCTGATACATTGTGCCCTCTCTGCTATAGTTCTGTTCATTCTCTCAGCCACCCCATTCTGTTGTGGTGTCTTCCTAACAATCTAGTGACGTTGAATCCCATACTCCTCATAAAAGTTCAAAAAATGCACATACCTGTACTCTTTCTCATTATCTGTTTTGAGGCATTTAAATCTTCTCCCTGTTTGATTTTCCACTTCATCTTTCCACACTCTGAATTTCTCAAAAACTTCAAAATTGTGTCGCATGAAGTACACCCAAACTTTCCTCGAAAAATCATCGATAAAGGTTACGAAGTATAGAGATCACGCTTTTGAAGCTACCCTCATTGGTCCCCAAACATCAGAATGCAAGTAGTCAAGTATTCCCTTAATTTTGTTCACTGCTCGCCTAAACTGCACCTTATACAATTTTCACAGAACACAGAACTTGCAGAAATCAAATTTGTACGATTTCACCCTTTTCAATAGGATTCTTTTATGTAATTCCAACATCCCGCGTTCCCCCATATGTCCCAATCGCATATGCCACAACATAGTATCATCAGTATTCTCAGTTGTAGTGGCAGCGGCTCCACCTATAACTGTACTCCCTATCAAACGATAGATATTCCCACTAACCTTAGAAGCTTTTATAATCTCCAGAGCACCCTTCATTACCCTCTTGACTCCACCACTTGTTTTATACTCACATCCATTAGAGTCTAAGGTTCCCAATGAAATCAATTTATTTTCTGAAACCTGAAACATGCCTAACATCACCAAGAGTTCTCACAACACCATCAAACATTCTAATCTTCATTATGCCTATTCCAATGACATTAAATGAAGCATCATTACCCATTAGAACAGTACCACAATTTACTGACCTGTACGTGTCAAACCACTCCCTGTTAGGCGTCATGTGAAATGAACATGTTGAATCCAGAATTCATGAATCTGTCACGTGCTATACGTTCACTGAAACTGACAACATATCACCATCGCAGTCATTCGATGCCTCCTCCACAACATTTGCAGATTTCGATGATCCAGTTTCCTTCCATGATCCATTTCCCTTATTCTTCTTCCTGTACGGACGGTCTTTCTTGAAGTGTCCTGTATCGTGACACTTGTAACACTTCAACTCCTTTCGTTCGGGAGTTCTTCCCCTTGACTTCAACTTCCCACGCGCTCTTGTTTTTTCCTTTTTTGATTTTCTGTCACGTTCTCTCCCCCTTTTTCCACTAGCCCTTTACCCGAAATACCCTTGATCTATTGCCTGCGTTGGTTGTACATAAGTAGGGCTGACGTTACTTCCTCCAATTTTAGAGTTTATTTCCCCCAAGTAAAGTTGTAACGAGAGTCTTCATAGAACCCGGTAAAGAACACAACAACATTAGCGCCTGGTTTTCCTCGTCAAATTTCACCTCAATCCCTAACAGATCGCTAATAATCTGATTGAATGTATTAATATGTTGAATAAGGTCGGAACTGTAACGCCCCCAAAATTGGTCCAATCCACCCAACCCATTCTGGGTCGCCACGAAATACACTCAACAAAAATTTCAAATATAAATCTTCAAGTTCTAACTTTTTAAACTGTCGTACAAAATACGACCACAATTAAACTGTAAGTTTCAATACAAATACAGTGCCCATACTCCAAATCAATAATACGTTACAGAAAGGTACAGTCAATAACTGTTTTAGGAATTAAAATCTTTGGAAAATGTTGAAGGAAACCTTCGTACATAGGAGGCCATGCATCCATGTTATAATAGATATCGTAGGACTCGAGAATTATCCTTGGTTGACCCAATAGACCCCAAAAAAAAAACGAGAAGATTACTATCTTGTTCATTCCAATGGTGGGTCTTCTCTTGCCATATAATTATCTCTGTTGTCACAAACTGAGAATTATATTCTAACCGTACTCCAAGATTATATAGGTAGTGTTCATGGATATAATCAGCCAGTGGATGTGCACAACCATGTCTTATAATAACACGACGTTGTATGTCATTAGACATCTTGTATAATAGTGACAAAACACCCTTCCAAAGTTGGGTTCACCACACCTAAGTCAGGTCACCAAAATCAACGGTTAAATGACGTATAAAATACGACATACTTATCTAAAATTTTTAACAAAATTATTTTCATACTGTTTGGTGGAAAACTTCAACAGTTATAGACCCTCGTTCTATTCCCCTGTTATCCCCGCTCGACCCAGCTACACTCTTATTACCTGAAAGGAATTGTGAAGCAAAAGGGTGAGCACAAATAGCCCAGTAAAGAATATTATGACTAAAGATAATTAAATTATCAATAGTCTTCATCAGTGATAAATCAGAGATTTATAACATATGGTAGATGATAAAACTTTTCAACCATAGTTGCAGTGGAACGAGCAATCCATTAGAAGAGTCAAATAGACTATAATGTCTATTATCTTCTCCATGTTAAAAGTCCACCAATAATATTTCATCCCTGTAACATCAATCAACAATTCCTGTCCACAATCATGTAAGTTCATGATCATAATTATCTTGATGAATTCCTCTTCGCACTCAGGACGAAGATAATTCACGTCACCTGTCTTTACCTGAAACACCAAAGATCATGGTTATACCAAATCACAGTTCCTGTTCATAATCATGCTAATCAATTCATCTTTGCATTACAAGCCAAAGATATTCAACAATTAATCATTCATCTTTGCACTACAGGCCAAAGATATTCACAAGTCACCCGCTCATCTTTGCACTACAGGCCAAAGATATTCATCAATAGTTCATCTTTGCACTACGGCCAAAGATATTCAACAACAGGCCATCTTTGCACTACATGCCAAAGATATTCATATCTCAAAAAAATATCGAATCATTTCAGAATTTATATAACAATAATTATAACCATGTTGATCAATTCACCTTTGCCCTTAAGCTAAAGATATTCAATTGTAAATTCAATGGTCATGAACATACCGGTCAACAATCCATCTTTGCACTACTGGCCAAAGAGAACCCATAGTCATGATCATACCACTAATCTACTCATCTTTACACTCAAGTCAAAGAGAAATTTCATCACCAGGATTATAAAAATGTTATATATGAGAATACGATCCAATTGTCAACATGATAACCAATTGTGGAGTAAAATTCAAGAATAAAGTTCAAAATATGAATCCGATCAAAGATAGGAACCTTAAAAGCAAACTTAGACAAATAGAAGAAAATTTAATTTTTCCGTGAATAGTGCCGTATACGTGAATAGTAACCCCGACGGAAAAAGTAAGAATTTCAACATAAAATCCATGACAATATTTCTGTATAATGATATTGAAAAGAATAATATCATTTACGAAAAAAAATAACATCCCTTACCATCCCTTACCTCAAAAGAACAGTACCTCTGACTGGAATATCGGATATAATATCGAAGGAAACTTGCACTGAATAGTAACTCTCAAAGTATTGAAATACTCACAAAAATACGCTCGATATTATAGAGAGAGAAAACTTCGAATTCTGGTGTGATTTTCAATTCTAACCTAAGCACCCTATTTATAGGAAAAGCTTAGGATGCCAAAGGAGACTAAAGTAATAAAATATTAATATTTTTTAAAAAAAATCCGCCGCCTGGCGGCTTTTCAAAATTTTGAATTTTCAACAAAAGTGGGTCCCACCCATTAAATAATATTTATTTTCTGAAACTTCAATAATTCATAATAAATAGCCCCTTTGTCAGAAAAATACAAATTCGATGTCCTTCTATAGGAAATTTAATTCTCTACAACTTTGCAGAAGAAAGTTTTTCCAAATTCCCAACATATATTATCCGAAATCTACAAACAGATAATTTTTCACACCAAAATACTGATAAAAACACATCAGCACTAATTCCTTCTTTAATATCCACAAAATAAATATTTCCTTATCATATAAATCAATAATTAATTATTCACAAATAATATTATAGAACTACAATATTAACAACCAGGTCGTTCCCAGGACAGAGGGGGCCTTCCGATAAGGACTTCTCCTTACTGGCGCGCAATTAAATAACCCCTCCTAGACAGAACTTCCTTAGACATTATCAATAATGCTATCTAATAATATTATTTAAATAATATGAATTATTGAGTTGATAACGTGAAATACTGTGCAACGACAATTATTGAATCAATACTACAAAATATCAACTGTAGCCATTATTGAATCAATCATAAAAAAATAGCCACGTAGTAATTATTGAGTCAATAAAATATCAATGCAGCAATTATTGAGTCAATAATATAAAATATCAACGTAGCATTTATTGAGTCAATAATATAAAATATTGAACAGTAAATACTGTAACAATAATTGAGTAAGTGCCTTCTCACGTAAGACTCAATAATGTAAAATATTGTGCAATACCGTGTGCTACTGTGCAACACCGCGTATCACTGTATTTTAACCACCGGGTATTTCAACAGTACTAACGGTAACAACTACGCCGTTATTTTATAAAAAGGTTATTTCTGTCGCTTTCTATATCCGACAGTTATTCCGTTGTGGGGTCCACAAATAGCTGCGCCGTCGTACGAATATTCCCCGACAACAAGAATATTCCACGACCAAACGAATATTCCCCGACAACAAGAATATTTTATAACCACTTGCTTATTTTGAAAAAAATTTACATATGTCACCCTTAACTTTAAACTTTTATCAATTTAACCATTTACTAAATAGAAAAATTGAATACTTTTATTTCATAAAATTCGGGGTCTTACAATCTCCCCTCCTTATGAAATTTCGTCCCCGAAATTTACGTACCTGGTATTTCAAAAAGTTGAGAATACCTTGCTTCCATTTCAGATTCCATCTTCCTTGTCATCATGATTTCTCCATTGCTCATTCTAGAATACTGCTTCAAAACAAGGTTAATTGACATATAACAATTGTCAATTTATTAAGTAAGAAAAGTCAGCTTAGGTAAGTCACACACTAGCGAAGTATATTATTCGTCCCTCCCCTCCTAGCTCTAGACTCCAATCTCCGCCAGCGACCATATCCCTAAGCTCTGATACCAAAATGTAACGCCCCCAAAATTAGTCCAATCCACCCAACCCATTCTGGGTCGCCACGAAATACACTCAACAAAAATTTCAAATATAAATCTTCAAGTTCTAACTTTTTAAACTGTCGTACAAAATACGACCACAATTAAACTGTAAGTTTCAATACAAATACAGTGCCCATACTCCAAATCAATAATACGTTACAGAAAGGTACAGTCAATAACTGTTTTAGGAATTAAAATCTTTGGAAAATGTTGAAGGAAACCTTCGTACATGGGAGGCCATGCATCCATGTTATAATAGATATCGTAGGACTCGAGAATTATCCTTGGTTGACCCAATAGACCCCAAAAAAAAACGAGAAGATTACTATCTTGTTCATTCCAATGGTGGGTCTTCTCTTGCCATATAATTATCTCTGTTGTCACAAACTGAGAATTATATTCTAACCGTACTCCAAGATTATATAGGTAGTGTTCATGGATATAATCAGCCAGTGGATGTGCACAACCATGTCTTATAATAACACGACGTTGTATGTCATTAGACATCTTGTATAATAGTGACAAAACACCCTTCCAAAGTTGGGTTCACCACACCTAAGTCAGGTCACCAAAATCAACGGTTAAATGACGTATAAAATACGACATACTTATCTAAAATTTTTAACAAAATTATTTTCATACTGTTTGGTGGAAAACTTCAACAGTTATAGACCCTCGTTCTATTCCCCTGTTATCCCCGCTCGACCCAGCTACACTCTTATTGCCTGAAAGGAATTGTGAAGCAAAAGGGTGAGCACAAATAGCCCAGTAAAGAATATTATGACTAAAGATAATTAAATTATCAATAGTCTTCATCAGTGATAAATCAGAGATTTATAACATATGGTAGATGATAAAACTTTTCAACCATAGTTGCAGTGGAACGAGCAATCCATTAGAAGAGTCAAATAGACTATAATGTCTATTATCTTCTCCATGTTAAAAGTCCACCAATAATATTTCATCCCTGTAACATCAATCAACAATTCCTGTCCACAATCATGTAAGTTCATGATCATAATTATCTTGATGAATTCCTCTTCGCACTCAGGACGAAGATAATTCACGTCACCTGTCTTTACCTGAAACACCAAAGATCATGGTTATACCAAATCACAGTTCCTGTTCATAATCATGCTAATCAATTCATCTTTGCATTACAAGCCAAAGATATTCAACAATTAATCATTCATCTTTGCACTACAGGCCAAAGATATTCACAAGTCACCCGCTCATCTTTGCACTACAGGCCAAAGATATTCATCAATAGTTCATCTTTGCACTACGGCCAAAGATATTCAACAACAGGCCATCTTTGCACTACATGCCAAAGATATTCATATCTCAAAAAAATATCGAATCATTTCAGAATTTATATAACAATAATTATAACCATGTTGATCAATTCACCTTTGCCCTTAAGCTAAAGATATTCAATTGTAAATTCAATGGTCATGAACATACCGGTCAACAATCCATCTTTGCACTACTGGCCAAAGAGAACCCATAGTCATGATCATACCACTAATCTACTCATCTTTACACTCAAGTCAAAGAGAAATTTCATCACCAGGATTATAAAAATGTTATATATGAGAATACGATCCAATTGTCAACATGATAACCAATTGTGGAGTAAAATTCAAGAATAAAGTTCAAAATATGAATCCGATCAAAGATAGGAACCTTAAAAGCAAACTTGGACAAATAGAAGAAAATTTAATTTTTCCGTGAATAGTGCCGTATACGTGAATAGTAACCCCGACGGAAAAAGTAAGAATTTCAACATAAAATCCATGACAATATTTCTGTATAATGATATTGAAAAGAATAATATCATTTACGAAAAAAAATAACATCCCTTACCATCCCTTACCTCAAAAGAACAGTACCTCTGACTGGAATATCGGATATAATATCGAAGGAAACTTGCACTGAATAGTAACTCTCAAAGTATTGAAATACTCACAAAAATACGCTCGATATTATAGAGAGAGAAAACTTCGAATTCTGGTGTGATTTTCAATTCTAACCTAAGCACCCTATTTATAGGAAAAGCTTAGGATGCCAAAGGAGACTAAAGTAATAAAATATTAATATTTTTTAAAAAAAATCCGCCGCCTGGCGGCTTTTCAAAATTTTGAATTTTCAACAAAAGTGGGTCCCACCCATTAAATAATATTTATTTTCTGAAACTTCAATAATTCATAATAAATAGCCCCTTTGTCAGAAAAATACAAATTCGATGTCCTTCTATAGGAAATTTAATTCTCTACAACTTTGCAGAAGAAAGTTTTTCCAAATTCCCAACATAAATTATCCGAAATCTACAAACAGATAATTTTTCACAGCAAAATACTGATAAAAACACATCAGCACTAATTCCTTCTTTAATATCCACAAAATAAATATTTCCTTATCATATAAATCAATAATTAATTATTCATAAATAATATTATAGAACTACAATATTAACAACCAGGTCGTTCCCAGGACAGAGGGGGCCTTCCGATAAGGACTTCTCCTTACTGGCGCGCAATTAAATAACCCCTCCTAGACAGAACTTCCTTAGACATTATCAATAATGCTATCTAATAATATTATTTAAATAATATGAATTATTGAGTTGATAACGTGAAATACTGTGCAACGACAATTATTGAATCAATACTACAAAATATCAACTGTAGCCATTATTGAATCAATCATAAAAAAATAGCCACGTAGTAATTATTGAGTCAATAAAATATCAATGCAGTAATTATTGAGTCAATAATATAAAATATCAACGTAGCAATTATTGAGTCAATAATATAAAATATTGAACAGTAAATACTGTAACAATAATTGAGTAAGTGCCTTCTCACGTAAGACTCAATAATGTAAAATATTGTGCAATACCGTGTGCTACTGTGCAACACCGCGTATCACTGTATTTTAACCACCGGGTATTTCAACAGTACTAACGGTAACAACTACGCCGTTATTTTATAAAAAGGTTATTTCTGTCGCTTTCTATATCCGACAGTTATTCCGTTGTGGGGTCCACAAATAGCTGCGCCGTCGTACGAATATTCCCCGACAACAAGAATATTCCACGACCAAACGAATATTCCCCGACAACAAGAATATTTTATAACCACTTGCTTATTTTGAAAAAAATTTACATATATCACCCTTAACTTTAAACTTTTATCAATTTAACCATTTACTAAATAGAAAAATTGAATACTTTTATTTCATAAAATTCGGGGTCTTACAGGAACCCTCGATCATCTGTAACCCAAACATTTTCTGCTTTAGGAATAGTTTATTTGTCAACGACTTTGACATATACCTGGACTCCAACTTAGTCAAGACACCAGCCTCACCAATCACGTGATACATAACTTCGTTTGCAAGACACAAACATATTTTACTCACCGCCTTCATCTGAAGTTCTTCCCAGTCGTCATTCGAAATAGCCACTGGTTTATTTTTCAACGCCTTCACCAATCCCTGTTGCACTAACAGATCATTACCCTTTATTGCTATAGTCTGAAATTCCCAGTACCGTCGAACTTCATCACATCAAACTTTGTAATAGACAAACTTAAAGCCATCATTCCTTGCGTGTTCAATCAAACCCGAGCTCCGATACCAATTTGTTAGGATTGGATCACACACACGCATACAACAGTAAATAATCAACACATAGATTTACGTGGTTCCCTAAACTCGGGTACATCCACAAGAGCGGAGATAGGAATTTTTTTATTATCTTAGTACATAGGGTTTTTACAATAGAGAGTATATATAATTACTACATCTATTTCAACCCTAATTCACATTATAGCCTGAATACCCATAATGCCCTTGTAACATCATACCATACAGTGGGGGGGGGGGGGGGGGGCTACTCACCCCCACACCCCCATACCTTCAGCCCAACCCAAACAACTGCAACTGCGATGTGCCATTGTCTCGCTTCGATTCTCTCACTCTGCTTCGCTCGACACTGGCTTTTATCAAGAACTTCTCAATTATGAGCCACAAATTCCAACAAAACTAATTAGCTACACTACAAGAAAAAAGACTAATTCCGACGTACAATTTCGTCGGCAGTAAGCCTTTTCCGTCGAGATTAGGACTATTTTCGACGAAATATTCCGTTGACAATTCAGTCGTAATTATACCCCTCGACATTAACTCCGTCAAGAATTCAGTCGAGAATAAATAATGTCGACGAAAAATCGACGGAATTATCTGTCGGATATATACTAATCTCGATAGATATAGTCTATTGTCGACGAATTATTCCCTCGAAATTAATAATTTTTCATAAAATTAATTTTAATACAGGTAGATAAGGTCGACGGACCATTCGTCGGAATTACACTATTCCGTCGAGGTTAGCAATTTTTTTAAATACTTTTTAAAACTTGCAGTTTTCAGGGTTTTAAACCCCAATAGTGTCCCTGTAACTTATTTCATCTCAATAATACATACAGTACTATATTCCCAATTCAAAATAACGGTAAAAACCTGTTTTATCCCATCACATTGCTATAAACAATATATACGTACTCTAATTTAATTTAATTTAATTTAATTATATTAAATTTATTTACTTTATTAAATTAAATTAAATTTGGTTTATTAAATTAAACTAAATTAAATTTATTTTATTTCACTTAATTTATTTTATTCTACTTTAGTATTAATTTTTATTTTACTTATTTTATTTTAGTTTGTATTATATTATATTATCTAATTTTCTAAATTGTTTATATTTTATTAAATTAATTTAAATTTATTAAATTAAATTAAATTAATTTAATTTAAATTTATTATTTTATATTATCTTATATTATATCATGTAAATTTAATATTGGCCAATTGAAGAATTTTGACAAATTTTGTAGGGTCCACAAATTTTGCAATTGAAGAATTCTGACAGAAATTCCGTCGGGAATTCTGTCAGAAATAGCAAATATTATACCAATAAATCAAAGCATTTCATACCATTTCAAACCATTATTTGAAATCCAAATCAAATTATACAACATTCCAAATCAAATTATAACTAAGTATAACATTATATAAAACATTACAAGCAAACATACAAATTAATGCAATATACAGACTGCCTTCAATATCTCAATTTCAGCATATTAATCCAAATTTCAGCAAAATTTCATCCCAACAACAAAACAGAATAAATATGCACAACTATAATTCAAAGCATAATTTAACAGAATTCAATTTCAGCAAGATTAACAAGAAGCCCAAAATTTAATCCTTTCAACAAATTAACCCATAAATTTTAGTTATCTCATAAAATCTCAGAATCATTTTCATATGGGTCATCAGCTGATCTTTGCAATAAATTAAACCTAAAAACATAAATTAATTCTACTAACCTTCAAAAATAGCAGTTCTATAGGAGGAGAAGCGGCACAGTGGTGGTGGACTGAGGAACCGGTGGCCGGGGAGGGGGGCAGGGGGACCGGGGGGAGGGGGTAGGGGAACTGGTGGGTGGGGGTAGGGGGGACAGGGGTGGCGGGACTGGTGGGTGGGGGGGAGGGGGTAGGGGGACTAGTGGGCGGGGGATGGGGGAGGGGGAGGGGAGCAGGGGGACCGGGGGGCAGGGGCTGGGAGGGGGGTAGAGGGGAGGGGGTGAGTGAGAAGAGAGAGACAGAGAGTGAGAAGAGAGAGACAGAGAGAGTATGAAAGTGTGAGAGTAGGAGGCGCTGGAGAAGAGGACTGATTAGGTTTTATTAGTTATTTTCGTCGAAATTATTCCCTCGGAATTAAGTTAATTTCGACGGATATTACCTCGGAAATAACTCTTATTTCGTCGAGATTAGTTTTGCGCGGGCCGGAAAGATGGCGCCAAGGAGGGCCCTGATACTTCCAACGGAATTCCGTCAGAATTATAATATTTTTGAGGGAATTATAGTCGATGATTTATTCCATCGAAAATAGGTTAATTTCGAGGGACTACATTCCGTCGAGAATAATTCCGTCGGATATAGTCGATTTTGTTGTAGTGTTCCTCCACCAAGAATTCAAGATCACCACATTCCCATCACGACTGGATGCCAACTAATAAACTCAAACCCCTACAGGTATCCCTATATCCATAAAATGAAAAATAGAGAAAATGGTTAGGGAAATGTTAGACAGTGGTATAATTAAGCACAACAACTCTCCTTATGCCTCACCAGTTCTATTGGTCAAGGAAAAAGACAATACATGGAGATTTTGTGTTTATTAAAGAGCTATAAACAACATAACAATCAAGAACAAATTTCCCATCTCAATTATAAAAGAACTTCTTTATAAGCTCAAAGGGAGCATGATATATACCAAGTTGGACCTAAGGAGTGATATCATCAAATTATGGTCAAGGATGAAGAAACACAAAAGGCAAAATTTAAAACCCACCAAGGACATTATGAATTCTTAGTTATGCCCATTGGCTTGACCAACGCCCCAACTACTTTCCAATGTATCATGAATGAGATCTTTGGCCCACATTTAAGAAAGTTTGTCTTAGACTTTTTTGATATATGGCATACTGGTATATAGCCCCTCCGTGAAGAACACCAACAACACCTCCAACAAGTATTTGATATACTAAGAAAAATTCAACTATTTGTCAAAAGGTCCAAATGTTCTTTCTCACTTGAACAAGTGGAGTATTTGGGACACATAATCAATGCAAAAGGAGTAGCCGTTGATGACAAGAAGATTGAAGGTGTGAAACAATGGCCTAGTCCAAAATGTCTTAAATCCTTAAGAGGATTGATTCATAGGACTTACAGGAAATAATAGGAGGTTTGTCAAGCATTATGGAATTATTAGTAAACCTTTGATAAATCTCCTCAAAAAGGGAAATTTTAAATGGTCAGATGATGTTGAGGTAGCTTTCAACAAATTAAAAGAATTACTCTCTACAACACCTGTTCTAGATCTACCGGGGTTTTCAAAAACTCTTGTGTTAGAAACAGATGCTTGTAAGACAAGGATAGAGGTTGTATTGATGCAATAAGGGAGACCATTGAAATTTTTAAAGAGCATTATCCGATATAAATTTGGGGTTGTCAACTTATGAAAAGAGCTATTAGCTATCATCATGGCTGGCTGTGTAAAAATGGAGGACCTACTTGTTAGGAAAGAAATTTATTATTAAAACAGATCATGAAGCTCTCAAGTATTTTTCACTACACTGGTGCAATAAAAGTGGGTTTCCAAAATGTTGGGGTTTGATTACACTATACAATATAAAAAGGGAAAGGAAAACATGTTTGCAGATGCACTTTCAAGGAGACCAGAAATGAAGTATAATTGTGTCACTGTGACAGAAGTAATTCCAACATGGAGAACTGAAATTCATGAAATTTTTAATGGAAATAGAGAGGTCCAAGAAATAATGACACAAATTCTTCTAGACCCTTCTAGTTTCCTTGATTACTAACTACAAGATTGAGTTCTAAGGAAACAAGGAAAAATTTACTTGGGAAATTCTGGAAATATAAGGAGTAAGGTATTGGAACTAATTCACACCAGTCCAGAAGGAGTAAGGTATTGGAATATTCTTGTTGTCGGGGAATATTCGTACGACGGCGCAGCCATTTGTGGGCCCCACAACAGAATAAATGTCAGATATAGAAAGCGACAGAAATAAACTTTTTATAAATAACTGTAAAATTATTACCGTTAAACTGTTGAAATACCCGGTGATAAAAATACAGTAATACGCGTTGTTGCACAGTAGCACACGGTATTGCACAGTATTTCGAATTATTAATTCTTACGTAAGAAGGCACTTACTCAATTATTGTTACAATAATTACTGTTCAATATTTTATATTATTGACTCAATAATTGCTACGTTGATATTTTATATAATTGATTCAATAATTGCTACCGTTGATATTTTGCATTATTGATTCAATAATTGTCACTGCACAGTATTTCATATTATCAAATCAATAATTCATATTATTTGAATAATATTATTAGATAGCATTATTGACAATGTCTAAGAAAGTTCTGTCTAGGAGGGGTTATTGGGAACGACCTGGTTGTCAATATTCTGTAATATTATTTGTGAATAATTAATTATTGACTTATATGATAAGGAAATATTTATTTTGTGAATATAAAAGAAGGAATTAGTACTGATGTGTTTTTATCAGTATTTTGGTGTGAAAAATCATCCGTTTGTGGATTTCAGCTATTTTCGATTGGGAATTTGGAAAAACTTCCTTCTGTAAAGTTGTATAGAATTAAATTTCCTATAAAAAGGACATAAAATCTATATTTTTCTATTAAAAGGGCTATTTATTATGAATTATTGAAGTTTCGGAAATAAATATTTTTATTAAAAATATGGGTGGGCCTCACTTTTGTTTTTTTTGTGGAAAAAAAAATGCTGAGATGAATTCTTAAGTGATGTGCTACCAACCTTCAACAATGGTAGGCTAAGGAATTTCATCCGATGGTTAGTTAGTTAACTTTGGCATCCTAAGCTTTTTCTATAAATAGGGTGCTTAGTTAGAAATGAAAATCACACCAGAATCAAAAAATTTTCTCTCTATAATATCGAGCTTATTTCTTGTGAGTATAAGGATAGTTTGAGTGTGGATTACGGTGAAAGTTTTCGTTCACATAATATCCGATATTCCAGCCAAAACTACTATTCTGTTAAGGTAAAGGATGTTATTTTCTTTCGTAAACGATGTTATTCTTTTCAATATCATTATACCAAAATATTGTCATGGATTTTATTATGAAATTCTTACTTTTTCCGTCGAGATTACTATTCACGTGTACGACACTATTCACATTACGGTACTATTCACGAAAAAAATTAAATTTTCTTCTATTTGTCCAAGTTGCTTGTTAAGGTTCCTATCTTTGAATGGATCCAAGTTTTGAGCTCTATTTTGCTCCACAAAGTATTAATATGGAATATTTTTGAACTTGGATAAACTAAAATGCGAATCCTTAATCTTTGTCCTTTATCTCACTGGATTCGTTATTTATATTATTTTTCATCATCCTCAGTCCTAAATGGTGATCTAACTGAATATCTTTGGCCTATAGAGCAAAGATGAATGATTACCTGATGAATATCTTTGGCCGTAGTGCAAAGATGGACAGGTGTTGAGATGAACATGACCACTAGTGATACAAATGAATATCTTTGGCCCGTAGTGCAAAGATGAATATTTGATTCGAGATGTATATTTATTGATGTTACAAGGATAAAATATTGATTATAGACTTTTAAATCATAGAAGATAGTAGACTTCATTCTCTACTTAACTCTTCTAATGAATTGTTATTTTCGCTGCGAATATTGATCTAAAACTTGTTGTCAATAATATTTTATCTGAATGGTTGATGACTAACGATAATTTATTTTCCATTATCTTAGTCATAATATTCTTTACTGGGCTAGTTGAGCTCACTCTTTTCATCTATTGTCCTCTTCAGGAAATGAGAATGTCGCAAGAACTAGTCGGGGGACAGAGTGATGGTCCGAGTTAGAGCAGTAGTAGTCCTCACTATTTTTAATAAATAGTGTGATAATAATTATAATGAGGACTTAGTTTGAATGTTAATATATTCTACATATTTGTATTAACACTCACAGTTGTGTGGTCGTATTTTGCACGACCGTGTGATATAAAGATTGTATTTGAATTCTGTACCATGTATTTGGCGACTCAGAATGGGTTGGGTTGAGTGGACCTATTCTGGGGGCATCACACTTATGAGAAAGGCAATTCACCGACGTAGCTTTCATGTATGCAGAACTGCGCTACTTTGGATTTCTAAGATAGTTATTTGAACTAAAATCTTAAATTTGGATTAAGAATCTGTTTTAGTTTCATCTTTTCTCCCACCTTCAGAAGGATAAGACATAAGCATTTGTTACGCTACCCATAAGCTTCATTGGTGCTGCCTCTGTTAAAGGAAGGGACTGGCTCGAAGCTAGGTTTAGACTAAAACCTCAGCTATCCGAAAATTACATTTCAGAATTCTTATGAGAGCATTGAAAACTAGCTGTGCTACTCAGTTCTCCACTCTTAAATTAACATGGCTTTCTAGAAGAGAAGATGAAAATTAACATAATGTGATTCTAGCTGCTGCAGTCATAACTGTAAATCATCACTGTAACAACACAAGAGTAAGAAGATGAAAGCACCAAAAATACTTAAAATCTGTAGCAATCAAATTAATTGCAACATTCCAGAATTTAGAACACACTAGTATATTATCCAACCATTAAAAAAAAATCCCACCATTTTCTACTAGTTTTCCTCGACTCTCCAACTAACTACTTCTACCTGAAAACACCACCAAACAAATACTAAAACAAAAACCACAACTCCAATTTTCCCCACCCACAAACCCAATTCCACTCCTTCATATTTTCCTAATCCTCCTCACTCCAATTTTTCTCTCAGTACCCCCAACAGACTTCTCATAACTCACAGCCAGCGGAAGAGGAGGCTTCTTCTTGTTCTCCTTGATGCTACTGCTTCTCAACGAATATCTCGGATTCTCTCTCCTCTCTGTTAGCGGCGTAGATGGTACCAATTTCCTCAAGCCCTCAAATTTCTTAGTCTCCTTTCTTTTAGTAGATTCCACCCTCACACCAAGATCATACACTGTTTTTTCTCATCCCCTGTTAAATTACCATTCTTTCTTTTCAGCCTTTCATTCCTTCTTGCCGAATACTCCTCATAAAATCTTCGCCTTTCAAAAAAAGGACTCTTATTAGCATTTCCAGCATTATTACCCATTTCATTTTCTTTGGATTCACCCTACACCATTTTGACCAGAGCCCTTAATTCGCAATAAATTGTCTGGTATTCAGGGCGAAGCTCTAACTCTTCTGTACCCCAAGTGCGTTTAGGCAATTGAGTTTTTGTTAGCGAACCTATCATATTCAATAATCCCAATAAAAATCAAGAAAATCTGGAAAAATAAAACTTCAAGTTTTATAGCTATAAAGTTTGAACTTTTCTGTTCTGAGTTTATATATACCTGGTGGTGTTTGCATACTTTTGGCACTGGATTGAAGAACTCGACGAGGGCGAAGGCGTATCGGAGATCTTGCAAGTGGGGGTTTTCGATCCGATATCATCATATTGGATATAGATTCTGTTCAAAAAAATTGAACAGACAAATATAGAGAGAGAAAGCGAATGTTTTGAGAAGATAGATTTTTGACCCGCGTGTTTTTTGGTTTCAGCTGGTTTTTTGCTTTGGTCCGTTTGTTAGTCCGTTGCTTCAGTCCACATTTGAAATGGACCGTATATATATATTAAAGTTAAAAATGCCACAGATTAACAATCCAGGCTAAATAACACTTATAAATATATATATATATATATATATATATACTTATATATATATTGAAGCGATAAAAGCCACAGATTTACAATCCAGGCTAAAATAACACTTATAAATGTATATATATATACATAGATTGAAGCCAGAAAGGCCACGGATTTGAAATCCAGGCAAAACTAGAAGCTATAAATATATATATATATAGACTTATATATATATGTTAAAGCAATAAAAAGCTTCAGATCAAGAGAAAGCTCACAGTGTACAACGATAGAGACTTTAAATCACTTTTGAGGCTTGAAAATTCTGTTTCCACCTTTAAAACTTGATATGTTAGTATATATATGTATACAAGTGTTTAGGAAGATAAATATCAAAGTTTGGAGCACTATATGTACGGTCAAGAGCTGAAATGGGCGAAATTTTTTCTTTTTTCTCTTTTTTTTATGGCTGGTGGGGGTCTTAATTATAGAACAGAGGGCCGCAGGTCCACCTTGCGGCTAACCCGGGTGTCCCCAGTCCCGTGGATCTTGTCGTCTCGAAGTACGTGCATTTCGACCAACGCGCTATATACTTAAAACCTTCATAACTTTCAATCCAAAAATCTGATGGAAGCATGCTATACCTTTCCGAAAAGCCCTTTTCGAGAGCTACACAATGACATGGGATTTGACCTTTTTTGAATCCTAAAAGATGGGTCCATGACCAGATCTTCGAGTCTTCGTAGTCCGTCCGTTGAGCTGTCGTGTGTTGTTTTTACTCGGGATTGACGTTATGGTTCCGCATGACTTTTATGGCAGTGATTTGACTTGTTTTGATGTTGTGTTGGCGAAATGACCACTTTGCCCTTACGGGGGTTATCTCCAGGACTGACAGGGCTTTCGACTGTTTCTCGATGTTGTATCCGAGGTTTGATCCCAGCCGACTCTGTTCTTCCTCAGGGTCGTCTCCAAGGGTTGATTTGATATCTCAGGGTTGTCTCTGGGGATTGATTTGATGCTTCGGGGTCGTCTACGAAGGTTAATTTGATTTTCCAGGGTTGTCGTCGGGGGTTTGATTTGATCTTTCAGAGTTGTCGCCGGGGGTTTGACTTGATTTTCCGGGGTTGTCATCTGGGGTTGGATTTGGTCTTTCGGTGTTGTCGCCGGGGTTTGACTTGATCTCCCGGGGTTGTCGCCGGAGTTTGACTTGATTTCCCTTGGTTGTCGCCGGGGGTTGAATTTAATTTCCCAGGGTTTTCGCCGGGGGTTGGATTTGATCTCCTGGTGTTGTTGTGGTGGTTTGATTTGATCTCCCAGGGTTGTCGTCGGGGTTTGACTTGATTTTCTGGGGTTGTCGCCGAGGGTTGGATTTGATCTTCTGGGGGTTTAACTTGATTTCTCGGAGTTGTCGTCAGGGGTTGAATTTGATCTCCCGGGATTGTCGCCGAGGGTTTGACTTGAACTTTCAAGGTTGTCTCTGGATAGTAAAAGACGATTTTGCTCTTCTGCAGGGTTAGTAACAGGAATACAAAATTTCGAGTGTCTACATTTCCTTTTAAAATATTAAAAATAGCTATTTTTAAAATAATTATTTTATTTTAAAATATTACAAAAATTATTATTTTTAAAATAATAATTTATTTTAAAATATTAAATATAATAATTATTTTAAAATTTGTTTTAAAAAAATTTATTTTAAAAATAATAGTTTATCTGAAAATATTAAAAATATTAATTTTATTTTAAAATATTAAAAATTAAGGATGGCTCAAACTGAGCCAGGTTGGGTCAAAATTTGGTCAAAATGGTTCGGGTTGGG
This sequence comes from Panax stipuleanatus, assembly GCA_020205555.1. Classification (NCBI taxonomy): domain Eukaryota; kingdom Viridiplantae; phylum Streptophyta; class Magnoliopsida; order Apiales; family Araliaceae; genus Panax; species Panax stipuleanatus. Next base: position 95,183,112 of record CM035123.1, on the reverse strand, counting down.
GTCAAATCGGGTAGAAGGAACGGAAATGTTAAAAAATGTCACTTTAAGGACCTAACTGATGAAAAATAAACTTTAGAGACGACTTTAAAAATAGATGACAACTTGAAGGGACAGAAATACTATTCAGCCATTTGAATATCAAACCGACTAAATCCCAAAAAATCCGAAAAATGTGATCAATACAACTTGAAAAAACGAACCCTAATCAGCGACATTGTGAGAATTTGAAACCAACGGGGAGATTTTCCACTTTCATTATCTTTTTAAGAGTGGAATGTTGGCATATATTATTATATATGTACAATAGTTTGCATGATAAAGAGAGATGCTTTGATCTTAAATCTCACTATTAAACTCTATGCTTATGTTTCTTATCAAGCTTAGCATCTTCAATAGCAATGACATAACTAATTGACCATCTTCTTTATCTAAAGCTATGACATTAATCAGTAAAAAAACCTAAAAAAAGTCCCTATCTTTTTGCCTGCGACACCTATAAAAGAACATAATAACACTTCATCAAACTTAATGCTAATAAAACCAGAAAAAGAAAACAATGAGCATCTTACAAAGAGTCACAAAAAAGATACACCATGACCGAATCTCATCTGCTCACAGCTCCCATTTTGCTTTTCTGTTCTTCTTCATTTCAATCATTCATGAACAGATTATCACTTAAAAATTCTTCTTCTTTTATGATAAAACTACTACCCTCAAGTGTGTGTATATATGTGTGTTTTTCTTTGTGTGTGACTATTCAACTGCTTGCTTAATGGTGAGCGCAGTATAGAAAAGAATGCTTAATATATTGATCATCAAGTTCTCCAACTAACAATGATTCCAAAGTATCACTTTTTGACCAGGACAATAGAGAAATAATTGATCAAATATATATTAATATACATAGGTAGGCGATTTATAGAAAGTGGTGGTTATTGGGGTTGATATATGTCACTAGATCTTGCACCGTTCATTGCAAAATTTAACCATCATGATTTAAAAATTAGACCTTCTATAACATTATGTTGTCGAACAATTTAACTTTTACGCATAAACACAACCTTGCGAAAGATTTTTTTTTTACTAATTTTGAATTAAGAGTTAGACAACTTCTCTTCAGCTACACAATGTTACTATAGTTTAAGTTGTTGTGCAACATTGTGTTGCCAAGAGTCTTATTTATTTGTTTTTAAAATTTTGACCACAATTGACGTTGTGCAGAAAAGTCTTATTTATTTGTTTTTTAAATTATGACCGTCAAATTTTATAATTAATGGTGTAAGATGTGTTAGTTAGCTAGACCTTATAGTTACCATTTATTATGAGTCGACCCTCATATATATATATATATAGAAAAATTTTCTCCAACGGACCGGAATTGACGAACCCGGAACGAACTGGTTCAAATATATCAATATTGTATCAAATATTGTATCAAATATAGAACTGGGTCAAATATATCAATATTGTATCAAATATATCAATATTTTGATATATTTAATTTTAAAATATATTAATATATATCAAAATATATTGATATATATTGATATATTTTGATATATTTGATTTCATAATATATCAAAATATCACAATTTTGATATATTGTTGGATCAAATATATCAATATGATGTATTTTGATATATTGTTGAATCAAGTATATCAATATTGTATTAACCCGCTCCAGTAACCCGGCGACCCGCGTGTTTTTTTTAAAGTCCGTTGATGGTTCACAGAGAGCAGTTCGCTTTAGAAAGAGACTATATATATATTTATTCTACTTTCAATATCCTATCATTGCATTTGCCATAGGTTAGGAGATGATTGGTTCTAAAAAATTTAAACTAAGAAGACATGATTGGGGAGAAAGATGTTTGACATGATAGAAATGAGATTGTGAAAAATTTGCCAAGACTGCGCGCTGTCCTTTTGTTCATTCCAAGAAAAAGGTGTTGGTTCATCGAAAATTCCATGTTCTTCAACATTTTTTTTATTGTTTTTCTTAGAATTATTAAAGAGATAATCATATCATAATATGTGCACGAATGTTATATTACTATATCAAATACACCGATTCCATTTTTTTATTTATTATCGAGCATATAGCAGACAAGAAAGAATCCACATGTCACGATGATGAAACTTTTGAATAAAGCAATAAAGAATCATTAGGACAGGAACCACAAAAGTAGGGTTTTTTTTTGGGTTAAGAATTATACTCTTATAATTATTCTGCCTATTAAAACTAGTCACAACTGTCCTTTCAGTGGGGCAAAAATTACATAATACTCTTTCCATATTGATTGGTAGGACTATATTTTGTAGGTTTAGCAACACCTTGGTCTGCGAAACCTTTTGCTTTTGATGCAACCTTCGAAATATGGTCATTTGATAACTATAAAACTATATATATATATATATATATATATATATATGTCATTTGTATTAATTTTAGAAAGATCAAATCACACAAAGAAATATATGTTGTTCATTAAAATAATGCATGGATTTCACTTATAGATATATAACTGCAGTTGGCTATAGGTTATTTCCCAATTAATCCATCTCTCGCCATATATGTGGCCGGTGGCGGAACCAGGACAATTTTAGAGGAGGGTAGGGGGGAGGGGGGTGGGAGGGTAGGGGGTAGGGGGGTGGGGGGGGGGGGCGCAAAATACATCATTAAAAAAATTAATTATTGATGCTTGAAGTGCTTCTTTCGAATGTACGACTGAGAGGAGAAAACTGTATCTTGCGACTTTGTATAGTTTGAAAACGTTTCAAAATTTGTTCGTTTTTAATTATTGAAAAAATATCATTCTCAATATAAACTATCAGATTGACATTCATCCACTCGTCTCTCATTTTCACATATTTCTTCTCACATAAAGATATGACTCACCCTACTCTCTTATGAAAGAAGATCATTACATGTGGAAATAATATTTTCCTTAATTAATTAATTTCTTCTATTACATTAAAAAAATTCCTACAAGAACCCCATAACACATATATTGTTTGTGGCGAGACCCTAGCAAAGTGGTTCAATTTTATTTTTTTGATTCTTAGACTTCTTCACAACTACCGTTGGGCACTTAACATGCTTAGAACAATAATCACTCACACTTCCTAGAAGAATCCTGCAATTATATAAAAATATATATTTATTCTTAAACATATGTAATATTAATATAGCCCATTTTTCCATATATATATATATATATATATATATATATATATTTACATTAACTTAGTCATGTCCGGATTATAAATCAGTGGCTTTTTCTGTTTTAGTATATATATATATATCCAAACCCCAAGGACTATTCTTTGGAAAGATATTACGCTACCTAGTCAATGGATTCTTCCTCAAGAGATTCCACAAAAACCAGTTATTAATAATTTGTTGAATTTAGATAATATTAAACAATTTTCTGATGGTACTGTTCGGGTCAGTTTTGAGCGTACCAGAAGACCCTTAATAATAGAAGAATTTACTAATTCTTCAGTTCCTTCTGTTTCAAGAAGAGATAATGAAGTCTTAAGTGATTTTTCTATTCCTGATAATAAAATGAAATGTATTCTTAATCAGGGTCAAACCAGTCATCCTTGTTACATTCCTGCAACCAATGCAGAAGATGATTCTGAGGATGTGTCGCCTACTGTCTCTGTTGGTCCAACCCCTTCTGATTTTGAAGCACCTATTAATCATCAGTTAAGAGTCATAACAAAAGCTGCTAAGTTAGATTGGAATAGTCTGGTAGCAGATTTTAATTTCAAATCTAACCAAGAAAAATGTCATGCTTTTCGTAATATGTATGATAAGCATGACAGAGATAAAATTGTTCATAATTAGAAAAAATATATTAAACTTAATCAAGGGAACCTTACATTTTATGACTGGTATGATAAACATCATTCACAGTGTAAAGTTCTTACTAAAAGTCAGTGGATGAAAGAGGATAAGTCTAAGATTTTAGCATCTCATCCTCCTTTAGAAACTATTCTTTTACAGGTTAAAAACACTTCAGTTGTTGCCAGCCCTTTTAAGGTTGCGGATGGTAAAACTGATGATAAAAAGATTATTGAACAAAACAATTTCACTAACCAGTATTTAGCCACAATTGGTAAACAGCTTGATAAAATTGAAGAAAAGTTTGATAATACTTTAGTTAAAAACCCTGAAAAGAAACTAGATCAACCTTTATTAACTCTCCCTGAAAACAGAGAAGGAAAGGGATTGCCAAATAAAGATTCTGACCTAGTTAAAAGTATTGATAAGTTATTAAAAAAGATTGGTTCAAGCTCAGGAGAAGCCAGTGGTACTGTTGCTATCATTGACCAGGTTGAAGAATCTGACAATGAAAACATTAGTCAATCAGAAGTTAGTTCTGAAGTTGCTTCTATCCCTGATCTTGCTGAACAGTTAAACAAGCTAACTTTAAATAACACTAGTATAACAAAAAATTGGTATTCTAGACCCACTCCCCCTGATCTTCAGTATGAGGAGAAAAATCTAGATAATCAATTTTCTGTTTCGTCTAATAAAATTTATGAATGGAATATTGATGGTTTTCGTGAGCATCAGATTCTCACTAAAATGAACCATTTGTCTATGGTTGCCAATAGTTATATTACAGCTTTCAGCAGTCTTACTCAGCCTGAAATAGTTGAAATATTAACTAATGGTTTCACTGGTGTACTTCGTTCTTGGTGGGAAAAACACCTTGACGAAGATGCAAGGAATTCTATTATCTATGCTCGCCAGTTAGATGACAATGGTCAACCTATCTTCCGTGAAGATATAGGTTTCGGTATTCCTGATGATATTAACACTTTGATTTTTACTATAATAAAATATTTTATTGGAACTCCTAGTAATATCACTGAGAGGATTTATGACCAGTTAAGTAATCTCACTTATCCTACCTTAAGTGACTTTAGGTGGTACAAAGATGTTTTTATTTCTCGAGTTATGATGCGCAAGTGATAGTAATAAACCTTTTTGGAAGGAAAAATTTGTTAATAATCTTCCTAGCTTGTTTGCTCACAAGGTTATAGAAGAACTCAGTAAGACTCTTGGATATATCGATTATGATAACCTGACATATGGTGACATAATTAGTTATATTCAAAAGATTGGTTTAAAAATGTGCATTGATTTTAAGATTGCTAAACAGGCTGCTAAGGATTAAAAAAAAGGCTAAGTATGAGCTTGGTACTTTTTGTGAACAATATGGTTTACCTCTTATTGCTCCCTCTCGTAGAAAGCATAGGAAAACCCAGATTGAAAAACACAAAAAGAGAAAGCATCATAAGAAGCGGTCTAATAGTCAATCAAAAAATCAAGATAGTTATTATGAAAAACCCAAGTCACGAAAGAAAACTCATAATAAAAAGTCTTCTTCGAAGTCACAGGATAAGAGTAAAATTACCTATTATAATTGTGGTAAAAAGGGTCATTACAAGAGTGAGTGTAAGTTAAAACAGAAATTGAGTTAGTTAAATATTTCTGCTGAAGACACTGATAAGATTTTAGAGTTAATAAGAATTCAGACGGATGATGAAAATGATCACTCTGATATTCTTTATTCCTCTGGTAATGAAGAAAATAGTCAAACTCCTAGTGATGATAATGAAGTCACCCTTTGTACTGATAATTGTAGGTCTGATTGTTGTAAGACTACTAACGTACTTAGCAAAGAGGATCAAGAAAGCTATTTGTTAATTGAGTTAATTAGTAAACTTACTGACGAAGATCTAAAATTACAGTATATGAAACAGTTAAAAGATTTATTTTCTAAAAACAATTCGGGAAAGGGTAAGGTAATTAGAGGTAAAGAAAAACCTGTAATTAGTCTTAATAAAACCCTTGAGAGATTTAAGACTATTGAGAGGGAAATCACCCTCCCAGAGTTGAATCAAGAAGTCAATAAGCTTAAGAAAGAAATTTCTGGTCTTAAGACTGAAATTTTAGACTTAAGAAAAGATATGACTACTTTGGCTTCTAAAGGTTCAGAATTTCATATTTCTGATTCCTCAGATAATGAAGATCAACCTGAATCTTTCGGAGTCAAAGATGATGAGTCTCTCCTAATGGTTCAAGGTAATTCATTTAAAAGATTAAAAGATATAACCATTCAAAAATGGTATATAATGGTTCGCTTAATGGTTGATGGAACTTTTGCAATACAGCTTCCTGCCCTTGTGGATACAGGTGCTGATCTCAATTGCATTCAGGAAGGATTAATTCCTACCAAGTTCTATGTTAAAACTAGTGAACGTCTTAATTCTGCTAATGGTAGTAGCATGGAAATAAAATATAAACTGCCTAAAGTTCATATTTGCCAAGATAATATGTGTTTTAAAACTTCTTTTGTTTTAATTCGCAACTTGACAGATAAGATAATTTTGGGACTCCCTTTTATATATTTATTGTATCCATTTACTACTAGTAACAATGGTTTAACAACTGAGCACTTAGACCAGAAAGTGATTTTTGATTTCATCACTCAGCCTAAGGAAAGAGACTTGAAATTCATTCAAGATGAGTCTATTTCAAAGTCCTTGAATTTGTTAAACTGTAAAACTTCTCAGTTAAAATTCTTAAAACAAGAAATCAAATATAAGCAAGTTGAAGATCTTCTCCTTCTTGATAGAATTCAAGATAAGATTGAAGAACTTCGATTGTTTATGGTAAAAAATTTATGTGCTGATTCTCCTAATGCCTTTTGGCGTAGAAGGAAACATGTGGTTAGACTACCTTATGCTAAGGAATTCAAGGAACAATTGATTCCTACTAAGGCTAGGCCTATCCAAATGAGTCATCAGCAAATGGAACTTTGCAAACAAGAGATTAATGACTTGCTTGCAAAGGGGTTAATAAAACATAGTAAATCGCCTTGGTCTTGCCCAGCCTTTTATGTTAATAATGAAGCTGAGAAAGAGAGAGGTGTTCCTCGCCTAGTTATCAATTACAAGCCTTTTAATAAGGTTCTAGAATGGATTAGGTATCCTCTACCCAATAAAGAAGACCTTCTTAGTCGGCTTAGTAATGCTACCATCTTTAGTAAATTTGACCTTAAGTCGGGTTTCTGGCAAGTCAGTATTCATCCTAGTGATAGATATAAAACTACCTTCACCACCCCCTTCGGTCACTATGAATGGGTTGTTCAAGCATTTGGCTTGAAGAACGCTCCCAGTGAATTTCAAAATATTCTCAATGAAATTTTGAATCCTTTCAGCCATTTTATCATTGTGTATATTGACGATATTCTGGTTTTCTCCAAGTCTATTGATGAACATTTTAAACACTTGAATTCGTTCTTCAAAGCTATTAAAGTCAATGGTTTGGTCCTTTCTCCTACTAAATGTAGTCTGTTCCAAACTAGAGTCAAATTCCTAGGTCATGATATTTATCGTGGTCTAGTCCGCCCAATTCAACGAGTTATCCAATTCGCTAACAGATTTCCTAATAAAATCATCGATAAAACTCAACTCCAGCGATTTTTAGGATCTCTTAATTACGTTGGCAAGTTTTATCAAAACTTAAGAAAAATCTGTAAACCGTTGTTCCTTCGTTTACAGAAAAATCCTTCTCCTTGGACTGATGAGCATACTGCAATCGTCCAATAAGTCAAAAAATATGTTAAGGTTTTGCCCTGCATTAGCATATCTAATGAATCTGTTTTCAAAATTGTTGAAACTGACGCCTCCGATATTGGCTTCGGTGGTATTCTGAAGCAAAAATTAACTCCTGCTTCTTCCGAGCAAATTGTTCGATTTCACTCTGGCGCGTGGAATCAAGCTCAATTAAACTATAGTACAATTAAAAAAGAATTTTTAGCATTAGTTTTATGTATTAGTAAATTTTAAAATGATTTATTAAATCAATGATTTTTGGTTCGTATTGATTGTAAGTCAGCAAAATATATTTTAGAAAAAGATGTTAAAAATATTGCTGCCAAACATATTTTTGCCCGTTAGCAATCTATTTTAAGCATTTTTGATTTTGATATTGATTATATTAAAGGTAGTGATAATTCTGTTCCCGATTTTCTTACGAGAGAATTTATTAATTCAGGTACCCCTCCAAATCAAAATGAGTGTGAGAGGATCCAGCAGGAATGTTAGGCCTCCTGGCCCTCCAGGCCCAGGCCCGCCTAGTCAAAAGCCCTTGGGAGCAGTTATCCCACTCCCAGTTACCCCTCTTACTGTAGTTAATAGATTTACTCCTCTTATTGCTGGTTCAAAGCCCTATAGTTCGATTTTGGCCCAACCCCCTCAAATGGTTGACCCATTTGCTTCTTCTTCTAGTAACCCTTCTTCTAGTCAACGTACTTTTTCAAAGTATGTTCCTGTTTATTCCACCAATTTATTTTATATTGAGAGACATATGAAATCAATTGATGATCCAGTTAAATTGGCCGCTCAGTTTTTCCCAACTAGTTGGCATTTTATTCCTTTGGCTCCTTATAAATCTCTTATGTATTATAAGGATGTCTGTAAGACCCCAACTTTTATGAATAAAGATTTAATTTTCTTTATTTATTATTTCGAAATAGTAAGGTGTTGATTGATAAATGTGAAAGTTATGGGTGAAATGTGCAAATATTTTAAAATGAGCAAGTGGTTATAAAATATTCTGATTGTCGGGGAATATTCGTTTGGTCGTGGAATATTCTTGTTGTCGGGGAATATTCGTACGACAGGCGCAGCTATTTGTGGGCCCCACAACGGAATAACTGTCTGATATAGAAAGCGACAGAAATAACCTTTTTATAAAATAACGGCGTAGTTGTTACCGTTAGTACTGTGGAAATACCCGGTGGTTAAAATACAGTGATACGCGGTGTTGCACAGTAGCACACGGTATTGCACAGTATTTCGAATTATTGAGTCTTATGTGAGAAGGCACTTACTCAATTATTGTTACAGTAATTACTGTTTAATATTTTATATTATTGACTCAATAATTGCTACGTTGATATTTTATATTATTGACTCAATAATTGTTACATTGATATTTTATTGACTCAATAATTGCTACGTTGCTATTTTATATGATTGATTCAATAATGGCTACAGTTGATATTTTGTATTATTGATTCAATAATTGTCATTGCACAGTATTTCACATTATCAACTCAATAATTCATATTATTTGAATAATATTATTAGATAGCATTATTGACAATGTCTAAGGAAGTTCTGTCTAGGAGGGGTTATTTAATTGCGCACCAGTAAGGAGAAGTCCTTATCGGAAGGCCCCCTCTTTCCTGGGAACGACCTGGTTGTCAATATTGTAGTTCTGTAATATTATTTGTGAATAATTAATTATTGATTTATATGATAAGAAAATATTTATTTTGTGGTTATTAAAGAAGGAATTAACGCTGATGAGTTTTTATCAATATTTTGGGTGTGAAAAATCATCCGTTTGTGGATTTCGGATAATTTATGTTTGGAATTTGGAAAAACTTCCTTCTACAAAGTTGTAGAGAATTAAATTTCCTATAGAAGGACATAGAATTTGTATTTTTCTGACAAAGGGGCTATTTATTATGAATTATTGAAGTTTCAGAAAATAAATATTTTTTTAATGGGTGGGCCCCACTTTTGTTGAAAATCTGATTTTTGGGAGCAGCCGGCGGCTAGAGAATTTTTTTTAAAAATAATATTATTTTATTAATTTAGTCTCCTTCGGCATCCTAAACTTTTCCTATAAATAAGGTGCATAGGTTAGAATTAAAAATCACACCAGAATCAGAAGTTTTCTCTCTCTATAATATCGAGCGTATTTTTGTGAGTATTTCAATACTTTGAGTGTTGCTATTCAGTGCAAGTTTTCTTCGGTATTATATCCGATATTTCAGCCAGAAGTGTTATTCTTTTGAGGTAAGGGTTGTTATTTTCTTTCGTAAATGATGTTATTCTTTTCAATATCATTATACCAAAATATTGGCATGGATTTTATTATGAAATTTTTACTTTTTTCGTCGGGATTACTATTTACGTATACGGCACTATTCACGGAAAAATTAAAATTTCTTCTATTTCTCCAAATTGTCTATTATAGTTACTATCTTTGATTGTATCCAAGTTTTGAGCCTTATTCTTGAATTTTGGAGTATTATTATGAAGTATTTTTAAATTTGGATAAACTAAAATGCGAATCCTTAATCTTTGTCTTTTATCTCATTGGATTCGTTCTTTGAAATGTTTTTCCATCATCCTCAGTCCTAAAAGGTGATGTAACTGAATATCTTTGGCCTGTAGAGCAAAGATGAATGATTATGTGATGTATATCTTTGGCCTGTAGTGCAAAGATGACAGGTGTTGAGATGAACATGACCACTGATGATACAAATGAATATCTTTGGCCTGTAGTGCAAAGATGAATATTTGATTCGAGATGTATATTGATTGATGTTACAGGGATAAAATATTGATGATGGACTTTTAAATCATAGAAGATAGTAGACTTCATTCTCTGCTTAACTCTTCTAATGAATTGTTATTTCCGCTGCGAATATTGATCTAAAGTTGGTTGTCCATTATATTTTATCTGATTTGTTGAAGACTAACGATAATTTATTTTCCATTATCTTAGTCATAATATTCTTTACTGAACTAGTTGAGCTCACCCTTTTCATCTGTTGTCCTCTTCAGAAAATGAGTACGTTGCGGGAACTAGTCGGGGGACAGAGTGATGGTCCGAGTTAGAGCAGTAGTAGTCCTCGCTATTTTTTTAAATAGTGGGATAATAATTATAATGAGGACTTAGTTGAATATTAATATTTTCTACATGTTTGTATTGACACTCACAGTTGTGTGGTCGTATTTTGCCCAACCGTATGATATAAAGTTTGTATTTGAATTCTGTACCATGTATTTGGCAACTCAGAATGGGTTGGGTTGACTGGACTTATTCTGGGGGCGTCACAATGTCCTTCTTCAAACACAGTCAATCCTCATTAAACCTATTTATGATAGAAATGATTCTTCAAAAATCATCTATCATTCTCTTTATATTAAACGGATTATCTCCATGTCTGACTAGGGGTAATCATTCTTTCGATTTACGACAGTTAAATGATCATGATAGCCAGTTATGCTATTATGATTATATGGAAGCCTGGAACAGAGTCTTTCTGTTTCAAACTCCATCTTTTAGTCATTCGTGGTTCATAAAATTTGACCACAAGTTCAAAAGTTAAATTCCTCATTGGTTCGTTTTGTGGTGGGAAAGATTTGGTCTCATCTATAAAATCCTTCCAATTCAGCTTCAGTCAGTTTTGAATGTTTTTAGTTGCCGAGCTCCTTCTATTCCAGCTAATTGCTGTGTTCCAGTTACCCTTTATTTCGTCAGTAAATATAAAATTCCATGGATTCTCAAATGGAACTATGGGTTTTATTCTCCCGTTGTTGACGTTGCTCTTGGATCCAAAAAGGATGTTTCTCGCTCTAACTCTAGTCAATTGACTTATGTTACCCGAGAATTTTCAGTTAAATGGTGGGATAAGTTTGATCCTTATCGCATCGTTGGTCAAGTCCAGAAGAAATTTCCCAATCCTTCTCCTATTGATTCGGTTCCTCCTCCAAAGGAATCTTCTTCCAGTAAATCAAAATCCAAAAAATCTTCCCATTCAAAGTTAGATTTTGCGGATATTGATCATTGTTCAAATTCTGAGTTAAAATAGTTATCTCGTCTTATTCAAAGTGAATGGATAAACTCAGTGAGGACTCAGTTCCCTCAGTCTGTTCATCTTCTTCGTCGAAGTCCAGTCATTCTAGCCCTAATGATCCGTATGGAAGCATCTCTCTTCAAGATGCTCAGGATCCTTTTGCTTAGGATGCCTTAGTTACTATGGCAGCCAAATGCTGTCGTTTTGATGCAAGATGCTCATGCCCCAGCAGCCCGTGCTCCTTTTCAAAAGTAGCCGAAAGCAGATGTTGAGTCAGTTTGTCGTTTTGTTGAGTCATTAGTATTTGTCGGCCATCTGTGGTCATTTAGTCAAAAGTTGTAATCAATTTGTTTAAAAGTGTAATAACGCGTCTGTAATAGTCAAAAGTTGTAATAATGCTTTCATCTTTTGATAAAGCATTACTGTTGTTCAATAGTTAAAGATGTATTGTAATTATTGAGTTGTAATCATTCGCATTCTCTCATTCCTATATAAGAGAGGCTCAGTCATTTGTATTAGGCAGGATTTAGATATCCATTAAAGTGTTTGAGAAGACTCAGATTCCTATCTGACTAATCTTCAACCCTCTTACCTTCTATCTTAGTTATGCTAGGTTTCTATAATCGAGTCTGTTTGTAAGTAACCTCAAGTTATCTGTTTGTAATTATTTCTTTATTCAATAAAAGTCTATTTTATTTAAAACTCTTGTTTATACATATGAACTGCTGTTATCATTTCTTATAGTTTTACTATAGTTGTGATTCAGTTTTGTATGCGCCACTCTCTTATCTTCCTTATCCGCCTTTTGCTCATATATATATATATATATATATATATATATATATATATATATATATATATATATTCTATTAACTCTGTTAGTCTGGATTGCTAATCTGTAGCTTTTCTCGCTTTAATATATATATATATAATTATATATATATACTTATACTAACTCATTTGGCCTAGATTGCTAATCTGTGGCCTTTTCAGCTTCAATATATATAAGCATATATATATTTACATTGATTAGTCACACCTGGATTGTAAATCCGTGACTCTTTTCAGCTTTAATGTATATATATATATATATATATAAGTACATATATATATATATATATATATATATATTATTTATTCAAATGTGATTAAATATCAGTTTTAACTGTTCATTTGATACAACTCTGTACTGATATAAAGTTTGTGGTTTAGATTTATCTAAATCTAGCCATATCTAATTTTCAATTGGTTCAAAAGCTGTATAGCGTGAACCGTTAAGTTAGAATGGCTAAGATTTATTTAAATCTAGTTTTTTTTCTAGTTTTGTAAATATTAAAGCAACTACACGACCCTAGATCCGTATCTAGAGGGAACGGGAAGCTTTGGTTACGCGCATTCAAGGATTTAACTGATGAATCCTTTGTTTTGCGATGTCTAGATATTAATTTGCCTTTTATTTCAATATATCTGCTGCGCAAGCTTTTTTGATAATATTGTGTGAGCCTAAGAATCATGGGATCTACGATTAATCACATGGATCTAGATTCGATTCCCAAGATGGACGAATTTAAACTGTAAATACAGCATGCTTGTCTTTTCGTAAATGTAAATCAGAGGGAGCTTAAAACGGCTATCCGAATTTAAGGTCTCAACATAGTAAATTATGGTTTGTGGTGCTTGGGTCACTTCGATGGCTTTCATGCCCATAAGGAGCCCGACACTTGTATATATATTATTTGGTCAAGGATGCTTCGCATCCCGACAATAAAATCAAAATCAGCCGAATGCAAAATAAAATGGAAGTATCAAAAGTCTTCAATTCTTATGTTAGCGAAAGGGTTTGAAAACCACCTTCCAAAACATCACTTTCATATCATGTCTAAAACTGGACTTTTCAAATAAATCAAACCCTTCGTATATAGGTCCAACGAAGCACAACACTACTTCCAAATAAAGCACTTAGGCCCAATTACTGCAAACACACACACATTGCAAATAAATTAGGAAAATTGAAAAGACGCGGTAACCGTATTTCACGGAAGTCGGGGGGGTGCCTAACACCTTTCCCCCCGCTTAGTCAAGCCCCCAAACTCTATGAATCTCGTTTTCAAGGCCAAGTTAAATAGAATCTAGTAATTGGGACTACTTGCAAAACTTTTCAAATAAAACTCGGTTGAGTTGGTACAACCATTTCAAACATACCAACTGACGACTCTGTAAAATCAATTAACTTTTCAAATCGTCGACATTATATGTCGGTCTTTTCCTAAAAATTCACCCTTCAGATCAAACAAATCAAATAAAGGGCATCAAGGGATAGAAACATACATAAGAAAAGGGATAGCCAAAGATTTTTTCCCGATGTCGACAGGTGGTGACTCTGCTTGGGACAGTAAAGGGTTTAAGCCGCATTTCAATCTTATCAAAAATTTCCTTTTTATCTGCATGTTTGTGGATGTTGTGTTTACATTAAATGGATGTAAATAAATATTTTACTGCTTAAGTATTAGTGCTTCGCACAAATGTTATCATTTCATACGGTGAGACACGTTGTGTATGAATGTATGTTGTATGATTCCTCCACTAGGAAGCGAACCCGTCATTTGATTACTGGACTCAAAGGAGACTACTCCGTGCGAGGCTTAGAAAAGACGCCACTCAGATCCGCTACGTACAATTAAAAGATCAGATTAATTTCCCATCTAGTAAATTGCGATGATCTGGGGACCTTCATGCCGAAAAGTCGCGAGAGTAGCCTAAGATAGGTCAGCCTCTGATAAACCAAATTCGAAAGGGAGTCTCTTCATGCCTTCCCCGTTCAAATTTAATGAAAATTCAATGTAAATTTTAAATTCCATGTAATTATCAAATAAATGTAAATATACATTCCTTTTCCTGTCAATTTTATTAAATCCTGACATCCTATCCTTTCATCAAAACAACTGACCATTGTTTTACAAGAAAAGATTAAAAAAAACTTCAAAAAAAATGACGCATTACATAGCATGCATCCTGTTAATATATATATCAAAATTAACATACCTACTTTTATTGTAAGAAAAAATTGGTCCCGTTACCAGATCAAAGTCTAAAAAGGCACTAAGCCCATCTCCATGTATGACTTAAAAAAATGACGCATGTCTCTTGGGAAGAGTTCGAAGGACTAAAAAACTAGATAGCTGAATTGGTTGTTTTCCTTAAGGAGCAAAGAAAAAATATTCAGGGTAAAAAACCAAATAGCTGAATTGGCTGTTTTAAAAAATGAAAATTTTTCCAAATTTTTTCCTAAAAATAATAATTATTTTTGAAAATTTTTAATTTATTTTTTTAAAAAAATTGAATCATTTTTTTATTTATCTTTTACTATTTTTTGTATTTTAATTCTATTTTTAGTTTTTGTTTTTAAAAATTCTAATATTAAGAATACATATAATAATGGTAAAGATATTAAAAAAAATATGAAAATAAATTTTTACATAAAAAATAAAAAAAAATCTATTTTTTTTAAAATAAAGTTTTATTTTCTTATTTAATTTTTTTGAATCTATATTTTATGAAGCTTTACTCATTTGTGAAAACATAAAATTTCTAATATTTTTCCTTAAAGTAATAATTATTTTTATATTTATTTCAAATATAAAAAATAATTTTTATTTTAAAAATAATATTTTATTTTAAAATATAAAAAATAATTTTTATTTTAAAAATAATATTTTATTTTAAAATATTAAAAATAATTTTTACTTTAAAAATAATATTTTATTTGAAACTATTAAAAATTATTATTATTTTCAAATTATTTTAAAAAAATATTTTATTTTAAAAAATTAAATATAATTATTATTTTAAAATATTAAAAATAAAAATTATCTTTAAAAAAAATTATTTTAAAATATTAAATATAAAATATTATTTTAAAAAATAATATTTAATTTTAAAATATTAAAAATAATTATTTTAAAATATTAAAAATATATTTTATTTTAAATTTATTAATTTATTTTAAAATATTACATATAATTAGTAAATTAAAATTATTTTAAATATAACATTTTATTTTAAAATTTAAAAATATTTATTTTATTTTAAAATATTAAAAATTGGGGTTGAGTCAAACTGGGTCCGGGTTGGGTCAAAATGGGTTGGGTTGGGGTCAAATCGGAAAGGAGGAACAGAAACGCCAAAAAATGCTACTTTAAGGACCTAACTGACGAAAAACTGAATTTTTGGGACAACTTTGAATGTGAATGACAACTTGGAGGGGTAGAAGTATCATTCAGCCTATCCAAATTGGTAATAACAATTTCAAGAATTAAATTGTACACTTTGGAGGGTAGCAACAAAACTTGTTCAATCACTTGAATAATTTTGCTACCATTAATGAGCATTGCTTAATCTTCCAATGTGTGCTAATAAGTTCATAACTAATCACTAAATTAGTAAATTACTTGATTTCATAATGTCAAATAGTATCCTTTTCGACCAAACCCTACTTCTACCTCCCCCCGTTCTACCATCTGAGTAATGTTGGGTAACTAGACGGACACTGTTTAGTTTATATTGACAAAGTTTTAGAGTTATACAATATAATTTTGTAAAATTTGTCTAAATAAGTAAGACAACTTCTATCTAATTACCTACCATTTTTCAAAAGGCTAAATACACTTCTGTTATATAAAGTATCATCGAATTCATAATTTGATCCCTAAAATAATTGGGCTTACAAATTAATACATAAAGTTTCAAATTTGATCCAATGTACGGAACCTATTATATCATATATTTGATACAATGAATAGATCTAAAATACGGAACCTATTATATCACAAATCTATGTAGAAATTATAATTAAAATTAAAGTAGAAGTCAATCTCTTGTAAATTCAGCACAAACCAGTACAAATCAAAATAACAAAAAAAATACCAATCAGTAACTGTTGGGGCGTAATTATTTGGATCGAAATTATATGGTGGGCCAAAGTCCACGTGGATGTATTTAACTCTATGTAAGAATTTGTTTGGGCAATTGAGTATTTTAAGGAATCAAGGATTCCTAATTGCATTTAATTTCCAACTCCTAAAGAAAGTGTCAGGATGTAATCTGACTTCCTTTCTTAAAGGAGATTCTGTTCGATCCCATTAAGAAATCATACCTAATGAGGAATCTTATTTCTATACGAGGAAGGAGGTGTAATCACTATAAGTTCAAGGCTATACCCTAATTCTCAGATACATAAACAATTCATTATTACAACACTATTGCATAAGCCTCCATTGTTAAGCCTTATTCAGCTTGTGCTTATTCTCACACCGGAGCTATCCCCCGTGGGCCCAATCTGTCAAGATTCACGTGTAACCTCATTTTTGTACAGGATTAAACTCGTTTTTGGTGATTGAGTCACGTGGACGAATCTTAGCATTAACATTGGCGCTAGAAGGAGGGATACTATTGCTACGTAACTTTCAATCACGAAGGAGTTTTTGTTTGGTGTTATGGCGACAAGTATGACAGTTACTGGTCAAGGAAAGTCAACGACTTATCTATCTGCCCAGCCAAAAGGATCGATCAAGGATAGGTTGGGTTCGTCCAAGCATCCAGGACAAGCTCAGGCCCCATAGTCAGTCAGTCAGACAAAAAGATACTTATGGTGGGGACGCCAAGCGTCATTTATTTTCAACGACTCGG
The DNA here is from genome assembly GCA_020205555.1 of Panax stipuleanatus. Lineage (NCBI taxonomy): Eukaryota > Viridiplantae > Streptophyta > Magnoliopsida > Apiales > Araliaceae > Panax > Panax stipuleanatus. The sequence continues at coordinate 95,165,743 of CM035123.1, read as the reverse complement.
AAGGAGACAAAAACCTAATGAACGTGTCGAGGATAACTCGTCCCGTACACACTCTCAAGGAGATCAGAATTCTGGGCAAGAGGACCGGGATGAGAGGAGGACTATTTTGGCAAAAAAGGTTCGAGAGGCAAACGATGCAGTGAAGGTCTTACTTCTCAAACAAAAAGAATGGGATGCTCACTTAGCTCTTTTGGATGGTGGGGATGGTGCTTCCAGCCATAGCCGAAGGCGGGAGCGTTCGGACACACCATCCAGACGACTCTCAGCGTATCAGGAGCATGTTTCGAAGTTGCTCTCGGGAAAGGAATAGGCACCGAAGCTGCTCTCAAGAAAGAAGCAGGTATCGAAGTCGCTCAAATGAGAAGAATAGGCCTCAGGGCCATTCACAGGAGAGGAGCAAGCATCGAAGTCGCTCCCAGAAAGAAAGTTCTGAAGGCAGAGGAAAAACAGACCGAAGAAGGTGAGTCGACTCTCCAGAACACAGAAGTCAGGACAGGCGAGAGTCGACCCCTAAAAAAGATGACGTTAAGGCATTGGCTTCGAAAGCCAACTAGATCTGGAACGAAACGTTAGTCGAGGGAAACAAAGAGAAGGTAAATACGATCAAATCATCATCACCATTTTCTCCAGAAATAGATTGAGAACGAGCTGATCCCAATAAGAAGGCACCGCATATAGAGAGTTATGACGGTTCGGGTGTTCCCTATGAGCACAGTCAGGCTTACGACCAGGCGGATGAGCTACTATAACTATTCTGATTCTGCCAAGTGTCAGATGTTCATGACGAATCTGAAGCAGGACGCTCGGCAGTGGATGATATCGTTAGCCCCGAACTCTGTTTCATTCGTGGAAAGAACTTTGTGATAAGTTTCGCATCGAATTCGGGAGAAACAAGGGGAGAGGAAAGCCAACCGCGTCCTTGACTCAAACTAGGCATTACTCCAACTAGACTTTCATCAATTCGTCAAGAGGTTCCAGGAGGCAGTCGGGCAAGTTGCAGATTTGAATGATCTTCAGGCCCTTGGTCTGTTTCAGAATGGTTTAGGCATCATGAAATCGAAGAAGCTGGTTAAAGATCTGATGTTCAACCACCCAAAATACTTAGCTGAAGCATTTGACAGGGTCGAAGGCTTCATTGTGGTAGAAGAGGCAATGAGAAATTTGAAACCTAGCACAACAGAGAAACCGAAGGAGAAAGAGAAGAACAACTTCTCCAAAAATGGCAATAGTAACAGATCGGACGAGCAGTAGAAAAGGTATAACAATAATAACAGTGGTTCGGGAGGAGGACGACCGCCTTTCCCGAATCAAAGGCTTAACAAAATCTATACCCCCCTCAACGCTGACCAGGCCACTATTTTGGAACAGATAAGGGACAAACCATACTTTGAGCTGACCAAGCATAATACAAAGTCAAGCGGGGAAATTAGAATAAGTATTATGACTATTATGGGTCGGCTAGGCACTCTACCAAATATTACTGGGGTCTGAAGGATCTGATCGAGAAGAATGTCCAAAGTGGAGAGCTAGTCCAGTATGTAGCTGGCCGTGACGCTTCAGGTGCAAAGTAGATAAACACTACCCCATTAAAAAACCCAACTACCCAACCCCAGTAATAGGGTCAAACCCAAGAAGCGCACCGGGTGGTGGATGTGATCACGGGCGGGTCGATCGAAAAAGTTACAGGGAAGAAAAGATGTGGTTTATTGGATGTTATGGTCTTTGTGTCTGATCAACCAGTTAGGCAAGAAAGACAGTTCCCACGAATAGTTATATCTTTTACAAACGAAGATTACCCTTCGGAGCCGATCGATCCACATGATGGGGCCTTGATTATCACCGCTGCAAGTTGGCTCGGTAGATATTGAGGATGATGATCGATAATGGCTTATTCTGTATACCCATGATTATCAAAGAATGGACCTAGAAGGAAGAAAGATGGAGATTGGGCAGAAGCCTCCCCTATACGACTTCAACAACGATCTAGTGAGGGTTGCAAGAACAATTGAGTTGTCGGTAGTATTCGGGACGGCTCCTCAACACGTTGAAATAATATAGCAAGTTTTTTGGTACACGTGGACTCATCTTACAACGTCATCCTCGGGAGGCCGACCTTAACAGTGTTGCAAGCAGTCACTTCCATTCCACACTTTAAATTTAAATTCCCAACACCGAATGGAGTAGGAGAGGTGGCATGGGACCTCGATTTAGCAACGAGATGTTACATGAATACACTGATCTCTTCATGGGTGAGGGCCAACAAACATAAGCAGACAATGGCGATAGAGATCGAGCCATTTACTGAAGGACAAGTACGGAACCTCTCACCATGCCATGCCGAAGAGACAGAGGATGTTGAGCTGATATCAGGGAAGAAAAATAAAACAATTAAGATCAGGTTGGGGTTGCAGGAACCATTTTGGACGAGTTTAATAGAACTGCTTCAGATCTATGCAGACATATTTGCTTGGGTCCCTAGAGACATGCCTAGGGTTGAAGAGAAGGCTGTTGTTCACAGGTTGAAAGTGGACCCTTTAAAAAAATTGGTCGGATAGAGGAGGAGGATCTTTGCCCTAGAAAGAAGAAAGATTATTAATGAAGAGATAGCGAAACTATTAGCTGCAAACTTTATCTTCGAAATTGATTATCCGGAGTGGTTGGCAAATGTCGTGATGCTACAGAAACAGAACGGGAAGTGGTGGGATTACATTGACTATACAGACTTAAATAAGGTGTGCCCGAAAGACTTCTACCTTCTCCCACACATCGATCAGTTCATCGATACTACTTCGAGATACGCTCTTATCAATTTTATGGATGCATTTTTAGGATATCATCAAATCTGGATGCATAAGAAGAATATCCTGAAGACGACCTTCATCACGCATCGGACCATCTATGCATATAAGAAGATGACGTTTGTATTAAGACATGTCATGAGTCCTATGTTAAGTAGAATAGTTAGTAGAATAGTTATCTGATCATTCAGTTATTCCTTATCATAACAACATTCATGAGTCCTATGTTAAATATAATAGTTTGTAGAATAGATTGTGTTTATTAGTACTTAAGTGGTATGGCTCTTAGTTATCATGTTGATCAAGGACTTTTGTACTATAAGAAACTCTATGTAATCACTATGAAGATCTAGGAAAATAATATAATTTTAGCATAAATCTTCTCATGGTATCAAAGCTTTGTGGTTCTTAATAAATCACCAACGTCGATTACGTTAAATATATATATATATATATATATATATATATAATGGCAAGACTATCTCTCACCGCATCGCAACTTCACCAATTGATTGCAATATGTGTAAAACTCAAACCGTCAAACTACTTGATTTGGAGAGCACAAATGCAGCAGTTGATCCAGGCCTTGAAAGTGACTAATCTTCTTGAGAATGATCCATTAGTGGCCAAGTTACATACAACAGATGAAAAAGAAGCAAAAAATCCTAGTTTTGCAGAGTGGCAAGATAGAGATGCATTACTGCGGAGTTGGTTATCGGGAACATTGAGTGAGGAATGCATGTACTTGATCATTGGTTGTGACACGGTAAAGGTTATATATCTTTGTTTGGAGGAGAATTATCTACAACCTACAAAGGATTGAGAGTTTCAATTGAAAGAAGAACTACAAAATATTAAGCTGGAAGGGAAAATAGTTGATCAGTACATAAAGGAATTCAAAGGAATTCGTGATGGTCTTGCAGCAATTAGCAAACCTATTGATGAGGATACTAAGGTGATAACATTTATGAAAGGATTGGGCCATAAATATCAAACCTTGAGGACAGTTATGCTCAGCAAGCCACCATATCCCACCCTACCACAATTTATTAATTCATTGCGGTCATTTGACATAAGGGAAAGAGGAATCTAAATCACTAGCTATGACACAGCCACAGGTGGACTACAACATGGCATTTACGGCGCAGAGAAACTACAATGGTGGTGGCTTTAGAGGGAATTCAACTCCACAACATGATTATAACACAGTGTTTACGGCATAGAGAAACTACAACAGTGGTGGATTTAGAGGAAATTCAAATCATGGACGAAATTATTCACAAAGAGGAAGAGGTAATTTTTACAATAACATTCAGTCTCAATTTCACAATGGTTTTAATTCTAGAGGTCGTGGGTTTAGACCTACAGGTCAAAAATCACTTAGGCCTTTTAATGGATTCAATAGTGGCAATCAAAATTTCATGTGTCCAAATCAAAATAGTCAGAGGCCACAGGCTAATCAAAATGCAGAATGTCATATTTGTGGTAGAAATAATCATACTGCTCTTACTTGTTTCTACCGTTGGGATTTCTCTTATCAAGCTTCTGAGAATATCCCACAAGCCTTGGCAGCACAAACAGGTTCCTATGTGAATGATAATAATCTCTATTTGGATTCGGGTGCTACCAATCATATGCTTCAAAATTCAGGTCAGCTTTCAATTTCAACTCCATATTATGGTTTAGATAAAATTCAAGTAGGTAATGGGTCTTTGCTTGGTATTTCACATACTGGAGAAACAAATCTGACATCAAATTTAAAATTAAAAGAGGTGCTAGTTGTTCCTAAATTGACAAAGAATTTTAATTCTGTGAGTCATCTTGCAAAAGACAATCACTGTTATTTAGAATTTACTGATACGAATTTTCTTGTTAAGGATCAGATGACCCACAAAGTGCTAGCAAAGGGGAGCAGGCAGAATAATTTGTATACCCTAGATTGCAAGCTTGAAGCTTTGACGACAGCTAGAACTTCAAAAGGTTCTTCGGACATATGGCATCAAAGATTAGGACATCCCAATGTTAAGAAGTTGAAGTTTTTAAGTTCTTTGAATAAAATAGACATTAGTTGTTGGAATAAATCACCAGTTGTGTGTGTTAGTTGTCAGTTGGGTAAAAGATGCAAATTACCTTTTGAATTAAAGGACATACTATCTGTTGAACCTATTTCAGTTATTCATTGTGATTTATGGGGTCCAGCTCATATTTTATCTTCTTAGTTGATGAAGTACTATGTTATATTTATTGATAAATGTACAAGGTTCACATGGTTTTATCCTTTGAAGCATAAATCAAATTTCTATACTGTGTTTATTAAATTTCAAAACATGGTAGAGAAACAATTTTCAAAATCAATCAAGGTGTTTCAATGTGATGGTGGTGGTGAATTTAATAAATTGGATTTTCTAAATTATTTGAGCAAATTTAGAATTGTAAGGCACATATCTTGTCTTCGCACTCCTGAGCAGAATGGGATAGTAGAAAGGAAGCAAAGACACATAGTGGAAACAGGCTTAACATTACTCTTTCATAGCAAATTGCCATTCTTCTTGTGGGTAGATGCATTTATGACTCTGTTTTTCTTATAAATAAACTGCTATCTTCAGTATTACATGATGATATTCCTTTTCGTAAGTTATATGGTGAACATGAAAATTACTCCATGTTAAGAGTTTTTGGTTGCAGATGTTTTCCTTATCTTAAAGGAAACAACAAACATAAGTTTTAACCCAAAATATATCCATGTGTTTTTATTGGATATAGTAACTTGCATAAAGGATATAGGTGCTATAATCCGGTTACTAGGAGAGTTTATATATCAAGACATGTGATATTTGATGAAGGCATTCTTCCATATATTTCTACAAAAAGGTCTAACATAGCTCCAGACTCTACCTTCATGTCTACTTTTAATGAATCTTTTCGTCGTGACAATGATAAAACACATGAAGATATTTCACCAGTCATGGCTCCAACCGAAGTTATTACGGATGAACCCTCTATTGTGATTAATAATGATGCACCAAATGGATATCAAACTCATAATGAATTGACACACGGCAGTGAAGACATTCGTGAGAGTAGTCACACCAATGAAGGCACCAGACTTCAATTACAAGTGGAATTGCCCATCAGAGACGAAGGGACTGATACAGCATCAAATATAAATGCTTCCAATCATCCTATCATCACGAGGTCTAAGTCTCATTTCGCTTCTTCTATGATGCATCAATCTCTTCTAGCTGAACAATTAGTTGAGCCTGCAAGTGTAGCCTAAGCTCTAAGGAAATCGCATTGGGTAACAGCTATGCATGACGAAATGAAAGCTCTTAGTATCAACTAAACATGGGAATTAGTACCTCGAAGTACTAATATGCATATCATACGTTCCAAATGGGTATTCAAAACAAAATTGAAGCCAGATGGCAGAGTTGACAAATATAAGGCTCGACTTGTTGCTAATGGATATAATCAAGTTGAAGGTGTGGACTTTGCTGAAACTTTCAGTCTAGTAGTGAGACATGCTACCATAAGAATCGTGTTATCAATTGCAGTTACTAAAGGTTGGTGTATCAAACAACTTGATGTTAAAAAAGCATTTTTATATGGTACACTTACTGAAACAGTGTATATGGCACAACCACCTGGATTTGTTCATCCATTTCATCCTCATCATGTTTCAAAATTGCGCAAGGCAATTTAAGGTCTAAAATAAGCTACTCGCGCTTGGTTTGATCGATTTAGCTCCTATCTTTTGACATTAGTATTTTTCTGCAGTATTGCTGATCCATCACTTTTCATACTCCATTGTGATAAAGGTACTCCTGTCTTATTGTTGTATGTAGATGACATTATAATTACTTGAGACAATAAATCTTTAATAGCTATTGTTATTTCACAATTGAGCACCAAATTTGCTATGAAGGACCTTGGAATACTCCATTATTTCTTGGGCATTGAGGTGTCTTCCTTTCCTGGTGGTCTTTTCTTAAATCAAAGGAAGTATGTCACTGATCTCTTGGCAAGAACACACTTACTTGACTCTAATCCAGTTCCTACTCCAAGTGTTCCCAAACTTGATCTCACTGTTCCTACTAGTACTTATGTTGATCCTTATGAATATCAGAGCATTGTAGGAACCTTGCAATATCTCACCTTGACACGACCGGATATTACATATGCTGTGAATCTTGTATGCCAATTCATGCATCAACCAACTCAATTACATTCTTAGGCAGTGAAACTTATTTTAAGATATGTCAAAGGCACACTTGACTATGGTATTCGCATTTATTCTTAGTCTTCATTTAACCTATATGGTTTTTCAGACACTGATTGGGCAGGATGCTCTTTAACTCGTCATTCCACTAGTGGTTATTGTGTTTATTTGGGTGCTAATTGTGTCTCATGGAGTTCTAAGAAACAACCAACTGTGGCTCGATCAAGTACTGAAGCTGAATACCGATCTTTAGCTAGTGCTACAGTTGAACTCACGTGGCTTACCTATGTTCTTAATGATCTAGGTATAAAGCATGCCTCTCCAACACTCTTTTGTGATAATTTGGGTGCCTTATACATGACTGTAAATCCTATTCTCCATGAACGTCCGAAGCATATTGAGCTTTATTACCATTTTGTTTACGAGAATGTTGCAGCAGGTCGACTTATTACTCATTTTGTTCGTTTCCACGACCAGATTGTTGATTTGTTTACCGAAGGATTATATTATTTGTAGTTCAGTACTTTGCGTGGCAAGCTTGGAGTTACCAATGTCCCATCCAGCTTGAGGGGGAGTATTAAGACATGTCATGAGTCCTATGTTAAGTAGAATAGTTAGTAGAATATTTATTTGATCATTCAGTTATTCCTTATGATAACAACATTTATGAGTCCTATGTTAAATAGAATAGTGTGTAGAATAGATTGTGTTTATTAGTACTTAAGTGATATGGCTCTTAGTTATCATGTTGATCAAGGACTCTTGTACTATAAGAAACTCTATGTAATCACTATGAAGATCAAGGAAAATAACACAATTTTAGCATAAATCTTCTCAGCTCGGGTTACTGAATGCAGGGGCTACTTACCAAAGAATGATGAACTATGTATTCAGGAGACAGTTGGGCCGAATTATGGAAGTTTATGTGGACGATATGATCATCAAAAGTATGTCAGTTTGAGATCACCTAGATGACTTAGAAGACTGCTTCCAGACCGTCAGACACTTCAAACTCAAGCTAAATCCAACAAAGTGTACCTTTGGTCTGGACGTAGGGAAGTTCTTGGGTTATTTGGTAAGTAAGAGGGGAATTGAGGTAAACCCGGAGAAGATCAAAGCAATTCTGGATATGAAGTCTCCTCATTCTTAAAAGGATGTTTAGCGGTTGACTGGTTAGATAGCAGCATTGAGGAGGTTCATGTCTAAATCGGTAGAAAGATGCTTTCCATTTTTTGATACTTTAAAGGGGCCGAAGAACAAGAAAACTTTTCAATAGACTTCAGAATGCGAGGACGCTCTTCAGGTAATCAATAGGTATTTGTCTTGGGCACCTCTATTGGTGAAACCGATTCCTTCGAAACCTTTATACTTATATCTAGCTGCAAGTTCGCTGGCAGTTGGTGCTGTGTTGGTTCGAGAAATGGGGAAAATAGCATCCAGTATATTATATGAATCACGCTCTTCGGTATGCAAAAACCAGGTATCCGAACCTTGAGAAGTTTGCCTATGCCCTAATTACAGCTAGTCGGAACCTTTGGCATTTATTTCAAGGTCGGTTGATTGTGGTATATATCGATCATCCCTTAAAGAAAGTTCTAAACAAGCCAGACATCTTGGGTCGGCTAGCAGCGTGGGAAATGGAGTTAACTTAGTTCATTTTGGAGTATCATCTTCGGACAACAATAAAGGGTTAGGACTTGGCCGACTTCGTGGTGGAGTGTTCATTTTCTGAGTCGGATGATAATGTTGACCAAACTAAAGAGATATTTGGGCCGGTCTCAGTTGTTTATCCGGTTTAGACTTCTTGACGATATACGCAGATGGGTCCTCAACTTCGAATGTCAGTGGAGCAGGGGTTATTTTGAAAAGTCCAGAAGGTTTTAAAGTACAGCAGGCGATTCGCTTTGGATTCAAAGTAACCAACAATGAGGCAGAATATGAAGCAATCTTAACAGGTCTTCGACTGGAAAAGAGTCTCGAAGTGCAGAGGTTGATAATCTTCAGTGACTCTTAGCTAGTCGTCAAGCTGATTTCAAGGGAGTATGAGGCCCGGGTGGCAAGAATGGTTAAGTATCTAGCTAGCCGAAGTCAAAGACTGACTCCAGTACTTCAGTTTGTTCAACTTTAAGGGGGTTGACAGATCAAACAACACGATAGCTGATGCTCTAGAAAGTTTGGCTACGATAGATGCAAGTACGTTTAGTGGATCGGTTTATCTGGAAGTTCTGAATTCACCAAGTGTTTAGCATTCGGAGGTGATGTGTGTAAAGAGATTGAAATGTTTGCTGACACCTTATTTGGATTATTTGACTGATGGCGTTTTACCTTCGGATCGGATGTTGGAAAAGAATATCAAGTACAAGAGTTCAAATTTTGTGCTAATCGATGGGGATCTATATCGAAGGGCTTATTCTTCTCTATTATTGAGATGTTTAATACCATATGAAGTTGAATATGTTCTTTGGGATTTTTATGAAGGAATCTGTGGCGATTATATGGGAGCAAAGGCGTTGGCGTATAAAGTGCTTCGGCAGGGTTACTATTGGCCAACCATTTTAAAGAAATGACAAAATATGTAAAGAAGTGTCCTAAATGTCAGCTGAACAGCTCCATCACTCATCAGCCGCCTGAAGAGCTATTTTTTGTTTTGTCCCCGATCCCTTTTGTTGTATGGGGGATAGATATAATGGGACCATTACCAAAGGCGAAGGGTCAAATCAGTTTCGTCATAGTGGTAATCGACTACATGACGAATTGGGTAGAAGCCAAACCCCTTTGGTAAATTATCTAGTAGGAGTGTTTGAAGTTTTTAAAAGAGTTCTTTATTTTTCGGTTCGGGATTCCTATGGTGTTGGTCTCGGACAATGGCAAAAATAGTTTGTGGACTCTAAATTTGAGCAATTTTTAACAAATTTAAGAGTTCAGCATCGAAAAACTTTAGTGACTCATCCTCAGTCGAATAGGTAAGTAGAAGTTACTAATAGGACTCTGTTGTATGGAATCAAACGAAGGCTCGACGAGGCGAATGGGAGGTGGCCCGAAGAGTTATTCAGTGTGTTATGGGCGTATCGGACTACTCCGAGGAAAACAATAGGCGACTCGCCATTCAGACTGGCTTATGCGACTGATGTTCTTATTCCTATATAGATCGGGTCTCCTTCAATTCGGGTCAGCCAATTCAAAGAACAATAGAATAATAAAGGCATTCGCCTCAATCTCGATTTATTGGAGGAGGTTAGGTAGTCGGCTCTGGTAAGGCTTGCATCCTACCAAAGAAGAGTGGCCAAACATTACAATAAAGGAGAAAAACTTAGGTGGTTTGAAGTTGGGGATTTGGTTCTTTGAGAAGTGGAGGTTTTTACGCCCCAGAATCTTGGAAAGTTGATGCCAAATTGGGAGGGACCCTATGAGGTCATTGAAATGTCGAAGCCAGGTACTTACCGACTTCGAGTAATGGATGGAACAGAGGTCAAGACCACTTGGCATGCAAGCAGACTTAGAAAATATTATCAGTAATGCCTGATTTAATTTTATAACTCTGTATTAATTTTCAAAGTTATCAATAAAATGAATATTCAGCTTCCCGAAACAAATATTTTACTTATATGAGTATTTAGTTTTTTAACGAGTACTGTTATTTAAGTGGGTATTCAGTTCAGCCGAACGAATACCTTCTTCTTCAGTTGTTTTTATTTAAGTAGATATCTAGTTCTACCGAAATGATACTTTCTTCATTATTTACCTATATGGAAATTTAGTTTATGTAAACGAATATCTGTATTGATTGCAAAAGTGTTAAGTTCTTTAAACGAATGCTTATATTATGTGAATGCATGTATGAAATAAAACACTCAGTTTGTTAAAATGGATTACATTCATTTGCAAAATATCTGGTACAAAAGTTAATTACATTGTGAGTTCAGATTGCAAAAGAGAAATAACTATTCTAGAGGGGGATCGACTTTATCATCCGAAGAGTTCAAGATGCTGGTGTCGAGCCCGACTGCCAACATCTTCTCCCTTATTTTCTCTTTATGACTTTTTTAGCCTTCGGCAAACTAAACGATGATGTGGTTGGTTAGCTCAGGCGACTCTAGATATTCTTCGATGATCTTTTGCTTATAGGCTTCGGAGACAGTTGACTTCTCGGCCTTCAGGTGCTCGACTTCATTCTCTAGTTCACTGGATATTCCGATCAGGTCTCTCAGTTTGCTGTGAAGTTGAGCGAGCTCGGCTAGAAGAGTTGTATATGCTTTATGAAGCTCGTCTCTGTCTGCTTTTAGTTCAGCTCGTTCCAAAAGAAGCTTTTCTTTCTGCTCGAAAAGCTCAGAGTATCTCCACTTCAGCTCCTTTAGTTCCAAGGATACCTTCTTCATTTTTGATGTCAGCACATTAGTATGAAGTAAATCAGTTTGAAGTTTCTCTTGGTCCACCTTTAGATCATTCGAAGACTTCTTGAGCTCGATTCGAAGATGTTCCGTAGTACTTTCCAGCTCCTTTTTTTGGGAAGAAATCTCTTTGACCCGGAGTAGTAGACGGCCGAAGGCTGATAATGCCTCGGAATAATATGAAAATATTAAGGATTTCTAATCAGAGGGGATCAATTCAATGGGAAGATTAAAGGTTCTGTTCTTAACCAACCCATGGGAACTACCGTGGAGATTACTAGATCCTCGGGTTCGAAACCCTCGAATTTGTCATCATCTCTAGGTAGGACGAAGGCGTTGAAATTTTTGTATAGGAAATCGTGGGGGAAGTCTCGAGACCAGGAAGTGTTCAAGAATCGCCTGGGTGGGTCTTCGGAGGTCGTTCATTTTGCAGGAGGAGGGGGAGAAGGGATGTGCATACCTTCTTCAGATCGGTCCTTCTTCAAAGGTGGTTCGATTATGGTCTCTTCAGTTTGGGAATCGAAAGGAGTTCTCTCGGGGATGGAGAGGTTTGAGTCTTGGGGGGCATCTTTCTTGATATGGGTTTCGACGTTAGAGTTTGCAGGGGAAATGGATGTTTTGGCTTGTTTTCTTAATTTCTTCTTCATCAGCATCAGCTTATCGGATCTGGTCAGATCTACAGATTTTTTGGTCGATAACTTGGGAGCCATCGAAATGATAGTTATTAGTTATGCTTTGAGGGGTGGTTCAGCTGTTTTAGAAGTCTTTGGTCATGTATGAAGTGGATATTCGGCTATTAGGGAGGTATCTGGGGGGTATCGATTAGGATTTTTATGATAAGAATGGTCTCAATTTCTGCATTCTCATTGGTGATTGGATGGGGAATTGGCTCAATAAGGCAGGATTATTCTGGGCCTGAGGATTTGAAGCCCTCTGGTTTAAAGATTGATACTGTAGATATAAAAGGGGAATTTATTAACAAATAATCAGTGTTGCATTAGAGGGGAAATGTTTATGATAATACTTGCAGCCATGTTGATAGAGTCAAGATGGGTCGGATAATACTTTTATTGGTCAGTCGACGTTCTTCATCTTGCTATAAAAAGATCGGAAAGCCTTGATTCGCTTATTGGGAAATTGGGTAATTATGAGAATCGGGTTGTTCGGGGAAGCCCAGTTCGGTAAGAGTTTCAGATTGGATCCCTTGATGAAAATCCATTGTGAGTGTCATCCTTTATTTCTAGATGGAGTTTTTATGGGAGTAGCCATTCCTAGACGGAGGCTTAGTTGGCGTGGACCAGATTCCCCACTTTTTGATATGTTGAATAACGCAAAAAAGAAGTCTAACCTTGGGAGGATCTTCAATTCGTGGCAAAAACAAGAAATGAGATCAAATAAATGTAAGAGTTCGGCATTAGTTGTGTGAACCCAATACTGATTAGCCCCAGGAACAATGAGATGAATTCAGGCAGTGGGAACCGGATGCTATACTTGAGGCCGTAGAGGTGGACGGCTACCCATTCTCCATTCGGGCGCCAATACATTCTTTTTTGTATCAGGGGCTCGGATGGCGTACCCATAAGGTATTTGATATTGTTGTCGGATGGCATTTACTTGGTTGTTTACTACAGAGGATGGAGTGTTTACATGGGGATAGGCTTTGGAGGATTCGTATTCCTTTCGAATTTGTGTCTCAATGAGTTCAGGGGAGACAATCATTTTTGAAGATGGAGTTGAAGTAAAGGAGATGTATTTGAAGCCTGGGGTTTCTATGGTGGTCGCCACTGGAATCTCGACGAGGATAAGGTCGTCATTTGCTATGGATGTATTTAGGGTGGATGAAGTGGGGATGTTTGGGGTAGCCATTGGAGTGTACGAAGTCTGAAGTATGGCAAGATGTGACGCCCCCAAAATAGGTTCAATACTCAACCCATTCTGAGTCGCCAAATACATGGTACAGAATCCAAATACAATCTTTCATATCAAACGGTCGTGCAAAATACGACCACACAACCGTGAGTGTCAATACAGACATGTAGAAAATATTAACATTCAAACTAAGTCCTCATTACATTTATTATCACACTATTTTAAAAACAAAATAGTGAGGACTTCTACAGCTCTAACTCGGACCATCACTCAATTCCCCGACTAGTACCCGCGATATTCTCATTTCCTAAAGAGAACAATGGAAGAAAAGGGTGAGCTCAACTAGCCCAGTAAAGAATATTACAACTAAGATAATGAAGAATAAATTATCGTTAGTCTTCAACAAATCAGATAAAATATTATAGACAACCAGTTTTAGATCAACAACTGCAACGAAAATGACAATTCATTAGAAGAGTTAAGTAGAGAATGATGTCTACTATCTTCTATAATTTAAAAGTCCATCATCAATATTTTATCCCTGTAACATCAATCAATATTCATCTCGAATCAAATATTCATCTTTTGCACTACGGCTAAAGATATTCATTTGTATCACCAGTTGGTCATGTTCATCTCAACACCTGTCCATCTTTGCACTACGGGCCAAAGATATTCATCAGGTAATCATTCATCTTTGCACTACAGGCCAAAGATATTCATCAAGTAATCATTCATCTTTGCACTACAGGCCAAAGTTATTCAGTTATATCACCATTTAGGACTGAGGATAATGAAAACAATACGAATAACGAATCTAGTGAGATAAAGGACAAATATTAGAGAATTTATCCAGAGTTCAAGAATGAAGATCAAAACCTGAATCCAATCAAAAGATGATTTGGAAAAACAAAAATTACCGTGAATAGTAATTTGTGAATAGTAACTCGTTAATAGTAACTCGTTAATAGTAACTCGACAGGAAAAGATAAAAATTTCACAAGAAAGTTCAGACCAATATTCCAGTGAAATAATATTAGATGAAGCGCAAAACTCAAGGAATTTCTGATCATTTCAGGAATTTTAGAAGCAATACTTATTGTATTAAGTTTAGAGTTAGGAATCTGAAATTAAACAATATACGAAACTACAATTAGATTTTCACCCGTCTGGCGGTAGTTCGTTCAGACAAATTATTTCCACAATTTAATAATAACTGAATACGAAGGGTTATTCACCAGGCATGCGGTAGTCCGCGTAGACAGGTTATTCCCACAGAATAATAAAGAATAGAATAACAACAGGATTTCACCATGCATGCGGTAGTCCGCGTAGACAGGTTATTCTAACAGAATAATAAAGAATGGAATAACAACCCTTACGAATATTGAAAGAAAATAGCTCTCTTCATGAATACGAAAGAAATAATACCCCTTACCTTAAAAATTTGGAGACTACACTAGTGTAATAGCAGAATACTCTTCTTCTTTCTCTCTTATTCTCTCTATACTTTCTCTCTCTATAGCTTTAGTGAATTGGTGAGAAATAATGAAGAAATGAGCTTCTATTTATAGGCTCGGCAGAGTAAGGGTAAAATAGTCTTTTCACTATAATTTATGACATCATCGCTTACATCATCGATCCTATGACATCATTGCTTACCTCATCGCTCCGATGACATCGTTGCTTACCTCATCGCTCCGATGACATCATTGTTTGCATCATAAGAGTTCAAATTCAATTTGCACTCTTCCACCTCGTTTAACTTTTATACCATGAATTTACTATAATAATGTTACCATTCAAATTATAAAAATCATACTATTATATAATCACATTATACTACTATAATGTAATATTATAATAATATATTTGAATGAATTATTTTATCGGACAAGATAAAATACCAACTTTCAACAAATATCACATGTTAAAAATTCTTCCGTTAATAAATATTTCCTTATCATATATATCAAAAATTAATTATTCACAAATAATATTACAGAACTACAATATTGACAACCAGGTCGTTCCCAAGAAAGAGGGGGCCTTCCGATAAGGATTTCTCCTTACTAGCGCGTAATTAATCAACCCCTTTCTTAGACAGAACTTCCTTAGACATTGCCAATAATGCTATCTAATAATATTATTCAAATAATATGAATTATTGATTTGATAATTTGAAATAATGTGTAATGACAATTATTGAATCAATAATATAAAATAGTAAAGTAGCACTTATTGATATAAAATATCAACGTAGCAAATATTGAACTAATAAAATATTATGCAATTATTGAATCAATAATATAAAATATTGAACAGTAATTACTGTAACAATAATTGAGTAAGTGTCTTCATACGTAAGAATCAATAATTCAAAATACTGTGCAATACCGTGTGCTACTGTGCAACACCACGTATTACTGTATTTTAACCACCGGGTATTTCAACAGTACTAACAGTAACAATTTTGCCATTATTTTTATAAAAAGGTTACGTATGTCGCTTTCTATATACGACATTCATTCCGTTGTGGGGTCCACCAATGACTACGCCGTCGTACGAATATTCTCCGACAAAAAGAATATTCCTTGACCAAACGAATATTCCCCGATACAACGAATATTTTATAACCACTTGCTTACTTTGTAAACTTTGCACATTTCACCAATAACTTATCACATTTATCAAATCAACACCTTACTATTTCAAAATAATATATAAAGAAAATTAAATCTTATTCATAAAATTTGGGGTCTTACACAAGATGTTTGGCAAGAAGAATGGATTATCAGAGAAGAGATAGAGTTACAGAGAGCTTTTGGTACCTTTCGAAGGTTAAGATCTGAAAATGGCGGTTGTTTTGGGGGAAAAACTTCTTTTTGAATAAATGACTTTTCAGCTTCTCTCGATTACATAAATACAGCGCACTTAATTCGGCCTAAATGATGACAAACGTGGGAATGATGTCGGGGCCCAATATTGAGGGTTGGGTGGTTTTCCAAGAATTAAGCTAGCATCATTAATTATGTAAATATTGGGCTTTTATTGAGGAAATCTTCCATTAAATGCCCCATTTAACAGAAGACTAGGGGGCAATGTTAGGGCATAATTATTTAGGCCTGAATCGTATGGTGGGCCAAAGTCCACATAGAGGTATTTAACCCTGCGTAGGAATTTGTATGGGCAGTTGAGTATTTTAAGGAATCAAGGATTCCTAATTGCATTTAATTTTCAACTCCTAAGGATAGTGTCAAAATGTAATTTGACTTTCTTTCTTTAAGGAGATTCTGTTCGATCCCATTAAGAAATCATACCTAATGAGGAATCCTATTTCTATGCAGGGAAGGAGGTGTAATCACTATAAGTACAAGATTATACCCTAATTCTTAGGTACACACACAATTCATTATTACAGCACTATTGCATAAGCCTCCATTGTTAAACCTTATTAAGCATGTACTTATTCTCACACCGGAGCTATCCCCCGACGGCCCAAGTCGTCAAACTTCGCGTGTGACCTCGTTTCTGTGCAAAGGTGGACTCGCTTTTGGTGATTGAGGTGCGTGGACGAATCTTGGCGTTAACAGTAACCATGGGTCGCGCACAGAGGTCTTCAACAATATTGTTTGAGCTTTTAACGATTGATTGCGTACGGAGGTCTTTAATGACGTGGTTATGATCTTCCATTTGTAATGGGTTTTCAACAAGAGCTGGACATGGATAAAGGAAATTAGAACTGGCAAAATCAGCCCAGGCCCACTGGCCGGGCTAGCCCGCCCGTCAAAAAATGGGTTTTGGGCTTCACTTTTTAGCCCATGAAAATCTGGGCGTGTTTGGCCCGACCCAATTTTATCCCGGCCAGTGAAGGCCCAACCCGTGGGCGCCCGACCCTTTAAAAAAATCCATTTCACTGCAGCCTACTACAGCTACTTCAGTGATTCAACGGGCCAAATGCTTTAAGCCCAAAGCTGCAAAGCAGGACACCACAACACATTACAAGGGTGTTTTGCTACTTTAGTGATTTATGCTTTATTGCTTATCCAGTTGTCCTGTGTTTGTTTGTAAAGTGTGAAAATTAGTGGAATGTTCACACATTACAAGGGTGTTTTGCTAAAATTGATTGAATGACCACAGCTACATTTCATCAGTATAGTGCACTAAATGTTGATTAGTCTAGTTTGTTAGCAGTCACTTCATTTCAATTTGAATTTTATTAAATAGCATTGTGATTTATAGATTTTCAAAATAAATAAAAAAGAAAAATCCCGCGGGCCGGGCCTGGCCACGGGCCCACGTGCCGCTTACTTTGAGCTCACCAAAACATAGGCCGTTTTGACCCGGCCCGGAGATGGCCCGACCCGTTTGAGCCAGCCCGACCCGTTTGTCAGGTTTAAAGGAAATAGTTGAGGGGAGAGAGAGAGGAATGAAGTTTAATTAGAGGAGAATAGAAGGGTTTAAGAGAGAGTGGAATGTTAATTATTATTTTTAATTAAGTCGAACCATATTTTTATATGGTCAAATCATATAAAACAAAATTGGTAGTCGAAAAAATGAGTATTACGGTCGATTTCTGCCGGAAATTGATTTTGGAGTCGATATTGTAATAAGTTTGGAACTTCGTGTATCTATTTATAAATATAATTATTTTAGGAGCCAAATTATAAATTTGTTGATATTTCGTATTACAAA
The DNA here is from genome assembly GCA_020205555.1 of Panax stipuleanatus. Classification (NCBI taxonomy): domain Eukaryota; kingdom Viridiplantae; phylum Streptophyta; class Magnoliopsida; order Apiales; family Araliaceae; genus Panax; species Panax stipuleanatus. The sequence continues at coordinate 95,147,774 of CM035123.1, read as the reverse complement.
AATGTATTTTGCGTTTTTCAAATACGATATTGTCTTACAACAATGTTATTATCACATAAATATAGATCACATAATGCTCATATATACACACGTGTATACTGTGGGTTCTGCCTGACATGTGAAGTCTATAAATATGCATGTGTATGTGAATATTATGTGATCTATATTTATGTGATAGTAGCATTATTTATTGTCTTAATACCTCAAGTTATATGTGCTAATCATCATTGTGGCCATGGATTAGACAACCAAATTTAAAAAAGGTTGACACACAAGTATATAGTAATAGTAGTATAATAATTAGTTATCATCTAGGGCTATAGGTTTTTAATTCCTCTGACCGATTTTAATTGGATGATCAATATCCTTTTTATGCCTTTTTTTTCTTAAAGACTTGGAAAAGAATTTTTTTCTGTTTACAATTAAAACTACTTTTCCTAATTTGGGTCCAAAAGTTGTGGAATCATGTGGAAAACATGAATAAATTTAAATAAAAAAACAAAGTCATTTGGGAGTTGGGTAATGGTCCAATAATCTTGCAGACACAATTATGTTTAAGAAGGCAAAATTCTATTAGTATTCTTAGTAGTGCAGCATATTATTTGTTGCAATTAGTCAATGTCAGCCATTATTCTTAGCAGACTTGCTGTAAGATGGACAACTGTAACTTGGGTTTTCCGTCTTCTTTTCTTTTTTTTTTTGTTTCCGTACAACTTATTCCTCCCTATCTTCGATAAAGATCCTCTATTTCTCACTCTCTTTTAAAAAATTTCCAGCTCACTCACTCTTTAAAAAATAAAAGGATGTTTATCTCGGTTTAAAAGTACGAATTCAACTTTTTTTTATAGACAAAAATAATTTTTTGCATAATATTTTATATGTTACTCTTTTTTAATACGATATATCGTTAAAAAAGATCTGCTAAAAGTTTTTGCGGATAATTTTTTACGTTAAATCACTCATTCTCTCTCATAATCCATTTTTTTCTCTTTTAACCTCAATTTTAGTTATTTTAACTTAAAAAAATATATCAACAATATATCTTATTTTGAAGATCTTGATAAAAGTTTTGTAACTATATATATATATTGACAATTTTTGATTCGTAACAAAAAAGTTAATAAATTTTAAAAAATTTGAAAAAAGAAAAGTTAGGTTATGAGAGAAAATGAGCGGTCTGACTTTTAACATAAAAAATTATTCGCATTACGGATACTAATTACTCACCACAAGAAGTTCTTGTAGATAATAATGTGATTTTTCTAATCTAGGTCGTTAAACATTGAAACGAACAGTGCAAGATGGATTAAATGGAACATGTTTCATAGTCAACGGTAACTATGAATCATGTTCAATATATATATATATATATATATATATATATATATATATATATATATATGTATATATAAAAAGAATTTCCGACGGACTGATTCGTTCTTGAACAAGCATGATATGTATATATATATAATAAACAAAACACATAATCTGCAGTCAAAACATGCGCACGGTACCCTTGACCCTCTTTTCTAAGAGTTCATAATTACTACTATGAATTAAGAAAGTGGAGGAGTTTTCCGGTGGAGGTAACTTCTAAGAATTCCATGAGACTCTCATTTTTAGGATGGAGTGAGGATTAGCAACAGTAATTAAGTAGAAATGTGGTAAAAACAAAATATCCCAAAATAAAATTTTCATTTGGGGTAAACTAAAAATCACATTGTTTTTTTACTTGAGAGTGGCTTATAATTGAACGAGTATCTTTGATAAATTGGCATGACCTTCCTACCAAGTTCCAGCTTGTGGAATATCACAAGCAAATTGTATGCTGTTGGTTTCAAGTTTTTCGGATCAATATCATACTTCCTTTGGCTTAGAAACGCAACTCTTTTTTTTAATATCAACGCCTCAACGTCCTAAAATGACAGTTCACTTTCAAAATTATAATATCATATCTCGAGCAAGTTGGTCCTGCTAGGCTTTCTTTACCAATATCTACATGCTACCATGTTTTCTTGCTTAGTTATATTCAAGCTCACTCTAACAATGGAACAGAATCCATTCTTGGTCCACATCAAAAAGTCCAAATAATAATTTTAAAAAAAAATTTGTACATAAATAAATTAATTGGATTCTGATAACAACCGTGCAATGTCTAATGAATAGATATATAGGCTATCTGACCTACATATAGCATTCCACTTGAAAATTAAAGGTATCCTCAAAGTAGAAATTAACTAATTAATTAAAAGGGGCACTAAATGTTATAACAAATCAATCTCATAATACTCCCTCTACTTCAAAATATAATATCATTATTAACTTTTAAAAAATAATTTAAATTATTTTTAAGCTCAAAATTGACATTAATTCCTTTGCTTTTAGTCAATACAATAATGAATATTTTAAATTATCTAAACAAATGTTTTCTTATTGTAAGATTTATTATTTCATGTTTTTTAATGATTATCATCTCAATTTAAATTTTAAAATATCTCAAATTGACTTTCAAAAATCAATAATAATCTTATAACTTGGAACTAATAAAGTATTACACTAGCTAGGTAAATGGTCTACTAAAATGGGAACATGAAACATAAATGAATTTCACCTACTTTCTTTTTCCTCATACTATTTTTTGCAATGAACTATATAAACTATATATGCTCTACTTTATTCTAAAAGAAGTTGGAAAACTAGAAAGGAAATATAAGGTAAGAAGACTTAGTAAAATATGAATTTTTTGATTTCCCCCTTAATCCATATTGTTGGTATATTTCACATAAATTACACGTCAGATAAATTGAGGGAGGTCCAAGCCTATATCAACCCTATATTGATATCTCATACTACCAATGTGGGATCTATCTCCATATGATAAGCTCACATTTGGTATTCATAATATTTCACCACGCTTCCTTACAGACGTCCACGACTGCTTCACTCTAGCGACACTGGCCCGATGCCTTTGTACCTATCAGTATTTTAATAAGTATGGTGGAGCGACATTGAACCGATGCCTTTGTACCTATCAGTATTTTAATAATTATGGTAGAGCATAAACCTAATAAGTTAACCTTTCACGTAAGGAGGTGGTCCAACATGACGCAGAACGAAAAACGCAAAGAGTTTACCAGCGTAAGTTGTAAGAACATAAACTGAAATCCACCAGAGAAACAAACGATATCAATCGTAAAAGATAGTAAATTATGAAAAAAATTCTCTCCCTAAACCCACAAGCCGAGTTTTATAACTAAAGAATTCCTATCACTATGGAAATAAACTTCTAATAGGTAACTAATTATTATGGTCACAAAGTCTTAATAGGGAACAACTTAATTACGTAATATTATAAAAGATTTGTTTTCAACTAAAACACTATTACCATAAACGAATCATACCTAAACTAAGAATAATTAAAATAATAAAAACCAATCCAGTCTTCCTGAAACCATGACGTCATTTCTGAAGAAGTTTCGATCTCCCGAAGCTATAACGCCATTTCTGAACCCGAAGACCTCTCCCGAAGCCGATCGAACCCAGCTCTTCAGGAAAAACTTCAGTTCTTCGGGAATTATGGTCGTTTCCTCAGACCAGTTCTCCTTCCTCGTTTTGTGACGCCCCAAAACCCGGTCTATCTTCACACCCGGATTATGTATATCACGAGTACTTCTCATTCCAAACATACATCATTAAATAACTAAATATAACAACATACATCTTCAAATCTCAGATTCTATTACCTTAAAATCTCGTTCATTACAAATAATGGTAATTACATTATTCTTTACATCTTATAAGTATGACTTTCATCCGCCACAAAAGATACATAGCAGTTCATTAAACTACTCTATAGTTTAATTAACTATTCTACAACTACGAGTATTGGTTTGATCTTCACGCTTATTCATAAAATGAACAGCACTTCAGCAGGACACCGGTCAAATTAATCTTTACGGGATCCTTAAGTTCATTCTATCATCGTTCACTGAAAATATTTTTATTTAAAGCAAGTGTGAGCATTCAATTGCTCAGCAAGTTAAAGCAGTTGAATAACAACTAAGCAAGAATCACATATTCTTTTAAAATCTTTAATAATCGAACAAAGGTTATGAAGCAGTTCGAATAATAGGAAAAACTCTGATTCTTATCATTTTAAAACATTAATCACATTTACTTTCACATACCTTACATTCAGTCTGGCTAGAATCATTAGCACATGCTTAATCCTAACAGTTCACAAATAGAACCACGCCACATTAAACCGTTAAATTGCAAAACAGTTTATTTCACAAAAACACATAAGTGTTGAAAGTTTGGCACAACGCCTCATACATAAACACCATACATAAATATCACACATTTGCACATAGGTAAAACTTCTCAAGTCCAACATCCGAGAAAGTTTATGAAATTAACATTCATACTAAACATGAATGAATTTAAGAAACTTGCCTTAAGCACAGCTACAGCTTATAGCTAGTTTATGCTGAACTGTTTACTGCAATCCCTATATATCACATAAGGAATAGCACATACACCAATTAGTTATATATTTGACTTACGCATTGGTTTAAACTTAACTTTACTTCTTATGGTTCGCGTTTATAGCCTAAGTTCACGTAGCCATTCTTCTTTACCGTTTTATGACGTTACGATATACGGAGATGTTTTTAATTCTTACCACCATCATCTACGATAGATTTACAATCTCATCTTCTTCTTATAATATTTCTAGGACTTATATTCCTATACATCTACATATGTGAAAAGAATCACATTTTTATCATACGTATCCATAACCCTATACTCAACACATATCGAGTCTCTAACAGTGTTCAATATAGTAAGCTGAGTGATTTTCCACAAACAACCAACAAATTAGTTTCTCATCTCATCTACACTGTCTTTCACAATGAGTTAGATCGGTTGCTAGTTCTTATTAAACCTTTGCTCACTAAAGGAATTGTTTAGCTCACTAAAAGAATTGTTTAGCTCAAATACCGTACATCAACCATTAAAGAGTACAATTGTACCACAACTTAAACTTAACTTTTTATTCTTATCTTTTTTATCGTAACTTATCTGAACCATTAAAACTATAATGTTCGTTAAGTTAATTTCCCATCCAAATGCCTTTCTGACAAATAAATGTCATAGCTCAAGATTTATTCATTAACGTCTAGGTCATACAATTACTTGTATGCCGAGAACAACCTTCAATGTTAAGACTACGCGTTCATAGCTTTTAAACATTTTACACTATCCCTATTTCATATCTTACAATGTTCGGTTCATTAGACTCGGAACGTTATTCAAGTTATTAGCACTAACTCGGCTTGTTCAATGTTTATATATTATTCGTTATTCTTCATTATCTCACGTTCAAACTATACACGGTGTGTACGATAAGCACGTTTAATTTACACGTACACTCAATACCATTACGTCGGTTTAGGTTGCATACGTTTATGTTTCTTTCTAACATTCATTATCTGACTCACACTCGGACCTTCATTAATCTTATTACCGTTCATTACGATTTTCTTGACAATTACACATCTTACTTACTACATTCATCAACGTCTAAGTCATACAACCAATGTATGCTTAGAACGTTCGACCGACGCGAATATGATTCAAGAGGATCGTTTACGTATTATACGTTCACGTTGTTCGTCTTTTAATCCTTCATTCAACCTTTACTTAAGGTTTTAATCACTTTCATTAGCTATTCATCACATGAACATCACTTTCATCATCACCTCTTAATGTCTAAGTCATAAGGTTCGTTATATGCTAAAATCGATCGTTCACTGCAATTACTTTGCAGCTATAGCATCTAAACGCTTTACATCTAACTCTCATTACGACCTTATAGCATTGAAATGTTATAAGTCATCGTCGTCATTCAACGTTCAAGGAATTACAATCATAGCAATCTTACACGTTCATTTTAACGCGAATACGGTCCCCGAATATCGGTTACGTATTTTGCGTTCGTCGTTTTATAACTTTTATTTGACATTTAATCGTCAAACTCAAGGTTTTACTCATCATTCAAGATATTTTCTTTTCATGAACACTGCATTCATGCTTGCTCCTTAATTACCATCCAAAAATTTGGACAATAAAAATCTCCAGTCAGAGAAAACTTTCTTAAGGGCGCTGCGGCGCCACTCTAAAGCTTAAATGGGGCGCTGCGGCTCCTCTTGGCAGTGCATGAGGTCCGGAGCCGGCGCTGCGGCACCTCTTCCCCTTTGTTGGGCGGTGCTCCGACGCCAGGCTTAAAACTCAAAAAAAAAATATAAGTCTTGAACAAGTTTGAGACGCCTACTTTGAAATCTCATAACTTCTTCGTTCTACCTTAGAATTAATCTGTTCTTAAGGCGTTGGAAAGCTTGCAACACTCTCTACGAATTCCCCCGGGTAGAATAACTTTCCCGAGTCTCTAACAAGCCTTAATCTTGACTCAAAAGTCCTCCCCCGCTAATTTTTTCAACTTTGCTAAATTTTTGTTCTGTCGTAATTCGTTCATCCGAACCCAGAATTTGTTCGTTCTTGAGTCCACGACTCACATTTTCTACATTTTTTTACATTCTTATGAAACTTTAACTATTCAGGTTCCTTAGCTTACTTTCTATATTTCGTTCGTCATTTACAAAATTTTGCCATAACTTCGTTATAGGCTAATTTCAATCTGTTCTTCATGAACTTTTCTATCCTTCCTAACCAAAAAAACATATATACGATGGTTTTAAACTAGTCCATCAAAAACAAGCTCTAATTAGATGGTTTTAATTTTGTCCATCAACAACGTTCTTACCACATTCTTTGTTCGTTCTTCGTGTTCTTCGTTCGTTCTTCGTTTTTAATCGATATTTTGATTATGATTTTACGTTTTCAAGGATTTTAACGTTATAAGTTAGTTAATTCATCCTTATATCATCGGAGAGTTCATATAACTCATTTGAATCGTCCATTAACATCAAGCAATTCATACTTTGAGAATTTGGCATACAACTTCTCTCTTCTTAATACTTCTAACGTCAACTTCAAATGCTCAACATGTTCTTCCTTGGTCTTAGAATAGACCAATATATCATCAATAAAAACCACTACGAATTTGTCCAGAAACGGCTATTTGGCATACAACTTCTCTCTTCTTAATACTTCTAACGTCAACTTCAAATGCTCAACATGTTCTTCCTTGGTCTTAGAATAGACCAATATATCATCAATAAAAACCACTACGAATTTGTCCAGAAACGGCTTGAACACTCCATTCATTAGGCCCATAAATGCTGCAGGCGCATTTGTTAGACCAAATGACATAACCAAAAATTCGTAGTGACCATATCGTGTCCTAAACGCTGTCTTTGGGACATCTTCGGGCCTCACCTTCAACTGATGATAACCACTTCTCAGGTCTATCTTCGAGAAATATCTCGCTCCTTTTAATTGATCAAACAGATCATCAATCCTTGGCAACGGATACCTATTCTTAATGGTAACCTTGTTCAATTCTCTATAGTCAATGCAGAGTCGCATCGTTCCATCCTTCTTCTTAACAAATAATACCGGCGCTCCCCACGGTGATACGCTCGGTTGAATATATTTCTTGTCCAACAGCTCTTGTAGCTGTACCATCAATTCCTTCATTTCTACCGGAGCCATCCGGTACGGTGCTTTCGATATTGGAGCCATTCCTGGCACCAAATCGATAACAAAATCTACTTCCCTGTCAGGAGGAAGTCCTGGCAGATCATCCGGGAAAACATCCACGAAGTCTCTTACGACTGGTATTTCTTCTAACTTTAAATTCTCTTTACGACTATCGACTATGTAGGCTAAATACCCCACACAGCCTTGTCTTAATAACTTCCTGGCCTGCATGATCGTCAGACAACTCGCTTGTCTAGGCGATTTGCTGCCATAAAACACAACCTTTGATGGAGTCATAAGGTTAATACATTTCTTCTGGCAATCAATTACGGCTCCATAATTGAATAGCCAATCCATTCCCAGGATAACGTCAAATTCCCCAAGTTTAATCGGGATAAGATCTACATTCATAACGTTACCCTCAATATCCACTCTACAGTTCTTGTGTATATACTGAACAGGAATTACTTCCTTGTTCGCAATCTCTATGTTCATAGGGATTTCTAATTCGTCTTTAAGCAATTCTAAATTCTTTGCAAAGTCATCGGATATAAATGAACAAGTAGCACCCGAATCAAATAAAACATAAGCATTGACTTTATTGATCGGAATGATACCTGACACCACATCACGAGACTGCACAGCGTCTTGTACGATCATGTTAAATGTCCTTGCAGTTGGTCGGTTTGTTGAAGTCGGTTCGGTAATGGTAAGAGGATTTCCACTATTATTTCCCTTATGTCCACCTGACCCTGCCCCTCCAGATGCCTTCTTTGGACAGTCTCTAGCCAAGTGATCCTTTGACCCACATGTGTAGCAGGCGCTCTTCTTAGGGTTAGGGCAGTTAGGTGCTATGTGGCCTTCCTGACCACAGTTGTAACAAACTCTTTTTCCTTTCATGCAGACTCCCAAGTGAGTCTTCCCACAGGTTGGGCATGGTTCTAACTTTTTCTTCTGACTACCTTGCTGACTTACAGACGACGGGTTGTCATTCCATTTTCGTTTATGATTATTAATTCCCCCTGTGTGATTGCCACTAGCCTTATTGTTTCCTTCACTATCATTCTTCTTCTTCTTTTGATCCTGATTGTACTTAGACACCGCTTCGCTTCCACCTTCAGCGAGAATTGCCTTCTCCAGAACTCCAGCAAAAGTGTTCAATTAAAACATCGACACCTTGCTATACAACCAGGGTTTCAGTCCCTGTTCAAAATGCCTAGCCTTTCTTTCGTCAGTATGCACCTGATATTGGGCAAACCTAGACAATTCGTTAAACTTTGCCGCGTAGTCGGGCACAGACATATTCCCCTGCTTCAACTCCAGAAACTGCACCTCCATTTGATTCTGGGAGCTGGTCGGGAAATACATCTCGAAAAACATTTCTTTAAACCTTTCCCAGGTTATTACACCTTCTCTTACCCTGATCTTATTTGCCTGCCACCAATAGCTGGCTTCTGATTTTAACATAAATGTCGCGTAGGCGGTCTTCTGGTCCTCCCTAACACGGGCGACCTCAAAAATTTTCTCCATTTCCATAACCCAAGTCTGAGCTTCTATCGGGTTCGTGGAACCCTTAAAATCTGGCGGTCCCACTGCCTTAAAGTCTTTAAATGAGGTGTTTGGTGGAGCTTGAGGCTGATTGTTCATCGCTCCAGCCAACAGATTTACCAACTACTGAACGGGGTTCGCATTGGCTTCATTGTTGTTATTGGTTGACCCCTCTTGGGCTTGTCGACGATTTTGTCTCCTTCTTGGCGGCATATTTCTGTTAAGAATATATGCTCATTAGATCTTTATTAAATCTCTTAAATATTTAAGACTTAACTCAATTATTTAACATAACTATTTTAACTCTTTTCTTTTCAAATAACCTTTGATATTTTATTTAAATCAAAAGTTTTAAACATAGTACTATAGCATCTCTGCCATTTACTTCAACTATCCCAAGATAAAGAATCTTCAGGATTTAGTTTCTCAAAATATTCCTTTGTTTTTAATCACATCGGAATTTACATTAACTAGTCTAAAGAGTATCACATAATGTTAAATACTTTAACATATTCACCTAACCCATATCATCTTAAACAACTTTATTATTTTATTAAAACCAAAAGCTTTTAATACAATACGATAACATTTCTGCCATTTACATCAACTATCCTGAAATAAAGTTTCTACAGGATTTACATTATCACAATATTCCTTTGTTTATAATCAAATTGGAATTTACATTATTTACGATTATTTAAACATTAACAATATCATATTATCCTATCACGGCCTACTAAGGCGTCGGACAGCTTCACTACGTTCCTCCTCTATAATGCGGGACATAGTCCTGCGATCTAACATATACCCAGGCAGTCCCTCGAACTGAATTGGATATCTCATAACTCGGTCCTGGGCATCATCCATTGCCCTCGGAAACGTGTAACACGTCTCTGCAACCTTAACTCTCTTCGCACGCGCATCATCCTCTGCCAGATCTGCACGTCGTGCATTTCTCACCCAAGCTTCTTCCACTATGGCGAGTCTTTCAGATTTCTCTTTCAACTCATTCTTTAACTTTTCTATCTCCTCTGTCTTCTGCTCAGTTTGGCCCTTCTCATGAACCAAATCCCACTCCACATTGCCAAGACGGGTGTGGAGTGTCTCAATCTCACCACCCCGAGCAACTGACTGCTCCCTCAACTCCTGAATTGTATCTCGTAACTCTACGTTGAGATCATATAATAAATCATACATATCAGCACTGACAGAGTTCGGTGGGAACTCCTCAAGATCTTCATCCTCCTCTTCTTCTTCCTCCTCCTCGGCTGCCTCAGCCGGGATCTCAACCTCCTCAGGGTCCTCCTCTGAGTAAATCTCTGGCTCATGCTCCTGACCAAAATCTGGAATCACAGGAGATGGCTCTGGCTGTACTAACTGCTCCCAGACAGTATGTATGTCCCGGGGCTCCTCATCTCTAGTCTCTAGGGGTACAACATCCCTGGGTTGACTAGCTCCTCCAGTATCTGACATCCTGACAAAATAAGTTTTAAGTCTTAGTTTTTACGTGATGTTAATCAATACTCTAACAAGTATGAACACATAAGCACATAGCACATAAGGTAATTTTATTATCTTTCTTAGAACTCAAATTAGAGTTGTCATTACTATCTTCATGAAGGCTACTATCCTAAGGTTTTCCCCCCACCTAAGGTTCATAACCTACGGCTTTGATACCAACTTGTGACACCCCCAAATCCGGTATCTTAATTTTTACAGGATTTGGTGTTCACTGTTCCAATATCATACAACTATCTACCCATAAATAATGAAATTCATTTATTAGATAAATAAATCATCATCTTACATCATCTGAAATAAAAATACATCATAAATCCCAGGTTATACTTAACCTTAAATCTCTTTTGCGGAAACGTAAATAAATAAGTCTTAAATCATCACACATAAATCTTAAACTTTAACATTATTCATGACAACACAAATCTTCATCACTTGTTAGCTTTTCCTTTGCCCTTGCTACTAGAAGGTACATCACTTCGTTCATTATTAGCTGCAATGTTATTATGCAAGAGTGAGCACGGATGCCCGCAAGTATAAAAATATGACGGAATAATAACATGCGAGTGAAAGAATTCTGAATAACAGAAAGCTCGACATTTGAATCAAGAATATTAATCAAGAGTCAAATTACTTTTGAGGGTCATTAAGACCTTGAACCGAGTCTTAGGTTGTCAAGTATATTAACCTTTCCAACCTTTAACAGTCACAAGACTATAGACTTTACTTCTCGTACTTAGGGAGATCAGCCCTTCGTACTGATACTGTGCACATTATCTTAACGCTTAAAGCATCTTCATTAATCCCCTACATTAGGGTTGTTCATCTCAATTTGATATCAGAATTCGTACCAAATAAAGTTGGTTTGGATAATTCAATAAATGATATTCATATTGAATATTAACTTCTCAAGGTATACAATCGAATAAGTATTGTACACTTAAATGATACTTTTAAAAGAATCATGGCATCTCATGTGAAATTCTAAACTTGGATATTCAAGAGTAAGAATTTTCTCAACAATAGTAATTAAGCATAGCAATTGCTTAATTAAAAGAGTTTAGTTTAGAAAACTTGCCAAACAATAATAATAAGTTAGGGATAGAAAACTTGCTCAAATATAAACATTTGAGTTTAGGAAACTTTCCTCGTGCGCAAGCTACGAGTATTACTCACTTCTTTAATTACTCTTACCTATCAATACATTCACATTATCAATTAATCACAAGTTCGATATGATTATTGATTTACAATAGTATTCTTCAAACTCATTATTAGGTTTTCAAATAATGGTTTACGTTGATTAATTAACTTGTTAATTAATCACGTAACTTAAGTTATTAACTTGTATTAATAACTCATTACATACATAACATGTCTTCATGTTAATTAGATTTAAAATAATGTCTTAATGTTTATAACACATTATTTAACCTTTATAAATATTAGTTTAAGTCACGTAATTAATTTATTAATTAATCACATAACATAAATTATTAAACTCATTTCAACATTTTATCATATTTATACAACATGTGTTCATGTTCACTAGACTCAAAACACATTTCACAAATTTTCAACACTTAGCAATTTTTTTCAAAAATTCAGGCCTGGCGCGGCCGCGCGCCGTTTAGCCTTGCACCCGGCGCGGCCGCGCTGCTGCGTTTTTCCAAAATTTTCAGTTCGCGAAGAACACTGAAATTCGTCCATTTTCTACAATTTTACCCTAATACACTGATTTATAGTGTTACCCATGAAGTATAAACTTCACAAGAACATTATATATCACTTATAACATGTTCTTAATCATTTCAAGTCATATAATTACATAATTTAAAACCATCAATTTCACTGTTCTTCATAAATTTTATAAAATTTAATGAAAAATATAAAATCTAACATTACGGATTCGTTACTACATCGAATCCGTTCATTTTAATTCCATTCTCTTTGTTTAAACATATACACTTATAATCAAACGTCAATTTTAATCAAAACATATGATTACAACATGTATTTCACCCATATGGGTTATTAACCCATATTCAACACTCTGTATTTTTTGAAAAATCCAACTCTTAACAAAATTTCTTGGTGTGATCAGTGTAAATCATACCTACATGATTCTACACATAATATCAACATATATGATTACATATATAAACATATCTTGGTTTAATTTTTCAAAATAATTATTAACAGAGAAAATTTGAACATATATTTAAATAAACTCTGTGATTTCCAAAAACTCAATTAAGGCCATCTTAAATAAAATTGATCCTTTTAAATCATGATTATATATTATAAAACACGTTATCATCACATACCCATATAGATAAAATTATATCGTAACCCAATTGGGAAACCCAATTTCACAGAAAACTTAAAAGTACGTATTTAAGAAATCTTAATTTTGAAAACTTAAAAGAAGAATTACCCTTTAGTAGTGAAGATAAATCAAAGTTAATAACACAATGATCTCTCAATTCTTCCTTTTTCAATTTCTCCCAATCTCTTCCTCTTTTTCTCTCTGAATTTTTTTCTGATATTTCTAAGTGTTTCTCTGATAATGGATTAGAAAAACAACGTATACGTATTATAAATATTACCGTTGTAGACTAACTCCTCCTAAGGCCTTGTTTGGCTTGTTCCCTTATTCTTTTTCCATTTATTTTAATTAACTAGTTTACTATATAGTTAATTGTCACCTTACTTATTGATTAATTAATTTTATTTAAATCAATTAAATAAAATAAGATAATTCACATTAAATCACATTGTCACATAATTAATATTTTTATTTATTAATTATGTCAATTCATTAATTCATTAATTAATTATTAAATTAACTAAATTAACATATGCTTATTTAATTAATTCAATTAATCAAATAAACTCAATTAAATATATTCTTTGAACAATTAAATTACTCCATATTAATTTAATTAATGTCACACATATAATTAAATTAATCTACCACAAATTCATGAATTAATTATTTAATTCAATAATTAAATCATTAAAAATATTTATTTATCTCCATAAATATTCAAATAACTTTACAAAATTCTCGTTCGTCACATCTTTCCCCCCTTAAAAGGATTCTGTCCTCAGAATCACGGTTCGATTTAATAATTTCGTCCCATTATAAATATTCAAACAACTTTGAACTATTAAATCACTACACATTAATTTAATTAATGTAACACATATAATTAAATTAATCTACCACAAATTCATGAATTAATTATTTAACTCAATAATTAAATCATTAAAAATATTTATTTATTTTAATAAATATTCAAATATCTTTACAAAATTCTCGTTCGTCACATCTTTCCCCCCTTTAAAGGATTCTGTCCTCAGAATCACGTTCACCTATTCAAGAAAATAAGTGTGGATAATTATTCATCATATTCTCTTCGAGTTCCCACGTAGCTTCTTCAGCGTTGTGGTTCCTCCAAATTACCTTAACAGAAGGTATTACTTTGTTCCTGAGAACTTGCTCTTTCATGTCAACTATCTGAACAGGAACTTCTTGGTATGATAAATCTTTCTCAAATTGTAGGGGTTGATATTCTATCACATGTTTGTAATCGGGTTTATAACGTCGTAATACCGACACATGGAAAACGTTGTGGACATGCTCCAGTGCCGGAGGTAAAGCTACCTCATAGGCTACTTCTCCAATTCTTCGGAGTACCTCAAAGGGTCCAATGAACCTTGGGCTCAATTTTCCCTTCTTACCAAATCTGATCTTTCCCTTCCAAGGAGAGACCTTCAAAAATACAAAACTACCTGATTCAAACTCTACATTCTTGCGGTGTGGATCGGCGTATTTCTTCTGCCTATCCTGAGCCGCTACTAATCTTGTCCGAATTACTTTAACTATTTTTGCCGTTTGTTGGACTAACTCTGGTCCTAGCAATTGTCTTTCACCAACTTCATCCCAATACAGTGGAGTTCTGCACTTTCTACCGTACAACGCTTCGTAAGGCGGTATACCAATACTAGCGTGGTAACTATTATTATAACCAAATTCTACAAGCGGCAAATGATCATCCCAATTGCCTTTAAAATCCATTATGCATGCTCTAAGCATATCCTCTAATGTTTGGATTGTTCTTTCACTTTGCCCGTCAATCTGAGGGTGATAAGCGGTGCTCATCCTCAACTGTGTTCCCATGCATGCTTGTAGTCGCTTCCAAAAATTCGATGTGAAGCGCGGATCACGGTCAGAAATAATTGACACTGGCACCCCGTGCCTCGAAACAATCTCTTTTACATATAACTTCGCCAATTGTTCTAGGTTAAATCTGATTTTGATCGGAAGAAAGTGTGCGGATTTAGTTAATCGGTCGACGATAACCCATACTGCGTCATAACCTTTCTGGGTCGTCGGAAGGCCAACAACAAAATCCATTGTAATATGTTCCCATTTCCATTCTGGGATTTCTAAAGGTTGTAACAAACCACTTGGTCTTTGGTGTTCTGCCTTGACCCTTTGGCAAGTCAGACACTTGGCAACACAATCGGCAACGTCCCTCTTCAAATTTGGCCACCAAAAGTGTTGTCGTAAATCTTGATGCATCTTGGTACTTCCGGGGTGAATGGAATACCTCGAACTATGAGCCTCGCTCAGAATGTCCTCCTTGATTTCTGGTATTGGCGGTACCCAAACTCTACTTTCAAATCTCAAAAATCCTTCGCTATCCATTTTAAATCTAAGTTCAGTCCCTTCAGATATCTTTTTCTTTACTTCCTCACATTCATTATCCAGGATTTGTGCTTCCTTAATCTTATCCAATAAAGTTGTACCAGCTTGCATTTGGAACAGTTTCTCGTCAGTCTCCATTGGACATCCTACTTCCAATTCCAGCTTTTCCATTGCTGAAATCAATTCTTCCTGTGCTGTCAGCATCATCAACTTTTCTCGACCCTTTCTGCTTAAGGCGTCGGCTACAACATTCGGTTTTCCTGGGTGGTATAAGATATCACAATCATAATCCTTTATTAACTCCAGTCACCTTCTTTGGTGCATATTCAAGTCTTTCTGTGTGAAAATATACTTCAGACTCTTATGGTCTGTATATATTTCACACTTTTCCCCATAGAGATAGTGTCTCCAAATCTTTAAAGCGAATACCACCGCAGCCAATTCCAAATCATGGGTTGGATATCCCTTCTCGTAATCTTTTAGTTGTCGTGACGCATACGCAATGACTCTGCCGTTTTGCATAAGCACACAGCCTAGCCCTTTATGCGACGCATCACTATATACCACAAAATTTCCTGTGTCATCCGGAAGGGACAACACAGGTGCTGTACTTAACCTTCTCTTAAGTTCTTGAAAACTTTCCTCACACTTCTCCGTCCAAACGAATTTCACAACTTTCCTAGTCAAATTCGTTAATGGAGTGGCGATCTTGGAAAAATCCTGAATAAAACTTCTATAGTAACCAGCTAATCCAAGAAAACTTCTTACTTCCGACGGTGTTTTCGGCTGATCCCAATTCATCACCGCTTCGACTTTGGAGGGATCCACCGAAATTCCGTCCTTATCAATCACATGTCCGAGAAATTGCACCCTTTCAATCCAGAATTCACACTTTGAGAATTTGGCATACAACTTCTCTCTTCTTAATACTTCTAACGTCAACTTCAAATGCTCAACATGTTCTTCCTTGGTCTTAGAATAGACCAATATATCATCAATAAAAACCACTACGAATTTGTCCAGAAACGGCTTGAACACTCCATTCATTAGGCCCATAAATGCTGCAGGTGCATTTGTTAGACCAAATGACATAACCAAAAATTCGTAGTGACCATATCGTGTCCTAAACGCTGTCTTTGGGACATCTTCGGGCCTCACCTTCAACTGATGATAACCACTTCTCAGGTCTATCTTCGAGAAATATCTCGCTCCTTTTAATTGATCAAACAGATCATCAATCCTTGGCAACGGATACCTATTCTTAATGGTAACCTTGTTCAATTCTCTATAGTCAATGCAGAGTCGCATCGTTCCATCCTTCTTCTTAACAAATAATACCGGCGCTCCCCACGGTGATACGCTCGGTTGAATATATTTCT
Organism: Panax stipuleanatus; assembly: GCA_020205555.1. Taxonomy (NCBI): domain Eukaryota; kingdom Viridiplantae; phylum Streptophyta; class Magnoliopsida; order Apiales; family Araliaceae; genus Panax; species Panax stipuleanatus. The sequence goes on along the minus strand of CM035123.1, from coordinate 95,130,947 downwards.
TGTCCAACAGCTCTTGTAGCTGTACCATCAATTCCTTCATTTCTACCGGAGCCATCCGGTACGGTGCTTTCGATATTGGAGCCGTTCCTGGCACCAAATCGATAACAAAATCTACTTCCCTGTCAGGAGGAAGTCCTGGCAGATCATCCGGGAAAACATCCACGAAGTCTCTTACGACTGGTATTTCTTCTAAATTTAAATTCTCTTTACGACTATCGACTATGTAGGCTAAATACCCCACACAGCCTTGTCTTAATAACTTCCTGGCCTGCATCATCGTCAGACAACTCGCTTGTCTAGGCGATTTGTTGCCATAAAACACAACCTTTGATGGAGTCACATTTCTTCTGGCAATCAATTACGGCTCCATAATTGAATAGCCAATCCATTCCCAGGATAACGTCAAATTCCCCAAGTTTAATCGGGATAAGATCTACATTCATAACGTTACCCTCAATATCCACTCTACAGTTCTTGTGTATATACTGAACAGGAATTACTTCCTTGTTCGCAATCTCTATGTTCATAGGGATTTCTAATTCGTCTTTAAGCAATTCTAAATTCTTTGCAAAGTCATCGGATATAAATGAACAAGTAGCACCCGAATCAAATAAAACATAAGCATTGACTTTATTGATCGGAATGATACCTGACACCACATCACGAGACTGCACAGCGTCTTGTACGGTCATGTTAAATGTCCTTGCAGTTGGTCGGTTTGTTGAAGTCGGTTCGGTAATGGTAAGAGGATTTCCACTATTATTTCCCTTATGTCCACCTGACCCTGCCCCTCCAGATGCCTTCTTTGGACAGTCTCTAGCCAAGTGATCCTTTGACCCACATGTGTAGCAGGCGCTCTTCTTAGGGTTAGGGCAGTTAGGTGCTATGTGGCCTTCCTGACCACAGTTGTAACAAACTCTTTTTCCTTTCATGCAGACTCCCAAGTGAGTCTTCCCACAGGTTGGGCATGGTTCTAACTTTTTCTTCTGACTACCTTGCTGACTTACAGACGACGGGTTGTCATTCCATTTTCGTTTATGATTATTAATTCCCCCTGTGTGATTGCCACTAGCCTTATTGTTTCCTTCACTATCATTCTTCTTCTTCTTTTGATCCTGATTGTACTTAGACACCGCTTCGCTTCCACCTTCAGCGAGAATTGCCTTCTCCAGAACTCCAGCAAAAGTGTTCAATTAAAACATCGACACCTTGCTATACAACCAGGGTTTCAGTCCCTGTTCAAAATGCCTAGCCTTTCTTTCGTCAGTATGCACCTGATATTGGGCAAACCTAGACAATTCGTTAAACTTTGCCGCGTAGTCGGGCACAGACATATTCCCCTGCTTCAACTCCAGAAACTGCACCTCCATTTGATTCTGGGAGCTGGTCGGGAAATACATCTCGAAAAACATTTCTTTAAACCTTTCCCAGGTTATTACACCTTCTCCTGCCCTGATCTTATTTGCCTGCCACCAATAGCTGGCTTCTGATTTTAACATAAATGTCGCGTAGGCGGTCTTCTGGTCCTCCCTAACACGGGCGACCTCAAAAATTTTCTCCATTTCCATAACCCAAGTCTGAGCTTCTATCGGGTTCGTGGAACCCTTAAAATCTGGCGGTCCCACTGCCTTAAAGTCTTTAAATGAGGTGTTTGGTGGAGCTTGAGGCTGATTGTTCATCGCTCCAGCCAACAGATTTACCAACTACTGAACGGGGTTCGCATTGGCATCATTGTTGTTATTGGTTGACCCCTCTTGGGCTTGTCGACGATTTTGTCTCCTTCTTGGCGGCATATTTCTGTTAAGAATATATGCTCATTAGATCTTTATTAAATCTCTTAAATATTTAAGACTTAACTCAATTATTTAACATAACTATTTTAACTCTTTTCTTTTCAAATAACCTTTGATATTTTATTTAAATCAAAGTTTTAAACATAGTACTATAGCATCTCTGCCATTTACTTCAACTATCCCAAGATAAAGAATCTTCAGGATTTAGTTTCTCAAAATATTCCTTTGTTTTTAATCACATCGGAATTTACATTAACTAGTCCAAAGAGTATCACATAATGTTAAATACTTTAACATATTCACCTAACCCATATCATCTTAAACAACTTTATTATTTTATTAAAACCAAAAGCTTTTAATACAATACGATAGCATTTCTGCCATTTACATCAACTACCCTGAAATAAAGTTTCTACAGGATTTACATTATCACAATATTTCTTTGTTTATAATCAAATTGGAATTTACATTATTTACGATTATTTAAACATTAACAATATCATATTATCCTATCACGGCCTACTAAGGCGTCGGACAGCTTCACTACGTTCCTCCTCTATAATGCGGGACATAGTCCTGCGATCTAACATATACCCAGGCAGTCCCTCGAACTGAATTGGATATCTCATAACTCGGTCCTGGGCATCATCCATTGCCCTCGGAAACGTGTAGCACGTCTCTGCAACCTTAACTCTCTTCGCACGCGCATCATCCTCTGCCAGATCTGCACGTCGTGCATTTCTCACCCAAGCTTCTTCCACTATGGCGAGTCTTTCAGATTTCTCTTTCAACTCATTCTTTAACTTTTCTATCTCCTCTGTCTTCTGCTCAGTTTGGCCCTTCTCATGAACCAAATCCCACTCCACATTGCCAAGACGGGTGTGGAGTGTCTCAATCTCACCACCCCGAGCAACTGACTGCTCCCTCAACTCCTGAATTGTATCTCGTAACTCTACGTTGAGATCATATAATAAATCATACATATCAGCACTGACAGAGTTCGGTGGGAACTCCTCAAGATCTTCCTCCTCCTCTTCTTCTTCAGGGTCTTCTTCTTCCTCCTCCTCGGCTGCCTCAGCCGGGATCTCAACCTCCTCAGGGTCCTCCTCTGAGTAAATCTCTGGCTCATGCTCCTGACCAAAATCTGGAATCACAGGAGATGGCTCTGGCTGTACTAACTGCTCCCAGACAGTATGTATGTCCCGGGGCTCCTCATCTCTAGTCTCTAGGGGTACAACATCCCTGGGTTGACTAGCTCCTCCAGTATCTGACATCCTGACAAAATAAGTTTTAAGTCTTAGTTTTTACGTGATGTTAATCAATACTCTAACAAGTATGAACACATAAGCACATAGCACATAAGGTAATTTTATTATCTTTCTTAGAACTCAAATTAGAGTTGTCATTACTATCTTCATGAAGGCTACTATCCTAAGGTTTTCCCCCCACCTAAGGTTCATAACCTACGGCTTTGATACCAACTTGTGACACCCCCAAATCCGGTATCTTAATTTTTACAGGATTTGGTGTTCACTGTTCCAATATCATACAACTATCTACCCATAAATAATGAAATTCATTTATTAGATAAATAAATCATCATCTTACATCATCTGAAATAAAAATACATCATAAATCCTAGGTTATACTTAACCTTAAATCTCTTTTGCGGAAACGTAAATAAATAAGTCTTAAATCATCACACATAAATCTTAAACTTTAACATTATTCATGACAACACAAATCTTCATCACTTGTTAGCTTTTTCTTTGCCCTTGCTACTAGAAGGTACATCACTTCGTTCATTATTAGCTGCAATGTTATTATGCAAGAGTGAGCACGGATGCCCGCAAGTATAAAAATATGACGGAATAATAACATGCGAGTGAAAGAATTCTGAATAACAGAAAGCTCGACATTTGAATCAAGAATATTAATCAAGAGTCAAATTACTTTTGAGGGTCATTAAGACCTTGAACCGAGTCTTAGGTTGTCAAGTATATTAACCTTTCCAACCTTTAACAGTCACAAGACTATAGACTTTACTTCTCGTACTTAGGGAGATCAGCCCTTCGTACTGATACTGTGCACATTATCTTAACGCTTAAAGCATCTTCATTAATCCCCTACATTAGGGTTCATCTCAATTTGATATCAGAATTCGTACCAAATAAAGTTGGTTTGGATAATTCAATAAATGATATTCATATTGAATATTAACTTCTCAAGGTATACAATCGAATAAGTATTGTACACTTAAATGATACTTTTAAAAGAATCATGGCATCTAGTGTGAAATTCTAAACTTGGATATTCAAGAGTAAGAATTTTCTCAACAATAGTAATTAAGCATACCAATTGCTTAATTAAAAGAGTTTAGTTTAGAAAAATTGCCAAACAATAATAATAAGTTAGGGATAGAAAACTTGCTCAAATATAAACATTTGAGTTTAGGAAACTTGCCTCGTGCGCAAACTACAAGTATTACTCACTTCTTTAATTACTCTTACCTATCAATACATTCACATTATCAATTAATCACAAGTTCGATATGATTATTGATTTACAATAGTATTCTTCAAACTCATTATTAGGTTTTCAAATAATGGTTTACGTTGATTAATTAACTTGTTAATTAATCACGTAACTTAAGTTATTAACTTGTATTAATAACTCATTACATACATAACATGTCTTCATGTTAATTAGATTTAAAATAATGTCTTAATGTTTATAACACATTATTTAACCTTTATAAATAATAGTTTAAGTCACGTAATTAATTTATTAATTAATCACATAACATAAATTATTAAACTCATTTCAACATTTTATCATATTTATACAACATGTGTTTATGTTTACTAGACTCAAAACACATTTCACAAATTTTCAACACTTAGCAATTTTTTTCAAAAATTCAGGCCTGGCGCGGCCGCGCTGCTGCGTTTTTCCAAAATTTCCAGTTCTCGAAGAACACTGAAATTCGTCCATTTTCTACAATTTTACCCTAATACACTGATTTATAGTGTTACCCATGAAGTATAAACTTCACAAGAACATTATATATCACTTATAACATGTTCTTAATCATTTCAAGTCATATAATTACATAATTTAAAACCATCAATTTCACTGTTCTTCATAAATTTTATAAAATTTAATGAAAAATATAAAATCTAACATTACGGATTCGTTACTACATCGAATCCGTTCATTTTAATTCCATTCTCTTTGTTTAAACATATACACTTATAATCAAACGTCAATTTTAATCAAAACATATGATTACAACATGTATTTCACCCATATGGGTTATTAACCCATATTCAACACTCTGTATTTTTTGAAAAATCCAACTCTTAACAAAATTTCTTGGTGTGATCATTGTAAATCATACCTACATGATTCTACACATAATATCAACATATATGATTACATATATAAACATATCTTGGTTTAATTTTTTAAAATAATTATTAACAGAGAAAATTTGAACATATATTTAAATAAACTCTGTGATTTCCAAAAACTCAATTAAGGCCATCTTAAATAAAATTGATCCTTTTAAATCATGATTATATATTATAAAACACGTTATCATCACATACCCATATAGATAAAATTATATCGTAACCCAATTGGGAAACCCAATTTCACAGAAAACTTAAAAGTACGTATTTAAGAAATCTTAATTTTGAAAACTTAAAAGAAGAATTACCCTTTAGTAGTGAAGATAAATCAAAGTTAATAACACAATGATCTCTCAATTCTTCCTTTTTCAATTTCTCCCAATCTCTTCCTCTTTTTCTCTCTGAATTTTTTTCTGATATTTCTAAGTGTTTCTCTGATAATGGATTAGAAAAACAACGTATACGTATTATAAATATTACCGTTGTAGACTAACTCCTCCTAAGGCCTTGTTTGGCTTGTTCCCTTATTCTTTTTCCATTTATTTTAATTAACTAGTTTACTATATAGTTAATTGTCACCTTACTTATTGATTAATTAATTTTATTTAAATCAATTAAATAAAATAAGATAATTCACATTAAATCACATTGTCACATAATTAATATTTTTATTTATTAATTATGTCAATTCATTAATTCATTAATTAATTATTAAATTAACTAAAGTAACATATGCTTATTTAATTAATTCAATTAATCAAATAAACTCAATTAAATATATTCTTTGAACAATTAAATTACTCCATATTAATTTAATTAATGTCACACATATAATTAAATTAATCTACCACAAATTCATGAATTAATTATTTAATTCAATAATTAAATCATTAAAATATTTATTTATCTCCATAAATATTCAAATAACTTTACAAAATTCTCGTTCGTCACATCTTTCCCCCCTTAAAAGGATTCTGTCCTCAGAATCACGGTTCGATTTAATAATTTCGTCCCATTATAAATATTCAAACAACTTTGAACTATTAAATCACTACACATTAATTTAATTAATGTAACACATATAATTAAATTAATCTACCACAAATTCATGAATTAATTATTTAACTCAATAATTAAATCATTAAAAATATTTATTTATTTTAATAAATATTCAAATATCTTTACAAAATTCTCGTTCGTCACATCTTTCCCCCCTTTAAAGGATTCTGTCCTCAGAATCACGTTCACCTATTCAAGAAAATAAGTGTGGATAATTATTCATCATATTCTCTTCGAGTTCCCACGTAGCTTCTTCAGCGTTGTGGTTCCTCCAAATTACCTTAACAGAAGGTATTACTTTGTTCCTGAGAACTTGCTCTTTCATGTCAACTATCTGAACAGGAACTTCTTGGTATGATAAATCTTTCTCAAATTGTAGGGGTTGATATTCTATCACATGTTTGTAATCGGGTTTATAACGTCGTAATACCGACACATGGAAAACGTTGTGGACATGCTCCAGTGCCGGAGGTAAAGCTACCTCATAGGCTACTTCTCCAATTCTTCGGAGTACCTCAAAGGGTCCAATGAACCTTGGGCTCAATTTTCCCTTCTTACCAAATCTGATCTTTCCCTTCCAAGGAGAGACCTTCAAAAATACAAAACTACCCGATTCAAACTCTACATTCTTGCGGTGTGGATCGGCGTATTTCTTCTGCCTATCCTGAGCCGCTACTAATCTTGTCCGAATTACTTTAACTATTTTTTCCGTTTGTTGGACTAACTCTGGTCCTAGCAATTGTCTTTCACCAACTTCATTCCAATACAGTGGAGTTCTGCACTTTCTACCGTACAACGCTTCGTAAGGCGGCATACCAATACTAGCGTGGTAACTATTATTATAACCAAATTCTACAAGCGGCAAATGATCATCCCAATTGCCTTTAAAATCCATTATGCATGCTCTAAGCATATCCTCTAATGTTTGGATTGTTCTTTCACTTTGCCCGTCAATCTGAGGGTGATAAGCGGTGCTCATCCTCAACTGTGTTCCCATGCATGCTTGTAGTCGCTTCCAAAAATTCGATGTGAAGCGCGGATCACGGTCAGAAATAATTGACACTGGCACCCCGTGCCTCGAAACAATCTCTTTTACATATAACTTCGCCAATTGTTCTAGGTTAAATCTGATTTTGATCGGAAGAAAGTGTGCGGATTTAGTTAATCGGTCGACGATAACCCATACTGCGTCATAGCCTTTCTGGGTCGTCGGAAGGCCAACAACAAAATCCATTGTAATATGTTCCCATTTCCATTCTGGGATTTCTAAAGGTTGTAACAAACCACTTGGTCTTTGGTGTTCTGCCTTGACCCTTTGGCAAGTCAGACACTTGGCAACACAATCGGCAACGTCCCTCTTCAAATTTGGCCACCAAAAGTGTTGTCGTAAATCTTGATACATCTTGGTACTTCCGGGGTGAATGGAATACCTCGAACTATGAGCCTCGCTCAGAATGTCCTCCTTGATTTCTGGTATTGGCGGTACCCAAACTCTACTTTCAAATCTCAAAAATCCTTCGCTATCCATTTTAAATCTAAGTTCAGTCCCTTCAGATATCTTTTTATTTACTTCCTCACATTCCATATCCAGGATTTGTGCTTCCTTAATCTTATCCAATAAAGTTGTACCAGCTTGCATTTGGAACAGTTTCTCGTCAGTCTCCATTGGACATCCTACTTCCAATTCCAGCTTTTCCATTGCTGAAATCAATTCTTCCTGTGCTGTCAGCATCATCAACTTTTCTCGACCCTTTCTGCTTAAGGCGTCGGCTACAACATTCGGTTTTCCTGGGTGGTATAAGATATCACAATCATAATCCTTTATTAACTCCAGCCACCTTCTTTGGTGCATATTCAAGTCTTTCTGTGTGAAAATATACTTCAGACTCTTATGGTCTGTATATATTTCACACTTTTCCCCATAGAGATAGTGTCTCCAAATCTTTAAAGCGAATACCACCGCAGCCAATTCCAAATCATGGGTTGGATATCCCTTCTCGTAATCTTTTAGTTGTCGTGACGCATACGCAATGACTCTGCCGTTTTGCATAAGCACACAGCCTAGCCCTTTATGCGACGCATCACTATATACCACAAAATTTCCTGTGTCATCCGGAAGGGACAACACAGGTGCTGTACTTAACCTTCTCTTAAGTTCTTGAAAACTTTCCTCACACTTCTCCGTCCAAACGAATTTCACAACTTTCCTAGTCAAATTCGTTAATGGAGTGGCGATCTTGGAAAAATCCTGAATAAAACTTCTATAGTAACCAGCTAATCCAAGAAAACTTCTTACTTCCGACGGTGTTTTCGGCTGATCCCAATTCATCACCGCTTCGACTTTGGAGGGATCCACCGAAATTCCGTCCTTATCAATCACATGTCCGAGAAATTGCACCCTTTCAATCCAGAATTCACACTTTGAGAATTTGGCATACAACTTCTCTCTTCTTAATACTTCTAACGTCAACTTCAAATGCTCAACATGTTCTTCCTTGGTCTTAGAATAGACCAATATATCATCAATAAAAACCACTACGAATTTGTCCAGAAACGGCTTGAACACTCCATTCATTAGGCCCATAAATGCTGCAGGTGCATTTGTTAGACCAAATGACATAACCAAAAATTCGTAGTGACCATATCGTGTCCTAAACGCTGTCTTTGGGACATCTTCGGGCCTCACCTTCAACTGATGATAACCACTTCTCAGGTCTATCTTCGAGAAATATCTCGCTCCTTTTAATTGATCAAACAGATCATCAATCCTTGGCAACGGATACCTATTCTTAATGGTAACCTTGTTCAATTCTCTATAGTCAATGCAGAGTCGCATCGTTCCATCCTTCTTCTTAACAAATAATACCGGCGCTCCCCACGGTGATACGCTCGGTTGAATATATTTCTTGTCCAACAGCTCTTGTAGCTGTACCATCAATTCCTTCATTTCTACCGGAGCCATCCGGTACGGTGCTTTCGATATTGGAGCCGTTCCTGGCACCAAATCGATAACAAAATCTACTTCCCTGTCAGGAGGAAGTCCTGGCAGATCATCCGGGAAAACATCCACGAAGTCTCTTACGACTGGTATTTCTTCTAAATTTAAATTCTCTTTACGACTATCGACTATGTAGGCTAAATACCCCACACAGCCTTGTCTTAATAACTTCCTGGCCTGCATCATCGTCAGACAACTCGCTTGTCTAGGCGATTTGTTGCCATAAAACACAACCTTTGATGGAGTCACATTTCTTCTGGCAATCAATTACGGCTCCATAATTGAATAGCCAATCCATTCCCAGGATAACGTCAAATTCCCCAAGTTTAATCGGGATAAGATCTACATTCATAACGTTACCCTCAATATCCACTCTACAGTTCTTGTGTATATACTGAACAGGAATTACTTCCTTGTTCGCAATCTCTATGTTCATAGGGATTTCTAATTCGTCTTTAAGCAATTCTAAATTCTTTGCAAAGTCATCGGATATAAATGAACAAGTAGCACCCGAATCAAATAAAACATAAGCATTGACTTTATTGATCGGAATGATACCTGACACCACATCACGAGACTGCACAGCGTCTTGTACGGTCATGTTAAATGTCCTTGCAGTTGGTCGGTTTGTTGAAGTCGGTTCGGTAATGGTAAGAGGATTTCCACTATTATTTCCCTTATGTCCACCTGACCCTGCCCCTCCAGATGCCTTCTTTGGACAGTCTCTAGCCAAGTGATCCTTTGACCCACATGTGTAGCAGGCGCTCTTCTTAGGGTTAGGGCAGTTAGGTGCTATGTGGCCTTCCTGACCACAGTTGTAACAAACTCTTTTTCCTTTCATGCAGACTCCCAAGTGAGTCTTCCCACAGGTTGGGCATGGTTCTAACTTTTTCTTCTGACTACCTTGCTGACTTACAGACGACGGGTTGTCATTCCATTTTCGTTTATGATTATTAATTCCCCCTGTGTGATTGCCACTAGCCTTATTGTTTCCTTCACTATCATTCTTCTTCTTCTTTTGATCCTGATTGTACTTAGACACCGCTTCGCTTCCACCTTCAGCGAGAATTGCCTTCTCCAGAACTCCAGCAAAAGTGTTCAATTAAAACATCGACACCTTGCTATACAACCAGGGTTTCAGTCCCTGTTCAAAATGCCTAGCCTTTCTTTCGTCAGTATGCACCTGATATTGGGCAAACCTAGACAATTCGTTAAACTTTGCCGCGTAGTCGGGCACAGACATATTCCCCTGCTTCAACTCCAGAAACTGCACCTCCATTTGATTCTGGGAGCTGGTCGGGAAATACATCTCGAAAAACATTTCTTTAAACCTTTCCCAGGTTATTACACCTTCTCCTGCCCTGATCTTATTTGCCTGCCACCAATAGCTGGCTTCTGATTTTAACATAAATGTCGCGTAGGCGGTCTTCTGGTCCTCCCTAACACGGGCGACCTCAAAAATTTTCTCCATTTCCATAACCCAAGTCTGAGCTTCTATCGGGTTCGTGGAACCCTTAAAATCTGGCGGTCCCACTGCCTTAAAGTCTTTAAATGAGGTGTTTGGTGGAGCTTGAGGCTGATTGTTCATCGCTCCAGCCAACAGATTTACCAACTACTGAACGGGGTTCGCATTGGCATCATTGTTGTTATTGGTTGACCCCTCTTGGGCTTGTCGACGATTTTGTCTCCTTCTTGGCGGCATATTTCTGTTAAGAATATATGCTCATTAGATCTTTATTAAATCTCTTAAATATTTAAGACTTAACTCAATTATTTAACATAACTATTTTAACTCTTTTCTTTTCAAATAACCTTTGATATTTTATTTAAATCAAAAGTTTTAAACATAGTACTATAGCATCTCTGCCATTTACTTCAACTATCCCAAGATAAAGAATCTTCAGGATTTAGTTTCTCAAAATATTCCTTTGTTTTTAATCACATCGGAATTTACATTAACTAGTCCAAAGAGTATCACATAATGTTAAATACTTTAACATATTCACCTAACCCATATCATCTTAAACAACTTTATTATTTTATTAAAACCAAAAGCTTTTAATACAATACGATAGCATTTCTGCCATTTACATCAACTATCCTGAAATAAAGTTTCTACAGGATTTACATTATCACAATATTCCTTTGTTTATAATCAAATTGGAATTTACATTATTTACGATTATTTAAACATTAACAATATCATATTATCCTATCACGGCCTACTAAGGCGTCGGACAGCTTCACTACGTTCCTCCTCTATAATGCGGGACATAGTCCTGCGATCTAACATATACCCAGGCAGTCCCTCGAACTGAATTGGATATCTCATAACTCGGTCCTGGGCATCATCCATTGCCCTCGGAAACGTGTAGCACGTCTCTGCAACCTTAACTCTCTTCGTACGCGCATCATCCTCTGCCAGATCTGCACGTCGTGCATTTCTCACCCAAGCTTCTTCCACTATGGCGAGTCTTTCAGATTTCTCTTTCAACTCATTCTTTAACTTTTCTATCTCCTCTGTCTTCTGCTCAGTTTGGCCCTTCTCATGAACCAAATCCCACTCCACATTGCCAAGACGGGTGTGGAGTGTCTCAATCTCACCACCCCGAGCAACTGACTGCTCCCTCAACTCCTGAATTGTATCTCGTAACTCTACGTTGAGATCATATAATAAATCATACATATCAGCACTGACAGAGTTCGGTGGGAACTCCTCAAGATCTTCCTCCTCCTCTTCTTCTTCAGGGTCTTCTTCTTCCTCCTCCTCGGCTGCCTCAGCCGGGATCTCAACCTCCTCAGGGTCCTCCTCTGAGTAAATCTCTGGCTCATGCTCCTGACCAAAATCTGGAATCACAGGAGATGGCTCTGGCTGTACTAACTGCTCCCAGACAGTATGTATGTCCCGGGGCTCCTCATCTCTAGTCTCTAGGGGTACAACATCCCTGGGTTGACTAGCTCCTCCAGTATCTGACATCCTGACAAAATAAGTTTTAAGTCTTAGTTTTTACGTGATGTTAATCAATACTCTAACAAGTATGAACACATAAGCACATAGCACATAAGGTAATTTTATTATCTTTCTTAGAACTCAAATTAGAGTTGTCATTACTATCTTCATGAAGGCTACTATCCTAAGGTTTTCCCCCCACCTAAGGTTCATAACCTACGGCTTTGATACCAACTTGTGACACCCCCAAATCCGGTATCTTAATTTTTACAGGATTTGGTGTTCACTGTTCCAATATCATACAACTATCTACCCATAAATAATGAAATTCATTTATTAGATAAATAAATCATCATCTTACATCATCTGAAATAAAAATACATCATAAATCCCAGGTTATACTTAACCTTAAATCTCTTTTGCGGAAACGTAAATAAATAAGTCTTAAATCATCACACATAAATCTTAAACTTTAACATTATTCATGACAACACAAATCTTCATCACTTGTTAGCTTTTTCTTTGCCCTTGCTACTAGAAGGTACATCACTTCGTTCATTATTAGCTGCAATGTTATTATGCAAGAGTGAGCACGGATGCCCGCAAGTATAAAAATATGACGGAATAATAACATGCGAGTGAAAGAATTCTGAATAACAGAAAGCTCGACATTTGAATCAAGAATATTAATCAAGAGTCAAATTACTTTTGAGGGTCATTAAGACCTTGAACCGAGTCTTAGGTTGTCAAGTATATTAACCTTTCCAACCTTTAACAGTCACAAGACTATAGACTTTACTTCTTGTACTTAGGGAGATCAGCCCTTCGTACTGATTATGTGCACATTATCTTAACGCTTAAAGCATCTTCATTAATCCCCTACATTAGGGTTGTTCATCTCAATTTGACATCAGAATTCGTACCAAATAAAGTTGGTTTGGATAATTCAATAAATGATATTCATATTGAATATTAACTTCTCAAGGTATACAATCGAATAAGTATTGTACACTTAAATGATACTTTTAAAAGAATCATGGCATCTCATGTGAAATTCTAAACTTGGATATTCAAGAGTAAGAATTTTCTCAACAATAGTAATTAAGCATAGCAATTGCTTAATTAAAAGAGTTTAGTTTAGAAAACTTGCCAAACAATAATAATAAGTTAGGGATAGAAAACTTGCTCAAATATAAACATTTGAGTTTAGGAAACTTGCCTCGTGCGCAAGCTACAAGTATTACTCACTTCTTTAATTACTCTTACCTATCAATACATTCACATTATCAATTAATCACAAGTTCGATATGATTATTGATTTACAATAGTATTCTTCAAACTCATTATTAGGTTTTCAAATAATGGTTTACGTTGATTAATTAACTTGTTAATTAATCACGTAACTTAAGTTATTAACTTGTATTAATAACTCATTACATACATAACATGTCTTCATGTTAATTAGATTTAAAATAATGTCTTAATGTTTATAACACATTATTTAACCTTTATAAATAATAGTTTAAGTCACGTAATTAATTTATTAATTAATCACATAACATAAATTATTAAACTCATTTCAACATTTTATCATATTTATACAACATGTGTTCATGTTTACTAGACTTAAAACACATTTCACAAATTTTCAACACTTAGCAATTTTTTTCAAAAATTCAGGCCTGGCGCGGCCGCGCGCCGTTTAGCCTTGCACCCGGCGCGGCCGCGCTGCTGCGTTTTTCCAAAATTTCCAGTTCGCGAAGAACACTGAAATTCGTCCATTTTCTACAATTTTACCCTAATACACTGATTTATAGTGTTACCCATGAAGTATAAACTTCACAAGAACATTATATATCACTTATAACATGTTCTTAATCATTTCAAGTCATATAATTACATAATTTAAAACCATCAATTTCACTGTTCTTCATAAATTTTATAAAATTTAATGAAAAATATAAAATCTAACATTACGGATTCGTTACTACATCGAATCCGTTCATTTTAATTCCATTCTCTTTGTTTAAACATATACACTTATAATCAAACGTCAATTTTAATCAAAACATATGATTACAACATGTATTTCACCCATATGGGTTATTAACCCATATTCAACACTCTGTATTTTTTGAAAAATCCAACTCTTAACAAAATTTCTTGGTGTGATCATTGTAAATCATACCTACATGATTCTACACATAATATCAACATATATGATTACATATATAAACATATCTTGGTTTAATTTTTCAAAATAATTATTAACAGAGAAAATTTGAACATATATTTAAATAAACTCTGTGATTTCCAAAAACTCAATTAAGGCCATCTTAAATAAAATTGATCCTTTTAAATCATGATTATATATTATAAAACACGTTATCATCACATACCCATATAGATAAAATTATATCGTAACCCAATTGGGAAACCCAATTTCACAGAAAACTTAAAAGTACGTATTTAAGAAATCTTAATTTTGAAAACTTAAAAGAAGAATTACCCTTTAGTAGTGAAGATAAATCAAAGTTAATAACACAATGATCTCTCAATTCTTCCTTTTTCAATTTCTCCCAATCTCTTCCTCTTTTTCTCTCTGAATTTTTTTCTGATATTTCTAAGTGTTTCTCTGATAATGGATTAGAAAAACAACGTATACGTATTATAAATATTACCGTTGTAGACTAACTCCTCCTAAGGCCTTGTTTGGCTTGTTCCCTTATTCTTTTTCCATTTATTTTAATTAACTAGTTTACTATATAGTTAATTGTCACCTTACTTATTGATTAATTAATTTTATTTAAATCAATTAAATAAAATAAGATAATTCACATTAAATCACATTGTCACATAATTAATATTTTTATTTATTAATTATGTCAATTCATTAATTCATTAATTAATTATTAAATTAACTAAAGTAACATATGCTTATTTAATTAATTCAATTAATCAAATAAACTCAATTAAATATATTCTTTGAACAATTAAATTACTCCATATTAATTTAATTAATGTCACACATATAATTAAATTAATCTACCATAAATTCATGAATTAATTATTTAATTCAATAATTAAATCATTAAAAATATTTATTTATCTCCATAAATATTCAAATAACTTTACAAAATTTCCGTTCGTCACATAAAATGGTCATTTGGACCAAAAACACTATTCACACCTCCTTAACCAAACCTCCTTACTATTCACGAAGTTTCTCGTGGAAACTTCGTTGTTCTGTCTTTCGGAATTCGTCCGACAGTTTGAAAAACTGCGTTTCTCGGAATTCAAATATTTTTGGATATTCCATATTTCCTCCATCGAATAACTTTTACACTTTCTTCGAAACTTTGAAAAACATTTTTCGTCGCCTTTATTTCGTTCGATTTCTGCACGTTTTTTGAGAAAAACTTTTATCGGCTAACATAACTTTTCACGGCATTTTATCGACAAATCTTCAGACGAAATGTCATTACAACATACCAAACTCTCAGAAAGACCTAGGTTATTCAAACCCTAATCTTTAGGTTTCGTAAGGTGAATAGTGCATATTTCGTCTTTTTCTCAGAAATATTTTTGTTCCCGAAAATTTTTTATTTTCATCTTGAAAATTCTTACTCGTTTAATATTCTAGCTCATAGCCAGAATACTCCCGACTTATGATAATCCTAGGTCATAGAATGACTAATAAACACATAGCATAGAATATAATTAATAAAAATCTATTTTATTAATTAATAATTCTTTAAACTAAATTTTCTGGACAAACTGATTTTTCGGGTTGTCACACGTTTCCTATCTAACTCTTCCTCAAACTCCAAAGCCAGCTGTCCTACATCAGTCCTGCAAAGAACTCGACCTCGAGTTATATTCTGGATAAAGCGGAACATCTTCCCAGAACTCCTAAAGATTGGATACATTAAAAGTACGAGAGATGTTCATTTCGGCAGGTAAGTCGATCACGTAGGCATTATCATTGATTTTCTTTATTACCTTGTACGAACCATACTTTCGTGGCTTCAACTTATTATAGGAACCGACTGGAGACCTTTCCTTATGCAAAAATACCATAACCTGATCACCCTCTTCAAACAACTTTGAACGCCTCTTGGCATCGGCTATAACTTTATACTTCACATTCTTCTCTTCCAACCTAGCTTTCACTTCGGCCTGAAAATCACGAACTTGCTCAACCAGGTTTTCAGCAGCAACAATGTTTCCAGCAACCTTGGGAAAACATGCCAGATCTAATGCATGTTTAGGAGACTGCCGATACACTAAAGCAAAAGGAGATTGACCCGTAGCAGTGTGAATAACATTATTATATGCGAACTCAGCCTGTGCCAATGCCACATATAGCACTCGCTACTTGTAGAGGTATGCAGAGACCTATATTCTGAGTTTGACCCTTCGCAGTCTAACACACATAGCACTTGTGAACCAAGTTTCCTACATCGCACTTCAGCTGAGGCCAATAATACAGTTCGCCTACTCCTCTGATGGTCTTATCAAGTCCCAAATGACCACTCAAACCTCCTCTATGTAGTTCCCAAATTATTCTCTCTCTCAACGAACCCCGAGGTATACATAACTGATTTCCACGAAACGGATAGCCATCTACCACAAGAAACTCTCCCTTCGTTTGTTTTTGAGCACACTTTTCCCATACTTCACAAAGTCTTCATCATCCGAATACAGCTCTATCAGAAACTCAAACCCAATGATCTCTTGCTACATAGTGACTAACAGACTCACACGTCGACTCAATGCGTCTGCTACCTTATTTAGAACACCTAATTTGTGCTTCAGAACAAAAGAAAATTTCTGTAAAAAGGTTGTCCATCGAGCGTGCATATTACTCAAGCTTCGCTGACTGTTCAGGTACTTCAACGCTTGATGATCACTATACAGAAAAAATTTACTATGAATCAGATAGTGTTCCCAATGTTTTAAAGCTCAAATAATAGCATAAAACTCTTGGTCATACATACTCCACTTTCACCTCGCATCATAGAGTTTTTCATCGAAAAATGTCACTGGTTTTATCTCTTGTGACAAAACTGCCCCAACTCTAATACCATTAGCATCACACTCCACTTCAAATAGCTTCTCAAAATTAGGTAGAGCAAGAACAGGAATAGTACACAGCTTCTCCTTAATAACTGCAAAAGTTATATCAGCTGATTCTCCCCACTGAAATTTACCCTTCTTTAAACACTCGATAATGGGTGTCACAATGCTACTAAAATCTTTAATAAATCGGTGATAAAACGTTGCCAACCCATGAAAACTTCTCACCTTTCCTACAGTTTTAGAAGTAGGCCAATCACATATAGCTTTCACCTTCTCTTCGTCAACCATGATACCCTCCAAACTGACCATATATCCAAGGAATAACAGTCGTTCGGTCATCCAACTAAACTTCTTAAAGTTAATGAAGAGTTTGTTTTTGGCTAAAACCTCCAACACAACCCGAAAGTGTTCCATATGGTTTTTCTCGTTATGACTATAAATTAGTATATCATCAAAATAAACTACCACATATTTCCCAATGAAAGGTCGTAATACCTGATTCGTAAGTCGCATAAAAGTACTAGGCGCATTGGACAATCCTAAAGGCATGACTACACACTCGTAGAGTCCATCCTTTCTTTTGAATGCTGTTTTCCATTCATCACCAGGTTGAATCTGAATTTGATGATATCCGCTCCGAAGATCTATCTTCGAGAACAACTTGGAACCTTCCAACATATCTAGTATGTCATCTAACCTTGGAATCAGAAAACTGTACCTGACAGTTATCTTTTTGATCGCTCGGCTATCAACGCACATTCTCTAACTGCTATCTTTCTTTGGAACCAGCAATGCGGGAACCGCACATGGACTCATGCTTTCTCGAATGAACCCCTTCTTCAGTAATTCCTCCACTTTCTCCTGTAAGATCTGATTTTCCTTAGGACTCATCCGATAATGATGCAAATTAGGTAAGCTTTCTCCCGAAATTAGATCGATATGATGTTGAATATCCCTTAGCGACGGT
The DNA here is from genome assembly GCA_020205555.1 of Panax stipuleanatus. Taxonomy (NCBI): domain Eukaryota; kingdom Viridiplantae; phylum Streptophyta; class Magnoliopsida; order Apiales; family Araliaceae; genus Panax; species Panax stipuleanatus. The sequence continues at coordinate 95,112,685 of CM035123.1, read as the reverse complement.
AGGTCATTCGTTACATTTTTGGACATTAAATCACTTAATTCGCCTAAAAGGGATTGTACCTTATTGGGTAACACCAATTTATGCTCTTCCTTCCCTTCTACCACTAGAGCTCGCACCAACACAACATGTACCTCATGTGCCTCCTTAATTTTTAACTCCAAATCAGTTACTGATGTGATTACTGATAGTAAAGAATGCTCTGCCTTCGGGTTCTTAGCTGTGCCACCCCTTGAATTTTGTTTTGGAACCATTGCAATCTTCCTGCCACCCCAATTGAAAACAAATACATTATCACGCCCTCTATAAGTGACATCCACATCAAACTGCCATGGTCGGCCTAACAACAAGTGACTAACATCCATGTCGACTACGTCGCAGACCACTTCGTCTTGGTAGTGTTGTCCGATCAAGATAGGGACTTTGCACACTTCGATCACGTTTACCTTGGGTCCTTTCTGAATCCACCCAATTACATAGGGCTTCGGGTGTTTCTATACCCGCAATTTCAGGTGTTGTACTAACTTCTTTGACACAAAATTTTCACATCTTCCACTCTCTACATTTAGGTCGCAAATCTTCCCTTGAACACTGCATCGTGCCTTAAAAAATTATTTCTTTGTGAGGAATCTTCTAACTTTGTTGAGCATATGAATCATTGAATCACGCAATTTACATGCTCTCTATGTTCCTCGGCTATTTCTGCACCATCCTAGAATTCGCCCATATTTGTTTCTTCTTTGGCGTCCTCATCTTCTTCTCCAACTTCCACGAAATTCATTGGTTTCCTCGTTGGACACTCATTTGAGCGATAACTCGGTTGGACTCACTTTTAGCACTTGAAACCGCCAGATTTAGCATATGGGTTGGGCGCCCGAGGGGTTTCCCTTATAGTCGATGTGGCCGTCCGAGTCTCAACAGGAATAGGTTGCCCCAAACCTCTTTGTGACTGATCGACCATAGTTTTAAACTGATTCTTTCCATCACTCGTCGAAAATATATTTTTGTTTGCGACTGCATTGGACATCTCCGTCATGCCCTTCTTGTGATAAGCAAATCGATTGGATGTTATCTCCATTAATTTTGCTTTCAAAGCCATGTTGTGCGCTTCATCCACTGTCTAAACGACTTGCATGTAGTCCAAATTTGTCTCGGATAGAAGGCTTCAATCCCTCCAAATACCTAGAAACTTGTTGTGTCTCAGTCTCATTCAAATTGTTACGCACTGATAGCCTAGAACATTCCTCTGTATACTCGGCCACAATCCTATTACCCTATGCACAATTCTGATAACTCCAGAAAATAAATTGTTCATAATCTGGGGGTAAAAATCTATTCATCATAAGTTGTTTCATTCGCCTCCAAGATAGGATAGAAGTTTTGCCCTGTCGTCGTTGATCCATCTGTAACTTCTCCCACCACACAGCAGCCCCGCTTCTCAACTTGTACACTACCAGATTAACTTGTCGATCTGTCGTGACCTCCGTCAACTCAAAAAATATCTAGACCTCAGAAAGCCAATCCAAAAACTGTTTAATCTACAACTTACCATGGAACAGTGGTATGTCAGCGCGTATTCTATAGTCAGATTGATTTTGGTTTCAGTTTTGGTGTTGATGAGGGTGGTATCCTGCAACCCCCTCATCGAAATCTTCATCACTAAGGCCTTCAAACTGTTCGCGTCTCGCTGCTCCATGCGGACGTTCCCCTCCAAGGCGTCCAAGGGCAAATCCCTTTCCTCCATCCCTGTTGTTGATAGGATGGTTAGGTATGGGTTGTCACACCAACAATTGTTGCAACATGGTTTCCACCCTTACCATCGATTGTCGTTGCTCATAATTCGGCATCACTATGACCAGCGCCGTTAAAGTTATCTCTCATGTCTTCGTTGTTGGCCATTGACAAGGCAAAATCCTTGGTTTTGATACCAATTGACGCAGAATTTAAAACACAAAGAGTTTACCAACATAAGCTCTAAGAACATAAACTGGAATCCACCAGAGAAACAAACGATATCAATCATAAAATATAGTAAATTATGAAAATTTTCCTCTCCCTAAACCCACAAGTCGAGTTTTATAACTAAAGAATTCCTATCACTATGAATATAAACATCTAATAGGTAACTAATTATTATGGTAACAAAATCCTAATAGGGAACAACTTAATTACGTAATATTGTAAAAGATTTGTTTCCAACTAAAACACTATTACCATAAACAAATCCTACCAAAACTAAGAAAAATTAAAATAATAAAAACCAATCCAGTCTTCCTGAAAACCATGACGCCATTTCTGAAGAAGCTCCAATATCCTGAAGTCGATCGAACCCAGCTCTTCGGGAACAACTTCAATTTTTTAGGAATTATGGTCTTTTCCTCGGACCAGTTCTCCTTCCCCATTTTCTATCTAACTCTTCCTCAAACTCCAAAACCAGTTGTGTGAAGCCCCCAAAAAAGGTCCACACAAACCATTTTGATTCGCCAAAATACATGGTACAAAATTCAAATACAAACTTCATAGTTACAACTATAAACTGTCGTGCAAAATACGACAATATTCATACCCAAATTAAGTCTTCATTACAATTATTGTCACACTATCATGAAGACTGCTATAGACTATCACGGACCATCAATCCATTCCCCGACTAGTCCCAGCTATATTCTCATTTCCTGAAGAGAACAATTAAAGAAAAGGGTGAGCTCAACTAGTCCAGTAAAGAATATTATGACTAAGATAATGAATAACAAATTATTCTTAGTCCTCAACAGTGAAAAATATGATAGAATACAATAGACAACAAGTTTTAGATCAACAACTGCAGCGAAATAGCAATCCATTAGAAGAGTCAAGTAGAGCATGATGTCTACTATCTTCTATGATTTAAAAATCCATCATCGATATTTTATCCATGTAACACCAATCAATAAATATTTCAAATCAATAATTTATCTTTGCACTACGAGCCAAAGATATTCATTTATATCACCAGTGGTCATGATCATGCCAAACACCTGTCCATCTTTGCACTACGGATTAAAGAGAACTTTCACCGCAAGCATTTTTCTGTAACACCAACTGTCATGATTATACCAATACACAATTCCTGGTCATAATCATATCAATCAACAGTTCATCTTTGCACAACGGGCCAAAGATAAATTTTCACCACAACTTAAGCATGAGAATGATGACAATGATATAAAGAATGAATCAAGTGAGCTCAAGGATAAATATTAGAGATTTATAATTTAATTTATCCAAATTCAAGAATGTTTAAATTGCCAACATGATAACTAATTGTGGAGTAAATTCAAGAATGATATTTATGATTAATATTTTAAAGATAATTTGGACAAAGAAAAGAAACTAAATTTCGTCGTAAATAGTACTCTAAATGAATAGTATCCCAAATGAATAGTACTCCAGTTGAATAGTACCCCGAATGAATAGTACCTCGACATGAAAATATTAAAATTTAATAAAGAAGTTCAGACAAATATACTAGTGAAATGATATTAGATGAAGCGCAAACATCAAGGAATTTCTAATCATTTCAGAGATTATAGAAGTAATACTTATCATAGTAAGTGTAGATTTAGGAATATGAAACGAAATAATATCACTACATAATATAGAGTATGGAAGAAAATAATATTTTTATGAATATTAAACGAAAATAATAACCCTTACCTTAGTAGGAGACTAGATCTGACTGATATATCGGAGATATTCTTGAGGAAATCTTCCACTATAAACTACACTCAAAGTATCCTTATACTCAAAAGAAATACGCACAATATTATAGAAGAATAATTTTCTAATTCTGGTGTGATTTTCATTTCTTAACTAAGCAACCTATTTATAGGAGAATGGCAGAGCACTATTTAAAAGAAAAATCACGAACGAACAGAAAAATTTTCACGGGCGAAAATCTAATTTTTACTATACAGCACTATGCAATAAAATATTTTAATAAAACAAAATCTTTATATATAATATAACATATTCTATTTATAATTTAATAAAACAAATAACTTTATATATACTATAAAAAGTATTTTGTTTTATATAAAAAGTTTTCTATTTTATTACTATTATAGTAATAATAAAAACAACAGAGATAACTTTCTACCGACAGTTTGACAAATTGGTATGTGAGGGTCCATGGAATAATAAGCCAAACTTACAATAAATTCCTCTATTTATATCATAAATTGAACAAATATTTTTCACTCATCACTTATTATACTTATCTTTAATCAACATAATCTTTCAACAATTATTCATCATTAATATTATAACTCACAATATTGACAACCAGATCGTTCCAAGGAAAAAGGTGGTTTTTCGATAAAGATTTCTCCTTATTGGCGCGCAATTAAATAACCTAACCCCTTTTCTTGACGGAACTTTCTAGACATTGCCAATAATATTAAATAATAGGAGTAACTATATCGTGACAATTATTGATTTAATAATATAAAATATTGTGCAAATGTTGCTATAACAATTATTGAATCAATAATATGAGACACTATGCAGCAACTACTGTGGTAATTATTGAATGAAATACTGAGTGACTTCTTACGTAAAATTAATAATCAGAGATACTATGCAATATTGTGTGCTACTGTGCAACAACGCGTACTACTGTACTTTTATCATCATGTATTTCAACAGTTTAACGGTAAAAGTTTTGCCGCTATTTTAATAAAAAAGTTATTTCTGTCCTTTCTATATTCGATAGTTATTCCGTTGTGGGGTCCACCAATGATTGCGCCGTCGTACAAATATTCCCTGATAAAAGAATATTCCTTGACAAAACGAATATTTTATAACAACTTGCTTACTTTGTAAAATTTGCACAAATCACCCATAACTATATAATTTATTAAATTATCACCTTACTATTTAGAATAATATTTAGAGAAAATTAAATCTTTATTCATAAAAAGTTGGGGTCTTACAACCTCCCCTCCTTATAAAATTTTGTCCTCGAAACTGATGTATGTACCTGGTATTACGAAGAGATGAGGATGCCTTGCTTTTATTTCAGATTCTAACTCTCAGGTCATTTCCTCAATAACATGGTTTCTCCATAAAACTTTGACTTAAGGTATAACCTTTAAGCGTAGAATCTACTCCTTCTTATCTAAGATCTTAACAGGTACCTCCTCATACATTTAATCTTCTACTATCTCGTTTGGTTCCAATTCAATAATGTGATTTGGGTCTTTCACATATTTACGTAGCATATATATGTGGAAAACGTTATGAACACGAGACATGTTTGGCAGTAAGGCGAGTCTATAGGCCACAGTTCCTACTCAATCGAGGATTTCAAATGAACCAATAAGTCGTGGGTTGAGCTTTCCTCTCTTTTCGAATCTCGCAACTCCTTTCCATGGAGCAACACGTAACAGTACATGATATCCGACATTAAATTCCACGTCCCTTCGATGAAAATCAGCATAACTTGTTTGTCGATCTTGTGCTGTTTGTATACGTTGTCGAATCATTTGAATCTTTTTTGTAGTCATGCGTACCAACTCTGGTCCCAAAAATATTGCTTCACCCACCTCGTCCCAGCATACTGGAAAACGACACTTTCGTCCATACAACGCATAGAATGGAGCCATGCCTATACTTGCTTGATAACTGTTGATGAAGGAGAATTCCACCAATGGCAAGTACTTGTCTCAACTTCCTTTGAAATCTAGTACGCAGAGTCTCAATAGATCTTCAAGAGTTTGAATAGCCCTTTTCGATTGCCCGTCCATCTGAGGATGGTATGCAGAACTGAATCGTAAATCAGTGCCCATAGCTTTTTGCAAGCTTACCCAAAATTGTGAAGTGAATCTACGGTCTCTATCAGAAACTATGAATATTGGCATATCATGTAGTCTTACAATCTCATTTATATATATACGAGCAAGACATTCAAGTGAATAAGCTTCTCGTATAGGCAAGAAATGAGCAGACTTGGTTAATCTATCGATAATGACCCAAATTGCATATATGCCTTAAGAAACCTTGGGAAGACCCATAACGAATCCACGTTGATGTGTTCCCTCTTCCATTCTGAGATTTCAAGTGGTTGCAATGGACCTTTTTGCATTTGATGCTCTGCCTTGACACGTTGACACGTTAAACACTTTGAGATAAACTCTGCGATCTCTCTTTTCATATTGCACCACCAAAATGTATGTCGAAGATCACGATACATTTTGGTATATCCAAGATGGATTACAAACGGTGTGTTATGTGTCTCTATCATGATTTTATACTTCAAATCAGAGTCGTTAGGAACACAAAGTCTAGAGTTGACTCGAAGTATCCCTTCCTCGTCGATTCTTGCTTCTGGAATAGCAACTTCTTGCACATTCTTCTTTTTCATATTCATCAGCTCCGATTCTGTAGCTTGAGCAGCTTTAACTTTATCAATTAAAGCTGGTTCTACTCGTATATTTGTCATCTTCACGTGGGTCCCTGGACTCTTTAATTCTATCTTTATCCTTTGTAAGTAATATAAAATGGGTCTTTGTGTTGACAATATCGTACTCATACCCGTATATGATCTTCTACTCAATGCATCAGCTACAACGTTAGCTTTTCCAAGATGTTATTGGATGGTATAGTCGTAATCTTTCAACAGCTCAAGCCAACATCATTGCCGCATGTTGAATTTCTTGAGTAAAGAAATATTTAAGACTCTTATGATCTGTATAGATCTTCACTTTTTTCCCATACAGGTAATGTATCCAGATCTTTAGAGCGAAAATGACTGCTGCCAACTCTAGATCATAAGTAGGATAATTCCTCTCATATTCTTTGAGTTATCGTGAGACATAGGCTATGACTTTCCCATGTTGTATGAGAACACATCCTAAACCTCTGCCTGACGCATCGCTGTAGATGACAAATCCCTCCAAACCTGATGGTATTGTCAGAACATGTGCTGAAATGAGTCTCCTCTTGAGCTCTTGGAAGCTCTTCTCACATTCCTCGCTCCATCCAAATTTTATATCTTTTCGAGTCAGCTGAGTTAATGGAGTGGCGATTCGAGAAAATCCTTCCACGAATCTCAGATAATAACCAGCTAAGCCCAGAAAGCTACGTATTTTGGTTACTGACTTAGGTTGCTCCTAACTTTATATTATTTCAATCTTCGCCGGGTCAACTGGTATTCCATGTTTTGATATCACATGCCCAAGGAATTCTACTTCCTTAAGAAAGAACTCGTATTTCTTCAACTTGGCATACAGTTTATTTTCACGAAGCTTTTGGAGTATCAGCCTCAAGTGTTGCTCATGATCTTCACGGCTTTTGGAGTAAATGAGGATGTCATCAATAAAGACAACCACAAAATGATCTAAATATTCCTTGAATATCTAGTTCATCATATCCATGAAGGCAACAGGAGCATTAGTCAATCCAAAAGACATGAATAAGAATTCATAATGCTTGTATGAAGTTCTGAAGGCAGTCTTTGGAATGTCAATAGTTTTAATTTTTAACTGATGATATCCAGAACGAAGATCGATCTTTGAGAAGAATTTAGCACCTTGCAACTGGTCAAATAAGTCATCAAAGCGAGGTAACGGGTACCCATTTTTGATGGTGACATGGTTCAACTCTCGATAGTCAATACAAAGTCACAGACTCATGTTTTTCTTCTTTATGAATAACACAGGAGCACCCCAAGGCGATGTACTAGGACGAATAAAGTCGATGTTTAACAACTCCTGTAGTTGGACCTTTAACTCCTGAAGTTCAATAGGAGTCATTCGATATGGGGTTTTGGAAATGAGTTTTGTATCGGGTTCAAGATCAATAAAAAATTCAACTTCACGTCCTGGAGGTAGGCCAGGAAGTTCTTCGGGAAATACATCAGGGAATTTATTAACAATAGAAATATCATTTAAATCTGACGTATTCTTGTTTAAATCGGTGGCATAGGCAAAGAAAGCTTGACATCCGTTTTTCAATAAACGAATGGCTTTATGACTTGAAATTACAGTTATTGATTTTAGTGGCTTGGTTGCTTAAATTCACATAACAGGTTGGTTAGGAATATGAAAGCTAACGACCTTACGAAACTAATCAATTTTAGCATTATGAGTAGTTAACCAGTCGATTCCTAAAATCACATCAAATGCAAGTATTTTCAAAGAAATGAGATCAACAGGTAATGTGAGGGTGCCAATTTGAATCAAGCAAAATTTGTAAACTGTGGATGTAATGAAGGTTTCTCCCAACGGAGTTTCAACAGATAAGTCAAAGTCTAATTTCTCAGGGGTCAAGTTCAAATGTTGAGCACATGTAGGTGAAATAAAAGAATGGATAGAACCGGTATCTAATAAGGTATAGACTTCGTAAGAGTTTATGATTAGCTTACCCGTGATAACTTCGTTCGGGTTCCTCATTTTTTTGGAAGTCACGACAAAAAATTCTACCCTGAACCACTGACTTTGACTTGTCTGGGACAGCCTTTGGTGTCATCATCCCAGCTGGACTTGACTTCGCTATAGGGCACACTCGAGCTATGTGACCTTCTTTTCCGTAATTGTAACACACTTTGGGTTGAATGTGTGCAGTTTGGACTGATATGTCCCCCTGTGTGCATCCTAGGACATCAAATATTTTGGTGATCAGCTTAATCCAAGCTTCTGCCTTGAGTGGCTTTGGCTTCTCCAAAAACTCTGGCGGTCCCAACTCCTTGAATTTCTTAGCAGTGACCAGCCGTGAGTTACCATTATTTTCACCTGCATTTTGAACAAGAGTCTCTCTCATCTAGTTTTTTATGAATTGTAGAAAGCTCCTAAACACCCCATCGTTCATCATTTGGTCGGTGGTGTTGTTTACATGAGGATTATTGCCTTCCTGATGCACATTATTCTGGTTATTGATTAGCAGTGTCTCAATGGTCTCATATACTCCATTGTTTATCTCCAAATTTTCATATGTCGTTCTCAAATACTGCCACAAAATAAGGGTTAATTAAAGAAATTGACATGCCACATATTATCCCTATATTTTGACCGACCAATTAAATAATAAATAAGCTTGGTGGGACACACTAGCGAAGAATTTACTCATCTCTCATCTCCTAGTTCTAATCTCAGATCTCCACTAGAGATCATATCCCTAAACTCTGATACCAACTGTGACGCCCTCAAAAATAGATTCACACAACCCATTTTGAATCGTCAAAATACATGGTACAGAATCCAAATACAAACTTCATATTTACAACTATTAACTATCGTGCAAAATACGACAATATCCATACTCAAATTAAGTCTTCATTACAATTATTGACACACTATCATGAAGACTGCTATAGACTATCATGGAACATCACTCCATTCTCCGACTAGTCCCAGCTATATTCTCATTTCCTGAAGAGAACAATTAAAGAAAAGGGTGACCTCAACTAGCCCAGTAAAAAATATTATGACTAAGATAATGAATAACAAATTATTATTAGTCCTCAACAGTAAAAAAATTTGATAAAATACAATAGACAACAAGTTTTAGATCAACAACTGCAGCGAAAATAGCAATCCATTAAAAGAGTCAAGTAGAGCATGATGTCTACTATCTTCTATGTTTTAAAAGTCCATAATCGATATTTTATCCCTATAACGCCAATCAATAAATATTTTAAATCAATAATTTATCTTTGCACTACGGGCCAAAGATATTCATTTGTATCAACAGTGGTCATGATTATGTCAAACACCTGTCCATCTTTGCATTACGGGCCAAAGAAAACTTTCGCCGCAAGCATTTTTCTGTAACACCAAAGGTCATGATTATCCCAATACACAATTCCTGGTCATAATCATACCAATCAACAGTTCATCTTTGCACTACGGGCCAAAGATAACTTTTTACCACAACTTAAGCATGAGGACGATGACAATGATATAAAGAATGAATCAAGTGAGATCAAGGATAAATATTAAAGATTTGTAATTTAATTTATTCAAGTTCAAGAATATTCAAATTGTCAACATGATAACTAATTGTGAAGTAAATTCAAGAATGATATTTAAGATTAATATTTCAAAGATAATTTGGACAAAGAAAAGAAACTAAATTTCATCATAAATAGTACTCTGAATGAATAGTACCCCGAATGAATAGTGTCTGGACATAAAAATATTAAAATTTAATAAGGAAGTTTAGATAAATATACTAGTGAAATGATATTAGATGAAGCGCAACCCTCAAGGAATTTCTAATCATTTCAGGGATTATAGAAGCAATACTTATCATTGTAAGTGTAGATTTAGGAATATGAAACGAAATAATATCACTTACATACTATAGAGTATGGAAGAAAATAAAATTTCTTACAAATGTTGAATGAAAATAATATCCCTTACCTTAGTATGAGACTAGATCTGACTGGTATATCAGAGATATTTTTGAGGAAATCTTCCACTATAAGCTACACTCAAAGTATCATTATACTCAAAAGAAATACGCATAATATTATAGAAGAAAAATTTTCTGATTCTGGAGTGATTTTCATTTCTTAACAAAGTAACCTATTTAAAGGAGAATGGCAGAGCACTATTTAAAAGAAAAATCACAGACGAACAGAAAAATTTTCACGGGCGAAAATTTTATTTTTACTATGCAGCACTACGCAATAAAATATTCTAATAAAACAAAAAATTTGTATATAATATAATATATTCTATTTATATTTTAATAAAACAAATAACTTTATATATATTATAAAAAGTATTCTGTTTTATATAAAAAAAATGTTTTATTACTATTATAATAATAATAAAATAAAAATGAGATAACTTTTTACTGACGGTTTTACAAATTGGTATGTGGGGGTCCATGAAATAATAAGCCAAACTTACAATAAACTCCTCTATTTATATCATAAATTGAACAATTATTTTCCACTCATCACTTATAATACTTATCTTTAATCAACACAATCTTTCAACAATTATTCATCATTAATATTATAACTCACAATATTAACTAGATCGTTCCTAGGAAAGAGGAGGCTTTCCGATAAAGATTTCTCCTTATTGGCGCACAATTAAATAACCTAACCCCTTTTCTTTACAGAACTTTCTAGACATTATCAATAGTGCTAATTAATAATATTAAATAATATGAGTAACTATGTTGTGACAATTATTGATTTAATAATATAAAATATTGTGCAGATGTTACTGTAATAATTATTGAATCAATAATATGAGATATTATGCAGCAATTACTGTGGCAATTATTGAATGAAATACTGTGTGACTTCTTATGTAATAATCAATAATCAAAGATACTGTGCAATACCGTGTGCTACTGTGTAACAACGCGTATTACTGTACTTTTATCACCGGGTATTTCAACAGTTTAACGGTAAAAAAATTATCGTTATTTTTATAAAAAGGTTATTTTTGTCATTTCTATATCCGAAAGTTATTCCGTTGTGGGGTCCACCAAAGATTGCGCCGTCGTACAAATATTTCCTGCAAAAAAGAATATTCCCCGACCAAACGAATATTCCCCGACAAAACGAATATTTTATAACAACTTGCTTACTTTGTAAAATTTGCACAAATCACCCATAACTATAACATTTTTTAATTATCACCTTACTATTTAGAATAATATTTAGAGAAAATTAAATTTTTACTCATAAAAAGTTGGGGTCTTACAAGTTGTCTTACATCACAACATGCTTATTGAGCTAATTTAAACAGGTGTGTGATGAATTGATGTGGGATGAGTCGTGCAATTCCGCTACAGATATTGGATTGCAATTGTTGTTTGTATGGATGGAAATGGAGGTAAAAGAAAGACTATGATAGGAAAAGAAGATCTTCATGCATGTTAGGAAACTACTTGAATAAAATTCTTGAAAGGAGTCCTATTCTGGAAAGAGAAACAAAATTATTAAAAATAAAAAATAAAGGAATTCAACTTGTAGGAAAGCATCCTACTAGAAAAGAATTCAATCACATAGAAATCCTATATTGAATAAGAGTATTACTAAATTATGCTAAAGTTCCACATCAATTAATGAAAGGAAAGATAGACGAGGGTGTCTCTATCTGTATTATGTTTAATTCATGATCCTACAGCTTGAGATAGGAGGATCCCCTCAGTTGTAAGTTTCACTCAATTTCTCTCAATACACATAAAGCAAGCGAGAACAGATTTATTCACCAGCAATGTAATCAAAAAATATGACCTAGCTATAAACAAAGTTTGTTTACCTATATATATGCCGCGAGCGATCCCATTTAGTAAAAGAGCAGAGTTTTTAAAATTTGATAAGTTAAAAAGTATTGTCAGTTGTATACATGACATTAATGAATTATTCATAAATGTAGAACGAGAGAACTAATATAGTATAATTTGATTCTAGTTATTATAGTTAGTTGGCCATTACAATAACCCAAAACAACTTAAATTTGAGTTTATGTTCTCAGCCTATGTGAATATGGTGAAATGCTTATATATATATATATATATATATATATATATATATATGGGGGAGGATCAATGGCACTAAGTTTTTTATGCAATTTTTTGATTCTTAGATTTGAACACTCTTAATGGCTAAGATTAAAGCTAATTTTTAATTTATACACTCTATTCTTTGTATAACAACTTATATGAATGCATATATTATCATAATATTAGTGATAACTAACCAAAACTTCAGCATAATTTTATACAAATATTGTGGAAGCAAGTATGTATATCTAAGCAGTTTTAGTTAGTTATCACCAATATTATGATAATATATACATTCATATAGGTTGTTATACAAAGAATAGAGTGTATAAATTAAAAATCAGCTTTAATCTTAGCCATTAAGAGTGTTCAAATTCAAGAATCAAAAAATTATGTAAAGAATTGAGTGAGTGTGTGTGTGTGTGTGTATATATATATATGTATATATATATATACGTATATATGGGGACGAATCAATGACACTAAGTTTTTTACATAATTTTTTGATTCATGAATTTGAACACTCTTAATGGCTAAGATTAAAGATGATTTTTAATTTATACACTCTATTCTTTGTATAACAACCTATATGAATGCATATATTATCATAATATTGGTGTAAATAACCAAAACTACTTAGATATACATACTTGCTTTCACAATATTTGTATAAAATTATACTGAAGTTTTGGTTAGTTATCACCAATATTATGATAATATATGCATTCATATAGGTTGTTATACAAAGAATAGAGTGTATAAATTAAAAATCAGCTTTAATCTTAGCCATTAAGAGTGTTCAATCCAAGAATCAAAAAATTATGTAAAAACGTTAGTGTCATTGATCCGCCCCCATATATATATATATATATATATATATATATGTATGTATACCTATATATATGTATATTTACATCTCTCTCTATTCTTTTTCCATTCATCTCAGGGGCGGATCCAACCTGGAAGTTCAGTGGAGGCAAATTCGAAAAAAAAATCCCTTAAGAATAAACATTTAATAAAATAAATCAAAAAACTAAATAATCCTCAAATATTATTTACAATAACATTTTTCAAGGTTTCATTGTTTGAAATTGTTGCATGATAGCCTCATTTTTAAAAGTTACAAAAATATCACACTCAATATCTAGATTCAAATTTTGTACGTTTAGTTATTGTAACCCAATTACGTATGTTCATACGTGACAATTAATAAATATTTAAAAACTAATTCAACATCAAAACAAGATCAATATACAATATAAATAGTCAAGTGTAATTAGCACCAACAATAAACAATCTCAATTAAACCACTAACAAGTAACAAGTAATATTACAAAATTTAAAGAAACTAAAAATAGAATATAACATATACTTGAAGAACTTTTATTTGATAGAGTTCTTTTCATAGTTGCAGTGTTGCTTTAAGAAGAAAAAAGCTCTAATTTTATAAAAGTACAAAAAAGAAGAATACATAAACAATTATAAAAATTCTTAAAGCAATTGTTAAATTTGTGAAATTAAAAACTAAAATTAAAATATACTTTTCGAAATTGCTATGATTGTAAATCGTGACCGCCTATTTTAATTTACCTGATTGGAATTTGAAGACTCGGCGTGGGAGGAAAAGTGTGTTTGGAGAACTGTCTTTTTGGAAATTATAGAGATGAAGATGTGGGTGAGGTCCGTGAAAGAATGTGGGATTGGTCCTTTAGGAATTATAATAGTTTTTTAAGTATAAAATATGAAATTTCATTTTAACACCCTCCTAATTTGTTTGTTTTTAATATGCCCCCCCCCCCCCCTCAAAATTCAGTGGGGGCAAATGCCCCCCTGCCCTCACACAGATCCACCCCTGCTTCATCTTCTTTCTCTCTCTTTTGTATTTCTTCAGATTTGGTGGTGGATTGGTGCAGTAGGTGGTGGTGCAAGTTAGTGACAGTGACAGATCTAGTGGTATGGTAGTAGATTTGGTTTGACGGTTGATCATGGTGATGAATATAGTAGTGACGGTGGTTGTAGGTACTGGATATGGTGGTTACGGTGGTAGAGTAATAGATCTGACGGTGGCAGGTGTCGGAGATGATGGCGGATGATGGTGCTGATGATGGTGGGAGACGCTGCTGGATGGTGGTTGATTATGGGATGAATGGTGGTGACGATGATGGCGAATGATGGTCAGGGGCGAATCCAACCCCTTAGTTTAGTGGGGTCAATTTTTTAAAGCTAAAAATTTACAAAGAAACAAAATATAATAAAATAAAGGCAAAAAAGGATGTGAGGGACATTTTAAGTAATTGTGTGAGCTATCATATAAAATCGATGTCGATTTATGTAATTGAATACACTTCCTCCCATATTATGTAGGAAATGATATTTTATAATTTTTTTAAAACATTGCTATTATAATAGACATCTCGCATAAGAACGTGAGGTATCTCTTACCTCCCGTGTCCACTAAAATAAATTACAAAACTAAATAATATTGTTAAAATATTATTTATAATAATTTTTTCGAGACTTCATGGTTTTAAAACTATTGCAATGATAGCCTCATTTCAATAGATAAAAAAATATCATGTTCAATGTAAGTTACGAAACAATATAAAAGAGTGTGTTAGGAATATGCATGAGAATGCTATTCATATTTATATAAGATTTGATTATGATCTTAATGAATGAATATGCAAATATGTCTGCATTGATGAAAGCTGTAAAGTCCTTAATAGATGATAGACATATGTACAAGGACTTAGACTGAAATGATCAAATATGTTAGGTTGATCCTACATGAACAAACAGCCTTGTAAAGTCCTTCTAAAGATGATGATGTACAAGGACTATGAATAGAAAGATCAAACTTGTTAGGTTGATCTTATATATTATAATAGATAGGTTTGTCTGATCGTCGAGCACTGCACCAGCCTTCGTAGTCTGCCAGGAGAGACAAAGAAGAATCAGAGTTTATCAAGGTAGAATCGTAGTCTGTAAGGATAATCACTCTCGAAGTTCGTAGTCTGCCAGGAGAGAATAGGCAGGATCATGGTGTGTCGAGGAGGACTTTCTCAAAGTCGTAGTCAGTCGAGAAAGTCAAGTTCAGAATCGTGGAAACATCCTATCGAAGCGCCTGTCGATAGCCTACCGAGCCAAGTCAAGAATCGTAGGCCTCACTCGAAGTCGTGAAGCCTGCAGATTATATAAAAGGTAGAAATCGTAGTTGGGCAGATCAGTCAAGGGACAGGAATTGTTAAGGCAGAAATCGTAGTCTGTCATATAATCTACTCTCTAAGCCGTGGTGTCTGCAGAACCAAAGCAAGATCGTAGTCTGCAGAACAAAGGCTCAAACAAAGTCAATCAAGTGCTCACAACGCCAAGGAAGAATCGTAGAGACAACACGATTCTCAACAAATAAGCATTCCCGAAGTATCCAAAGAACGTAGCCTCTGGTCAGAGCAGTAAAGATGCAATCTACCTAAAGAAAGCCAGAGAGCACTCACCGAATGGCCTATAAGCTAACAGAAGATCGAAGAACCAACTCAATCAGCATAATGATTGAGAAGTGAATCCATTCAAGAGAAGTCTTCCACAAGCAATCGTAAGAAGACTTTAGATGAAATGACTGACTAAAGGTAGTCAACTAGTACAATGTCTGTCAAGCTAAAAGAAGACAACGATCTTGGGTGTGACCATGATTGTGGTGCTTGCCAGATGAGCAGCAGGAACTGATGCAGTTTATACAGAGATACTGGCCAACCTATAAAGAATAGACGAAGAGGATTAACTATGACTCAGCCTCATCATGAAGAGTGAACGGGAGATCATATGGCAGAATGTAGAGAGAGCTGAGCATGACTAATCAGAAGAGTCTTGCAAACCAGAACGGCCAAAGTGTTCAGACAAGTTGTCAGTTCCTGATGCAAGTCAAGGCAAATAGAAGCATTGAAGTACAGCACGAGTAAAGAAGGAGAGGTTCTACATTGTCAATCCAAAGAACACTCTCAGAATCGTAATGTTGTCCCAACCAATCAACGAGCAACATTCATCAGATAAACTACGATCAAGATCATGGTCATATGCATCAGAATTGTGGAGTTCGGTCATCTAATTATTGAAGCATTGGCAACGTCTCAATATAAAGACTGACATTCAAACGTTACTGATTGAGAGCATCAATGCAGAAGAACAAGTCATGTGGTTCTAATCGAAGAATCAGAAAGAAGAAATAAAGGTGACTACCAACCTGACACATAAAAGTGATTTCTCTGAAGTGGTAGGTGGAATAGTAGGTTGCTGTGTCAGAAAAGTCAAAAAGGTGATGTCACGTCAAGTTAGCAGTCTGCATCAAATAACTCAGGATCTTTGAGGCAATTCAAATATCTTCCAACAGTTATATTCCAACGGGAAGCTTATAAAGGAGTATATAACAGCTGAAGCTTAAAAGATGAAGAGTTATTGACTCTACGAGTTTGACAGAGCTTAACAAAACATGTCTCAGTGGCAGTGAGAATGCCAAAGTAGAAGTGAAGCAGATTTGAAGAAGGGCTTTGACTGAAGAAAGCTTCACTCAACAAAATATGAGAATGTCAACTCAATGACATCTGAGCTGAGAGCCGAGAATGCCAAGAAGACAAGAAGAAGAGTGGCAGACCATGAACCAGATCCATAAGGCCACTCAACGATTCACCATGAACAACTGAAGCTGAAGAGAAGTAGATGCAGAACCAAATCTGCACATAAGTCAATCAGTGTTCAAAGGATGCTAAGTACCAGACTGAGTCTACCAAAAGAGAAAAGACTTAGCAGATCCCAACTGGTGAAAAATGTGCAATGCTGAAGTCAGATGAAGTCAAGCATCAACAATGAAGGTCAGCTGCACAAAGGAATAATGAGGGACTGCTAAGTATTTAAGGTCGCCGAGCTTAGTGAACATCGTAGCAGTCCTTCAAAGGTGATCCAGTCTCGATGCAGAATGCAAGAGGATCACACCAAGCTGCTAAGTACCAAGGGATGATCAAGCTTCAAGTCATCTTAGTAGCTCAGCACCAACAACAACAAACAACAACAACAAGCAGCCAGGGCCTGAGAGGTCCTTGTCCAAGCGACTAAATGAAAGTCAAGTCTGCTGGGCTTACTAAGTACCGAAGGGTACAAGAGATTCTAAGTCTGCTGGGCTTAGTCTACAGTTCCAAGTCTATTGGGCTTAAAGTGTTCTTAGTGAACTGAAGTTCCAAGGCTGCTGGCTTTGAAGGAATCTTTGTGATTCAAGAGTTACCAATTTCCTTAGTGGAATCCCTACTTATTGAAGCAGAAGAGTGGATTAGGAGCTTGAGTCTCTAAACCACTTAAAATCCCTTGTGTTATTTACTTTCAGGCATTGACCTTATGTACCTTAAACTGCTATAACTGTCATAACTGTAATAACCACTTACAACTAAACTAACTCTAGAACAATGCTTATTAAGATATCTATGAAGGGGATCTTTAACTTATTTCGTTGTGCTTGAAATGATTTTTATGTTTGTCATATGCTAATTACTTAGCAATACAAAATAAAATGGAAAAGGCTTTGAAATTAAAAAGGATCTATTCAACCCCCCTTATAGATCTATTGTGTGCCCTCTGGGAACTAACAATTGGTATCAGAGCAGATTCTCATGCTATATCCTAAAGCTAACGCTTTGAGTCTGGTCCTAGGCACAAACAATGTTCTAAACTTAGTTTTAGTAGTAAGTTACTTGTGAATGCAAATGAGCTCACATGTTGAAAACTATGCATACATATAAATGTGCATATTCACCTGAAGTTGCTCAGATTGGTCTCCGTTCTTAAACGCTATAGCAATAAGGCCAATCCTTGTCCATAGTCAATCAGTAGTTTGCAGACCAGTGATGGGAAGTCAAGAGGCATCAAAAGCAAAGAATCTGACATCCATTGTTCTGAAAGAAGAATTGCCCATACATGCAATGTAATGCTTATCCAAAGAAGAATGAAGAATTCTTCATATATGTATTTGGCAGATCACATGGATCTGAACCTTGAGGTTCAAGGGTGTCAAAGAATTCAAACTTTCAAGACTTTCCTCTGATCATAACACCAAGAATTTTCCTGATTGATCTAAGATCAAATGGAGCAACAAGTTGTCAGCACTGAATATAAAGACATGCACATCAATGCCTAACAGCATTATAGCAAAACAAATGACTGTTAAGAAATTGATAGTGTAAAGGTATGGTTCCTCATTAATATTCATGTACATCATAATGCATCACCTTATGTCTATAAATAGTATTCTATCAAGAGACCATATTCTTCCTAAAAATGGGAAGAGAGAAAATACATTAAGATTGGAAACTTATTGCTAACAAACTTTCTCTCCACCCATGTTTTAGGTTGAAAATAACATGTTGAAAGAAGTCTGGAGTATACCATAAGTTAATCATAATCAAATTAAGCTTAAGTGGATTAACTCTTGCTGAAGGGTTGGTATGTGTGTAAATATATACAAACCAATGTTCTGTGCTTTTGATAAAATGTAGAGTATGATCAATGCTAGAGGTGTATCTTGAAGGTTCTTAGAAACTGATCATTTCCATGAATCGACTAGATACAAATAAGTAATAGAGTTGATTCTTACTCTGTGAACATTCAAAATCCGTTAACATAACAAAGCAAAGGGTGAAACAATAAAAAAAAGAGTGTTATATCAAAATACTTAATTATACACACACTCAACATCATGCATTATGACTGACATATCTAAATTTGATATATACATGAAAATGATTGTTGATGCTTATATAATATAAATTCAAGAGTATGATGAATTAGGATTTTAAGAAAACTAACCTAGCAGAACCCAAGTAACTATGGGTACCAAGATAGAAATCTGTTTAACCTGCAGGTGCATGGTTTGTATGACCTCTCTAAGGAACACTGAAGCAGATGGCTTTGGTCACAAAGATTCAACCAGCTGCAAGCTCAAGACTCTTCATAAGAGCTCTTATTCAAATTATCCAATGCCAAAGCCTGGTCTTGAAGATTTGCTGAGTCCCCGTGAATGAAGTTCATGCTTGTTGATCATCATAAGGAAGTTGATCATTCATGATAAGATGAAAAGAGATCTTCTATGCTTATCCATACAAAGCATATCATCCTATGAGAAAGAACAAGGAAGTTCATATCAAGGGATTGTCAAACAATGGTTATGAAGTATGCCTCACAGAAGCATAACTCCACGATACTGAAGATGCTTATGCCTGAATGAGAAAAACTACGTTCGTAGTCCATTCAACAATCATAGAGTGACCAGTTCTGAAGATATGGAGATGGTGAAGCTTGTTCAACCATGATGATAATAACCTGAAGGAGATATGCAAGGCTATCTTACTTATGTATGTAAAGAAGAATAGTTCATCCTTCTCTGGGAAGGTAGTATCAACTATGGGGGAGCAGTGATCTGCTAAGAGGAG
Source organism: Panax stipuleanatus (assembly GCA_020205555.1). NCBI lineage: Eukaryota > Viridiplantae > Streptophyta > Magnoliopsida > Apiales > Araliaceae > Panax > Panax stipuleanatus. The sequence goes on along the minus strand of CM035123.1, from coordinate 95,092,712 downwards.
CAGCACTAATGGTGTCGAAGGAGCACAATGGAGCAAATCCTTTGGTTCTTCCAATCATTGAAGATAGATACTTAATTTCAAGGGAAGAACAGCTGAAGACATAGAGATGGTGGAGCTCAAAGAGAAAATGAAAAAGTAGGATTTCTGATTGAAGACCTGAGATAATCTAAGAGGACAGGTCAACTTATTGTGCATGTCTGTTGACCACTCCACAAATATCAAGTCCACTTCTGTCAAGTTCATAAAAACAAGAGCTAACCCAAAACAGAAACATCCTAGTTACAGAGTCCCAAAACTCTGTGACTGATGAACCAAATGAATATCCATCCCCAGTAGTATCGTCCCAAAACGTGCTACTGATAATCATATCAACCATCCACTCAAATTATGGAGTACCTACGATCAATCACCTGATCGTAGTGTGAGAGCTTGCTGACACCACGAGTGCATCCTATACAAAAATACCAACATCAAAGCATATCCAAAGTTGGTAAAGTGAACTCCCCGACAGAGAAGCTCAATGTGATGTCATTGTTGCCACCATGTCTATAAAGCTCTTCATCTGATAAGCGCCTCAGGGACAAACCTGACCCTTAGTTTTGGACTAAGAGGTTGGCCCTTCCTGAGGAACCTTAACCCAAAAGAAATGAATTTATTGAGTGCATCACAAGAATCTCTGCTGAAACAAGCAGTAACTCCTCTGAAGAATACAAGCTGCAAATGAGTCTTGTCACTCTCTTGAAGAACTAATGAAGAAGTTGTCTATTAAAGCATGGCTACAGACTACGATCATCAAAGAAGACACAGAGTTTGTAGATCAGTCGAAGAAATCATGGAGTACTAAACTAAGTCATGAGGCCACTCCAAGAACTGAAGAAGTCAATAGTCAACTGAAGGAAAGTCAAATCTGATAAACTGACATGTTAGAGGAAGTTACAGATTGTGACCTATCAGACTCTTACAACTGTCCCACTAAAACATGGAGGGAACAGTTACATAAAGGAAAATTCAAACCAGTGTTCGTTATGCTTCCAAGAGTCCATCAAAAAGCTATAAGTTTTTGATATATCTTCTTTCTCTCAAACTAAAACCCTAAACACTCTCCAAAAGGCCTAAAACTCTCAAGCTATTATCCATTCTCAAATCGCTCTTAGAAACCTTCTACATTACTCTCAAAAGCAAAACCCAAATACTCATAAACTCATACCCCTCAAATGGAAGACTTGCGTGTTGTCACTGGTATTCAACTCGGCACTAAGAAGTTCGAGAAATCACACATGAAGGTCAGAGATATTCTTGAACTGGTAAAGAAGGCTGGGTTCTCTGAATGCCTGGAATCAAACACCCGTATCTATTCAAACCTGGTGAGAGAAGTATACTCAAATGCAACTACAAGTTCTGGGACTCTATCAACAAAGGTCAGAGGACTCATTCTAAAGATAAAGCCCATAGACATCAACCAATGTCTAGGGTTCTCTGATCAGGGTTTGAAGAATCTTGAAGAAGTCGACATCGAAGAAGGAAAAAGGGTTATGCGATATAAGAGGAACCTTAAACTGAAGAATATGAAGAAAAAAGAGTTTCCAGAAGAGTACAAGTTCTTTGCTGAGATAGTAGGGAAGTGTATACTGAGCAAGGATATTTCTCAAGTTGCAGTAAGCGATCATCAGTTGAGGATCATATCTACCATTGTTCTAAAAAAGTGAATCAACTTTGGAGCTATAATGTTCGACTTAATGTCTGAGTTGTGACGCCCCCCAGAATAGGTCCATTCAACCCAACCCATTCTGAGTCGCCAAATACATGGTACAGAATTCAAATACAAACTTTATATCATACGGTCGTGCAAAATACGACCACACAACTGTGAGTCTCAATACAAATATGTAGAAAATATTAAGATTCAAACTAAGTCCTCATTACAATTATTATCACACTATTTATTAGAAATAGTGAGGACTACTACTGCTCTAACTCGGACCATCACTCTGTCCCCCGACTAGTCCCTGCGACATTCTCATTTCCTGAAGAGGACAACAGATGAAAAGGGTGAGCTCAACTAGCTCAGTAAAGAATATTATGACTAAGATAATGAAAAATAAATTATCGTTAGTCTTCAACAAATCAGATAAAATATAATGGACAACCAATCTTAGATCAATATTCGCAGCGGAAAAAACAGTTCATTAGAAGAATTAAGCAGAGAATAAAGTCTACTATCTTCTATGATTTAAAAAGTCCATCATCAATATTTTATCCCTGTAACATCAATCAATATACATCTCGAATCAATATTCATCTTTGCACTACAAGCCAAAGATATTCATTTGTATCATCAGTGGTCATATTCATCTCAACACCTGTCATCTTTGCACTACAGGCCAAAGATATTCATCAGGTAATCATTCATCTTTGCTCTACAGGCCAAAGATATTCATCAAGTAATCATTCATCTTTGCTCTACAGGCCAAAGATATTCAGTTACATTACCTTTTAGGACTGAGAATGATGAAAAATATTTTAAAAAACGAATCCAGTGAGATAAAAGACAAAGACTAAGGATTCGTATTTTAGTATATCCAATTCAAAAATACCTCGTAATAATCAATTATGGAGCAAAATTCAAGAATAGAGCTCAAAGCTTGGATACAATCAAAGATAGTAACCTTAACAAGCAATTTGGACAAATAGAAGAAAATTTAATTTTTTTTCGTGAATAGTGCCGTATACGTGAATAGTGCCGTATACGTGAATAGTAACCCCGACGAAAAAAGTAAGAATTTTAACATAAAATCCATGACAATATTTCTATATAATGATATTGAAAAGAATAATATCATTTACGAAAGAAAATAACATCCCTTACCTCAAAAGAATAACACTTCTGGTTGGCATATCGGATATAATACCGAAAGAACTTGCGCTGAATACTAATACTCAAAGTATTGAAATACTCACAAAAATACGCTCGATATTATAGAGAGAGAAAACTTCTGATTCTGGTGTGATTTTCAATTCTAACCTAAGCACCCTATTTATAGGAAAAGCTTAGGATGCCAAAAAAGACTAAAATAATAAAATAATATTATTATTTTTAAATTTCTCCAGCCGCCGGCTGCTACCAAAAAAATCAGATTTTTCAACCAACAACAAAAGTGGGGCCCACCATTTTATTTAAAAAATATTTATTTTCTGAAACTTCAATAATTCATAACAAATAGCCCCTTTGTCAGAAAAATACAAATTATATGTCCTTTCATAGGAAATTTAATTCTCTACAACTTTGCAGAAGGAAGTTTTTCCAAATTCCAAACATAAATTATCCGAAATCCATAAACAGATGATTTCTCACACCAAAATATTGATAAAAACTCATCAGCGCCAATTCCTTCTTTAATATCCACAAAATAAATATTTTCTTATCATATAAATCAATAATTAATTATTCACAAATAATATTATTGAACTACAATATTAACAACCAGGTCGTTTCAAGGAAAGAGGGGGCCTTCCGATAAGGACTTCTCCTTACTGGCGCGCAATTAAATAACCCCTCCTAGACAGAACTTCCTTAGACATTGTCAATAATGCTATCTAATAATATTATTCAAATAATATGAATTATTGAGTTGATAACGTGAAATACTGTGCAACGACAATTATTGAATCAATACTACAAAATATCAACTGTAGCCATTATTGAATCAATCATATAAAATGGCAACGTAGCAATTATTGAGTCAATAAAATATCAATGTAACAATTATTGAGTCAATAATATAAAATATCAACGTAGCAATTATTGAGTCAATAATATAAAATATTGAACAGTAATTACTGTAACAATAATTGAGTAATGGCTTCTCACGTAAGACTCAATAATTCGAAATACTGTGCAATACCGTGTGCTACTATGCAACACCGTGTATCACTGTATTTTAACCACCGGGTATTTCAACAGTACTAACGGTAACAACTACGCTGTTATCTTGTAAAAAAGTTATTTCTGTCGCTTTCTATATCCGACAGTTATTCCGTTGTGGGGGCCCACAAATAGCTGCGCCGTCGTACGAATATTCCCCGACAACAAGAATATTCCACGACCAAATGAATATTCCCCGACAACAAGAATATTTTATAACCACTTGCTCATTTTAAAAATATTTGCACATTTCACCCATAACTTTCATATTTATCAAAACAACACCTTACTGTTTCAAAATAATATAAAGAAAATTAAATCTTTATTCATAAAAGTTGGGGTCTTACAACCTCCCCTCCTTATGAAATTTCGTCCTCGAAATTGACGTACGTACCTGGTATGTCGAAAAGGTGAGGATACCTCGCTTTCATTTCCGATTCCAACTCCCAGGTCATTTCCTCAATAGCCTGATTTCTCCACAAAACTTTAACTTGAGGTATAATTTTCGAGCGTAAGACATGCTCCTTCCTATCCAAGATTTTGACAGGTACCTCCTCGTACGTTAAATCTTCAGCTATCTCGTCTGGTTCTAACTCAATAATGCGGTTTGGATCCTTCACATATTTACGTAACACGGATATGTGAAACACGTTATGAACACGAGACATGCTTGGAGGTAAAGCGAGTCTATAAGCCACATTTCCTATTCGGTCAAGAATCTCAAATGGACCAATGAATCGTGGGTTGAGCTTTCCTCTCTTCCCAAACCTCGTAACTCCCTTCCATGGAGCAACACGTAATAACACATGGTCTCCAACATTAAATTCCACGTCCTTTCGATGAAGATCCGCATAACTCTTTTGTCGATCTTGTGCTGTTTGTATACGTTGTCGAATCATTTGGATCTTTTCTGTAGTCATACGTACTAACTCCGGTCCCAACAATGTTGCTTCACCCACCTCATCCCAACATACTGGAGAGCGACACTTTCTCCCATACAACGCTTCGAATGGAGCTACGCCTATACTTGCCTGATAACTGTTGTTGTAGGAGAATTCCACCAATGGTAAATACTTATCCCAACTCCCTTTGAAGTCTAGAACACAAAGTCTCAATAGATCTTCAAGAGTTTGGATAGTCCTTTCTGATTGTCCGTCTGTTTGAGGATGATAAGCCGAACTGAATCGTAAATCCGTACCCATAGCTTTCTGCAAACTGATCCAAAATCGTGAAGTAAATCTGGGGTCACGATCCGAAACTATGGATACTGGCATGCCATGCAACCTCACAATCTCATTCACGTACATATGAGCAAGACGTTCAAGGGAATAAGTCTCTCGTATCGGCAAGAAATGAGCAGACTTGGTTAATCTATCAACAATAACCCAAATCGCATCTAAGCCTTGAGAAACCTTGGGAAGACCCGTAACGAAATCCATCGTAATGTGTTCCCACTTCCATTTCGGAATCTCCAGTGGTTGCAATGGACCCTTCGGTACTTGATGCTCCGCCTTTACACGTTGACAAGTTAAACATCTCGAGATGAACTCCGCGATCTCTCTCTTCATATTGCCCCACCAAAATGTATGTCGAAGATCACGATACATTTTAGTACTCCTAGGATGGATTGCAAACGGTGTGTTGTGTGCCTCCATCATGATTCTATACTTCAAGTCAAAATCGTTAGGAACACAAAGTCTGGAGTTGACTCGAAGTATTCCATCTTCATCGATTCTTGCTTCTGGAATTGCACCTTCTTGCACCTTCTTCTTTATCTTCATCAGCTCCGCATCCGTAGCTTGAGCAGCTTTAACTTTATCAATCAAAGCTGGTTCTACGCGTATACTTGACATCATCGCACTCGTTCCCACATATGATCTTCTACTCAACGCGTCAGCTACCACGTTCGCTTTTCCAAGATGGTATTGGATAGTATGATCGTAATCTTTCAACAGCTCAAGCCAACGTCGTTGCCGCATGTTGAGTTCCTTCTGAGTGAAGAAATATTTAAGGCTCTTATGATCCGTATAAATCTCCACTTTCTCTCCGTACAAGTAATGTCTCCAGATCTTCAACGCGAAAACGACTGCTGCCAACTCTAGATCATGAGTAGGATAATTCCTCTCATATTCTTTGAGTTGTCGCGAGACATAGGCTATGACTTTCCCATGTTGCATGAGAACACATCCTAACCCTTTGCCCGAAGCATCGCTGTAGATAACAAATCCATCCGAACCAGATGGTATTGTCAGAACAGGTGCCGAAATAAGTCTCCTCTTGAGCTCTTGGAAGCTCTTCTCGCATTCCCCGCCCCAAACGAATTTCATATCTTTCCGAGTCAACTGAGTTAATGGAGTAGCGATTCGAGAAAATCCCTCTACGAACCTCCGATAGTAACCAGCTAAGCCCAGAAAGCTTCGTACTTCAGTCACCGACTTAGGTTGCTCCCAGCTTTATATTGCTTCAAGCTTCGCCGGGTCCACAGATACTCCACGTTTCGATACTACGTGCCCAAGGATTGCTACTTCCTCAAGCCAAAACTCGCATTTCTTCAGCTTGGCATATAGCTTGTTCTCACGAAGCTTTTGAAGTACTAACTTCAAATGGTGTTCATGATCTTCACGGCTTTTAGAATAGATGAGAATGTCATCAATAAAGACAACAACGAATTGATCTAAATACTCCTTAAATACACGGTTCATCATATCCATGAAAGCAGCAGGAGCATTAGTCAATCCAAAAGACATGACTAAGAACTCATAATGCCCGTACCGTGTTCTAAAAGCAGTCTTTGGAATATCCTCAGTTTTAATCTTCAACTGATGATATCCAGAACGAAGATCGATCTTTGAAAAGAATTGCGCTCCTTGCAACTGGTCGAACAAGTCATCGATACGAGGTAACGGATACCTATTCTTGATGGTGACATGGTTCAACTCCCGATAGTCAATACAAAGTCGCATACTCCCGTCTTTCTTCTTTACGAATAAAACAGGAGCACCCCAAGGAGACGTACTAGGACGAATAAAATCGATATCTAACAACTCTTGTAATTGAATCTTTAACTCCTAAAGTTCAATAGGAGCCATTCGATATGGGGTTTTAGAAATGGGCTTTGTACCGGGCTCAAGGTCAATAAAGAATTCAACTTCACGTTCTGGGGGTAGACCGGGAAGTTCTTCGGGAAATACATCAGGAAACTCATTAACAACGGAAATATCATTCAAATCTGATGTATTCTGGTTTAGATCAGTGACATGAGCTAAGAAAGCTTGACAACCGTTTTTCAATAAACGAATAGCCTTGGGATTTGAAATGATATTGACTGATTTTAGTGGTTTGGTGGTTTGAATTCGCACAACAGGTTGATTAGGAATATGAAAACTAATAACCTTACGAAAACAATCAATTTTGGCATGGTAAGTGGTTAACCAGTCAATTCCTAAAATCACGTCAAATGCAAGTATTTTCAAAGATATAAGATCAACAGGTAAGGTAAGGGTACCAATCTGAATCAAGCAAGATTTGTAAACTGTAGATGTAACAAAGGTTTCTCCTAACGGAGTTTCAACAGATAAGTCAAAGTCTAATTTATCAGAAGTCAAGTTCAAACGTTGAGCACAAGCAGGTGAAATAAAGGAATGGGTAGCACCGGTATCTAACAAGGTATAAACTTCACAAGAGTTTATGATCAGCTTACCCGTAATCACCTCGTGTGGATTCCTCGCGTTTTGGGCTGTCACGACAAACGCTCTTTCAGGAATCACCGACTTTGACTTGTCTGCAACCGCCTTTGGAATCACCACCCCCGCTGAACTTGGTTTCGCAACAGGACAATCTCGAGCTATATGTCCTTCTTTTCCACAGTTATAGCATCCTTTGAACTGTTGTGGGCAGTTTGGGCTGATATGTCCCTCTTTCCCGCATTTAAAGCATACGACCGGTGGTCGTTCTCCTCCCCTCGAAACAGTTAATGCTGGTGCTAATGTCGACGTCTTCACGTTCTCATTGTTGTACCTTCTCTTCTGGAAATCTCCCCCCGATTCGCTTCTTCTACTATCATGGCCACGATAACCACCGGAGTGGTTACCGCTTCTGTCATACTTTCCTCCTCGCTGGTTGTCATTGCTCCGATGACTGCTGCCACCGGTACGACCTTGGTTGTGGTCCCTCGGTTGAACATAATCATTATCTCGTTCTAATAACTGGGCCCTGTTTACTACATCCAAATATAAAGAAAATTTATGAGAAATGAGGTATTGACGTATTTCGGGTTTCAAACCTCTTAGAAACATCCGCGTCATACGTTCCTCATTCTCCACCAAATGAGGTGCAAACCTGGACAGCTCCGCGAACTTAGCCTCGTACTGGGATACCGTCATATTATTTTGTTCCAGTCGGATAAACTCTACCTCCTTCATATGACGAATACTTTCAGGAAAGTACTTGTCATTGAACAGTTTCTGGAACGCTTCCCAAGACATCTTGAGTGCGGCAGGCTGGGTACGCTTCACGGATTCCCACCAGTAATCTGCCTCTCCACGGAACATAAACGTGGCGAATGGAACCTTCTGTTCCTCCGTACATCCCAAGACATCAAATATCTTGGTAATTTGTTTAATCCACGTCTCCGCCTTGATCGGATCTGGCTTTCCCAGAAACTCTGGTGGTCCCAATTCTTTGAACTGCTTGGCAGTAACAATTCGCGAGTTGTTATTATCGCCACCTATATGTTGCACACGAGTCTCCCTCGTCTGATTTTGCATAAACTGCAAAAAACTTCTAAACATCTCATCATTTATCGTCTGACCAGCGTTATTTTCAGGATGAACATTGCCTTCTTGTTGCACGTTCTCCTGGTTAACGATTAAAGGTGTCTTCACGGTCTCATTCACTTCGTTGTTAACATTCTCAGCTGCCATTCTCAAATACTGCCATAAAACAAGGGTTAATTAAACAAATAAACATATCACATATTAACCCTATGCTCCGACTGACCAATTAAATACCACATAAGCTTAGGTAGGACACACTAGCGAAGGATTTACTCGTCTCTCCCCTCCTAGTTCTATTCCCCGATCTCCGCCAGAGATCATATCCCTAAGCTCTGATACCAACTGTGACGCCCCCCAGAATAGGTCCATTCAACCCAACCCATTCTGAGTCGCCAAATACATGGTACAGAATTCAAATACAAACTTTATATCATACGGTCGTGCAAAATACAACCACACAACTGTGAGTCTCAATACAAATATGTAGAAAATATTAAGATTCAAACTAAGTCCTCATTACAATTATTATCACACTATTTATTAGAAATAGTGAGGACTACTACTGCTCTAACTCGGACCATCACTCTGTCCCCCGACTAGTCCCTGCGACATTCTCATTTCCTGAAGAGGACAACAGATGAAAAGGGTGAGCTCAACTAGCTCAGTAAAGAATATTATGACTAAGATAATGAAAAATAAATTATCGTTAGTCTTCAACAAATCAGATAAAATATAATGGACAACCAATCTTAGATCAATATTCGCAGCGGAAATAACAGTTCATTAGAAGAATTAAGCAGAGAATAAAGTCTGCTATCTTCTATGATTTAAAAAGTCCATCATCAATATTTTATCCCTGTAACATCAATCAATATACATCTCGAATCAATATTCATCTTTGCACTACAGGCCAAAGATATTCATTTGTATCATCAGTGGTCATATTCATCTCAACACCTGTCATCTTTGCACTACAGGCCAAAGATATTCATCAGGTAATCATTCATCTTTGCTCTACAGGCCAAAGATATTCATCAAGTAATCATTCATCTTTGCTCTACAGGCCAAAGATATTCAGTTACATTACCTTTTAGGACTGAGAATGATGAAAAATATTTTAAAAAACGAATCCAGTGAGATAAAAGACAAAGACTAAGGATTCGTATTTTAGTATATCCAATTCAAAAATACCTCGTAATAATCAATTATGGAGCAAAATTCAAGAATAGAGCTCAAAGCTTGGATACAATCAAAGATAGTAACCTTAACAAGCAATTTGGACAAATAGAAGAAAATTTAATTTTTTTTCGTGAATAGTGCCGTATACGTGAATAGTGTCGTATACGTGAATAGTAACCCCGACGAAAAAAGTAAGAATTTTAACATAAAATCCATGACAATATTTCTATATAATGATATTGAAAAGAATAATATCATTTACGAAAGAAAATAACATCCCTTACCTCAAAAGAATAACACTTCTGGTTGAAATATCGGATATAATACCGAAAGAACTTGCGCTGAATACTAATACTCAAAGTATTGAAATACTCACAAAAATACGCTCGATATTATAGAGAGAGAAAACTTCTGATTCTGGTGTGATTTTCAATTCTAACCTAAGCACCCTATTTATAGGAAAAGCTTAGGATGCCAAAAAAGACTAAAATAATAAAATAATATTATTATTTTTAAATTTCTCCAGCCGCCGGCTGCTACCAAAAAAATCAGATTTTTCAACCAACAACAAAAGTGGGGCCCACCATTTTATTTAAAAAATATTTATTTTCTGAAACTTCAATAATTCATAACAAATAGCCCCTTTGTCAGAAAAATACAAATTCTATGTCCTTCCATAGGAAATTTAATTCTCTACAACTTTGCAGAAGGAAGTTTTTCCAAATTCCAAACATAAATTATCCGAAATCCATAAACAGATGATTTCTCACACCAAAATATTGATAAAAACTCATCAGCGCCAATTCCTTCTTTAATATCCACAAAATAAATATTTTCTTATCATATAAATCAATAATTAATTATTCACAAATAATATTATTGAACTACAATATTAACAACCAGGTCGTTTCAAGGAAAGAGGGGGCCTTCCGATAAGGACTTCTCCTTACTGGCGCGCAATTAAATAACCCCTCCTAGACAGAACTTTCTTAGACATTGTCAATAATGCTATCTAATAATATTATTCAAATAATATGAATTATTGAGTTGATAACGTGAAATACTGTGCAACGACAATTATTGAATCAATACTACAAAATATCAACTGTAGCCATTATTGAATCAATCATATAAAATGGCAACGTAGCAATTATTGAGTCAATAAAATATCAATGTAACAATTATTGAGTCAATAATATAAAATATCAACGTAGCAATTATTGAGTCAATAATATAAAATATTGAACAGTAATTACTGTAACAATAATTGAGTAATGGCTTCTCACGTAAGACTCAATAATTCGAAATACTGTGCAATACCGTGTGCTACTATGCAACACCGTGTATCATTGTATTTTAATCACCGGGTATTTCAACAGTACTAACGGTAACAACTACGCCGTTATCTTGTAAAAAAGTTATTTCTGTCGCTTTCTATATCCGACAGTTATTCCGTTGTGGGGGCCCACAAATAGCTGCGCCGTCGTACGAATATTCCCCGACAACAAGAATATTCCACGACCAAACGAATATTCCCCGACAACAAGAATATTTTATAACCATTTGCTCATTTTAAAAATATTTGCACATTTCACCCATAACTTTCATATTTATCAAAACAACACCTTACTGTTTCAAAATAATATAAAGAAAATTAAATCTTTATTCATAAAAGTTGGGGTCTTACATGAGTGGCTGGACAAGGCTAAGAAGAAGAAGTCGATTAACAAACTGCTCGCAAAGGTTTTTCATGGGAGATTCTTGAGCATTATTCTAAAGAAGAAGCTGAAAAACAAGATAAGAGATGATGAGGGTGGAGCCCTAAATAGTCAGAAGGTGTTATCTCCTAAGCTGTTTGAAAAATGGAAGAAGAATCCAATGGAAAACAAAAGACTGATGACACAGGGCAGCAGCAGGAGCACTTCAAAGAAGAGGAAGGCGAGTAATGTGGAAGATGAGCTATCACACTTTGAAGATTCCAAAATTCCAGAGTCCAAATCTGAAAGGCCATCCAAGAAAAAAGAAAAGATGGTGAAGAAGTCACAAGAAGTCCCTTAAGGAAGTCTCTCTGCTAAAGAAGAGAAAGAAGAATCAGAAGAAGAAAAAGCTGCTGAAAGTTCTATAGCTGACTCCTCAAGTAGCCAATCTGCTGGTAAGGAGGAATCAAAATCTGAAGAAGGAGAAAAGTCTAAACCTCTTGTTACTAAACCCCCAAGGAATTCTTCTGATGAGGTAGAAGCTTCAAAATCTGAAGAAGAAGAAGAATCTGAAACTCCTGTGGCTGAACCCCCAAGAAGAAGGAAGAGCAACAGACTAATTTCTAAATCAGTTTCAAAGAAGAAAGGAGAATCTTCTTCAAAGATAATTGAACTCAGTGATGATGAGCCTGACTCTAAGGCAGAAGATGTCAAGGAAAAAAGAAGGAAGATGACTAACAAATCAAGCAGTAAGAGTCTGAAGACTGCAGAGCAGGAAATGACCAGTGAGTCTACGAAGGCTAGCTCTGCTGAAGATGATGGGAATAATGATCAAATGCAGGAAACTACTAATGAGTCGACTGAAGGAAGTTTTCACCGGTCTGACTTCAGGTCAGGAGATGAAGAAAGAGGAAAAGACTCTAGTTCTGAGAATGAGGAGCCAGAAGATTATTATGTCCCTTCTCCTGCTGGTTTCAAAACAAGAATGGTGGTGGAAATGTATGATGAACCACGAGATGTGCTTCCAGGCAGATGGGTTGACCATGGAAACGAAAGGCTAAATGTGGTGAGAATGTCCACAACAGATCTGTTCAACAATATCAATGATATAAAGCTGGACATCTCAACTATGTTGTATGATTCAGAAACTAAGAATCATCTGATAAGGTGGTTCTATCCTTCAATGGCATGGGTAAAGGCATCCACAACAAGGGATAAAAGCTACTTCAAATGGTGCTTCTCACATTTTCCCAACTTGGAGCTGGTGGCACAAAACTTTCCAAGGATAAAGAAGTATGCAACACAACTGATCAAAGATCAATCCCACTTCAAGGTCTACAGGCAAGCAAGCAACATCTACATTCCTTATGATCATCGAGAATACTTAGATGGTAGGAGGATTATCTCAAAGTCCACAATCGTGGAACCTCTAAACTTTACCATTGAAAGTGATCAAGCTCAGGATGAGAAGTCTCAACCTGCCACAGCAATGCTATCTGACATACCTTCATCCTCCAACAGTGACTGGTACTCAACTATCTATAAGATTCTCACAACTTTTGAAAGCCTCTCCAAAGATGAGAATCGTGGAGTCCAACCAGCTGTTCAGCAGGAGACTGACCAACCAAATGCTCAAACTCTTCAAGAACAAGAGTTACTGAAGAACTCTGAAGAATTGGTTGAGAAGTTCTCTATCATTGCTGCAGAAGCCAATATCCTATCAGGAGGAGAAGATAGTGAGCTTCACAGCAGACTTCAAGCCACAATATCAGATATATCTATCAAGCTTCAATAGAAAGACGAAATATATCTGAAGTCTATAAATGATCATAAGGAAGTAGCCCGACAAGCTCAGAAAGAAAGTGCAGAACATATACAGTCTCTCTTTGACAAGATAGACTCTCTGAATCAGTCTCTCTCCCTACAGCTGGAGCTCAGCCGATAGGAACTCAAGATTGAGGTTGGCAACTCATCTCACCTGATGGAGCAGCTTATGTCAAATGTCCAGCAGCTCTCTCAAGTGATTAATGACAAAAAAGGGGAGAAAAAGAGGCATTCAAGGAGGCACTCAAAACAGAGAATGAAGTCTAAGGAGAGGAGCAAGAGCAGAAGTAGCAAGAAAAAGAAAAAGAACAAAGCAGCAGCAGCAGAATCATCATCTGAGGGGGAGCTGAAAGAAGATAACCCCATAGAGAGAAAGACTGAGGGGGAGCCAGTGCATGATAAAGATGAAGAAATGGAGCATGCATCTGAGGGGGAGCAGAATGAAGAAGAAAAGAAAGAAGAGTAGCTGAACAGAAAGCATCTTGGAGACATACAAAAAGCAGACATTAAAAAAGAGAAGGTACATTTCTAAATGTAATAAGTATGTTCTGGATCCAGGATGTAGAGTGTCTTATCATATTTAATATTTGAAATTCTTATCAATGAAATTCATGATTATCTGTTTTAGCAATACAGCTGCTCACTGTATATTAAGATTCATTCATCCCATACATATGCACTTATTAATTTTGTCATAATCAAATAGGGGGAGATTGTTAGGAATATGCATGAGAATGCTATTCCTATTTATATAAGATTTGATTATTATCTTAATGAATGAATATGCAAATATGTCTGCATTGATGAAAGTTGTAAAGTCCTTAATAGATGATAGACATATGTACAAGGACTTAGACTGAAATGATCAAATATGTTAGTTTGATCCTACATGAACAAACAGCCTTGTAAAGTCCTTCTAAAGATGATGATGTACAAGGATTATGAATAAAAAGATCAAACTTGTTAGGTTGATCTTATATATTGTAATAGATAGGTTTGTCTGATCGTCGAGCATTGCACCAGCCTTCGTAGTCTGCCAGGAGAGAAAAGGAAGAATCGGAGTTTATCAAGGCAGAATCGTAGTGTAAGACCCCAAATTTTATGAATAAAGATTTAAATTTCTTTATATATTATTTTAAAATAGTAAGGTGTTAAATGTGATAAGTTATGGGTGAAATATGCAAATATTTTAAAATAAGTAAGTGGTTATAAAATATTCATTGTTGTCGGAGAATATTCGTTTGGTCGTGGAATATTCTTTTTGTCGGGGAATATTCGTACGACTGCGCAGTCATTTGTGGGCCCCACAACAAAATAACTGTCGAATGAAGAAAACGATAAGAATGAGTTTTCTATAAATAACGGCGTAGTTGTTACCATTAGAACTGTTGAAATACTCGGTGGTTAAAATACAGTAATACGTGGTGTTGCACAGTAGCACACGGTATTGCACAGTAATTCTAATTACTGATTCTTACGTAAGAAGGCACTTACTCAATAATTGTTACAGTAATTATTGTTCAATATTTTATATTATTGATTCAATAATTGCTACAATTGCATAATATTTTATTGGTTCAATAATTGCTACGTTGATATTTTATATCAATAATTGCTACGTTGATATTTTATATTATTGATTCAATAATTGTCATTGCACAGTATTTTACTTTATTAAATCAATAATTGTCACTCTTATTATTTGAATAATATTATTAGATAGCATTCTTGGCAATGTCTAAGAAAGTTCTGTCTAGGAGGGATTATTTAATTGCGCGCCAGTAAGGAGAAATCCTTATCGGAAGGCCCCCTCTTTCCTGGGAATGATCTGGTTGTTAATATTGTAATTCTGTAATATTATTTATGAATAATTAAATTGTTGATAAATATGATGAGGAAATATTTATTTCAATTTTGATATAAAAGGAAGAATTTTTAGAATGAGACATTTGTTGAAAAATTTACATTTTAGCTTCTCCGATAAATTATTTATTCAAATATATTATTATAATATTACATTATAATTTTATAATGTGATAATATAATAGTACAATTTTATCATTTTGAGTGGTAATATTTTTGTAATAAATTCATGGTATAAAATAAAATGAGATGGAAGAGAAAAGAATTGAATTGGAATTCTTTTAATAATTATAAATATTATATATATATATATATATATATATATATATTATATAAAAAGCATGTGGATAATTTTTTTTCCTTCTTGATGGCTGTCAAACTTGCCAAACCTGCCAACTTTTTCAAAACTTAGAAATTTCTCCAAATGCTTCTTTTGTCAATCTTGGCACCCTAAGCTTTTTCTATAAATAGGATGCTTAGTTAGAAATGAAAATCATACCAGAATCAGAAAATTTTCTCTCTATAATATCGAGCATATTTCTTGTGAGTATTTAGATACTTTGAGCGTTGATAACAGTGCAAGTTTTCGTCCACATAATATCCGATATTCCGGTCAAAATTACTCTCCTGTTAAGGTAAGGGATGTTATTTTCTTTTGTAAACGATGTTATTCTTTTCAATATCATTATACCAAAATATTGTCATGGATTTTTATTATGAAATTCTTACTTTTTTCATCGGGGTTACTATTCACGTATACGGCACTATTCACGAAAAAATTAAATTTTCTTTTATTTGTCCAAGTTGCATGTTAAGGTTCCTATCTTTGATTGGATCCAAGTTTTGATCTTCATTCTTGAATTTTGCTCCACAAAGTATTATTATGGAATATTCTTGAACTTGGATAAACTAAATTACGAATCCCTAATCTTTGTCCTTTATCTCACTGGATTCATTATTTATATTGTTTTTCATCATCCTCAGTCCTAAATAGTGATATAAATGAATATCTTTGGTCTGTAGAGCAAAGATGAATGATTGTCTGATGAATATCTTTGGCCCGTAGTGCAAAGATGAACAGGTGTTGAGATGAACATAACCAACTGATGATACAAAATGAATATCTTTGGCCCGTAGTGCAAAGATGAATATTTGATTCGAGATGTATATTGATTGATGTTACAGGAATAAAATATTGATGATAGACTTTTAAATCATAGAAGATAGTAGACTTCATTCTCTACTTAACTCTTCTAATGAATTGTTATTTTCGCTGCGAATATTGATCTAAAACTTGTTGTCAATAATATTTTATCTGAATTGTTGAAGACTAAAGATAATTTATTTTCCATTATCTTAGTCATAATATTCTTTACTGGGCTAGTTGAGCTCACCCTTTTCATCTATTGTCCTCTTCAGGGAATGAGAATGTTGTGGGAACTAGTCGAAGAACAGTGTGATGATCAGAGTTAGATCTGTAGAAGTCCTCACTATTCTATAAAATAATGGGATAATAATTGTAATGAATAAGGAATGAATTTGAATGTTTATATTTCGTATTATATACGATTTGCATTGAAATTCATAGTTGTATGGTCGTATTTCTCACGACCTTTTGTTATAAAAGATTTGTATTTAGAATTCTGTACCATGTATTTAGCGACTCAGAATGGGTTGGTATTGAACCTATTTTGGGGACGTCACACGTAGTCTGTAAGGATAGTCACTCTCGAAGTTCGTAGTCTGCCAGGAGAGAAAAGGCAGGATCGTGGTGTGTCGAGGACTTTCTCAAAGCCGTAGTCTGTTGAGAAAGTCAAGTTCAGAATCGTGGAGACATCCTGTCGAAGTGCCTGTCGAGCGCCTGCCGAGCCAAGTCAAGAATCGTAGGCCTCACTCGAAGTCGTGAAGCCTGCAGATTATATCAGAGGCAGAAATCGTAGTTGGGCAGATCAGTCAAAGGACATGAATTGTTAAGTCAGAAATCGTAGTCTGTCATATGATCTGCTCTTTGAGTCATGGTGTTTGAAGAACCAAAGCAAGATCGTAGTATGCAGAACAAAGGCTCAGACAAAGTCAATCAAGTGCTCACAACGCCAAGGAAGAATCGTAGAGACAACACGATTCTCAACAAATGAGCATTCCCGAAGTATCCAAAGAACGTAGCCTTTGGTCAGAGCAGTAAAGATGCAATCTACTAGAAGAAAGCCAGAGAGCACTCACCGAATGGCCTGCAAACTAACAGAAGATCGAAGAAGCAACTCAATCAGCATACTGATTGAGAAATGAAGCCATTTAGGAGAAGTCTTCCACAAGCAATCGTAAGAAGACTTCAAATGAAGTGACTGACTAAAGGAAGTCAGCTAGTACAGTGTCTGTCAAGCTAAAAGAAGACAACGATCTTAGGTGTGACCATGATCGTGGTGCTTGCCAGATGAGCAGCAGAACTGATGCAATTTATACAGAGATACTGGCCAACCTATAAAGAATAGACGAAGAGGATTAACTATGACTCAGCCTCATCATGAAGAGTGAACGGGAGATCACAGGGCAGAATGTAAAGAGAGCTGAGCATGACTAATCAGAAGAGTCTTGAAAACCAGAAAGGCCAGAGTGTTCAGAAAAGTTATCAATTCCTGATGCAAGTCAAGGCAAGTAGAAGCATTGAATTACTGCACGAGTGAAGAAGGAGAGGTTCTACATTGTCAATCCAGAGAACACTCTCAGAATCGTAATGTTGTCTCAACCAGCCAACGAGCAACATTCATCAGACAAACTACGATCAAGATCATGGTCATCTGCATCAGAATTATGGAGTTCAGTCATCTGATTATTGAAGCATTGGCAACGTCTCAATATAAAGACTGACATTCGAACGTTGCTGATTAAGAGCATCGAGGCAGAAGGACAACTCCTATGGTTCTAATCAAAGAATCAGAAAGGAGAAATAAAGGTTACCAACCTGGCACATGAAAGTGATATCTCTGAAGTGGTAGGTGGAATAGTAGACTGCTGTGTCAGAAAAGTCAAAAAGGTGTTGTCACGTCAAGTCAACAGTCTGCACCAAATAACTCAGGATCTTTGAGGCATTTCAAATAGCTTCCAACGATTATATTCCAATGGGAAGCTTATGGAGGAGTATATAACAGCTGAAGCTTAAAAGATGAAGAGTTGTTGACTCTACGAGTTTGACAGAACTTAACAGAACATGTCTCAGTGGCAGTGAGACTACCAAAGTAGAAGAGAAGCAGATTTGAAGAAGGGCTTTGACTAAAGAAAGCTTCACTCAACAACAGATGAGAATGACAACTCAATGACATCTGAGCTGAGAGCCGAGAAGGCCAAGAAGACAAGAAGAATAATGGCAGACCCTGAAGCAGATCCATAAGGCCACTCAATGATTCACCATGAACAACTGAAGCTGAAGAGAAGTAGATGCAGAACCAAATCTGCACACAAGTCAATCAGTGTTCAAAGGATGCTAAGTACCAGACTGAGTCTACCAAAAGAGAAAAGACTTAGCAGATCCCAACTGGTGAACAATGTGCAATGCTGAAGTCAGATGAAGTCAAGCATCAACAACGAAGGTCAGCTGCACAAAGGAAGAATGAGGGACTGCTAAGTACTTAAGGTTGTCGAGCTTAGTGAACATCTTAGAAGTCCTTCAAAGGTGATCCAGTCTCGATGCAGAATGCAAGAAGACCACACCAAGCTGCTAAGTACCAAGGGATGATCAAGCTGCAAGTCATCTTAGCAGCTCAGCACCAACAACAACAACAAACAACAACAACAAGCAGCCAGGGCCTGAGAGGTCCTTGTCCAAGGGACTAAATAAAAGTCAAGTCTATTGGGCTTGCTGAGTACCGGAGGGTACAAGAGATTCTAAGTCTGCGGGGCTTAGTCTACAGTTCCAAGTCTGCTGGGCTTGAAGAGTTCTTAGTGAACTGAAGTTCCAAGGCTGCTGGATTTGAAGGAATTTTTGTGATTCAAGAGTTACCCATTTTCTTAGTGGAATCCCTGCTTGTTGAAGCAAAAGAGTGGATTAGAAGATTGAGTATCTGAACCACTTAAAATTCCTTGTGTTATTTACTTTCAGTCATTTACCTTATGTACCTTAAACTGTTATAACTTCCATAACTGTAATAACCACTTACAACTAAACTAACTCTAGAACAATGCTTATTAAGATATCTATGAAAGGGATCTTTAACTTATTCAGCTGTGTTTGAAATGATTCTTATGGTTGTCATATGCTAATTACTTAGCAATACAAAATAAAAATGGAAAAAGTTTTGAAATTAAAAAGGATCTATTCAACCCCCTTCTAGATCTATTGTGTGCCCTCTTGGAACTAACAGAGTGGATTGTTGGTGTTAAGTACTTAAGTGTTAATAGAAATTTGAGACATTTAATAGTCTTTTAGTCTGAATTTTTTATTTTCACTAAATATTTTATAAAATTAAAAACAAATAAAAAATTAACTATTCAAAATTCAGTGGGATCAATTGACCCCACTGCCCCAAGAGTAGATCCGCCGATGATGATGCATGGTGGTGTATGGTGATGGATGATGGTGTATGATGATGAATGATGGTTAGAGCCGAGGTTAGAGAATTGATATTTTCATAATTAAATTTAATAGTTACACAATATTCTCTTAACCTCACTTATTATTCATGTAAGTAGGAACTTATGAAATTGTCAAATTTACTTGTGTAAATATCAATTCTCTAGAGATCATTGAGACAAGGAAAAAAGAAAAAGAAAAGGAAAAGGAAAGTAGGGCAGCTACCGCACCTAACTTCCCCGCACCTCTCGTTGCTTCTTAACTTATAAATAATATTAATAATTTTTTATTTCGCCAATTTTATTAATTTTAACATTTTACCATTTTCATCACTTAAAATTGGATCCGATTATCATAAAGAGTTAACTTTATCGTAAGTTGGTTAATTGACCAATACAATGATAATATATATAATTAATATTATATTTAATGTTATATAATTATTTCCGTAATGTATACAATTTTAAAACGACATATATTAAAGGACGAGGAAGTAGTAAATACTGTAAATAGGATGCCACAGAAGTAGTAGATAACAATAAATGCAAGAGTTTACCCTTCCTGGCACAATTAAATTTAACGGTTGACAGTGACAGATCTAGTGGTATGGTAGTAGATTTAGTTTGACGGTTGATCATGGTGATGAATATAATAGTGACAGTGGTTGTAGGTGCTGGATATGGTGGTTACGGTGGTAGAGTTATAGATCTGACGGTGGCAGGTGGCGGAGATGATGGCGTATGATGGTGCTGGCGATGGTGGGTGACGCTACTGGATGGTGACGATGATGGCTGATGATGGTGGTGTATGCATGGCGATGGATGATGGTGTATGATGATGAATGGTGGTTAGAGATTAGAGAATTGATATTTTCATAATTAAATTTAATAATTTTATAACATTCTTTTATATGAGATGGACCCCATTTATTATTTATGTGAATAAGAACTTGTGAAATTGTCAAATTTATTTATGAAAATATCAATTTTCTATAAACTCTAGTACTGGTTGCCTAACAAATTTAACCTCCTCAGAAGTACAATTACTTGCTTATTCGAATCGAATAACCTAATTAAAGGCTTCATTATCTCATACACTTCTATCTATCCTAATAATTAATTGGAAATATCAAAAGAAAGCTTATTCTCCAGCTTCAATTATTGATAAGCATAGTACTGAAACTGATTTGGAGCATGGCTGTTGAATAATGAGCCTCTTCCTTCATCTCCTTCTTCATTGAACCCTTCCATCTGCACACCATCACATATAATAATCTTATAATAAGATCACACAATCACATATTTTTTTCATAATTGGTAATTAAAATGATACTACAACCTAAAGTATACATACTACTAAATCATATAAATTAGTCCTTCCGTCACATAATAAGTGATGTTTTAGAATTTGACACAACCATTAAAGAAATGATTGTATAGTATTAAATTTACTTCATTTGTCTATAATACCATTGTGTTAATAAGGAGAGAGAGTTAAAAACATCTGGGTATTGAAGTAGGAGTAATGAGGGGTAATTTTGAAAATATTATAATTAATGCTCCTAAATTTTTTAAAACATCAAATAATTTGGGACAAATAAAACCACCTAAAATATCACTTATTATGGGACGGAGAGAGTATAATTTATTTATTTTTTACTTTTTTTATAAAATATATAGGGTCAGACGAGAGCTTAACGGTCATACTTTACAAGTTTGTACTTTTATATTATAAAAATAATTTAATATTTTATTTAAAATATATACGCATAAAATACAAGACTGTTGGTCGTTTTTCTCATTTTAAATAGAGGGGTACTATTTTCGCATGCGTTTTTACATGAAGGTGGAACTCGCTTTCTTCTAGACTACGTGAAAATATCAATTTCCTTTAAATAAAAGAATTTTTTAACATGTGCCCTTAGGGCACATGCTAAGCAAATAGTTCAACAGAATATTCTCTTGAATTGTGTGTATATTTCCTTGAACTTGGTGTAAATACAAAAAATAAAAAAATATACATACAGCTCAAGAGAATATTCACTTAAACTGTGTGTTTAGTATGTGTCTTTAGGACACATATTATGATAACCCTTAAATAAATATTGAAGTGGATTGGATTATTAGTAATGTAGCTACTAGCTAGAATAGAATAATACCCAAAGATCATCTTCGTCTTCAAATCGATTACAAGTAGCAGTTTTTGGAATCTCTCCAGCTTCATCATTGCGGGCAAACCTGCCACGTATCCTTGGTCGATTGTCGGCTAGCGTCTTACGGCATGCATACTAATTTTATTTTATTTGTATCAAAAACAAGAACAAAATTAATACCAACCACATTTAGATTAATATAAATACTTGATAAATATATTTATTTTACAAATTAAAAATATTTAAATTAATAAATGTAGGAATTTCTTAAGGTCACATGCTAAGCACATAATTCAAACGAATATTCCTTTGAATTGTGTGTATATTCACTTAAAATTGTTGAAAATACAAAAATCAAAAGTATATACAAATAATTTAAGAAAATATTCTCTTAAACTGTATTCTTAATATGTGTTCTAAAGATACAGACACATATTAAGAGAACCCATAAATGTATTACCTTAATTGTTTTGTTGAAATTTCTCTGGGTACGCTTGGCTCTGTACCTTTGAATCCTCTCTTTCCTTTCTTCCGCGGTGTACTTTCCCACTCTCGAATTTGCTTCTTCCATGAACGTGCCCTCTGTTGCTAGTGGACTAGACGACAGCCTCTGCCTCATTTGACTTGTTTTCATACTCTGGACCCACCAAAATAAATAAAATATTATAAAAATATAATACTCCCTCAGTTTTTAAAAAATTATCGTTTAAAATTTTGACACATGCATTAAAAAAGTCATTTAATATTAGTAAAATTTGTTTAAAATTTCATCACTACTCCTTTATGGGACATTGAAAACTATTAATATAAGGAAAAGAATTTATTGAGACAATGAGAGAAGATAAGGGTAATATAGAAAAATAAATAATTTATTCTTCTAGAAAGTTGTAAACGACAAACATTTTGAAACAAATTTTTTCTTTTAAAATGACAATCTTATAGAAACGGAAGGAGTATTTCTTTTTTCTTTGGCCAAAAATTTGAGATAATTTAATAATCATTTTTTTATTTTACACTATAAAGCAATCCAAAGTTTCTAACATGCCAGTTTTTATATAGTTTAGTGTGGTTGAATACTTTCGTCCCGCCAGAATTGCGATTCTAACAAAATTTAAGGATATAACGTTAACACATAATGAGATCATCTCTCGACTTACACGTTAATGTTGTATTAGTTAATTAATTAAAATTAATTTTATGTTAATCACACCCGTTTGAAATAATTTGTTTTAGAAATCAAAAAGTCTAGGTTTTTTTACTCTCCAATAATTTATAATATTTATTAGAACTGAAATTTTTACAGAATTCAGTTATTTAAGTGTCATTTGAATACATGTAAAAAATAAAATTGTACAGACTGTACAATCTTATTTTTTATATATATCCAAATGATACATAAAATACTGTATTATATAAAAATTTCAATTCTAATAAATATTATAAATTATTTGAAAGTAAAAAAAATGAGTCGCTAGACCGATCGTCATTTCACGGTCCCACTTGAAGTACTGTTTAGAAATTTATCTTTAATTTTAAAGTTAATAGATTGTTTTTTAGGTTTGACCAGAAGTAATAAATAAAAAATATAATGTTTGCAATCAACATAAATAAAGTTGGAATTTTGGAGAAGGAACCGACTTGTAAATCTCCAGTACTGCAAACCCTTCTCATTTGGCCAGAAGAGGAGCTATTTTCGGGTGAGCTCAGGACTTGGCTATGGAGATTGGGAGACTCCGTAAGACTATCAAGCCGAGGTTGGAACAAGAAACTGGGCTTCCCGTCAAAACTGTTGCTGCTAAAACTCCTCTGCATCATCTTCACTGCATTTTCACACCCACCGCCATAACTAGGAAGGAAGGAATTGCTGTAATCAAAAGCAGAGCAAATGGGAATTTGAGATTCCTCTGTTTTCACCTCAAGAACGGACAGATTTGATGCGGTTTCCAAATGGGTATTTTGGCAGAGGGAGAGATTTTCCATTTGGTGACTTGGAGGGGAGGAGGAGGAAAAAAGGGAAGATGCAATTTGTTCCATTTCGTAATTTCCATGGCTGAAATTGGACTGGAGAATATTATCAATGGAAACAGAGGGGTCATTGAAAGGAGAAAATGGATCGGAAAAGAAAGACCCATCAAATACAAAGAGATCAGAAGACATTGAAAACTAAATATGAATAATTCTGATTTTTTTTTGTTTATTTAGCTCTTCTGTGTTTGATTATATGTAATGGGTTATGAAGAAAGACAAAAACAAAAGAGAAGACACTTGGCTGGCAATAGAGGAGGATGACACCAAAACCATTTCTCTCCTCTATCTTTCTCTCTGTATTAAGAAGCAAAGTTAAAATTGGCCTCTTTTCTTTAAATGGTCGAACAACTCAAACAACTGGAGACTTGTCCACTTCTACTATAAAAAGAGCAAAGTTTGCTTGGAAACCCCTGCGCTTTACTTTGTTTTTGAAATGTTCCCCCAATGAGGTCCAAATGTCCAATAGTGTAAACTTACCACAAACTTGAACACCGTAGAGAATTGATATTTTCACAACTAAATTTTGATATTTTTATAATCTCTCTCACACGTGAATGTGGGTGTTCATTTACTATTCATGCGATAGAGATTTTGTATAACAATCACTTTTGCTTGTAGAAAAATCCATTCTCAAATTTTATTAGCTAATTTTTTAAATATGTCTTATATTTCTATGATTTGCAAAATGTGATCTAGTAAGTACTAAGCTTCGAGTCCAAATATTGATGGTTTTGCTCGTCATAAAGCTAAGATTGTAAAATGAACAAACAGTTCGGGTTCGATTCGTACGCACTCGATTAAAAGTTCAATTCGAGCTCGACTCGAAATATAAATAATTCAAATATGAGCAAATTTTAAAGCTCGATAAATTACTCGAATCTCCTCATTATCTAATTTTCTATTGATACTCGGATCATATTCGTTTAAAAAGTTCAAACTGTTCGGGCTCGATTCGAGATCGTACTCGACTTGGTAGCTAAATGAGCCTCAATCAAACTTTATTTTATACTTAATAAATTTTGTTAATCAAATCTGAACAACTCAATACTCGACTTGACTCGATTTATTTACACTCTTACATAAAGTGTTTAGAGTCGATCAAGGGAGAGTCCCCTCCGTTGGAGATAAAGAGCGTGGCCCGAGTTTTAAAGAGGCCTTTTAAGGGCAAGTCCATGTTGTATCACTAGGGACAAGCATAAACAAAAGGATTAATTACATGTTCTAGTACATTTTTAGAAATAATTACAACAACAGTGCATCCATAAGATAATTACAAAAATAATATATTTCTCCATATTTATTTACAAAATTAATGTAATTAGTATTCCTTTAATTTAGGTGGGTCAATTGTCATTCTATATCTCTCTCTATCTCGCCATTCTCTCTCTCTCTCAACTGCCTTATCTTCGCCATTCTCCCCTTCTCTCTCTGTTGCTGCACATTCTCCTTTTCTCCGAATTGTCCAATCTCTTTCTTAACCACAATTTCTTTCTTCTACCCTTGAAAAGTCTTGACCTTCGACATCTTTTGCTCTTCGAGGGTATTGTCCTCCCCATCACTGTTTTTCTGGTTTAATGAGGGAAAAATGGGCCGAGGAAATGAAAGTGAGTGTTATCTACTTCTGTCCTTTTGTATTTCAGGGGTTTTCATGTTCATTGTTCCATTGTACACTCCTTTAGGTTCTCTTGTCCAAGTAAATTGATGGGTTTTCTTGTCCAAGTGGGTTAATACCACTTTCTTCTTGGGCTACTAATAGAAGAATTGGCGACGCTGCTCTTCCACCACCGCTTTGTTCTTATAGGTTTTGTAGTAGTCCTTTCTTGTTTCTTTCAAAGTATGTATTGAACTTTCACCTTGTACTGGTTGAAGTATCAAGTTCAGTTAGTAACCAAACCTTCATACCAAGGTAACCAAACCTTCATATCGAGGTAACCAAACATTTATACCAAGATAACCAAACTTTATATCAAGGTAATCAAACCTTCATACCAAGGTAACCAAACCTTCATACCAAGGTAACCAATCCACCTCCACACCTGTAATTTTTTCATAGTGCAGTTGGTAACCAAACCTTCATATCAAGGTAACCAAACCTTCATACCAATGTAACCAAACCTTCATACCAAGATAACCAAACCACCTACACACCTGCAGTTTTTTCATAATGCAGCTGGTAGCCAAACCTTCATACCAAGTAACCAATTCAGTTTTATTAGGTTACTAAATTATTTTGAATGTAATACAGTTGATAGCCAAACCTTTATGTAGTTGGTTGCTAAACCTTCGGACCAAGATAACAAATTTAGTTTTATTAGGTTACAAATTTATTTTTAATGTGATGCAGTTGGTAGCCAAGCCTTCATACAAAGGTAACCATTTTAATTTTTGTGGGTAACCAAATCGTCAAAAAAAAAAATCAGAACAGTAACTCGGGTAATATTCGCGACGGAGGAGGATGATGAAGGGGAGGAGAAGGCGATGAGGATGGTGTCAGAAGCGGCGGCGACGGAAGAACAGAGGAGCGGAAGATAGGAAGATGAGAGAAGGGGAGTTGGGTCGCCATGAAAAGAGTAGAAGAGGAAGATGACAACCGACGGCCTATGAATTTTTCTGCTTAGATTCGCGGCGGAAGCGGCGGAGGAAGATGACGACGAGAGAGATGAATATTAAGAAAGAGAAGATAATTTTTTATTTTTCTTTCTTTTGATTTGAAGTTTGAATTATGAATTTATTTTTATTATTAGATCCTAAATATTTGAATTTGAATTATTAATTATGGCAGTTATTTTCTCCTTGATTTTAGGTGGTTTGAATTTATTGCGTTATTTTTATAATTATTTTGTGGATGCTCCATTATTGTAATTACTTTCTAATTATTGTATATTAGTGTTAAGGACCCTAAACAAAACGCCTCCAAGTCTGTGCCCGACCTGATTTGGTCTGGCCCTGGCCTGAAAAGGTCGAGCCTGGTCGAAATCTGGCTTGAAGGCCTTCAAAAAACTACAATTTTTCCCTCTAAGCCTGGCATGTAAAGGCCTATGACTGGCCTGGTCAACAAGGTCCAATCTTAGTGAAGGCTAAAACAAAAAAAAAATGTAAACAAACCCAAGTGCCCTTAACCAACTTTAATCATACTCGAGTAGTCAAGTCACACATGGATAATAATAATAATGTTAATGTATTGTTGGTGGATTTATATCGGCATCTTCCTTCTTAATCATAAATAAATCTCAACCAGAATTACTAGTAAATGTCACGTACACTAGCTTAATTATACCGTGTTTTTCTTTTTTGAAAATTGATATTTTCACAACAGAAAATAATATTTTTAAAACAAAATTTTCGTTATAGATCTTATTGCGACGGTTTTCACCGTCTGAAAATCGTCGCTATACATCTGTAGCAACACTTTTATTATAAAAATATCAAAAAAAATTGTGAAAATATCAGTTTCCTTTCTTTTTCTGTCTTTATCGATTGAAGTTTTGTATGCATATATGAAGTTTGTGAATTGATTTTTGCTTCAAGCCTAAAAAAATAGTCCTACGCAGACAGCTGAATTGGACATTATTATTGGAGATTTTTAATTTTTTTTTTTTGATTTTTTTTGTGACTCCCAAAAAATGTATAGTTTTTATTCCAATTGAAATTTTTACAAAAAAAAATATTTTAGGTATAATTTGGATACATATACAAGACTGTACAACATTGTTCTTGTATATATATCTAAATTACACCTAAAACATTTTTTTTGAAAAAAATTCTAGTTGAAATAAATACTATACATTTTTTGGGAGTTACAAGAAAAACAAAAAAAATTAAAAATGTCCAATAATAATGTCCAAATTTGTTGTCCGCCTAGACTTATTGAAAAAAATATAACAAAGATAAATTCGATGACTAGGAAATTGAAAAACTAATAATTTTATATTTTATACTCCTTCGTTCTAAAAAAGACAACTAAAAGTACAAATAATTTTTGTCTTGAAAAAGATGAGTATATAAAGGTGAATGATAAGTATGTCATTTAGTGAGTTTTATTAGTATAAAAAATAAAAATATTTATCACTTTATGTAATCTTGTGAGACCATTAAAGATAAATTTTAAAAAAATTTACTTTATGTTCTCTACGTTACTTTTCTTAATATGTATGAAAAATATACTTTGCTTATTCTTTTGAGGACAGAGTGTGACATTCCCAGAATAGGTCCAATCCACCCTACTCATTCTAAGTCATCAAATACATGGTACAGAATTTAAATACAATCTTTTATATCAAAAGGTCGTGAGCAGTACGACCATACAAGCTGTGAGCTTCAATATATATCGTATATAATACGAAATATGAACGCTCAAGGTCAGTCCTCTTTTATTACAATTATTGTCACACTATTGTACAAATATAGTGAGGACTACTACTGCTTTAACTCTGTCCATCACTCTGTTCCCCGACTAGTCCTTGCAATATTCTCATTTTTTGAAGAGGACAATAGATGAAAAGGGTGAGCTCAACTAGCCCAGTAAAGAATATCATAATTAAAGATAATCAAATTATCAATAGTATTCGTCAGTAATAAATCAGAGAATTAAATATATGGTAGATGATAAAACTTTTCAACCATAGTTGCAGCGGAACGAACAATCCATTAGAAGAGTCAAATAGATCATAATGTCTATTATCTTCTCCACGTTAAAAGTCCACCAACAATATTGTATCCCTGTAACATCACTCAACAATTCCTGTCTATAATCATGTAAATAGTTCATAATCATAACTATGTTATAAATTCCTCTTCGCACTCAGGACGAAGATAATTTTCATCACCTGTCTTTACCTGAAACACCAAAGATCATGGTTATACTAAATCACATTTCCTGTTCATAATCATGTTAATCATTTCATCTTTGCACTCAGGCCAAAGATGTTCAACAACAGGTCATCTTTGCACTACGGGCCAAAGATATTCAACAATGGGTCATCTTTGCACTACAGGCCAAAGATATTCAACAATATGTCATCTTTGCACTACGGACCAAAGATATTCAACAACAGGTCACCTTTGCACTACAGGCCAAAGATATTCATATCTCAAAGAAATATCTAATCATTTCAGAATTTATATAAACAATAATTATAACCATATTGATCAATTCACCTTTGCCCTTAAACTAAAGATATTCAATTGTAAATTCAATGGTCATGATCATACCAGTCAACAATTTCTCTTTGCACTACTGGCCAAAGAGAACCCATAGTCATGATTATACCAATAATCTACCCATCTTTACACTCAAGTCAAAGAGAAATTTCATCACCAAGATTATAAAAATGTTATATATGATAATAAAAATAATATGATCAAAACATGAATCTAATTTCAAGAGTAAGATTCATAAATCCACGATAATTTGGTTAGAAAAAGAAACCAATTTTGTCGTGAATAGTTACTCGTGCATAGTACTTCGTGAATAGTGTCCCATGAATAGTAATCCCAGCATAAAAAGGTAAAAATTTTACCATAAAATTTATATCAATATTTCGGTATAATGATATTAAAAGAAATAACATTATTTTTAAAAAAAATAACATCCCTTACCATCCGTTACCTCAAAAGAATAGTACTTCTGACAGGAATATCGGATAAAATACTGAAAGAAACTTGCACTGTATAGCAACACTCAAATTATCTAAATACTCACAAAAATACGCTCGATATTATAAAGAGAGAAACTTCTGATTCTGGTGTGATTTTCAATTCTAAACTAAGCACCCTATTTATAAAAAAATGCTTAGAACGCCAAAGCAGAAAATTTAATAAAATATTAATATTTTTTAAAAAAATTCCTACGCACACCACATCACTTTCATCAGCACACACAAGTGGGTCCCACCCATATTAAAATATTTTTAAAAAATATATATATATATAACCCCAAAAATTAATTCAGACCCAATATTTAGGAACTTCAATAATTCATAATAAATAGCCCTTTTATCAGAAAAATACGAATTTTATGTCCATTCCATAGGAAATTTAATTCCATAGGAAAATAGGAATTTTATGTCAGTAATACGCAGTGTTACACAGTAGCACACGGTATTGCACAGTAATTCTAATTATTGATTCTTACGTAAGAAGTCACTACTCAATAATTGTTACAGTAATTATTGTTCAATATTTTATATTATTGATTCAATAATTGCTACATTGATAATTGCATAATATTTTATTGATTCAATAATTGTCATTGCACAGTATTTTAAATTATCAAATTAATAATTCATATTATTTGAATAATATTATTAGATAGCATTATTGACAATGTCTAAGAAAGTTCTGTTGATGAAAGGGGTTAGGTTAATCTAATTGCGCTAGTAAGGAGAAATCCTTATCGGAAAGCCTCCTCTTTCCTGGGAATGATCTGATTGTCAATATTGTAGTTCTGTAATATTATTTGTGAATAATTAATTATTGATTTATATGATAAAAAAATATTTATTTTAATTTTGATATAAATAGAAGAATTTTTAGTATGAGACAATTGTTGAAAGTTTGACATATTTTTCTATGAAATTATAATTATCTCCTCCGATAAAATATTCATTCATATATATTATTATAATATATTATAATTATTTAAAAAATAATATAATTATAATATATATATATATAAGCATGAGGTTAAGGGACGAAAGTAACCAAAATGTATTTGAATGTTTTGTTTTCAAAAGCAGTGTAGCATTGTTTTTTTCCTAAGTGGGTTGGTGGGAAATTTGTCTGCAAAGCATATTGTTTCCTAAATTTTGTGGGCCTCAAACAAGGAAAAATGAGATGAGTTAGGCAGAGATAGTGAGAGGAAGGAAAATTAGGCAGAGAAAGAAAGAAAAGGTTAGGCAGGAAATTTTAATTTTCTCCCTCCGTTTGCGCTATAAATAGAGGGGTAACCCTCCTTCCTAAAACAACCATTTCAATATCAGAAATTCTTATTCTATAGTATTGTGAGTATTTTTCTTGAGTATAACTAGACCTGAAAAACGGGCGGGGCCAAAAACGAGCGGGCCAAAAAGGCCTGGGTTTTATTGGGATAAAAAGTTGCAGACCAAAGCCCGACCCGTGGCGGGTGGGCCGTACCGGCCCACTGGTTGAGACCAATTCATGCCTATTTTCTGCTACTTTTTTGGGTTTGGCCCAAACAGGCCGGGCGGGTGACGGACCGAGCCAAAAACGGGCCGGCCAAAAAGGCCCGGGTTTTGTTGGGCTAAAATTCTGCGGCCCAAAGCCCGGCCCGGCCCGGCCTGCGGGCTTGGGCCATTTTTGCCAGGTCTAAGTATAAGGATACTTTGAGTGTAGTTTTTTGTGCAAGATTTTCTCAGAATAGTATCCGATATTCCAGTCAAATCCAGTTTCTACTAAGGTAAAGGATATTATTTTATTGCAATACTCGTAAGAAATATTATTTTCTTTCATATTCCATATTATGAAATCGATAATATTTTATTTCATATACCCAAATCAAAATATATCACGGTAAGTATTGCTTCTATAATTCTTGAAATGATCAAAAATTCTTCGAAGTTTGCGTTTCATCTAATATTATTTCATTGGAATGTTGGTATGAATTTTATTATGAAATTTTTACCTTTTCATGTCGGAGTTACTATTCACGTATACGGCACTATTCACGTATACGGCACTATTCACAAAAAAATTAAATTTTCTTCTATTTGTCCAAGTTAGCTATTATGGGTCCTATCTTTGATTGGATCCAAGTTTTGATCTTTATTCTTGAATTTTTGTGACGCTCCCAGAATAGGTCCAATCAACCCAACTCATTCTGAGTCGCCAAACACATGGTACAGAATCCAAATACAAATTTTTATATCAAAAGGTCGTGAACAGGACGACCATACAAGCTGTGAGTGTCAATACAAATATGTAGAAAATATTAACATTCAAACTAAGTTCACATTACAATTATTATCATACTACTTTATAGTGAGGACTACTACTGCTCTAACTCGGACCATCACTCTGTCCCCCGACTAGTTTCTGTTACATTCTCATTTCTTGAAGAGGACAATAGAATAAAAGGGTAAGCTCAACTAGCCCAGTAAAGAATATTATGACTAGGATAATGAAAAATGAATTATCGTTAGTTTTTCAAAAAATCAGATAAAATATTATGGACAACAAGTTTTAGATCAACAACTGCAGCGAAAATAATAATGCATCAGAAGAGTTAAGTAGGAGATAATGTCTACTATCTTTAATGATTTAGAAGTTCATAATCAATATTTTATCCCTGTAACATCAATCATTATATCTCAAATCAAATATTCAACTTTGCACTACGGCCAAAGATATTCATTTGTATCACCAGTGGTCAGGTTCATCTCAACACCTGTTCATCTTTGCACTACGGGCCAAAGATATTCATCGGGTAATCATTCATCTTTGCACTACAGGCCAAAGATATTCAGTTATATCACCATTTAGGACTGAGAATGATGAAAAATATTTTAAATAACGAATCCAGTGAGATAAAGGATAAGAAAAGAAAATATAATTTTTTCGTGAATAGTACTGTATTTGTGAATAGTGCCGTATACGTGAATAGTAACCCCGACGGAAAAAAAATAAGAATTTCATAATAAAATCCATGCCAATATTTTGGTATAATAATATTGAGAAGAATAACATCGTTTACAAAAGAAAATAACATCATTTACCTCAAAAGAATAGTACTTCTAGCTAGAATATCGGATATAATACTGAAAGAAACTTGCACTGAATAGCAACACTCAAAGTATCTAAATATTCACAAAAATACGCTCGATATTATAGAGAGAGAAAACTTCTGATTCTGGTGTGATTTTCAATTCTAACCTAAGCACCCTATTTATAGGAAAATGCCAGAACACCAAAGCTGACTTACCTGCTACTGGTGACTTCAACCCTCTGAAATTCCAACGCACATCAGCTTAGAATTCAGAATTTTTTCACCAAAAAATAAAAGTGGGGCCCACCCATATTTTTAATAAAAAAATATTTATTTTCGCAACTTCAATAATTCATAATAAATAGCCCTTTTATCAGAAAAATACAAATTATATATTCTTTTCATAGGAAATTTAATTCTCTACAACTTTGTAGAAGAAAGTTTTTTCAAATTCCAAACAAAAAGTGACCGATATCCACATAGGGATGATTTTCACACCAAAATACTGATAAAACATCAACATTAATTCCTCCACATAAAATAAATATTTTCTTATCATATAAATCAATAATTAATTATTCACAAATAATATTACAGAACTACAATATTGACAACCAGGTCGTTCTCAGGAAAGAGGAGGCCTTCCGATAACGATTTCTCCTTACTGGCGCGCAATTAAATAACCACTCCTAGACAGAACTTTCTTAGACATTGCCAATAATGCTATCTAATAATATTATTCAAATAATATGATTTATTGATTTGATAATGGGAAATACTGTGCAGTAATAATTATTGAAACAATAATATAAAGTATCAACGTAGCAATTATTGATATAAAATATCAACATATCAATTATTGAATCAATAAAATATTATGCAATTGTAGCAATTATTGAATCAATAATATAAAATATTGAACAGTAATTAATGTGACAATTATTGAGTAAATGCCTTCTTACTTAAGAATCAATAATTAAAATTACTGTGCAATACCGTGTGCTACTATGCAATGCCGCGTATTACTGTATTTTAACCATCGGGTATTTCAACTAATTTAACCGTAACAGTTTTACCATTATTTATCAAAAGGTTATTTCTGTCGCTTTCTATATCCGACAGTTATTCCGTTATGGGGCCCACAAATGACTGCGCCGTCGTACGAATATTCTCCGACAAAAAAAATATTCCACGACCAAACGAATATTCCCCGACCACAATGAATATTTTATAACCACTTGCTCATTTTGAAATATTTGCGCATTTTACCCACAACTTACTAAATTAATTAAATCAACCCCTTACTATTTCAAAATAATATATAAAGATAATTAATCTTCATTTATAAAATTCGGGGTCTTACATCCTCCCCTCTTTATGAAATTTCGTCCTCGAAATTGACGTAAGTACCTGGGGTGTCGAAGAGGTGAGGATACCTCGCTTTCATTTCTAATTCTAACTCCCATGTCATTTCCTCAATAGCATAATTTCTCCACAAAACTTTAACTTGAGGTATAATTTTCGAGCGTAGGACATGCTCCTTCCTATCCAAAATCTTGACAGGTACCTCCTCATACGTTAAATCTCTGGCTATATCGTCTGGTTCTAACTCAATAATGTGGTTTGGGTCTTTCACATATTTACGAAGTACGGATATGTGAAAAACGTTATAAACACGAGACATACTTAGAGGTAAGGCGAGTCTATAGGCCACATTTCTTACTCGATCAAGAATCTCAAATGGACCAATGAATCGAGGATTGAGTTTTTCTCTCTTCCCAAACCTCGTAACTCCTTTCCACGGAGCAACACGTAGCAATACATGATCCCCAACATTAAATTCCACGTCCTTTCGATGAAAATCCGCATAACTCTTTTGTCGATCCTGTACTGTTTGTATACGTTGTCGGATCATTTGGATCTTTTCCGTAGTCATGCGTACTAACTTTGGTCCCAACAATGTTGCTTCACCTACTTCATCCCAGCATACTGGAGAACGACACTTTCGTCCATACAATGCCTCGAATGGAGCTACGCCTATACTTACCTGTTAACTGTTATTGAAGGAGAATTCCACCAATGGTAAGTACTTATCCCAACTCCCTTTGAAGTCGAGAATACAAAGTCTCAATAGATCTTCAAGAGTTTGAATAGTCCTTTCCGATTACCCGTCCATTTGAGGATGATATGCTGAACAGAATCGTAAATCCGTGCCCATAGCTTTCTGCAAACTAACCCAAAATCGTGAAGTAAATTTGGGGTCACAATCCGAAACTATGGATACTGGCATGCCATGCAATCTCACAATATCATTCACGAACATACGAGCAAGACGTTCAAGGGAATAAGTCTCCCGTATCAGCAAGAAATGAGCAGACTTGGTTAATCTATCAACAATAACCCAAATCGCATCTATGCCTTGAGAAACCTTAGGAAGACCCGTAACGAAATCCATAGTAATGTGTTCCCACTTCCATTTTGGAATCTCAAGTGGTTGCAATGGACCCTTTGGCACTTGATGCTCCGCCTTGACACGTTGACACGTTAAACACCTCGAGATGAACTCCGCGATCTCTCTTTTCATATTGCTCCACCAAAATGTATGTCGAAGATCACGATACATTTGGGTACTCCCAGGATAGATTGCAAACTGTGTGTTGTGTGCCTCCATCATGATTCTATACTTCAAGTCAGAATTGTTAAGAACATAAAGTCTGGAGTTGACTCGAAGTATTCCTTCTTCATCGATCCTTGCTTCTGGAATAGCACCTTCTTGCACCTTCTTCTTCATCTTCATCAGCTTCGGGTCTATAGCTTGAGCAGCTTTAACTTTATCAATCAAAGCTGGTTCTACGCATATACTTGACATCATCACATGGGTCCCCGAAGTTTTGAACTCTATCTCCATCCTTTGTAAGTCACACAAAATGGGCCTTGAAAGCATCGCATTCGTTCCCGCGTATGATCTTCAACTCAACGCGTCAGCTACCACGTTCGCTTTTCCAGGATGGTAATGGATGGTATGGTCATAATCTTTCAACAGCTCAAGCCAACGTCGTTGCCGCATGTTGAGTTCCTTTTTAAGTGAAGAAATATTTTAGGCTCTTATGATCCGTATAAATCTCCACTTTTTCTCCATACAGGTAGTGTCTCCAGATCTTCAACGCGAAAACGACTGCCGCCAGCTCTAGATCATGAGTAGGATAATTCCTCTCATATTCTTTGAGTTGCCGTGAGGTATAGGCTATGACTTTTCCATGTTGCATGAGAACACATCCTAACCCTTTGCCCGAAGCATAGCTGTAAATGACAAATTCATCCGAACCAGATGGTATCGTCAGAACAGGTGCCGAAATGAGTCTCCTCTTGAGCTCTTGAAAGCACTTCTCACATTCCTCGTTCCATACAAATTTTGTATCTTTCCGAGTCAGCTAAGTTAATGGAGTAGCAATTCGAGAAAATCCTTCCACGAATCTCCGATAATAACCAGCTAAACCTAGAAAGCTATGTACTTCGGTCACCGACTTAGGTTGCTCCTAATTTTATATTGCTTCAATCTTCGCAGGGTCAACAGATACTCCACGTTTTGATACCACGTGCCCAAGGAATGCTACTTCCTCAAGCCAAAACTCGCATTTCTTCATTTTGGCATATAACTTGTTCTCATGAAGCTTTTGAAGTACCAGCTTCAAGTGGTGCTCATGATCTTCACGGCTTTTAGAATAAATGAGGATGTCATCAATAAAGACAACAACGAACTGATTCAAATATTTCTTAAATACACGGTTCATCATATCCATGAAAGCAGCAGGGGCATTAGTCAATCCAAAAGACATGACTAGGAATTCATAATTCCCGTATCGAGTTCTGAAAAGCAATTTTCGGAATATCCTCAGTTTTAATCTTCAGCTGATGATATCCAGAACGAAGATCGATCTTTGAAAAGAATTGTGCTCCTTGCAACTGGTCGAATAGGTCATCAATACGAGGTAGTGGATACCTATTCTTGATGGTGACATGGTTCAACTCCCGATAGTCAATACAAAGTCGCATACTCCCGTCTTTCTTCTTTATGAATAAAACAGGAGCACCCCAAGGAGACGTACTAGGACGTATAAAACTGATGTCTAGCAACTCCTGTAGTTGGACCTTTAACTCCTGAAGTTCAATAGGAGCCATTCGATATGGGATTTTAAAAATGGGTTTTGTACCGGGTTCAAGGTCAATAAAGAATTCAACTTCACGTTCTGGGGGTAGACCGGGAAGTTCTTCGGGAAATACATCAGGAAACTCATTAACAACGGAAATATTATTCAAATCTGACGTATTCTGGTTTAGATCAGTTACATGTGCTAAGAAAGCTTGACATCCATTTTTCAATAAACGAATAGCTTTATGACTTGAAATGACATTAACTAATTTTAGTGGTTTGGTGGTTTGAATTCGCACTACAGGTTGGTTAGGAATATGAAAACTAACAACCTTACGAAAACAATCAATTTTGGCATGATAAGTGGTTAACCAGTCAATTCCTAAAATCACGTCAAATGCAAGTATTTTCAAAGATATAAGATCAACAGGTAGGGTGAGGGTACCAATTTGAATCAAGCAAGATTTGTAAACTGTGGATGTAACAAAGGTTTCTCCCAACGGAGTTTCAACAAATAAGTCAAAGTCTAATTTCTTAGAAGTCAAGTTCAAACGTTGAGCACAAGCAGGTGAAATAAAAGAATGGGTAGCACCGATATTTAATAAAGTGTAAATTTCGCAAGAGTTTATGATTAGCTTACCCGCAATAACCTCGTTCGGGTTCCTTGCTTGTTGGGCAGTCACGACAAAAGCCCTTCCCGGAACCACTGACTTCGACTTGTCTGGAACTGCCTTAGGAATCACCACCCCCGTTGGACTTGGTTTCGCTACAGGACATACACGAGCTATATGTCCTTCCTTTCCACAGTTATAGCACACCTTGGATTGATGTGTGCAGTTGGGACTGATGTGTCCCTCTTGCTCGCATTTATAGCATACGACCGACGGTCGTTCTCCTCCCCTAGAAATAGTTGATGCTGGTGCTGACGTCTTCACGTTGTCATTGTTGTACCTTCTCTTTTTGGAATCTCCCCCCGACTCGCTTCTTCTATTATCATGACCATGATTACCACCAGAGTGGTTACCGCTTCTGTTATGATACTTTCCTCCCCGCTGGTTGTCGTTGCTCTGATGACTGCTGCCACCGGTACGACCCTGGTTGTGGTCCCTCGGTTGAACGAACTCATTATCTCGTTCTAATAACTGAGCCCTGTTTACTACATCTGAATATAGAGAAAATTTGTGAGAAATGAGGTATTGACGAATTTCGGGATTCAAACCTCTCAGAAACATTCGCGTCATACGTTCCTCATTCTCCACCAAATGAGGTGCAAACCTGGACAACTCCGCGAACTTAGCCTCGTACTGGGACACAGTCATGTTATTTTGTTCCAGTATGATAAACTCTACCTCTTTCATGTGACGAATACTTTCTGGAAAGTACTTGTCATTAAACAGTTTCTGGAACGCCTCCCAAGACATCTTGAGTGCGGCAGGCTGGGTACGCTTCACAGATTTCCACCAGTAATCTGCCTCTCCACGAAACATAAAGGTGGCGAATGGAACCTTATGTTCCTCCGTGCATCCCAAGACATCAAATATCTTGGTAATTTGCTTAACCCACGTCTCCGCCTTGATCGGATCCGGCTTTTCCAAAAACTCTGGTGGTCCCAACTCTTTAAACTGCTTGGCAGTGATAATTCGCGTGTCGTTATTATTTCCACCTGTATTCTGCACACGAGTCTCTCTCGTCTGGTTTTGCATGAACTGCAAAAAACTTCTAAACATTTCCTCGTTCATCGTCTGGTTGGTAGGGTCGTTTACAAGAGGAATATTGCCTTCCTGTTGCATGTTCTCCTGGTTGGTGATTAAAGGTGTCTCCACAGTCTCATTCAATTCATTGTTAATATTCTCAGCTGCTATTCTCAAATACTGTCATAAAACAATGGTTAATTAAATAAATTAACATATCAACCCTATACTCCGACTGACCAATTAAACATCAGATAAGCTTAGGTAGGACACACTAGCGAAGAATTTACTTGTCTCTCCCTTCCTAGTTATATTCCCCGATCTCCGCCAGAGACCATATCCCTAAGCTCTGATACCAACTGTGACGCCCCCAGAATAGATCCAATCAACCCAACTCATTCTGAGTCGCCAAACACATGATACAGAATCCAAATACAAACTTTTATATCAAAAGGTCGTGAACAGGACAACCATACAAGCTGTGAGTGTCAATACAAATATGTAAAAAATATTAACATTCAAACGAAGTCCTCATTACAATTATTATCATACTACTTTATAGTGAGAACTACTACTGCTCTAACTCGGACCATCACTCTGTCCCCCGACTAGTCCCTGCGACATTCTTATTTCCTGAAGAGGACAATAGAATAAAAGGGTGAGCTCAACTAGCCCAGTAAAGAATATTATGACTAAGATAATGGAAAATGAATTATCGTTAGTCTTCAACAAATCAGATAAAATATTATGGACAACAAGTTTTAGATCAACAACTACAGCGGAAATAACAATGCATCAGAAGAGTTAAGTAGGAGATAATGTCTACTATCTTTTATGATTTAGAAGTCCATAATCAATAATTTATCCCTTGTAACATCAATTAATATATCTCAAATCAAATATTCGTCTTTGCACTACGGCCAAAGATGTTCATTTGTATCATCAGTGGTCAGGTTCATCTCAATACCTGTTTATCTTTACACTACGGGCCAAAGATATTCATCAGGTAATCATTCATTTTTGCACTACATATAAAAGATATTCAGTTATATCACTATTTAGGACTGAGGATGATGAAAAATATTTTAAAGAACGAATCCAGTGATATAAAGGACAAAAAAAGAAAATATAATTTTTCCGTGAATAGTACTGTATTTGTGAATAGTGTCGTATACGTGAATAATGCCGTATACGTGAATAGTAACCCCGACGGAAAAAATAAGAATTTCATAATAAAATTCATGTCAATATTTTGGTATAATGATATTGAGAAGAATAACATCGTTTACGAAAGAAAATAACATCCTTTACCTCAAAAGAATAGTACTTCTAGCTGGAATATCGGATATAATACTGAAGGAAACTTGCACTGAATAGCAACACTCAAAATATTTAAATACTCACAAAAATACGCTCGATATTATAGAGAGGGAAAACTTCTGATTCTGGTGTGATTTTCAATTCTAACCTAAGCACCCTATTTATAAAAAAATGCCAGAACACCAAAACTAACTTACTTGCTATCGGTGGCTTCAATCCTCTGAAATTCCAACGCACACCAGCTTAGAATTCAGAATTTTTCCACCAAAAAACAAAAGTGGGGACACCCATGTTTTTATTAAAAAAATATTTATTTTCGCAACTTCAATAATTCATAATAAATAACCCTTTAATCAGAAAAATACGAATTCTATGTCCTTTCCATAGAAAATTTAATTTTCTACAATTTTGTAGAAGAAAATTTTTCCAAATTCCAAACAAAAGTGACCGAAGTCCACATACAAATAATTTTCACACCAAAATACTGATAAAACATCAACATTAATTCCTCCACATAAAATAAATATTTTCTTATCATATAAATTAATAATTAATTATTCACAAATAATATTTCAGAACTGCAATATTGACAACCAGGTCGTTCCCAAGAAAAAGGGGGCCTTCCAATAAGGATTTCTCCTTACTGGCGCGCAATTAAATAACCCCTCCTAGACAGAACTTTTTTAGACATTGCCAATAATGCTATCTAATAATATTATTCAAATAATATAATTTATTGATTTGATAATGAGAAATACTGTGCAGTGACAATTATTGAAACAATAAAATAAAGTATCAACGTAGCAATTATTGATATAAAATATCAACATATCAATTATTGAATCAATAAAATATTACGCAATTGTAGCAATTATTGAATCAATAAAATATTATGCAGTTGTAGCAATTATTGAATCAATAATATAAAATATTGAGCAGTAATTACTGTAACAATTATTGAGTAAATATTTTCTTACGTAAGAATCAATAATTAAAATTACTGTGCAATATCGTGTGCTACTATGCAACACAGCGTATTATTGTATTTTAACCACCGGGTATTTTAACAGTTTAACCGTAACAGTTTTATCATTATTTATAAAAAAGTTATTTCTATTGCTTTCTATATCCGATAGTTATTTCGTTGTGGGGCCCACAAATGGCTGCGCTATCGTACGAATATTCCCCGACAATAAGAATATTCCACGACCAAATGAATATTCCCCGACAACAATAAATATTTTATAACCACTTGCTCATTTTGAAATATTTGCGCATTTTACCCACAACTTACTATATTAATTAAATCAACCCCTTACTATTTCAAAATAATATATAAAGAAAATTAAATCTTTATTTATAAAATTCGGAGTCTTACAATTTTACTCCACAAAGTATTATTATAGAGTATTCTTGAACTTGGATAAATTAGATTATGAATCCATAATCTTTGTCCTCTATCTCACTAGATTCGTTATTTATATTATTTTTCATCATCCTCAGTCCTAAATGGTGATATAACTGAATATCTTTGGCCTGTAAAGCAAAGATGAATGATTACCTGATGAATATCTTTGGCCCGTAGTGCAAAGATGAACAGGTGTTGAGATGAACATGACCAACTGATGATACAAATGAATATCTTTGGCCCGTAGTGCAAAAATGAATATTTGATTCGAGATGTATATTGATTGATGCTACATAGATAAAATATTGATGATGGACTTTTAAATCATAGAAGATAGTAGACTTCATTCTCTACTTAACTCTTCTAATGAATTATTATTTTCGCTGCAGTTGTTGATCTAAAACTTGTTATGCATAATATTTTATCTGATTTGTTGAAGACTAACGATAAATTATTCTTTATTATCTTAGTCATAATATTCTTTACTGGGCTAGTTGAGCTTACCCTTTTTATCTATTGTCCTCTTCAGGGAATGAAAATATTGCGGGAACTAGTCGGGGATCAGTGTGATGGTTAGAGTAGAGCAGTAGTAGTCCTCACTATTTTTATAAAACAGTGTGATAATAATTGTAATTAAAGAGGACTGAATTTGAATGTTTATATTTCGTATTATATACGATTTGTATTGAGACTCACAGTTTGTGTGGTCGTATTTTGCACGACCGTATATTATAAAAGATTGTATTTAAATTCTGTACCATGTATTTGGCGACTTAGAACGAGTTGAGTATTGAACCTATTTTGGGGGCGTCACAGTTGGTATTAGAGTTTAGGGATATGATCTCTGGTGGAGATCTGAGAATAGAACTAGGTGGGGAGAGACGAGCAAAACCTTCGCTAGTGTGTCCTACCTAAGCTTATTTGTTATTTAATTGGTTGTTTGGAACATTGTGATATGTTAATTTGTTTGATTAACCCTTGTTTTGTGGCAGTATTTGAGAATGGCAGCTGAAAATCTAAACAATTGAGTGAATGAGACCGTTGAGACATCCTTTAATCACCAACCAGGAGAATGTGCAATAGGAAGGCTATATTTCTCCTGTAAACAACCCTATCGAAGAAATGATGAACGATTTGATGTTTAGAAGCTTTTTGCAGTTCATACAAAACCAGACGAGGGAGACTCATGTTCATAATACAGGTGGAAATAATAACAACTCGCGGCTTGTCACTGCCAAGCAGTTCAAAGAGTTGGGACCACCAGAATTTCAAGGAAAGCCAGATCCAATCAAGGCAGAAACGTGGGTTAAGCAAATTACCAAGATATTTGATGTCTTGGGATGCACGGAGGAACAGAAGGTCCCATTCGCCACCTTTATGTTCCATGGAGAAGCAGATTACTGGTGGAAATCTGTGAAGCGTACCCAGCCTGCCGCACTCAAGATGTCTTGAGAGGCGTTCCAGAAACTGTTCAATGACAAGTACTTTCCAGAAAGTATTCGTCACATGAAAGAGGTAGAGTTTATCAGACTGGAACAGAACAACATGACGGTGTCCCAGTACGAGGCTAAGTTCGCAGAGTTATCCCGGTTTGCACCTCATTTGGTGGAGAATGAGGAACGTATGACGCGGATGTTTCTGAGAGGTTTGAAATCAGAAATTCATCAATACCTCATTTCTCACAAATTTTCACTATATTCAGATGTAGTGAACAGGGCCCAATTGTTAGAACGTGATAATGATTATGTTTAACCAAGGGACAACAACTACGGTTGTACCAGTGGCAGCAGTCATCGGAACAATAACAACCAGCAAGGAGGAAAGTATCATGACAGAAGCGGTAACCACTCCGGTGGTAATTGTGGCCATGATAATAGAAGGAGTGAGTCAGGGGGAGATTTCAAGAAAAGAAGGTACAATAACAAGAACGTAAAAACATTGACAGCAACACCAACTGTTTCTAGGGGAGGAGAACGACCTCTAGTCGTATGCTATAAATGCGGGCAAGAGGGACACATCAGTCCCAACTGCATACAGCAATTCCAAGTGTGCTATAACTGTGGAAAGGAAGGACATATAGCTCGAGTGTGTCCTGTAGCAAAACCAAGTCTAGCGGGGGTGGTGATTCCTAAGGCAATTCCGGACAAGTCAAAGTTGGTGGTTCTTAGAAGAGCTTTTGTCGTGACTGCCCAACAAGCAAGAAACCCGAACGAGATTATTACGGGTAAGCTAATTATAAACTCTTGCGAAGTTTATACCTTATTAGATACCGGTGCTACCCATTCTTTTATTTCACCTGCTTGTGCTCAACGTTTGAACTTGACACCTGAGAAATTAGACTTTGACTTATCTGTTGAAACTCTGTTGGGAGAAACCTTTGTTACATCCACAGTTTACAAATCTTGCTTGATTCAAATTGGTACCCTCACCCTACCTGTTGATCTTATATCTTTGAAAATACTTACATTTAACGTGATTTTAGGAATTAAATAGTTAACCACTTATAATGCCAAAATTGATTGTTTTCGTAAGGTTGTTAGTTTTCATATTCCTAATCAACTTGTTGTGCGAATCCAAACCACCAAACCACTAAAGTCAATCAATGCCATTTCAAGTCATAAAGATATTCGTTTATTGAAAATCGGATGTCAAGCTTTCTTAGCACATGTCACTGATCTAAACCAGAATACGTTTGGTTTGAATGATATTCTGTTGTTAATGAGTTTCCTGATGTATTTCCCAAAGAACTTCCCGATCTACCCCTAGAACGTGAGGTTGAATTCTTTATTGACCTTGAACCCTGTACAAAACCCATTTCTAAAACCCCATATCGAATGGCTCCTATTGAACTTCACGAGTTAAAGGTCCAACTATAGGAGTTGTTAGACAT
This sequence comes from Panax stipuleanatus, assembly GCA_020205555.1. Taxonomy (NCBI): domain Eukaryota; kingdom Viridiplantae; phylum Streptophyta; class Magnoliopsida; order Apiales; family Araliaceae; genus Panax; species Panax stipuleanatus. The sequence continues at coordinate 95,048,527 of CM035123.1, read as the reverse complement.
TGGTTTCATTCGTCCTAGTACATCTCCTTGAGGTGCTCCTATTTTATTCGTAAAGAAGAAAGACGGGAGTATGCGACTTTGTATTGACTATCGGGAGTTGAACCATGTCACCATCAAAAATTGGTATCCGCTACCTCGTATTGATGACCTGTTCGACCAGTTGCAAGGTGCACAATTCTTTTCAAAGATCGATCTTCGTTCTGGATATCATCAACTAAAGATTAAAACTGAGGATATTTCGAAGATTGCATTCAGAACTCGATACGGGCATTATAAATTCTTAGTCATGTCTTTTGGATTGACTAATGCTCCTGCTGCTTTCATGGATATGATGAACCGTGTATTTAAGGAATATTTAGATCAGTTCGTGGTTGTCTTTATTGATGACATCCTCATCTATTTCAAAAGCCGTGAAGATCATGAGCACCACCTGAAGTTGGTACTTTAAAGACTTCGTGCTAACAAACTTAATGCCAAGTTGAAGAAATGCGAGTTCTGACTTGAGAAAGTAGTATTCCTTGGGCACGTGATATCTAAATATGGAGTATCTGTTGACCCAACAAAGATTGAAGCAATACAAAGTTGGGAGCAACCTAAGTCGGTGACCGAAGTACGTAGCTTTCTGGGCTTAGCTGGTTATTATCGGAGATTCATGGAACAATTTTCTCGAATCGCTACTCCATTAACTCAGTTGACTCGAAAAGATACAAAATTCGTATGGAACGATTAATGCGAGAAGAGCTTCCAAGAGCTTCCAAGAGCTCAAGAGGAGACTCATTTCGGCACCTGTTCTGACGATACCATCTGGTTCGGATGGATTTGTCATCTACAGCGATGCTTCGGGCAAAGGGTTAGGATGTGTTCTCATGCAACATGAAAAAGTCATAGCCTATGCCTCACGGCAACTCAAAGAATATGAAATGAATTATCCTACTCATGATCTAGAGTTGGCAGCTGTCGTTTTCGCATTAAGATCTGGAGACACTACCTGTATGGAGAGAAAGTGGAGATCTATACGGATCATAAAAGCCTCAAATATTTCTTCACTCAAAAGGAACTCAACATGCGGCAACGACGTTGGCTTGAGCTGTTGAAAGATTATGATCATACCATCCAATACCATCTTGAAAAAGCGAACGTGGTAGCTGACGCGTTAAGTAGAAGATCATATGTGGGAACGAATGCGATGCTATCGAGGCCCATTTTGTGTGATTTACAAAGAATGAAGATAGAGTTCAAGAATCCGGGGACCCATGCGATGATGTCAACTATACGCGTAGAACTAGCTTTGATTGATAAAGTTAAAGCTGCTCAAGCTACAGACCCGGAGCTGATAAAGATGAAGAAGAAGGTGCAAGAAGGTGTTATTCCAGAAGCAAGAATCGATGAAGAAGGAATACTTCGAGTCAACTCCAGACTTAGTGTTCCTAACGATTCTGAGTTGAAGTATACATTCATGATGGAGGCACACAACACACCGTTTGCAATCCATCCTGGGAGTACCAAAATGTATCCTGATCTTCGACACACATTTTGGTGGAGCAATATGAAAAGAGAGATCGCGGAGTTCATCTCGAGGTGTTTAACGTGTCAACGTGTCAAGGCGGAGCATCAAGTGCCAAAAGGTCCATTGCAACCACTTGAGATTTCAAAGTGGAAGTGGGAATACATTATCATGGATTTCGTTACAGGTCTTCCCAAGGTTTCTCAAGGCATAGATGCGATTTGGGTTATTGTTGATAGATTAACCAAGTCTATTCATTTCTTACCTATATGAGAGACTTATTCCCTTGAACGTCTTGCTCGTATGTACGTGAATGAGATTGTGATATTGCATAGCATGCCAGTATCCATAGTTTCGGATCGTGACCCCAGATTTACTTCACGATTTTGGATCAGTTTGCATAAAGCTATGGACACAGATTTACGATTCAGTTCGGCATATCACCCTCAAACGGACGGACAATCAGAAAGGACTATTCAAACTCTTGAAGATCTATTGAGACTCTGTGTTCTAGACTTCAAAGGGAGTTGGGATAAGTACTTACCATTGGTGGAATTCTCCTACAACAACAGTTATCAGGCAAGTATAGGCGTGGCTCCATTCGAAGCGTTGTATGGATGAAAGTGTCGCTCTCCAGTATGCTGGGATGAGGTGGGTGAAGCAACATTGTTGGGACCGGAGTTAGTACGTATGACTACGGAAAAGATTCAAATGATCCGGTAACGGATACAAACCGCACAAGATCGACAAAAGAGTTATGCGGATCTTCATCGAAAGGACGTGAAATTTAATGTTGGGGATCATGTATTGTTACGTGTTGCTCCATGGAAGGGAGTTACGAGATTCGGAAAAAGAAAAAAGCTCAATCCTCGATTCATTTGTCCATTTGAGATCCTTGACCAAGTAGGAAAGGTGGCTTATAGACTCGCTTTACCTCCAAGCATGTCTCGTGTTCATAACGTTTTTCACATATCCGTGCTTCGTAAATATGTGAAAGACCCAAACCACATTGTTGAGTTAGAACCAGACGAGATAGTCGAAGATTTAACGTACGAGGAAGTACCTGTCAAGATCTTGGATAGGAAGGAGCATGTCCTACACACAAAAGTTATACCACAAGTCAAAGTTTTTTTGGAGAAACCTTGCTATTGAGAAAATAACCTGGGAGTTGGAATCGGAAATGAAAGCGAGGTATCCCCACCTTTTCGACATAACAGGTACGTACGTCAATTTCGAGGACGAAATTTCATAAAGAGGGGAGGTTGTAAGACCCCAAATTTTATAAATAAAGATTTAATTTTCTTTATATATTGTTTTAAACTAGTAAGGTGTTGTCTTGATAAATGTGGTAAGTTATGGGAGAAATGTGCAAATTTTGCAAAGTAAGCATATGGTCATAAAATATTCATTGTGTCAGAGAATATTCGTTTGGTCGGGGAATATTATTTTTGTCGAGAAATATATTCATACGACGGCGCAATCATTTGTGGGCCCCATAACGGGAAACTGTCGGATGAAAAAAACGACAAGAATAAGTTTTCTAAAAATAACGGCAGAATTGTTATCGTTAAAACTGTTGAAATACCCGGTGGTTAAAATACAGTAATACGCGGTGTTGCACAGTAGCACACGATATTGCACTGTAATTCTAATTATTGATTCTTACGTAAGAAGTCATTACTCAATAATTGTTACAGTAATTACTGTTCAATATTTTATATTATTGATTCAATAATTGCTACATTGATAATTGTATAATATTTTATTGATTCAATAATTGTCATTGCACAGTATTTCAAATTATCAAATCAATAATTCATATTATTTGAATAATATTATTAGATAGCATTATTGGCAATGTCTAAGGAAGTTTTGTCGAGGAAAGGGATTAGGTTAATATAATTACGCGCTAGTAAGGAGAAATCCTTATCGAAAAGCCCCCTCTTTCCTAGGAACGACCTGGTTGTCAATATTGTAGTTCTGTAATATTATTTGTGAATAATTAATTATTGATTTATATGATAAGGAAATATTTATTTCAATGTTGATATAAATAGAGGAATTTTTAGTATGAGACAATTGTTGAAAGTTTGACATATTTTTCTGTGAAATTATAATTATCTCCTCCGATAAAATATTCATTCATATATATTATTATAATATATTATAATTATTTAAATAATAATATAATATATATATAATATATATATATATATAAGCATGTGGTTAAGGGACGGAAGTAACCAAAATGTATTTGAATGTATTGTTTTCAAAAGCAGTGTAGCATTGTTTTTTTCCTGAGTGGGTTGGTGGGAAATTTGTCTGCAAAGCATATTGTTTCCTAAATTTTGTGGGCCTCAAACAAGGAAAAATGAGATGAGTTAGGCAGAGAAAGTGAGAGGAAGGAAAATTAGGCGGAGAAAGAAAGAAAAGGTTAGTCATGAAATTTTAACTTTCTCCCTCCGTTTGCGCTATAAATAGAGGGGTAACCCTCCTTCTTAAAACACACCATTTCAATATCAGAAATTCTTGTTCTATAGTATTGTGAGTATTTTTTTTGAGTATAAAGATACTTTGATTGTAGATTTTCGTGCAAGATTTTCTCAGAATAGTATCCGATATTTTAGTCAAATCCAGTTTCTACTAAGGTAAAGGATATTATTTTATTGTAATACTCGTAAGAAATATTATTTTCTTTCATATTCCATATTATGAAAGCGATAATATTTAATTTCATATATCCAAATTAAAACTTACTACGGTAAGTATTGCTTCTATAATTCCTGAAATGATCAGAAATTTTTTGAAGTTTGCATTTCATCTAATATCATTTCATTGGAATGTTGGTATGAATTTTATTATGAAATTTTTACCTTTTCATGTCGGGGTTACTATTCACGTATACAGCACTATTCACAGAAAAATTAAATTTTCTTCTATTTGTCCAAGTTAGCTATTATGGGTCCTATCTTTGATTAGATCCAAGTTTTGATCTTTATTCTTAAATTTTGTTCCACAAAGTATTATTATGGAGTATTCTTGAACTTGGATAAATTAGATTAGAAATCCCTAATCTTTGTCCTCTATCTCACTAGATTCGTTATTTATATTATTTTTCATCATCCTTAGTCTTAAATGGTGATATAACTGAATATCTTTGGCCTGTAGAGCAAAGATGAATGATTATCTTATGAATATCTTTGGCCCGTAGTGCAAAGATGAACAGGTGTTAAGATGAACATGACCAACTAATGATACAAATGAATATCTTTGACCTGTAGTGCAAAGATTAATATTTGATTCAAGATGTATATTGATTGATGCTACAGGGATAAAATATTGATGATGGACTTTTAAATCATAGAAGATAGTAGACTTCATTCTCTACTTAACTCTTCTAATGAATTGTTATTTTCGCTGCAGTTGTTGATCTAAAACTTGTTATCCATAATATTTTATCTGATTTGTTGAAGACTAACGATAAATTATTCTTTATTATCTTAGTCATAATATTCTTTACTGGGCTAGTTGAGCTCACCCTTTTTATCTATTGTCCTCTTCAGGGAATGAGAATGTTTCGGGAACTAATCGGGGATCAGTGTTATGGTCAGAGTAGAGCAGTAGTAGTCCTCACTATTTTTAAAAAATAGTGTGATAATAATTGTAATAAAAGAGGACTGAATTTGAATGTTTATATTTCGTATTATATACGATTTGTATTGAGACTCAAAGTTTGTGTGGTCGTATTTTTCACGACCGTATGTTATAAAAGATTGTATTTAAATTCTGTACCATACATTTGGCGACTCAAAACGGGTTGAGTATTGAACCTATTTTGGAGGCGTCACAATCATAATTATGTTGATAAATTCCTCTTCGCACCCAAGACGAAGATAATTTTTATCACATGTCTTTACCTGAAACACCAAAGATCATGGTTATACCAAATCACAGTTCCTGTTCATAATTATGTTAATCATTTCATCTTTGCATTCAGGTCAAAGATATTCAACAACAGGTCATCTTTGCACTACAGGCCAAAGATATTCAACAACAGGTCATCTTTACACTACGGGCCAAAGATATTCAACAACAGGTCACCTTTGCACTACGGGCCAAAGATATTCATATCTCAAAGAAATATCTAATCATTCCAGAATTTATATAAACAATAATTATAACAATGTAGATCAATTCACCTTTGCCTAAGCTAAAGATATTCAATTATAAATTCAATGGTCATGATCATACCAGTCAACAATTCATCTTTGCACTACTGGCCAAAGAGAACACATAGTCATGGTCATACCAATAATCTACCCATCTTTACACTCAAGTCAAAGAGAAATTTCATCACCAGGATTATAAAAATGTTATATATGATAATAAAAACAATATGATCAAAACATGGATCTAATTTCAAGAGTAGGATCCAAAAATCCACGATAATTTGATTAGAAAAAAAAATCAATTTTGTCGTGAATAGTAACCCGTGCATAGTACTTCGCTAATAGTGTCCCGTGAATAGTAACTCCGGAATGAAAAGGTAAAAATTTTATAACAAAATTTATATCAATATTTCGGTATAATGATATTAAAAGAAATAACATTATTTTTAAAAAAAATAACATCCCTTACCTCAAAAAAATAGTACTTCTGACTAGAATATCGGATAAAATACTGAAAGAAACTTGCACTGTATAGCAACACTCAAAGTATTTAAATATTCATAAAAATACACTTGATATTATAGAGAGAGAAACTTCTGATTCTGGTGTGATTTTCCATTCTAAATTAAACACCCTATTTATAGGAAAATACTTAGAACACCAAAACAGAAAATTTAATAAAATATTAATATATTTAAAAAAATTCCTACGCACACCACATCACTCTCATCAGCACACACAAGTGGGTCCTACCCACATTAAAACGTTTTTAAAAAACTTATATATATATAACCCCAAAAATTAATTCAGATCCAATATTCAGGAACTTTAATAATTCATAATAAATAGTCCTTTTATCAAAAAAATACGAATTTTATGTCCATTTCATAGAAAATTTAATTCTCTACAAATTTGTAGAATTTTTTTTTCCCAAATTTTGAACGAAAAATGATCTAAATTTACATAAAGATGATTTTTTTCATTTCGCTCTCTCATTTTCTTCTTCTTTTTCTTTTTCTTTCCTTTGTCTTCCACTTTCTTTCTTTTTCATATTCTTCCACTAACTTTCAATCATAACTCTACCAAACACACACACACACACACATACACACACGTATATATATATATATATATATATATATATATATATATATATATATATATATATATAATAAAATATTTATAATTGTTAAAAATTCAAATTCTATTTTCTCCCTTCCACCTCATTTATTCATATACCATGAATTTATTGTAAAAATATCACTATTATTATATTATTATATTATCACATTATACACTTATAATATAATATTATAATAATATATATAAATAAATTATTTTATCAGAAAAGATAAAATATCAACTCTCAATAATTGTCTCTTTAAAAATTCCTCCATTTAATAAATATTACTTATCATTTTTATCAATAATTAATTATTCACAAATAATATTATAGAATCATAATAATGACAACCAGGTCGTTTCCAAGAAAGAGGGGTCTTTTCGATAAGCATTTTTCCTTACTGGCGCGCAATTAGATTAACTAACCCTTTTCTAGACAGAACTTTCTACACATTGTCAATAATGCTGTCTAATAATATTATTCAAATAATATAAATTATTGATTTGATAATGTAAAATATTGTGCAGTGACAATTATTAAAACAACAATAATATAAAATACTATGTAATACCATGTCCTACTGTGCAACAACGCGTACTACTTCCACCGGGTATTTTAACAGTTTTAACGGTAACAACTACGCTGTTATTTTTAGAAAACTTATTTGTGTCGTTTTTTTCATTCGACAGTTTTTCGTTATGGGGCACATAAATGGTTGCGCCGTTGTACTAATATTCTCCGACAACAAGAATATTTCCCGACCAAGCGAATATTCTCCGACAACAATGAATATTTTACAACACTTGCTTATTTTAAAAAATTTACATATATCACCCTCAACTTTAATCTTCTATCAATTTAACCATTTATTTAATAATAATTATAAGAAAAGTTGAATACTTCTATTTCATAAAATTCGGGGTATTACACAGAGGGAGTAATTTTTAATTTTATATTTTTAATATTTAATATTTATAAACTAAAAGCAAAAAAAATAACTTCAAGAACCCAATCAAATAATGTATATTTTAGAGTTATCAAACAAATTTACTTCATTGTAATCTATACATCCACACTAGTATAAATACAGAATGTTTAAAGTAGATTTCTATTAATTCGTTACGGAGTTACTTCAATTTATTTATTTTTTTGTGTCCCAGACCCAAAAAGATAATTAAAATATAATATTATAAAGTGGAATCGGTTTACGCTTCATACTCTTCTTTTTTTTTTAAAACTAAGGCATCAATAAAAATAGGTTCAAAATACATATTGTGCGAGTTAAATTAATTTGATGAATTGTAGTAGTTAAATTAAATTAAATGAATTTATATTGTTTTGAATTTAAAAATGTTTCACGTTAATTTTAAAAGGTCAAAATAGCTCTTATATGTTGAAAATGGATTATTATTATTATATATATATATATATATATATATATATTATGTAAATGTTAATCCTTTATTATTTTTTAAAATAAATAAACATTGTCATAGGCTCATGGCTGAACAATACTTCTGGATCCGCCCCTGCTTCAGGATATAACATTTCTCATCTTAAGTTGATAAGCTTGACCTGACATGACCTCGTTTAATTTAAATTTGGGTCTAATCTGACTTGGTCAACTATCAACGCTTAGCAAGTCCCGACCGGATGATTAAGGGGTTGTTTGTTTAGGATTGAATACATTTGAATGATTGAATGGCTGAATCGGTAATCCATTAAGTGCGTTTGTTTTGGAAAAAAATCGTTTGAATAGTTGAATCGGTCAGATGATTGTGCTGAATGACTAAGTCAGATTTTTTTTGCTGAATAACTGAATGAGCAGCTGAATAAAATAAAAAAATATTAACTATTATATTAAGCAATATTAAATAAATTTACAATAACTATGAATTTTTTCAGAGTGGTAAAATAATAAAATTATGTCATTCAGATGTTTCAGACATGTTAATTATCAAACAATTTTTTTTATTCAAATTCAGATTCAGTTCATTCAGAATTAGATCCCCTAAGCCAAGCAGTCCATTTGTGCATGCCTACAAAAAAAATACAATAAATGTATGTATTATGAAAATGTTAGAATATATAAACAGCCAATCAAGAGAAATTTAAAAGACAAACTTGTAATCTTTTTATCTTTTGCATAATGGAATTTTTAGAGCTTTTGCCCTGAAATTTTGAATTTAATTTTTTCACGTATACTTTTGTGTCTATTTACTTTTCTGTTTAGTATAATTAATTCATATTATGAGCAAATTGTGATACCTAACTTCTAGTAAGTAGCTTTCGTAACACCAAATAATAGATACATAGTTTGTTCTCCAAACAGTATCTATGATGGTCTAGAGAAAGTAATCGATAAAAGAGACACTCCCTCCATTTTATAATAATAAACGTTTTAGAAAGAAAAAAATTATTTTAATTTATTTGTCGTTTACAATTTTCTAGTTAATAGAATAAATTAATTATTTATTTTTCAATATCACTCCTAATTTTTTTTATTGTCTTTATAAATTCATTCTCTTCTACTAATAGTTTTCAACCTCCCATAAAAGAATAATAAGAAAATTTTACAAAATTTTAATTATTACATGATAGTATTAAATGACGACTTTCTTAATTTATGTGCATAAAACTAATTAAAACGATTATTATTATGGAATAGAATCAGTATGTTGGGACTTGGAGGGGGGGCATGGAGGAGAGTAAATTAGGGTACAAAATATTGAGCTCAAACACTCTTTACATATATGTCATCAACTAAATAAATTTTTGTTCTAAATTATCTAATACTAGTAATTGCCCGTGCCTGAAGGCACGCATAACGAAATTCTACCTCCCTCTCTCTTCCTTCCTCTCCCACCACCCTTTCCTCTCTTCCCTCTCTCTCTATACGGCCGCCGCTACCTCCACCTTCTCCGATCATCTCTTTCCCAATCTTCAGCACTTTCGTTTTCTAGCCGGCCCACTTTCACCGCCCTATCTATTTTCTCTCGCTACTTCTTGTCTCTGTTCTCTCACTATTTCCCTCTTCAGACCCCTGTCTTTCTATTAGCTAATTCACCTTCTCTTTTTTCGGAATCTCTCCATAATTTGCACCGGCGTTAGACCCAGTAAAATTTGACCCTATTCAATTTAACCCCGATGCAATAGGGGGTGGCCATGATTTGGGCGGGATTTTTTTTTGTGTGAGATGAAATGTGAGCCTTTAGATTAAGTTGGAAGAATTGAGATGAAATCTAGGTCGAATTAAAATTAGAATGAATCTGAACATTACTTGTGTTTTTCCGCCCAAATCAATTCAAAATGGGTTCTATCTTATTATTATAGATGTCAAGTAGATGTGTTACTCTTTCCTTCTATGTTATTATTGAGTTTATAAAGAAAAAAGAAAGAAAATTTAAGTATAATATTTCGATTACTATTTTACCGTTATATTAATTTATTATTTTGTAATGTAGACGGTGTAATTAAGATTATAAAAGACTTATTTATGTTTGTTTAATTTTTCATCAAAGTCTATTTTTTATTTTTTCAATAAAATATTTTGACAAATAAAGTGGCCAAATTTTCTATTCAGTTATTTTATTTTATGTTTATGTTTATCAAAAATTCATTAAAAAGAGAACTTGACAAAATACTTATGTTTTCTAACTTTTTATTTTTTTATTTTTTCCTTTTTACTTTTCTACTTGTCTATATTAAAATTTAGAAGCATCTAATTGTATCTAAATTCGTTTTTGATATTATTAATTAACCTTATAAGGGAAACTTACCTGCTAACTATGATAAAGAAGATGGACTCGAACCTATAAGTCACGGACCTGGCAAAGTAAATAAAATCCCTTATCAGTAGACTATTAGTTTTAATAGATAGTACTCTCTCCCTCTAATAATAAAAGTTCTTATTACTATTAAGTTAAATATCTATTTATTTTAAATAATTTATTTTTTATAATAATTTGTGTATAATATCCTTAGTATTAAATATCATAATTCTATTTTTTATATATATTTATAAAGTATCACTAGTCATGTGCAGAAAATTATACAATTAAATAAAAATTTAAATATATATAATTTTGTCATTTGACCTTATTCCTTAATACGCTCAAAAGGATAATTTTAGGGTTTTCTTAACATGTGTCCTTAGAGTATTCACAACAGTTTTCTCAATAAACTCTTTATCCCTACATTTGAAGAATATATCAATAAATCAGTATCCAACAGTTTCCTTATCCTTATTTAATTCTCTATTTTAATCTCTATATATGATTTCACTCCTCAGGGTGAGGGAATCAAAAGAGCGTTCTCTATCTATGTAAAATGACATTTCACACCCTCATTTTTAGAAAGAGGTAAAGGAAAAATTGTCATTTGCAATCTCGTATTCGAGAGCTTCTTCAACGTCCCTCTTCAAAATTATTTCGACGGTCCTCTTCACCGGCTATCTTCTTCTCCAAATCTCATTTGCGGCATCTCGAATCATTTAATTCGAATGTATTTTGTAGAAAAATAAAATCTAGGGTTCCAATTTCATAAATTAAACTGGTGAAGTTGATTTAATAAGATTTGAAATCCGCTTGTCAGACAGAAGAGAAGAGTCGAGGAGAGAGAAGGAGAAATTTTAATTCCATTACTTCATTAATATGTGGGTTTCTGTTAGTTTTCATGGTTGAATTTAGTGGATTTCTGTTAGTTTCAATGGTTAATTTTGGTGGGTTTCTGTTAGTTTTCACTTTTCATTGTTGAATTTGTGCTTTGTTGCTTGAAGCTTCAAAAGTTGTTCACTTTAGCTCAGATTATTTTGGATTTCAAGGTGTTGTTCTATGGGGTCTTTTGTAACTCTTAAAAAAATTATTTAAGAGAAATTACATAAACTTTTTGATTCCATTTTTCTGTCTTTAAAGTTTTTGGGTGGGAATTTTAATTTTGGTATCTGTTTTTCCCTTTATTTTGATGACATTCAAGTTATAGTTGTAGCTTACTGTTGCTATATGCAATTAGATAATTGCAGGTATGGAATTATGTGAAAATCTTTCATCTTTAGTTTTTTCACTCAAAATTTTATGAGGTTGAAATTGTCAATTTTTAATATTTAAGGAATCAATATAAGGAACCTGTTGGGTACATAGTGAAAAAATTGAATCACTATCCTACAGAATGACCTAATAGCACTGCAGAGTAGAGATAGAAATAAGAAAACTGTTGTGAATGCTCTTAGAGCATATGCTAAGTACACAATTCAAGAGAATATTCTCTGTGTGCATATTGTCTTGATTTCTGTATTTGCACAAAGTTCAAGGGAATATGAACATAATTTAAGAAATATTCCCTTGAACTGCGAGCTTAGCGTATGCTCTAACACTATATTTTTGAATTTTGGACGAAAAAGAAAAGAATAGAAAACTTAAATTAGAACAGAAATGAAAAGAATAAAAAACTTGAAGTTTTCATTTGTGTTGTTTCTGAGCTTTTCATAAAAAGGAATAGAAAATAGAATTTTTTTCTTTTTTTGCGTTTTTGAGTTCCAATGAAAAGAAAATAAAAATATCACTTTTACAAATTTACCCTTCTATTAATTATAACCATTGAACCATGAATAAAAATATGTTGATAAATTTAATCAAAGAAAAAAAATTAATAATCGAATACAAATATCCAAATAAATGTTAAACAAAAACTACTCCTACAAAATCATTATCATACCATACTCAAAAGTCATTAAACATAATCTGTGTTATTATAAATTTTATGCTGCACAAGAAATTTAGAGAGTTCAAATTACATATATTACAAATACAACATGTAATGAACGTGGATCTGCAAACTCTCATGAATAATGTTACATTTATAGAAACTATATAAATATTATTACTATAGTACAAAGGGAACAACTAGGGACTAAAAAAAATTGGAGTTCACTAATTCTACAAAAAAGGGTGGGAATTAAATTCAGTAATCAAACTGTTTGAGAAGGTAAAACAGATAAGCAAATGCATGTACCTGAGTTGTTCGCGGCAGTCTGAGAATTCATTCGCGGCAACAAAGAAGTCGTTCGTATCAAGGAGTCTCTTTCTTATGAAAACAAATTGGGGACATGGGTTGTAATTTAAAATTTATTATATTGAAAGTTGAGGATAATATGGTAATTATAAAAATATTATTTATTCCAATTTCTTTTCCGTCCAAATCACACCAATTTTGGACGAAAAACTTTGGCAGGAGGCCAAGTTTTCTATCTATTTCTTTTCTTTTCCGTTATTTAAAAAACTCATAAACATAGGATTTGAAAAAAAAACTTAAATTTTTCATCTATTTCTTTTTTTTTCTTTTGTCCATTTTAAAACTCAGAAACAAAGTGTAAGTGTACATGTTAAGAAATTCCATACTTTTATCATCGGCTAGAAATTTGGTGAAAAATAAAAATATATTTAGGAATTAAGGAAAGAAAAAAAAATAATTACAAAAGTCGCCGTTTTTTTTGCCAAGTAAAAGTCGTCGTTTTCAAAGTCCAATTTCTAAGACGTCGCGTCGTCCCTTCGTCTAAAAGATTCCCAATCCCATTTTCGGCGTTGTTTCTTCAAATTGATCTATAAAACTCTGTGAGCTGAGATTAATTAGTCTTTGATCGAAAAAGCTCAGTCTTCATCGAAAATTACAGGATTTTTCTCTTGAGGGCAGGAGGAGAACAATGGCGTCGCAGGCTCACGTTGACAAAATGCAGCTCCGCCAGAATTATCGGAATCTCTGGCACTCCGATCTCATGTCCACCATGAAGACTGATACTCCTTGTAATTCACTTTCTCTCCATTCAAGTTACATATAAAGATATATATACTTGTGTTTATGTTTATTGATCGGTTATTAGTTTATGTATTTATATAGCATTTATTGATTGGCTTTTTTGTCTGAATGATTGTGCAGATTGTTGCTTGGCCTTGTGGTGGTAAGTACTTTCGAATTTATCTAGATCCATGATCTAATTGCTGTTATTATTATTATTTGAAATTTCATTATGAATAGATTCATAAACTGTGTTGTCTGGCCTTACTCGTTTAAGATCTGTTGTACTTTTTGAAAAAATTGATAGTGTGGACTTAATAGTAACTAGGGTTGACTTTTGGTTTACCGATCTATTGCCTATTTATCAGAACTTGTTATTGTAATTTTTTATATATAGGATTAGTGTAATTCATATGAATCTACTGATAATGAATTCGATATACATATATATGTATATGTATATATTTTGCTGTTAACCTAGAGTTTGATTCTATAAGTTATTGTTGATTTGCACCAGCCCTATATTAAGATCTTCCTCGGTGTTTTCCTGGCTTAGTGTCATTTGAATTTGACATTTTTACCACTACCATACAAAAAGGAAATGATTTTTTTTTGGTATTTATGGAATATTGTTTGCATTTTTTATTTTAAACTTAGTGTGTGCTCTCCACTATAATTTTGTTATATAAAATAACAATAATTTTACTAGATAGGACTTAACAACTAATTTATGGATTAACAGTCCACTTATTTAGCATTACAAGTCCATAAGCCAAATATTGGGTACATTAATATTACTGGGTACCAATTTTTGAAAGAATGATGCTATTTTACATGGACTCAAGTATGGGAATCGAGTGTTGGTAGTGTCTATGTGTCAAACTTGTCGATTCTTGAAATGATAAGATATGGGGAGACGACGTAGAAAGATTCCAAAATTTAGATACTGGTGTGTGGATATGACAAAAAACGGTTATTATATCATGTACATAAGTTTTTACAAATGTAATGTGAGAGGAGGGGCTGTTCATAGGACTGATCATTCGGTTATAACCGAACCGAATAGGCTATTCGGTTATAACCAAATATCGAAATATTCATAATTTCACTATCCGAAATACTAACCGAATTTGGCAATAACGAAATACCGAATTGTAAATTCGGGTATTTCGGTTAATAACCGAACCAGCCAAAATTGAAACTGATGGAAAGCAAAATCACCAAATCAGATGAATAAAAATCAATAAAATCGTGCCCAATTCAAAATGGGATGAAAAACTTAAGATTACAATCTAAAACAGCAAACCCAAATCAGAGCATGAACATGATAGGCAGTAGGTGCAGCATGAACCCAGATCGGCATAGATCAATCCCATAATCCATAAAACCACCAGAGATGAGTAGAGCCAAACCCAAATTCCGGCAAGCTCCATAAGAGATTTGAAAAAGAAACTCAGATCAGGAGAAACCTCCTTCCAAAACTAACACCAACACATAACCATCAAGATCCGTAACCCCCAACCAAAATAGAACAACCCCTCAGATCATAACTCCATCAAGTACACAATTACCCTCTACTAATCACACAAGAACAACACAATCTATCAACCCGGACTTTGTAAAAGCATAGATCGAAAAGGTAGTTTCGATAGGGTTCAAACTATTACAGAGAGTTGGAAGAGGAAGGAGGAGGCGGAAGGAGAGATGATGGTGCTGTCATTTTGTTCCTTTTGATAGTTTGTCTCTCTCTATATTAATAATGCAACTCACCTTTAGATAACACTTGGGAAGTTGGGATATTATTGTCTATGGAAATAGGACTGAAATGGCACGCGAGAGAGGAGAAAATTGCACGTGTGAGGAAGGACGGGCACAATTATGTATATTCGTTCGGTAATTCGGATACTCGAAAAATCTATTTTTTAAAAACCGAACCTGAACCTGAAACCGAATACCGAGCAATAAATCGGATATAACCGAAATTAGAAAAAAAACCGAAAAACCGAAAAAATTCGGTTAAAAAAATTCGGTTGTGTTCGGTAATTCGGTTTTATCCGTTTTTTGCTCAGTCTTAGCTGTTCATACCAAAGAAAATCTCTTTGGTTTTTGTTTCGCATCAGTTTCATGGAACTACTCCATTGTCCCCTAATAGGCTAATATTAATATTTTAGTTTGTTATTATGAGTCAATCTCATTCATTCATGACATAGGGTGTTTGGCTGAGTGAGTGTAGGATCTGACAAATATCTCACACCGATCAATCTAGTTTATAAACTTCTTCTATGTGGAAGCAATAAATTAAGTGTCTAGAGTCATAATTAAATGCTGTAAAAAATGTAATTGATACACCCTCAGTGCCCCAAAGGATGACGAAAGTACAATGACACACAAATTAAAAAAAAATTAAATTAGAGGAGAGACTATAAAACAAGTTCCAATTATACCCATAGTCGACCCATGCGAGTAGACAAATGAAACTCTCTTTTTGAAAGTAGTGGACCCCACTTACTTATATTTGTGTGGGTAAATTAGAACTTGTTTGTTAACTTACTTGAGGCTTAAAATTTGACGTCTCAAGTGATTTGACTAATTAAACTTGTTTGATAAGTTTGTGCCACATCACTTAGAAAATTTAGCTCCTCTTAAAACTTGAAATAAAAATAACTAAAAATTTCAATTTTAAATCGAAGTACAAGGGTTAATGACTAAATGTTGAACAAACTTAGGACCTATTTGGTAAAACTAAATATAATAAACAAACTTGTAGTTACTCTAATTTTATTATTTATATTTGTGGACGTCCTTGAAACAATAGTGCGGGCCTAATCTGAGGTCATTCAAATGTATTTTAGACGGTCTAAGGGGGTGTTTGATAAAAACTGAATGAATTTGAATTTGAATGAACTTAATCAGCATGAGCTGAATCTGAATGAAAAAGTTGTTTGATAATTGACATGCCTGAAACATCTGAATAACAGATTTTTATTATTTTACCCCTCTGAAAAAATTCAAAATTGTTGTAATTTTATTTAATATTACTTAATATAATAGTTAATATTGTAAAAAAATTTAAATATAAAATACTTCATTCAGCCATATTTCAGCTAAAAAAAATGGGATTTGGCCATTCAGCCCAAATCGTCTGAATGACTGACCGATTCAGCTATTCAGACGATTTTATTTCCAAAACAAACGCACTGAATAGCTGATCGATTCAACCATTCAGCCCTAAACAAACAGTTCCTAAGTTGGGTTAAAAGACTATAGGCCTCCATCCAACTTTAGAAATGTATCACTTCCCATATATGTATGTGTGCGTGTGTGAAAATGGAATACAAGGCATACCTTAGCCAAACTTGGCTATAAAGCTCTCAAAATGATACTCCATTTTTTAACCTTTGTGTTAGAATTTAAGAGCGAATAATATTACAATCACACAGATATAATATGAAAGACGGAAAAATAAGAACATACGATATACCCATGTTCACCAATTTGGCTAGTCCTGCTTGTCTGATGTATTCATTAGATGCTTCACACATTCTACAATGATTCACACACCAAATAATATTTTTATAGTAACTAGAAAAACCCTAACTGCTATAACATGAGCCCAAAAACATGAGGCCCAATACATTAGTAAAACTAAAGACCGAGCTATTAATAAATCCCCAAGCCCAATTGCACTGGGTAGTCGTAGTGGCCATTCGTCGAACCCGCAGAAGTATGAGTCAATCTCAACATTCTCTCACTTGATGAATACTTCTTGATACCCATCTCAGATGTACACCACTCAAACTTCGCCAAACTAACTGCTTTAGTTAAGAAGTCTGCGTCGTTCACTATCGTGTCAAGCTTCTCCAAGAGAATCAGTTTCTCATCAACCTTCTCTCTAAGGAAGTGATATTGGATATCAATATGTTTCGACCGTGAGTGAAATGCAAGATTCTTTGCTAAGTGAGTCGCACTCTGACTGTCACACTTCAACTTCACTGTCTTCTGTTTAAACCAAGCTCGGCACACAACCTGCGAATTCATATTGCTTCCTTGCATGAGTAAGCGCTATGTATTTTGCCTCCATAGATGATACAACACTTTGCGTCTTGCTTATCCAATCCAACTCACAGTACCATTAAACAATTTGAATACATAACCACTTGTTGATTTCCTGCTATCAACATCTCCACCCCAATTAGTATCCACATATCCTACCACCTCAAAGTTCCTCTCATCTTCTTTACCTCCAAAATGCAATGCAAAATCAGAAGTACCACAAAGATACTTGAAAACTCTTTTGATGGCGGTCTAATGGTCCTGCCCGGGGTTTGACATATATCTGCTCAATACTCCCACTGCTTGGGCAATATCTGGTCTCGTACATACCATTGCATACATTATTAAGCTTCCGACCGCGCTTGCATATGTAATGTGGGCCATCTCCTCTTTTTTGGTCTTAGGACACTGATCTGCAGATAATTTAGTTCCTGTAGCCATAAGGGTTCCAACCGGTTTGCAGTCAATCATGTTGAATTTCTTCAACACCCCTTCAATGTACTTCATCTGCCCTAACACCAATTTTCGATTCTTACGATCCCTGTGTATATGTATACCCAAGATGAAATTTGTTGGCCCAAGATCCTTCATATCAAATTGTTGTGCCAACAAACCTTTCACAGACTTGATCATTTTTCTGTTATTTTCAATCAATAACATATCATCAACATACAAGGTTAGAATAACAAAATTGTCACCCAACCTTTTCACATAAACACAATGATCAGCTTAACATCGCATGAATCCAAGTTGTAAAACGTATGAATCAAACTTTTGATACCACATTCTTGGAGATTGCTTAAGCCCATACAAGGACTTCTTCAATTTACATACAAGATTCTCCTTGCCTTTGATTTCAAAACCATCTGGTTGATTCATGTAAATCTCCTCCTCCAAGTCACCATGAAGGAATGTTGTTTTGACATCTAGTTGCTCATTCTCTAGATCATAAACAGTTGCTGCAGATAGAAACTGTCCGGATGGATGTCCACTTTGCTACTGGAGAAAAGATCTCATCATAGTCAATTCCCTCTATTTGAGAATATCCTTTTGCCACTAGTTGCGCTTTATACTTCTTTATACTTCCATCCGCATTTGTCTTCTTCTTAAACACCCATTTGCATCCAATCGCCTTTCGATCCTTAGGCAATTTAATAAGAACCAAGTCTGATTCTTATCAAGTGACTGCATCTTCTCATTCATAGCAAGCTCCCACTGATTCGACTCCCCCGAGGCCCTCGCCTCTTTAACTGTGCATGGTTCATCACTAGTGACATGTAAGGCATGATACGCACTTGAATACCTGCTTAGTCGCCTTCGAACCCGTGTGGACCTCCTCAATGTAGGCTCGACTTCTTCATCAGCCTCCACCTCAACATCTTCCTCAATATCTGAATCATCCCCATCTTCCTCATTATGCAAAACAACATGTTCGGACTCAACTAGTTCATCATTTGTAAAATCTGTAGCCAACTGTGAATTCATAGTCTCCACCTGCTTTCCCATGCTCACATCAATTTGCACACTATCAAGTTCTTCGGAAGACTTATCCACAACTGGCTCATTCGATGTTTCTCTAAACACCACATCCCTGCTGTACAAAACAATTCTAGTCTCTGGATTCCACAGCTTGTATCCCTTGACACCTTTCTTATAGCCAATAAACTTGCACTTCTCAGACTTGAAATCAAGTTTGTTCTTTTTTTCCTTCGGCACATGCATATACGCATCACAACCAAACACTCGAACATGAGACATACTAGGCTTCCTCCCGAAAAGTACCTCAAAAGGAGTTTGATCCTTCAATGCAGATGTAGGTGACCGGTTCTTCAAGTAACATGCTGTAGCAACTGCCTCTGTCCAGAATTCAGGCTCCAAGCCTGCCCAACTTCGCATACACCTCGCCTTCTCCATGAGTGTCCGATTTAATCTCTCAGCCACACCATTCTGTTGAGGTGTCATCCGAATTGTATTCTGCCTTGCAATGCTCTGCTCAACACAAAACTGATCAACTGAAAAATACTCTACCGTTATCAGTTCGAAGAACCTTTATCTTCCTGTTGAATTGATTTTCAACTAGTGTCTTAAACTCTTGGAATTTGTCAAGTGCTTCAGACTTTCTTCTAATAAAATAAACCTAAGCATATATTGAAAAATCATCTACAAAAGACGCATAATACCTTGATTTTCCAAGAGATGCTTCTGGAGTTTCCCCAAACAAATCACTGTGTATCAAATCCAATACTCCAATCGCTCTAGTGGTAGTAGACTTAAACTTGACTCTATTCTGTTTTCCGTACAAACAATGCTCACTGAATCCGAATCCCATGGAGCAATTTGGAACCCCTTCCACCAATTTCTTTGATGTTATAGTGGACAACCCCTTCTCACTGATATGCCCCAGCCGTTGATGCCACAACATAAACGAACTGTTCTCCGCACTGTCTTCTTTCTCAGAAATAAAAGAGCCACCAAACTGCCCCTTTATGGTACTTCCCAGCAGCTTGTATAAGGTACCATTTCTTCTACCACGCGCTATTACAATTAACCCACGAGTCATCTTACATAAGTTTTTGTCACAACTGAAATTGACACCTCCATCTGTCATCATGCTAACCGATATCAAGTTCCTGTTAAGGTCATGAATATGCATAACTCCCGGAAGTGTTTTAACAGTACCATCATGCATCCTGAGCTTCACCTTTCCACGACCAACAATTTTCATGGATGCGTCGTTACCTATCATAACATTACCTCCGTTGAATGATTCATACTGGCAGAACAAATCCTTGTGAGGTGTCATATAATACGAAGCTCCTGTATCAATGAACCAGACATTATCATCTGTTTGGGCTACACAAGCAGCTGATATGTACAAGTTTCCAGTGGCTTCATCCTTTTTTCCCGAATCATTCTTCTCATTCACAGATTTACCACCCTTGTTCTTGCAGTCCTTTTTCATATGCCCAAATTCATTACACTTCCAGCATTTAATTTTCGACCTGTTAGTACTTTTAGATTTTCCTCGTGATTGTGACTTGTGTCCAAACCTTTTTGAATTTCTATCCTGATTTTGCCCTCGAACTAACAAAGCCTCCTTGGTTGAACTCTCCATATCGTCGCATATCTTTTGACAATAAAGTTGAAACAACCCCCTCAAACGACAATTTTGTAGTACCACTACCAATCGCAATAGTCAGATTATTCCACGAATCAGGCAGTGAACAGAGCAGGATAATAGCTTTATCATCATCATTGATATCACAACTTATTGATGATAACTGACTAATCAGGGTATTAAATTCATGTAGGTGTGCAGAAAACGAACTTCCATCATCCTTCCGAAGTTTATACAATTTCTTCCTAAGAAACAGTTTATTAACTAAGGACTTGCTTTGATATAGGGTTTCCAATTTCGTCCAGAGATCCTTCGCAGTCTTCTCCCCAGAAGCATTAACCATGACGTTATTAGCAAGGCATAGTCGAATCAGGCCACGAGCCTTCTGATCCAACTTCTCCCATTCAGCAAGTTTCTCCTTCAACTCCGTCTCATTCGAAGACGTTCCCTCCTTCTGAGTAACAATCGAATTTGAATCTTCAATTAATGTTCAGAAATCCCTCTCCACGAGCAGATCCTCCATCTTCAGTTTCCAGAGTTCAAAACTCTTTCCGTTGAATTTATCAATTTCAATTCGTGATGACCCTATATTCGACATCTTAAATTTGACAATCCCAGAACCCTCAAACGCAGCTTTGATACCAAATGTTAGAATTTCAGAACGAATAATATTACAAACACACAGATATTATATGAAAGACGAAAAAATAAGGACACACGATATACCTAAGTTCACCAATTTGGCTAGTCCTGCTTGTCTGATGTATTCATTAGATGCCTTACATACTTTACAATGATTTACACACCAAATAATATTTTTTTAATAACTAGAAAAACCCTAGATGCTATAACATGAGCCTAAACACATGAGGCCCAATACATTAGTAAAACCCAAGACCGGGCTACTAATAAATCCCCAAGCCCAATTGCACTGGGTAGTCATAGTGGTCATTCGTCGAACCCGCAGAAGTATGAGTCAATCCCAACACTGTTTTTCAAATCGAACCGTATAGATGATGAAAACATAAAAAATAAGGGTCTACCAGTTTTTATGTAATTCTACGAAGTGAAACCCGTTAATCTATGTTTTAGTGTAATTTCAATGGTATATATTTATTATATTTTTTATATTTTAAATAAGAGGGTCTTACATTAGAAAAGTTCCTAGAAACAATAACGTTTCTTATTTTTTATGTTTTCATCATCTGTACAGTTGGATTTGAAAGAAAATGTCAAAATAATATCTTTATCTAATGAAATATGGGGAATTTCAATATCTAATGTTAGTTTGTGTTGGAAAATATTGAATTGCATCCTTTTCTCCTCGCTTTTGTTGAAGAATAAATAAATAACCACTTCAATGGAGATTTGTAGCATCATTCAAGTAAATACTGTTGGGTAAAATCTAATTACGCATAACACGCAAATATACGTGGTCAACAAGTAATAAAGTGAAAGTTAAGTATCGTTCCCACGGAGAAAATAACTGCAATTTATTCCAACTACTAATTTTATATTATCCCAATTTTATTAAACCAATGATCAAGTGATGATATTTATGAAAAACTACCAATTAAATAATAATTACTAACTACCAAAGAATGGAATCAAGATTTCGGAGAATTAAGCCTATAACATCACTTAATGTTTCACTTAGAGTAACACACTTCCTTTAATTCAAATTAAATATTCCAGATTGTTAATCAAGAACACAGCATTATATAGAACCATCTCTTAATGCATTATACCCATATCAACTTAATTTCACAATTGATAGAATTAAGTAGAACACCCTAATTAACTAATCTACTATATCTCTATGTGAATTACAATTAAAGAAGATTCAAATTCAGGTTCTTATTAGATTACGTATGATGCGTAGGTATATCTCTATCCTAAGTATAAATTATGAATCCCATCTAAATGCAGAAATCATAATCACACGCTACTATGATCGGTTCTAAGCCCATATTCCATCTCTCGAGTTCATATGAATTAACAAGTAATTGGTGATCAAGCAACTAAATAATTATGCATAAACCATAGTAGACAAATCTGGAACTAGTCTCAAGGAATTAATATAGAACCATGTCAATCTTCGTTACACAAAAAGCTCCATTGTAGAGTTAATTAGTAAATTAGTTCATGCTAGAAGAATATAATAACACAGCCTTCTCTTTTGGAACATTACTCGTGTGCGTTGATGGCAACAATTTGGCACACAAGAATGAGTACCATATCTTTCCATGTTAGACTGAGATCCTTGCTTTGAAAGTGAGACCCATTCGAAGACCATGTAGAATCGGGCTTACACAACTCACTTAGTATTTGGTCATAGTTTGGGCCACTTTCCTTGTACGCCGCATGCGAACAACTTGAGAGCGAGGGAAGATTGTAATAACAACTTGAGAGCGAGGGAAGATTGTAATAGTCATTTATTTCTTGTACGGTGAATGGTACCATCTTGCCCCTTACGAATGCAAAAAATGGTGACTTGTCGGGGGCATTCGCATAAAATTCCTTCACCATCGCCACCACGGCGGCATCGTAAATGTTTCCCATCTCCTCTCTCGTATTTGGTGAACCATTGCCCCGTCAAACTCATCGGGACTTAATCCACGCTCCGGAGTAAGTGCCTTGGAGGCTAGGTACTCGAATCTCTTCGCCGCCTCCATGTTCAAGAATTTCCGTCTATCGAACTGCCGGGTGGGGGTGGACGAACTCTCACCTCGTTGCCTTTTCTGATTTCTCGATGTCATGGTGCACAAGAATCAAATCATACTTGAAATTCAGTGATGGATCGGTAAAATTTTGTTGAGGCTCTTTATCAAACACCTGGTGTGTGTACTGTGATTGCTTGCCAAAACTTACCCCCAAACTTCAATGTTCAACCCAAATTGTAGATCACCAAACAGACTAAAGCATAATACCAAGCATCCCAAAGACTTCCAAGCATTTTACAATCTTAGGTTGCAGTTAAACCATGAAATTTTCTCAATCAAGTTATCAAGCGGCCCAAAACACCGAAACAGTTGTTCACACAATAGCAATATTATAATTTGCCGAAATTGAAGTTACCTTGCCGATGTATGAGAAAACTCGATTGTGTGATGTGTTTGTGAAGTTCCCCCTATGTCAGAATGAGTATGGCTGAACTTCCCCAATTAAACCACGAAACCCTAAGTTGTGTTCATTGAAGGTTGATTTGGGGTTGGCTATTGTAAATCCGAAGTGTAAACTGAATGGGTTGACAACTTTGGTTGAGTTTGGGATGGATTTTGTGTTTAGGGATGGATTTTGTGTTTAGGGAAGGTTTCAGTTGTGTTTGAGTGAAAGGGAGATGGTCGAATTTTGTTTGAGTGAAAGGGAGTTCGACTTAAAAGGGTTTTTAAAAAAAAAAACTGAAAAACGGGATATGCGCCAGGGCGCACTTTTTTGTTCAGCAAAATTCGCCGGGGCGCATTTCGGCAGAGAACTCTGCGCCGGGGCGAGCGGTTTTCATTTGTAAAATCTCGCCGTGGTGAAGATGCTGTTTTCTGCTCAGAATTTCCTTGTGTCTTGATCCCCTCGACTGTGTAGCAAGCGTGTTATAGCACCGTTTCCTTTCCTCGTGTAATGAATGTCTCCATCCTGTAACGAAATCAATGAACCATATTAGCGTACATATGAGGTCGAGCCACGAAAGTTACTACTAATCTAATACTACTATACTCAATAAAACGAAACAAAAAGTTCTACTAAACAATTGAGACGATGATTGGGTTGTCTCTCATCAAGCGCTTGTTTTTAAGTCTTTCACCATGACTACTCCCTGTTTCATGCTTGCTCGGCGAGGTCAACCGAGGTTGCCTGGCGATCGAGGTCACCACCCCAATAATGCTTCAAGCGTTGTCCGTTAACTTTGAATGTTTTTGCTGGATTCCGGCTATATAGTTCAACGGCGCCTTGTGGAAATACTGTTTTGACAGTGAATGGGCCCGACCATCTGGATTTAAGTTTCCCGGGAAAGAGTTTCAACCGGGAGTTGAATAATAGAACTGCTTGGCCCGGTTCGAACTTTCTGTCCAAAATTTTTTGGTCGTGCTACTTCTGGACTTTTTTTTGTACAATTTTGAGTTCTCGTATGCATGCAGGCGAAATTCATCTAACTCATTGAGGTATAGGAGTCTTTTCTCCCCCGCTGTTGTGAGTTAAAAATTTAGCTTTCGGATGGCCCAATAGGCTTTATGCTCAAGTTCCACTGGGAGATGACACGTTTTTCCGTAGACAAGCTGATATGGAGACATCCCGATCGGTGTCTTGTATGTTGTTCGATAAGCCCATAGAGCGTCATCCAATTTCAGAGACCAATCTTTTCGACTCGGATTCACTATTTTCTTTCAAATCCTCTTCACCTCTCTATTAGATACCTCTGCTTGGCCACTCGTCTGGGGGTGGTATGCAGTAGCAATTCTGTGGTTGACCTCTTACTTAGCCAAGAGGGCTGTGAAATACTTATTGCAGAAGTGACTCCCCTCATCACTAATGATTGCTCTTGGGCTGCCAAATCTTGTGAAGATGTTCTTTTGCAGAAATATCAAGACGACTTTGGCATCTTTCGTCAGTAACGCACTTGCCTCAATCCATTTAGAGACATAATCTACTTCCAGAAGGATGTAGCGGTTGCTACAGGAAGATGGGAATGGCCCCATGAAGTCTATCCCCCATACGTCAAAGACTTCAACTTCTAGAATTGTATTCAATGACATTTCATTACATTTGGAGATGTTACCTACCCTTTGGCATCTATCACAGTGCTGCACAAATTGATGGGCGTCTTTGAACAAGGTAGGCCAATAGAAATCTGCTTGAAGCACTTTAGCAGCTGTCCTCTCATTTCTGTAGTGTCCCCCATATAAAGATGCGTGGCATGCATGTAAGATACTGTCCACTTCACTTTGTGGCACGCACCGACGAATCAGTCTATCGGCACACTGTCTGAACAAAAACGGCTCATCGAACAAAAACGGCTCATCCCACATATACCACCTTACATCATGTAAGAAATTCTTTTGTTGCCGTGCCAAGTCCGGAGGAAGGATATTACTCACTAAATTGTTAGCAAAATCTGCATACCATGGAAATTCGGAACTAACCCCAAACAACTATTCGTCCGGGAAAGACTCATTGATCAACATTTTGTCCTCCTTGTCTTGACCTGGACTCTCTAGTCTCGAAAGGTGATCAGCCACTTGATTTTCCGTCCCCTTCCTATCCTTGATTTCTAAGTCAAACTCTTGAAGGAGTAGTATCCAGCGAATCATTCTTGGCTTTGCATCTTTCTTGGAAATCAAGTACCGAATAGCTGAATGGTCGGTATAAACTACAACCTTAGTTCCAATTAAATACGATCGAAACTTATCAAAAGCATACACAACCGCAAGTAGTTCTTTTTCGATGGTTGTGTAATTCAGCCGAGCATCCGTCAATGTCTTACTCACGTAGTAGATCGCATGAAAAATCTTCTCTGCGTTGTCCCAAAACAGCTCCTACCGCATAATCACTAGCATCGCACATCAATTCAAATGGCATGGTCCAGTCCGGTGCTACGATCACTGGCGCTGTCGTTAACTTCTTCTTTAACTGCTCAAACGCTGATAAACACTCTTCATCAAATCTAAACGGTGCATCTTTCTCCAACAAACTACATAATGGTTTTGAGATCTTGGAAAAATCCTTTATGATCCAGCGACAGAATCTAGCATGTCCAAGAAAACTGTGGATTCCCTTTACTGATGTCGGTGGTGGCAGATTTTCGATAGTCTCTAGTTTGGCTCGGTCCACTTCCAACCCCTTTGCTGATACTTTATGCCCCAGGATGATTCCTTCTTCAACCGTGAAGTGACATTTTTCCCAATTAAGCACAAGATTGGTTTCAACGCATCTTTTCAGTACCATGACCAGATTTTCTAAACAACTATCAAATGTCTCCCCAAACACTGAAAAGTCATCCATGAATACCTCCAGATTGCGTTCCACCATATCTGGAAATATCGCCATCATGCATATCTGAAAAGTCGCCGGTGCGTTACACAGTCCAAATGACATCCTTCTAAAGGCAAAGGTGCCATATGGGCATGTGAACGTTGTCTTCTCTTGGTCCTCCGGTGCAATTACAATCTGATTGTAACCCGAATAACCATCCAACAAACAATAGTATTTGTCCGCTAATCTATCTAACATCTGATCAATAAACGGCAAGGGGAAATGATCCTTTCGGGTTACCTTGTTAAGTTTCCTGTAATCCATGCAAAACCCTCCAACCGGTCACTGTCCTTGTCGGTATCAATTCATTGTTTTCGTTTGTTACTATTGTCATACCACCCTTCTTTGGGACACACTGTACTGGGCTCACCCCTGAGCTATCAGTGATGGGATATATTATTCATGCATCAAGTCATTTCAGAATTTCCTTCTTCACTACCTCTTTCATGATCAGGTTGAGCTTCTGCTATTCTACTGTGGATTTTGCATCATCTTCCAAGAGTATCTTATGCATGCAGAATGATGGGCTTATCCCCTTGATGTCTGCAATGGTCCATCCAATTGCATATTTGTATTCTCGGAGAACTCTTAACAGCTTACTTTCCTGCAAATCGTTAAGCGCAGATGCAATAATAACAGGTAAAGTAGATGAATTACCCAAAAATGCATACCTGAGGTGTTTAGGTAAGGGCTTGAGTTAAGTGAAGGTGGTACCTCTAGAGATGGTTTCATCCGAACTAATGAATTTTCTACAGCTTCTAACGGCTCAAATGGTATTTTGAATCTACTCACTCTAGGCAGTGCGTCTAACATATGCAGATATTCAATCAATTTTGGGTCGTCCCTCTCACAATCCCCGAACAATGTCATCTCCAAGGGATTGGTACTCAGCATACGACCCTGTTCCTCCACCACGGCTTTCTCAATCACATCCATGCGGTAACACTCCTCATCCTCCTTGGGGAAGTTCATGGCTTTGAACACATTGAAAGTTACCTCTTGGTCTTGAACCCTCATGATTAACTCTCCTTTTTGAACATCGATGAGAGTTATACCGGTTGCCAAAAACGGTCTCCCATGTATTATAGGAATATCCTTATCCTCTTCGTAATCCAAGATGATGAAATCAGCTGGGAATATGAATTTGTCAACTTTGACCAGAATATCTTCAACAATTCCCCTTGGATATGTCACACATCTGTCCGCAAGCTGTAGAGAAATGTTCGTTGGTCTAGGTGCCGGCAATCCCAATTGAGTGTAGGTAGACAACGACATCAAATTGATGCTTGCACCCAAATCACAGACATCTATTGAATGACAGGCTACCTATCGTGCAAGGAATGGTGAAACTGCCCGGATCTTTCAACTTGGGTGGAAGCTTCTTTTGCAATATGGCGCTACACTCGGCTAACGCCACGGTCTCAAAATCCTCTAACTTCTTAGTGGATAAAATATCCTTCATAAATTTGGCGTAGCTAGGAATCTGCCTAATGCTTCCGCAAACGGGATGATATGTAACTTTTTGAACACTTCCAGAAACTTAGTAAATTGTTTTTCTAATTTTTGTTTCCGGATCCGTTGTGAAAGGGTGGTGGTGGGTAAACTGTTGGTGCAGCAACTACCTGCTACTTAACCACTGGTTCTTCTCCTACCTTTTTTCCCTTAATTGTTTCCTCTACATTTTCCTCAACATCCTTCCCCGTAGTCGGATTTTCTGCACTTTGCTCAATTAACTGTTTTTCACTCCGAAGCGTAACAGCTTGGCATTGCTCTTGGCCTCCCCTAGGATTCTTTTCGGTGTCACTCGGCAAGGACCCTTGAGGTCTATTGTTCAAAACACTTGCATTCTGTCCCATTTGATTTTCTAGATTTTTAATTGCAGCCGCTTGAGTTTTCATTGTCGCCTCATTACCCGTTATGTATTTCATAAGTAGCTCCTCCAAATCTGTCTTCTTTTCATGTTGTGGAGCTGACTGTTGATGTTGATTTTGAAATCCGGGAGGGTATGATGGTCGTGGAGCTTGCTGATGATTCTGATTGTTGTTCCATGACAAATTGGGGTGGTTCCTTGCCCCCGGATTGTAAGTGTTTTGGTATTGGTTTGGCGGCCGAGCATAACTACCCACATACTATACTGCTGTTGAATTTATTGTGCACTGTTCCGTTGGATGCTCCCCTGCACACAACTCACATACCATAGCCACTTGTTGCATATTCCCTCTCGAGATTGCGTCCATCTTCTTTGATAGGGCTGATATTTGAGTTGACAGGGCTGTCACTGAATCCACTTACAAAATTCCAGCTACCTTAGGCTGTGGCAATCTCGCAGTAGGCCACTGATAGTTGTTTGTTGCCATGATTTCTATCAATTCATATGCTTCCTCAAACTTCTTAGCCATGAAAACTCCCCCCGATGCTGCGTCAATGCTGGTCCGGGTATGACTACCTAACCCATTGTAGAAGGTATTCATCTGCATCCATTTAGGCAGTCCATGGTGGGGACATTTTCTCAACAACTCTTTGTACCTCTCCCAAGCTTCATACAATGGTTCACCCAACTAGCTGTTTTTGCTGGCGGGAAAAACTTGGCAAGGAATTTCTCTGCCAAATCATTCCACGTGGTAATTGACCTCGGTGGTAGAGAATGGAGCCAACCCTTTGCCTTATCCCTAAGAGTGAACGGAAACAACCCCAGCCTAATAGCATCATCTGACACACCATTGCACTTGAATGTATCGCAAATTTCTATAAAGCTGGCAATGTGATCATTCGGGTCGTCATTCCTCAAACTGACAAGTATTCTGAACCATTTGTATTGTACCAGGCTTGATCTCGAAATTGTTAGCATTAATGGCAAACCTGGTAATACTCGACTGAATTTCTGTAACCCGTGGCACGGCATAGTCCGTAGTGCTTTCTGATCTTCTTCAGCCATATTGTCCGGTGTTTCAAATGTTTCTCGAGTTTTTTCAATCCACTTACTCAACCTCTGAAACCGTTTGTCAATGTCGTCCTCGTAAGGTAACAATTCAGGCTTCTTTGATCGAGTTTGCATACCCTACTCGAGAGCACCTGAAATAGGAACTAAAACAAAAAACAAAAAGAATAGTGTTTAACTAAAACTGATTTAATTAAACTGATATTGAAAGTAATAAATACAGTTATATTTCCCGGCAACGGCGCAAAAAACTTGTTGGGTAAAATCTAATTACGCACAACACGCAAGTATACGTGGTTAACAAGTAATAAAGTGAAAGTAAAGTATCGTTCCCACGGAGAAAATAATTGCAATTTATTCTAACAAATACCAATTTTATATTATCCCAATTTTATTAAACCAATGATCAAGTGATGATATTTATGAAAAACTACCAATTAAATAATAACTACTAACTACCAAAGAATGGAATCAAGATTTCGGAGAATAAAGCCTACAACTTCACTTAATGTTTCACTTAGAATGACATATTTTTAATTCAAATTAACTATTCCAGATTGTTAATCAAGAACACAGCAGTAGATATAACTATTTCTCAATGTATTATACCCATATCAACTTAATTCCACAATTGATAGAATTAAGTAGAACACCCTAATTAACTAATCCACTATATCTCTATGTTAATTACAATTAAAGAAGGTTTAAGTTCAGGATCTTATTAGATTACGTATGATGCATAGGAATAACTCTATCCTAAGCATAAATTATGAATCCCATCTAAATGTAGAAATCATAATCACACGCTACTATGATTTGTTCTAAACCCATATTCCATCTCTCGAGTTCATATGGATTAGCAAGTAATTGGTGATCAAGCAACTAAATAATTATGCATAAACCATAGTAGACAAATCTGGAAATAGTCTCGAGGAATTAATATAGAAGCATGTCAATCTTCGTTACACAAAAAGCTCCATTGTAGAGTTAATTAGTAAATTAGTTCATGCTAGAAGAATAATAAACTGAAATCCACAAAGATACTAGCATTCTGAATACAAGGATAAGATGAAGAAAGAGAATAGAAACTGTAAGGATTATGCTGCTCTTCTCCAATCTCGCCTTGTGTTCTTCGTGCTCTTCCCCTGCTTCAATCCTCCAAAATATGTGATATCTCTCAAAACTAGGGTTGTCTCACTGATAATGATAATGATAATCCCCCCTAAAGTCGACTCTACCCCTCTATTAATCCTTTCCAATCGCGACCCAAAGACATCAGCCCAAGATCTCCAGAATCCGAGTTGCATAAGGAAACTTCAAGTTGACAGCCGCGTCCTTTGCCCCGGCGAAGTTTTCTTCTCAGGAATTTCCCCCCGGCGCACTTGCGCCCCGTCGAATATTTAAAGCATAAAATATGCGCCCCGGCGAATATGTCCACTTTGGGCTGCCTCTTCTCATTTTGTACTGATTTTCCTATTCTCGTCCGCACAACCTGTCCCTGCACAGAAACAACAAAAACAAGTAAAAATGCTCCTAAAAGTACCCGCTGATTGAGATCGTAGAAATATGAGCTTGCGCACATACTCTTCCTCAAACTCAAGTTATGGTACCTTCCTGAGCTGCAAGTGTGATCAAGGGTTTCAGCCATTTTATCCTTTGGAGCGAAATATATTGCTGTAAGCTCAGCCTAGAAATATCCATCAATGTTTTGGGTTAGGAAAGACTAGCTCCTAACTAGGTTCGACTTTACTGGAGAAAGAAGCCCATCGAAATCTTTTCCTTTCCTTGGGCAGTACCTCCCAACAAGATTGATCTGTTTGGGTCTTGGTCCATGTTGGCATTTTTATTGATTTTGACGATTGACTGAACACAAAACCTTCCATTGGCAGGCGATCGTGTTTTTCATTTTCTTCATAAAATAATGAGTATAATTTGTGAAACATATTGGTGGATGGAATAAGAATCTGTTATAAAAATTTTACTGTTCCTGAAAACCAAAAATAAAAAAACTCCCTACTTTTGCTAGTATTATTAGTACGAAATGTTTGAAGATGTAAAGTCCATCTGTTAGCCATTCTGTGTGTTATTGACCTTTGATATTCTTACTTCTTGGCACCTTTCTTCACGACTATTTAAGTATTAAAGTTTGTCTCTCCTTTATGCTGCATCTAAATTCACTGTTTAAATTCAAATGGCAGTGGACCATGTGTATCATACTTACTTCGCAAGAGAGCTCTTTACAATGATATGTCGAGGTAACTGAACTTCTCTACTCCTGTTAATGCTGCTATGAAGTGACCTGTTGGTAATTAAATTATTCTTTTTTGCCGTAGGTATGTGTGCTGTGCTGGTTATATGCCTTGCAGTGGTCGCTGTGGAGAAAGTCGATGCCCTGAGTTTTGCCTTTGCACTGAGGTAATTAGATTGCCTTCTTATCAACTTTTGCTTGGGAAATATCTTCGGTGTTTTCCTGTCCTAACTTTGGATCGTTCTAAAGGAACATGTTCTTTGATGGTAGATCTTTGACTCCTTGAACCCAGCTCCCCCTAATTTTCAAATAATATATCCGCATATATTCAAATCTATTTTCAGTAGTGTCCTCTAGAGCATCTCTCAGGCCTCTGATTGAGAACATCAGTCTAACCTTTAGTATATACCAATAGATGGAAAGGAGAGGGGAAAAAATGATGCTGTTTCAGGATCTGTGGTCTAGAAAATATTTCTAAACTACCATGAGGATTGGTACTCTTTGATTTAATTCCTTACTTCATGTCACGGGACGGGAGCAGTATATAATTAATTAGTTTATTCATCACAAGGGTGAATGGCTATCTGCTATCATGTATCAGTTAAAGAAGACTGTTCTCTTCTTATACCATTCCTTAGCTCATCCCCTTGTCGTGTAAGCAGAAATTTTACTCAAGCAAGCTCCTGTAGAAGCAGTCTCTGAATTTTACAATGCATCCTATCCCAATTGGTTTTTGAGTATTAGACAGGTGGTATAGCAGGCTAACCTCTGTAAAGTAAGGTTAAGGTGGGGTGTAATTTGACTTGGATTTCTGTTTCTTTAGGGAGGACTTCTTTGCCACCAATTGCATTTTAACCTCTTTCTCTCATCCTTAATAAAATTTATTCTTTCGTCTAAAAGTAAAGAAGAAAAACCCTTATGTTCTGTTAATTGGGCTCACGTTAAAAACAAGAAGAAAAGAAGTAATGCTATCTCCGCCACTTATGTTTCGTACATGCACATCAAGGAAATAAGATTTATGTTTACCAAAAGTGTTTTCCTTGCACAATTGTCCCATTCTAGTTACGCAACATGCTTTACTTACACAATGGACTTCATTAGTTGCTTAATGTGCTTTACTTACACGTTGGATCCCATTTTACCCCCGAGTTTTGTTGACTTTTGAATGAAGTCAATTATTTCAAAACGAAAGAAAACCCTTATTTTGTGTTTGGGAGTTTTATTTTGGGGGAGAGATAGCAGAGCTAAAGCTCTAGCATGAATTGGAGCTACTCTTTTTTCTCCATCGTGACCATAGTTGTCATGGCATCGCCTAGGCGATGCCTAGGCGTCCCGGTGATGGAAGGAATGGCATGGCGTGAGCCGACTTGAGGCAGAGCTGCCAAAACGTGTTCCTTGGTAGCTCGACACCTTGAGACGCCGAGCTACCAAGGCGCACGCCTTGGCCCAGGACTTTAAAACATGGTTTTACTCGATACCAATAATAACCCATGGGTGACCCATCGATTAAAAACAAATAATAAAACCCTAAAACAAAAATTTGACACTTATTTGCCTAAATTGAGTACTCCGACTCTTCTTTTTGTCGCGAGTACTTCAACTCTTCTTCTCGACACTTCGCGACCCATCACAGCCCTATCGCAAATCTATTGCATCTCCATCGCAGTCCCATAGCAGTGACTGCGACTCGCAGCCCCATAGCAGTGACTGCAACTCGCAGCAACCTTGAGTTGACCCGGCCCTTAGTTTCTCTTTTTCTCTCCTTCAGTTGTAGTGACCCAACCCTTCGACCCTCTCTCACACAGCCACATGTTTGCTTCTCTCCT
The DNA here is from genome assembly GCA_020205555.1 of Panax stipuleanatus. NCBI lineage: Eukaryota > Viridiplantae > Streptophyta > Magnoliopsida > Apiales > Araliaceae > Panax > Panax stipuleanatus. Next base: position 95,014,735 of record CM035123.1, on the reverse strand, counting down.
CCTTGATTTTTTGTTTAGATTAAGTGGCAATTTTATTGTCTTTTCAAGCCTTTTAGTATATCTTTATGGGGTACCTGATTTAAAAGTGGGTAAATAGCCCATTAACTGTTTCTTTAAGTTATCCACTTAAGTTTTAGTTTATTATTAGGAAAATGCTATATTTTTCAAGTTTCAGTGTTGGATTAAGTGACAATTTTATTGTTTTGAACTCTGTGGGTATTATTTATCTTTAAAGTGGGTATTCTTTGTTTATCTTTAAAAGTGACAAAGTTGGTATTGTTTATCTTTAGAGTGGTTATGTTTTGGGTTTTAATGTATATGAAATTTTATTGTTTAATATACTTGTGAAGTAAAATAAATAATATATAAATTGCACATTGTAAACAACTTGTTGTCATACGGAAGTCATGGCGGTTGCCTAGGCGGTCGGCTACCGTCATGCCTCGCCTTTGCACCGGGACAACTATGATTGTGACGTCTCCTTGGTATGTTGATGCACATACGAGTTGTTACTTTGTTGCGTAGCCGTATGGAATGTTTGTATTAATGATATTAATCCTAATTTCTCAATTTTCCAGGTTGTCCTCTGCTTTGGAAATTCGGTAGCCTCAACTCGCTTTCTTTTGCAAGATGAGTTCAACATACAGACAACGCGATGTGATAATTGCATCATTGTACTTCTCTCTCTCTCTCTCGTGCACACATACATTTCTTTGTTTAGTAAACATGCTTATTTGTAAAATGTAGGGTTTCATGTTCTGCCTTCAACAAGTCGCATGCATATTTTCCATTGTTGCAATGATAGTTGGAAGTGATGAAATTTCAGAGGCATCTCAGTTGCTATCTTGTTTGGCCGATATCGTCTATTGCACGTAAGTATCCCTTCCTCACTTCTTAGTTCTTACGGAATACATTCACCAACAGTAATAAGAACTACCAGGTACTAACTACTAGTTACATTTCTCTTTTTGCTAGGGTTTGCGCATGTATGCAGGTATGGTTCATTGACTCTCGAGTATTTCTAAAAGTTTTAGAATCAATTTTGTCCAAAAAATTTCAATCTTGCTCTGCTTGAAAAACTCTTCTGAAGCAAGGGAAATGCCACTCTTCTAAATAATTGAAATGACGATTTCAATACATAAAAAGACTTCCATAGCATTTCTACTCCTGATTAGAAAAATTCATTGCTAATTTATGATCGTTTGGTGTATTGCAGACACAACACAAGATCGAAATGGACAAGCGAGATGGTGTGTTTGGTCCACAGCCAATGGCAGTGCCTCCTGCCCAGCAGATGTCACGTCTGGATCAGCCATATCCTCCCACTGTTGGATATCCTCCTCCACAACCATATGGGCAACAACCGTATGGTTACCCACCTCCCCAAGGGTATCCTCCACAGGGTTATCCATCTTCGGGGTACCAGAGGTGATCTTTCAACCGTGTACAATTTGAAAGTAAATTCACATCATATTTATAAATTAGAACTGGCAGTCTTCGCCTTAGATTGAATTTTCATGACCAATATATTCACGTGTGCTGGGGATTTTTGTGTGTATATTACAATTTGGAGTTGCTATAAAAATTATTATGGCTTGTTTGTGGTCTTATTTATATCTCATTTAATCTTTATTTTTAGTTAGTACCAGAGCTTGAATTTCTAGTTTCTGTTTGTGGTGATTTAGTTCGATGTTCATAAAAACTGTAGGATATTCCTCGTTTCATTAAAAACCCAAGTTTGAGCCCTGCATTTGTAAGTGGTGTAGTGTAAACCATCAATATTCATTTTGCCCTTTTCTTTACAAACTTTAATGGGTTTATCGAAATTAAGGCCATGTTTGTTTGCAAAAATGATAAGTGGAATGAGAAGATATGTACAATTTATTATCATTCCGGATTATTTTATCTCATAATTGGTCTGTTATTTAATCTTATTAAACATGTTTGTTTGTAAGGATTATAATCCTGAGATTATAATTCATGGAATTATAATTACAGGACTATTAATCCTAAGATTATAATCTCTGGTTGAAAATGATATTAAATAATCTTCTATATTAAGCCATTTTATAATCTCTGAACTAATAGTCTTAATTTAAAAACAAACAATACACTTGAGCTATGTTTGTTTGGAAGGACTATAATCTCGGAATTATAATCAATGTGATTATAATCTCAAGATTATTAATTCTAGAATTATAATTCCGGGATTATAATTATAATCCAAAGACTATTAAGTCATTTTATAATCCCTAAACTAATAGTTCCAAATCTAAATTTGAAAACAAACAAGACACTTGATATTAATATTCATATCCCAAGTATAATATTTACAAACATAGTCCTGGGATTAATAGTCGTATTTCAAGTATATTTCTTGCAAACAAACATAGTTATAAACTATGCTTTGTCATTTTTAGGGTCATTTGATGATGGATTATAATCCAAAGTATAAAACTAATATTATATAATCCCTTTTGAGATATCAAATAACATTAGAAATGATCAAAAATAATTTACGAATCATTTTTTGCTTAATCACCTATCCAAATTGGTTTTCACATCCTTTTAAATAGCATAATACACGATCAAGCTTGTTTTTGTCATTTTGTTCCATAATTTTACAGACCTTTTGATTTCTTTTTTCTTTTTTCGTAAAAGAAAAAAGAAATAAAAAAGAGGAGTAATTAGACTATGGTGGTCCGGTAGAGAAGATAATTTGAACACAGCTTCCACTGGTACTAGCAGATCATAATTTTAAAAGCAGGCCAAACCCAAGTTGGCTAGTTACTAGTAAGCTAATTTGTCTGACTTTCCGTTCGTTTTGTTGTATTCTTCATTTTATTTTTGATTGGAGTTTGAGCATACGAGTTGGATACTCATCAAGCCGGCCGGCCGGCAGTCAAATTTGTACATGGAATGGAAGCTAAAGAGTCAATTCCATGCATGCGAACCCTATATATTCCTACTACTTACAAAACCAACATTGACTTTATAGCTTGGGAATGAGTCTCCAGCCCTCCACAAACCTTGCTATTAAAAGATTTCTTCATTTTTTGCTGAATTTCCACATTAAATCCAAAAGAGCTAACATCATAAGACCAAATGCATTACGTTAATCATGATTAGGTTTTGCTAATACATCATATATAAAGTTTTTTGACTAGTTTTTTTTTTCAAATAACTTATTCCATCGGTTCGTCTCATTCAAGAAAATAATCCCCTTTTAATTCATTTATTTATTAATAATAGTATAAATGACAGAATGTACTCTCTCAGTTTTACTAAGAAGTCTTATTTGAAACATTTATAAATATTAAAGTTGTATTTTTATTCTAAATTAACTCATAAATTAAAAACTTGATAATTTAGGACTGATGACATGAACGCCCGAGTCAACCCCTTATGGCATCCGAGTCGTCGTAATCCGCTCCCGAAACTTCACCCTCTCCGAAACAATAGGATATTCCGAATAGACAACCAAGCGCCTTTTCTCTCCCCCCTCAAATGGCACTGGATTTCGTGTTACTGTCAATAAGATGTCGTTTTCATAGAGAAAAAATAAATACTACTATTACTATTATTTCAACTTAAAAAGTTCAAATTTGGCTATGGACTCATATATATATATATATATATATATATATGAGTCCATTTCAAGGGAATACCCCTTTATTTTACATATCATGCTCATTACTTTTAGTGACGTACTAGGCGACGGTTCGCTCCGTCGCTATAGAACAGATAAACGATTTATATATTATGACGACGGTTAGATGCGTCGCTAAAAGCTAAGACGACGATTCTCTCATATACGCGACGGACCGAACTGTCGTCCGGTCCGTAGCTAAAGGTGGTGAACAAGGTATGTAGGATCAAGGGGTATGCCCTTGAATCTTTTCCGATATATGTATATATATATATATCCTATTCCACAACATACGTTAGTTGGGGCACTATTTCAGTTAACAGATCTGTGATCGTCTATTCAATTAATGGAACATTTGAGATTAAATTTGGCATGGGCCTGACTGCACCTCCTAGATGTTGTCAGTGCAACTCCTTATTAAGGTCAGGCTAATGACTATTATGCTCTCATTTTGAACCTGCGACCAGTTTGAAAAGTCAAAATATTGACTATTACGCTGAAGATGAAACAAATGAGTAATATATTTAATGTACTCCAATATTTCAACATAATAATAATAAGAATAAAAAAATATCAAACTTTAAAAATAATTTTTTTCAAGTGTAAGAAAAAAATATCAAACTTAAATATTTTTTTGAAGTTTCAAAAAAAAATCAAGCTTAAAAGGTTTGGTATCAAAATATCAAATTTAGTGTACTCCAATATTTCTAAGTTCGATATTTTTTTCAAACTTAAATAATATTTTTTTTAAGTTTAAGAAAAAAATATCAAACTTAAAAAGTTTGATATCAAAATATCAAATTTAGTGTACTCCAATATTTCTAAGTTTGATATTTTTTTATTCTTCTTATTATTATGTTGAGATATTGGAGTATATTAAATATATTACTCATTTGTTCTATCTTCAGTGTAATAGTTTGGCTTTTCAAATTGGCTGCAGGTTTGGAAAGCCAAACTATATTGCAGGTTTGACCCCGGCCAGTTTGAAAAGTCAAAATAAGCATAATAGTCATTAGCATGACCGTAAGAAATAGTTGCACTGGCCACATCTACGAGGTGCGGCTAGGCCCATGCCAAATTTAATCTCAAGGTTCCATTAATTGAATGGACGGCCCTGTCTGTTAGTGCCCCAGCTAAGTATGTTGTGGAATAGAATATATATATATAGTCCAGATCTTAAGTTTATTCTTTATCCAACATATCTTAAATACCTTCCTTTAGCGACGGACCGGGCGACGGTTCGGTCCATCGCTATATATACAACCGTCGTCTTAGTTTTTAGCGACGGATAATATATAGACGACGGTTGTATATATAGCGACGGACCGGTCCGTCGCTCGGTCCGTCGCTAAAGGGGGGTAAGTAATGTATGTTGGATAAAGGATATATTTAAGATCCGAATCGTATATATATATATATATATATATATATATATATATATATATATATATATATATATATAAACACAAGTTTGATCCAGCCAATGATGCTTTTTCAAACATCAAAATCTAAAATTTAAAGATCCAGGTCGACTCAATCTAGTATCAAGAATTCATGCACACAATTGAAAGTGACCCAAATTTTGGATTATATTTAGCCATAGTCATCAATGATATCAACCGTTAACCAGATATTATTTCTAAACTCAACTATGTTTAACAAATATATATTGACCTAATATATACTTACCATTCAAAAATTCAAATGAATTGTATAAATATTTTCTAGAAGAACCACATTGTAATTTATGCAGTGTAATAGGCTTGATTATTTAGGATAATCGTAGATTATATTTTAATTAGCCGTGTGACGGTGAAAGTGCAATAAGTATTAATTTAATTTAATTAAATGTACACATAACAATTACGTGTTCCACGTGGCGCCAATGAACGTATGCCACGTAAGGAATTGAAGATTTGTCACACGGCATCTATATTTCGCTTTCATCTTATTGAATCACACACGAAGGAACAAATTAAATAATTTTTAGAATCTTGATTAATTAATATATCACGTAATTAAGTGTTTGTTATGATTGCGTGTCATATGTTTCATATATTGCGGTTGGGCGGCAGTGGGATATATATATATATATCAATTGCCAAAAGTAGAGCACAATATTGCCCCATTTGATGTGTGTAATTATATAAAGTTTTCATTATGATTATTATGTTTGTTTGTAAGGATTATAATTATGAGATTATAATATCAAAATTATTAATTTTAGGATTATAATTTTGGGATTATAATTATAATTTCAAGACTATTAAGTCTTTTTATAATCTCAAAACTAAGACTATGTTTATTTGCAAATATTATAATCCCGTGATTATAATTCCAAGACTATTAATTCTAGGATTATAATCCCGAGATTATAATTATAATTCCAAGATTATTAAACCATTTTATAATCCTTAGACTAATAATCTCAAATTTAAATTTAAAAATAAACAAGACACTTGTGATTAATAGTCCTATCCCAAGTATAATACTTGAAAACAAACATAGCCTAATAGTCCCAAATCTAAATTTAAAAACAAACAATACACTTGTGATTAATATTTTCTATTCCAAATATAATCCTTGCAAACAACCATAGCCTATGTATTTTAAAAACTAACACTTACTCACATGGAATCATGGAAGGAAATTCGACTTCTCTAAGGTAGAAAAGTTTTGTGAGGACAATGACATACATCACAATTTCTTAGCTTCAAGAACTCCACAACAAAATGGAGTAGTTGAAAGGAATAACTTAACTCTCATAGAGGTAGGAAGGACACTTCTAAAAGCTGTCCGTCTCCCTGAATATTTCTGGGCTGAAGTTCTCAACACTGTGTTATACTTAAAATAGATTGCTCATTCACTCCGTATTCAAGAAGAATCCCTACGAGTTGTGGAGAGGAAGAAAACCCAATATTAGTGATTTCCATGTCTGTAGTTGTGTGTGCTACATACTCAATAATGGCAAGAGATATCTAACCAATTTCCAGACGAAGGGATATTTCTTGGATATTCTGTAGATAGCAATGCTTACAGAGTGTTAAACAAGAAATCGTTAAGTGTTGATGTATCTATTGTAAGACCCCAAATTTTATGAATAAGATTTAATTTTCTTTATATATTATTTTGAAATAGTAAGGTGTTGATTTGATAAATGTGATAAGTTATGGGTGAAATGTGTAAAGTTTACAAAGTAAGCAAGTGGTTATAAAATATTCGTTTGGTCGAGAAATATTCTTTTTGTCGGAAAATATTCGTACGACGGCGCAGTCATTGGTGGACCCTACAACGGAATGAATGTCGGATATAGAAAGCGACAGAAGTAACCTTTTTATAAAAATAACGGCAAAACTGTTACCGTTAATACTGTTGAAATATCTGGTGGTTAAAATACAGTAATACGTGGTGTTGCACAGTAGCACACGATATTGCACAGTATTTCGAATTATTGATTCTTACATAGGAAGGCACTTACTCAATTATTGTTACAGTAATTACTGTTCAATATTTTATATTATTGATTCAATAATTGCATAATATTTTATTGGTTCAATATTTGCTACGTTGATATTTTATATCAATAAGTGCTACTTTGCTATTTTATATTATTGATTCAATAATTTGTCATTGCACATTATTTCAAATTATCAAATCAATAATTCATATTATTTGAATAATATTATTAGATAGCATTATTGGCAATGTCTAAGGAAGTTCTGTCTAGGAAAGGGGTTGATTAATTGCGCGCCAGTAAGGAGAAATCCTTATCGGAAGGCCCCCTCTTTCCTTGGAACGACCTGGTTGTCAATATTGTAGTTCTGTAATATTATTTGTGAATAATTAATTTTTGATATATATGATAAGGAAATATTTATTCAATGTGGATTTAAACGGAGGAATTTTTAACATGTGATATTTGTTGAAAGTTGGTATTTTATCTTGTCCGATAAAATAATTCATTCAAATATATTATTATAATATTACATTATAGTAGTATGATGTGATTATATAATAGTATGATTTTTATAATTTGAATGGTAATATTATTATAGTAAATTCATAGTACAAAAGTTAAACGAGGTGGAAGAGTGCAAATTAAATTTGAACTCTTATGATGCAAACAATGATGTCATCGGAGCGATGAGGTAAGCAAGGATGTCATCGGAGCGATGAGGTAAGCAATGATGTCATAGGATCGATGATGTAAGCGATGATGTCATAAATTATGGCGAAAAGACTATTTTACCCTTACTCTGTCGAGCCTATAAATAGAAGCTCATTTCTTCATTATTTCTCACCAATTCACTAAAGCTATAGAAAGAGAAAGTATAGACAGAATAAGAGAGAAAGAAGAAGAGTATTCTGTTATTACACTAGTGCAGTCTTCAAATTTTAAGGTAAGGGGTATTATTTCTTTCGTATTCATAAAGAGAGTTATTTTCTTTCAATACTCGTAAGGGTTGTTATTCCATTCCTTATTATTCTGTTGGAATAACCTGTCTACGCGGACTACCGCATGCATGGTAAAATCCTGTTGTTATTATATTCTTTATTATTCTGTGAAAATAACCTGTCTACGCGGACTACCGCATGCCTGGTGAATAACCCTTCGTATTCAGTTGTTATTAAATTGTGAAAATAATATGTCTGAGCGGACTACCGCCAGACGAGTGAAAATCTAATTGCAGTTTCGTATATTATTTCATTTCAGATTCCTAACTCTAAACTTACTACGGTAAGTATTGCTTCTAGAATTCCTGAAATGATCAGAAATTTCTTGAGTTTTGCGCTTCATCTAGTATCATTTCACCGGAATAATTTTCTGAACTTTCTTGTGAAATTTTTATCTTTTCATGTCGAGTTACTATTCAAGATAAATTTTTTTTTTGATTGTATCCAAGTTTTGAACTTCATTCTTGAATTTTGCTTCATAATTGATTATTATGGAGTATTATTGAACTTGGATAAACTAAATTACGAATCCTAATTTTTGTCCTTTATCTCACTGGATTCGTTCCTTATATTGTATTTCATCATCCTTAGTCCTAAATGGTGATATAACTGAATATCTTTGGCCTGTAGTGCAAAGATGAAAGATTACTTGATGAATATCTTTGGCCTGTAGTGCAAAGATGAATGATTACTTGATGAATATCTTTGGCCCGTAGTGCAAAGATGAACAGGTGTTGAGATGAACATGACCAACTGGTGATACAAATGAATATATTTGGCTGTAGTGCAAAGATGAATATTGATTTGAGATATATATTGATTGATGTTACAGGGATAAAATATTGATGATGGACTTTTAAATCATAGAAGATAGTAGACTTCATTCTCTACTTAACTCTTCTAATGAATTGTTATTTCCGCTGCGAATATTGATCTAAAACTTGTTGTCCATTATATTTTATCTGAGTTATTAAAGACTAACGATAATTTATTATTCATTATCTTAGTCATAATATTCTTTACTGGGCTAGTTGAGCTCACCCTTTTCTTTCATTGTTCTCTTCAGGAAATGGAAATATCGCGGGGACTAGTCGGGGATCAGAGTGATGATCAGAGTTAGATCAGTAGAAGTCCTCACTATTTTTTAAAATAGTGGGATAATGATTATAATGAATAAGGAATGAATTTAAATGTTTATATTTCGTATTATATACGATTTGCATTTAAATTCATAGTTGTATGGTCGTATTTCTTACGACCGTTTGTTATAAAAAATTTGTATTTGAAATTCTGTACCATGTATTTGGCGACTCAGAATAGGTTGGTATTGAACCTATTTTGGGGGCGTCATAGTTGGTATCAGAGCTTTGGGATATGATCTCTGACGGAGATCTAGGAATAGAAGTAGGAGGGGAGAGACGAGTAAAACCTTCGCTAGTGTGTCCTACCTAAGCTTAATTATTATTTAATTGGTCGGTTGGAACATAGGGTTAATATATGATATGTTAATTTATTTGATTAACCCTTATTTTGTGGCAGTATTTGAGAATGGCAGCTGAAAATCTAAACAATAGAGTGAATGAGACCGTTGAGACACCTTTAATCACCAACCAAGAGAACGTGCAACAGGAAGGCAACAATTCTCCTGTAAACAACCCTACCGAAGAAATGATAAATGACGGGATATTTAGAAGCTTTTTGCAGTTCATGCAAAACTAGATGAGGGAGACTCGTGTTCATAATACAGGTGGAAATAATAACTCGCGGCTTGTCACTGCCAAGAAATTTAAAGAGTTGGGACCACCAGAGTTTCAGAGAAAGCCAGATCCAATCAAGGCAGAAAATTGGATTAAGTAAATTACCAAGATATTTGATGTCTTGGGATGCACGGAGGAACATAAAGTTCCATTTGCCACCTTTATGTTCTATGGAGAGGCAGATTACTGGTGGGAATACCAGTAATCTGTGAAGCGTACCCAGCCTGCCCCACTCAAGATGTCTTGGGGGGCGTTCCAGAAACTGTTCAATGACAAGTATTTTCCAGAAAGTATTCGTCACATGAAAGAGGTAGACTTTATCAGACTAGAACAGAACAACATGACTATGTCCTAGTACGAGGCTAAGTTCGCGGAGTTATCCCGGTTTGCACCTCATTTGGTGGAGAATGAAGAACGTATAACGCGGATGTTTCTGAGAGGTTTGAAACCCGAGATTCGTCAATAACTCATTTCTCACAAATTTTCTCTATATTCGGATGTAGTGAACAGGGCCCAGTTATTAGAACGAGATAATGATTATGTTCAACCAAGGGACGACAACCAAGGTCGTACCGGTGGCAGCAGTCATCGGAACAATGACAACCAGCAGGGAGGAAAGTATCATGCCAGAAGCGGTAACCACTCCGGTGGTAATCGTGGCCATGATAATAGAAGAAGTGAGTCGGGGGAAGATTTCAAGAAGAGAAGGTACAACAATGAGAACGTGAAAGCATCGACAGCAGCACCAACTATTTCTAGGAGAGGAGAATGACCGCCGGTCGTATGCTATAAATGCGGGCAAGAGGGACACATCAGCCCCAACTGCACACAACAATCCAAGGTGTGTTATAAATGTGGAAAGGAAGGGCACATAGCTCGAGTGTGTCCTGTAGCAAAACCAAGTCCAGCAGGGATGGTGACTCCAAAGGCTATCACTGACAAGTCAAAGTCAGTGGTTCCTGGAAGAGCTTTTGTCGCGACTGCCCAACAAGCAATGAACCCGAACGAGGTTATTACGGGTTAGCTAATAATAAACTCTTGCGAAGTTTACACTTATATTTGATACTGGTGCTACCCATTCTTTTATTTCACCTACTTGTGTTCAATGTTTGAACTTGACACCTGAGAAGTTAGACTTTGACTTATCTGTTGAAACTCCATTGGGAGAAACCTTCGTTATATCTACAGTTTACAAATCTTGCTAGATTCAAATTGGTACTCTCACCCTACCTGTTGATCTTATATCGTTGAAAATACTTGCATTTGATGTGATTTTAGAAATTGATTGGTTGACCACTTATCATACCAAAATTAATTGTTTTCATAAGGTTGTTAGTTTTCATATTCCTAACCAACCTATTGTGCGAATTCAAACAACCAAACCACTAAAATCAATCAATGTTATTTCAAGTCATAAAGCTATTCGTTTATTGAAAAACGGATGTCAAGCTTTCTTAGCGCATGTCACTGATCTGAACCAGAATACGTCAGGTTTGAATGATATTTCTGTTGTTAATGAGTTTCCTGATGTATTTCTGGAAGAACTTCCCGGTCTACCCCCGGAACGTGAAGTTGAATTCTTTATTGACCTTGAACCCGGTACAAAACCCATTTCTAAAACCCCATATCGAATGGCTCCTATAGAACTTCAGGAGTTAAAGGTCTAACTACAGGAGTTGTTAGACATCGGTTTTATACATCCTAGTACATCTCCTTGGGGTGCTCCTGTTTTATTCGTAAAGAAGAAAGACGGGAGTATGCGACTTTGTATTGACTATCGGAAGTTGAACCATGTCACCATCAAGAATAGGTATCCGTTACCTCGTATTGATGACCTGTTCGACCAGTTGCAAGGTGCACAATTCTTTTCAAAGATCGATCTTCGTTCTGGATATCATCAGCTGAAGATTAAAATTGAGGATATTCCGAAGAATGCTTTCAGAACTCGATACGGGCATTATGAATTCTTAGTCATAGTCTTTTGGATTGACTAATGCTCCTGCTGCTTTTATGGATATGATGAACCGTGTATTCAAGGAATATTTGGATCAGTTCGTGGTTGTCTTTATTGATGACATCCTCATCTATTCCAAAAGCCGTGAAGATCATGAGCACCACTTGAAGCTGATACTTCAAAGGTTTCGTGAAAACAAGCTATATGCCAAGCTGAAGAAATGCGAGTTCTGGCTTGAAGAGGTAACATTCCTTAGGCACGTGGTATCAAAACGTAGAGTATCTGTTGACCCGGTGAAGATTAAAGCAATACAAAGTTGGGAGCAACCGAAGTCGGTGACCGAATTACGTAGCTTTCTGGGCTTAGCTGGTTATTATCGGAGATTCGTGGAAGGATTTTCTCGAATCGCTACTCCATTAACTCAGCTGACTCGAAAAAATACAAAATTCGTATGGAACGAGGAATGCGAGAAGAGCTTTCAAGAGCTCAAGAGGAGACTCATTTCGGCACCTGTTCTGACGATACCATCTGGTTCGGATGGATTTGTCATTTACAGCGATGCTTTGGGCAAAGGGTTAGGATGTGTTCTTATGCAACATGGGAATGTCATAGCCTATGCCTCTCGACAACTCAAGGAATATGAGAGGAATTATCCTACTCATGAACTAGAGTTGGCAGCAGTCATTTTCGCGTTGAAGATCTGGAGACACTACCTGTATGAGGAGAAAGTGGAGATCTATACAGATCATAAGAGCCTCAAGTATTTCTTCACCCAGAAGGAACTTAACATGCGGCAACAATGTTGGCTTGAGCTATTGAAAGATTACGACCATACCATCCAATACCATCCTGGTAAAGCGAACATGGTAGTTGACGCGTTGAGTAGAAGATCATATGCGGGAACGAATGCGATACTTTCAAAGCCTATTTTGTGTGATTTACAAAAGATGGAGATAGAGTTCAAGACTCCGGGGACCCATGCTATGATGTCAAGTATACGCGTAGAACCAGCTTTGATTGATAAAGTTAAAGCTGCTCAAGCTACAGACCCGGAGCTGATGAATATGAGGAAGAAGGTGCAAGAAGGTACTATTCCAGAAGCAAGAATCGATGAAGAAGGAATACTTCGAGTCAACTCCAGACTTTGTGTTCCTAACGATTCTGATTTGAAGTATAGAATCATGATGGAGGCACATAACACACCGTTTGCAATCCATCCTGGGAGTACCAAAATGTATCGTGATCTTTGACATACATTTTGGTGGAGCAATATGAAGAGAGAGATCGCGGAGTTTATCTCGAGGTGTTTAACGTGTCAACGTGTCAAGGCGGAGCATCAAGTGCCAAAGGGTCCATTGCAACCATTTGAGATTCCAAAGTAGAAGTGGGAACACATTACCATGGATTTCGTTACAGGTCTTCCCAAGGTTTCTCAAGGCATAGATGCGATTTGGGTTATTGTTGATAGATTAACCAAGTCTGCTCATTTCTTGCCGATACGAGAGACTTATTCCCTTGAACATCTTGCTCGTATGTATGTGAATGAGATTGTGAGATTGTATGGCATGCCAGTATCCATAGTTTCGGATCGTGACCCAAGATTCACTTCACGATTTTGGGTCAGCTTGCAAAAAGCTATAGACACGGATTTACGATTCAGTTCGGCATATCATCCACAAACGGACGGGCAATCGGAAAGGACTATCCAAACTCTTGAAGATATTGAGACTCTGTATTCTAGACTTCAAAGGGAGTTGGGATAAGTACCTACCATTGGTGGAATTCTCCTACAACAACAGTTATCAGGCAAGTATAGGCATGGCTCCATTCGAGGCGTTATATGGATGAAAATGTCGTTCTCCAGTTTGCTGGGACGAGGTGGGTGAAGCAATATTGTTGTGACCGGAGTTAGTAGCGTATGACTACAGAAAAGATTCAAATAATCCGGTAACGTATACAAACTGTACAAGATCGACAAAAGAGTTATGCTGATCTTCATATAAGGGACGTGGAGTTTAATGTTGGAGATCATGTATTATTACGTGTTGCTCCATGGAAAGGAGTTACGAGATTCGAAAAGAGAGGAAAGCTCAACCTACGATTCATTGGTCCATTTGAAATCCTTGACCGATTAGGAAATGTGGCATATAGACTCGCCTTACCTCCAAGCATGTCTCGTGTTCATAACGTTTTTCATATATCTGTGCTTCGTAAATATGTGAAAGATCCAAACCACATTATTGAGTTAGAACCAGACGAGATAGCTGAAGATTTAACATACGAGGAGGTACCTGTTAAGATATTGGATATGAAGGAACATGACCTACGCTCAAAGGTTATACCTCAAGTTAAAGTTTTGTGGAGGAACCATGATATTGAGGAAATGACCTGGGAGTTAGAATCGGAAATGAACATGAGGTATCCTCACCTTTTCGACATACCAGGTACGTACGTCAATTTCGAGGATGAAATTTCATAAGGAGGGGAGGTTGTAAGACCCCAAATTTTATGAATAAGATTTAATTTTCTTTATATATTATTTTAAAATAGTAAGGTGTTGATTTGATAAATGTGCTAAGTTTGGGTGAAATGTGCAAAGTTTACAAAGTAAGCAAGTGGTTATAAAATATTCGTTGTGTCGGGGAATATTCGTTTGGTCGAGGAATATTATTTTTGTCAGAGAATATTCGTACGACGGCGCAGTCATTGGTGGACCCCACAACGGAATGAATGTCGGATATAAAAAGCGACAGAAGTAACCTTTTTATAAAAATAACGGCAAAACTATTACCGTTAGTACTGTTGAAATACCCGGTGGTTAAAATACAGTAATATGTGGTGTTGCACAGTAGCACACGGTATTGCACAGTATTTCGAATTATTGATTCTTACATAGGAAGACACTTACTCAATTATTGTTACAGTAATTACTGTTCAATATTTTATATTATTGATTCAATAATTGCATAATATTTTATTGGTTCAATATTTGCTACGTTGATATTTTATATCAATAAGTGCTACTTTGCTATTTTATATTATTGATTCAATAATTGTCATTGCACATTATTTCAAATTATCAAATCAATAATTCATATTATTTGAATAATATTATTAGATAGCATTATTGGCAATGTCTAAGGAAGTTCTGTCTAGAAAAGGGGTTGATTAATTGCGCGCCAGTAAGGAGAAATCCTTATCGGAAGGCCCCCTCTTTCCTTGGAACGACCTGGTTGTCAATATTGTAGTTCTGTAATATTATTTGTGAATAATTAATTTTTGATATATATGATAAGGAAATATTTATTCAATGTGGATTTAAACGGAGGAATTTTTAACATGTGACATTTGTTGAACGTTGGTATTTTATCTTGTCCGATAAAATAATTCATTCAAATATATTATTATAATATTACATTATAGTAGTATGATGTGATTATATAATAGTATAATTTTTATAATTTGAATGGTAATATTATTATAGTAAATTCATGGTATAAAAGTTAAACGAGGTGGAAGAGTGCAAATTGAATTTGAACTCTTATGATGCAAACAATGATGTCATCGGAGTGATGAGGTAAGCAACGATGTCATCAGAGCGATGAGGTAAACAATGATGTCATAGGATCGATGATGTAAGCGATGATGTCATAAATTATGGCGAAAAGACTATTTTACCCTTACTCTGCTGAGCCTATAAATAGAAGCTCATTTCTTTATTATTTCTCACCAATTCACTAAAGCTATAGAGAGAGAAAGTATAGAGAGAATAAGAGAGAAAGAAGAAGAGTATTCTGCTATTACACTAGTGCAGTCTCCAAATTTTTAAGGTAAGGGGTATTATTTCTTTCGTATTCATAAAGAGAGTTATTTTCTTTCAATACTCGTAAAGGTTGTTATTCCATTCCTTATTATTCTGTTGGAATAACCTGTCTACGCGGACTACCGCATGTATGGTGAAATCATGTTGTTATTATATTTTTTATTATTCTATGGGAATAACCTGTCTACGCGGACTACCGCATGCCTGGTGAATAACCCTTCGTATTCAGTTGTTATTAAATTGTGAAAATAATCTGTATGAGCGGACTATCGCCAGACGGGTGAAAATTCAATTGCAGTTTCGTATATTGTTTCATTTTAGATTCCTAACTTAAACTTACTACGGTAAGTATTGCTTCTAGAATTCCTGAAATGATCAGAACTTTCTTGAGTTTTGCGTTTCATCTAGTATCATTTCACCGGAATAGTTTTTTGAATTTTCTCGTGAAATTCTTATCTTTTTATGTCGAGTTACTATTCACGAGTTACTATTTACGGTAAAATAAATTTTTTTTTTGATTGTATCCAAGTTTTGAACTTCATTCTTGAATTTTGCTCCACAATTGATTATTACGGTGACAACTGTTAGGTTTTTTAGAAACGCACACATGCAATCATATTTCATATAAACGAAGCAGAAGCGGTGTAAAATAGGATTTTAAAATTTTCTTGCAAATCATTAACCATGATCATATCTTGTGCTTGATTATCAATCTATAAAAGAGTAGGAGATCATAATTATACCCTTGTAGATTGAGCTTCCACAGGTACGAGTTCTCCTCCAATTTGAATATACAAGATTGGTTCCTTTCCTTTGATCAATGCAAGCCAACCAAGCATTTGGCATATAGAGGTGATCCACCAAGGAAGAAGACGAACTAAGAAGATGGGTGTTTGGCTAACCCTAATTCTATCTCTATAGAATGTGTATACTCTCCCAACTATTGGAATAGTGTAATGTCTAACCTTGTTCCATAATAAGACTTTCTTATTTATAGATGTAGGCAACCCTCCTAAACTTTTTAGGAATATGGTTTCATATTAGTTAATTAATTTTTTTTATTTAATTAGACTTCCCAATCATATTGAGAATAATTAAACTCTTTTAATTAATTAGCCACCTAATCTTATTAAGAATATATGGGGGAGAGAGTATCTTATTAATTAATTCTCAAACTCCTTTAGGAATTAAATAATAATAATAGTAATAATAATAATAAGACTCCTCTTATTAATTTATATTTAATACTTCCAAAATATTAAATAATAAATATTAAGCTATTTAATTTATTCTATCACCATAGATGAAATTAATTACACTTAACATATTATTACGATTATGCCATTACCTTTTTTGATAAATATTATTTCTTTTATAGTGTGACCCTTTATGTTCTCCATATTAAATCGGTTGTAAATAAATTAATTAGAACAATTCTAATCTTATTTAAATAAATAAATCAAACTAATAATTCATTTAAATAAATATCATTTATTCTACAATATGGGTGAGCCCCCTTAGCGATCAACGACTTTTCAGATAATATAGATTTCAACATTAATCATAAAAGAACATGTGAGTAAATAGTTAACGTACAATTCATTCCTTCCATCATACAATGTCCCAGAAGAAATGAAGGAGTTGATGATACAACTGCAAGAGTTATTGGATAAGGGTTACATTCGACCGAGTGTGTCTCCTTGGGGAGCACCAGTGTTATTCGTTAAGAAAAAGGACGGATCGATGAGGCTCTGTATCGATTATCGAGAATTGAACAGAGTAACGATCAAGAACAAATATCCGCTACCGAGGATAAACTATTTAATTGATCAACTGAAGGGAGCGAAATGTTTCTCGAAGATCGACCTACGGACAGGTTACCACCAACTGAAGGTACGGGATGAGGACATACCAAAGACTACGTTTCGAACCCGTTATGGACATTACGAGTTTTTGGTAATATCATTTGGATTGACTAATGCTCCGGCAGCATTTACGGCAGCGTGATGGACTTCAAGGGAAATTGGGATGACCACCTACCCTTAGTTGAATTTGTGTATAACAATAGTTATCATGCGAGCATCGGCATGCCACCGTACGAAGCTCTTTACGGAAGAAAATGCAAAACGCCGTTATGTTGGGACGAAGTCGGAGAGCGACGAATACTCGGACCAGAATTGGTACAACAAACCGCAGATGTGGTGACAGTGATAAGAGCTAGACTAGTAGCAGCTCAAGATCGCCAGAAAAAGTACGCAGATTTGCATCGACAGGACCGAGACTTTAAAGTCGGCAGTTTCGTATTCTTGAAGATATCTCCATGGAAGGGAAAGATCCGTTTCGGCAAGAAAGGAAAGTTGAGTCCAAGATTCATAGGACCGTTCGAGATACTGAAGCGAGTGGGCGAAGTGGCATACAAAGTTGCATTACCACCCGAGTTGGTGCACATCCACAGCGTGTTCCACATTTCCGTGTTGCGACCGTACAAGACCGACTACAATCACGTGATTTCTTATGAGCCCATTCAAGTGGAGAAGAACTTAGCTTACGAAGAAATTCCTGTCCAAATATTAGATAGGAAAGAGCAAATCTTGAGAAATAAAATTATTTCATCTGTAAAGGTACTTTGGCGTAACCACGATGTCAAGGAGGCTACGTGGGAGTTAGAAGATAGGATGATGAGGGATTATCCCCATCTATTTGTGTAACCTTGTAGCAATTCCGGGACGAAATTTTTATAAGGGGGGGAGGATGTAATACCCGAGAATTTTCATATATGATTAAATGAATATATTAATGGGAATGAGAATTTATTTGAATATAAATGATTTTGTGTTATGAGATGAGTTAACTCAATTATATTAAATTGAATAATTATAATAATTGAGAATATATGGAGTTTGCGATAAACTCGTTAAATGCCTTGTGTGGCACAGTGATCAGAAATATTAATGATTATATTAATTAACGAAGAAATCATTAAACAATTAATCTATATTAATTGCTAGTATGTTGAATTATTATTATTGCGAGTAATATCATGGTAATAAGTATATTGATTATAAATATAATAAGATTTATATTTATTTAACGTGATAATTAATCATGTAAATGTTAGTTAATTATTATGGAAATTAATAATCAATGAGGAATGGATTAATTAATATTATCGTTAATTAATCAATGAGATGAATAATTTATTTATTTGACATTATGAATAATAAAACAAATAAATAAGTTATTAATATAATAAGGTTGTATTCATTGTTGATTGTTATGTGCAAGTATGCAATAATTAATTATATGAAGTATATGGGATACAACTATATTATATAGTGTAGTGCAATATTTATGTGACTATACTATACATAGAAACCATATATTAAGATTGATTAAAATATATAAGCTACATGATTTATGCTTATGTGACACTATGTATATGAGTATACAGTAAAATAGTACATCATGGATATATTGTAAACAATTGTTGATTAATAGAATTTTATAATAAAGGAGATAATGTAATGTGAGAATATCCGGTTAAATTATATCGGTAAGATAAAATGTACATGAATTATATATGTACAAATTACATTGAAGTATTATTTATGTGAATTGCATTGTGACATTTAAATTATAACCTATGTATATATTGCATGAAATTGTACAAAGCTTTAGTATTAATACACTTCATGATTGCTAGAATGCTGAGCTTCTAATTGACTTGTCCCATATTGATAGTCACAATCCTTGCACAC
Source organism: Panax stipuleanatus (assembly GCA_020205555.1). NCBI lineage: Eukaryota > Viridiplantae > Streptophyta > Magnoliopsida > Apiales > Araliaceae > Panax > Panax stipuleanatus. The sequence continues at coordinate 94,995,339 of CM035123.1, read as the reverse complement.
GTGAAATCCTCAAGCTAGTCTACTCCCTATTTCTTCCTCAAACTCAGCATTGCATAGCTCATGATTATGGAGGGAGTGGGATTCATGATGAATCCAACTACCATTTACCTACCACTCCATGACCTTCATGTAATTCACCAATCTGATGGTTTGAATTGGAGGGTATAAGCAATGTCTGTGTAATGTTTTGCCTATAAATGTAGCTTTTACCTTCTTCATTTCATTTGCTGAAATATTGTTAAGTAAAACTAGTATACTGTGAGTATCTATTGAGTGAGGAAGGATTTCTATAGCAGCAATTTCATATTAACCAAGTAGCAGAGGTATAATATATCTCTCTTGTTCTTCATTTTCGTTCTCTGTCAAAATTTCTATTCTTGAACTTCTTAATTCTTGATCATGTTGAATTGGGTTGTAATTGGGATATAGAACACTTGTTTAGTGGTTATATGAACTTATATACATGTTTAGTATGCAATGCAGCTTGTCTGGAATCGATTTGGTTATGAAATTTGGGAATTGGCCTAGCTTTTTGCCGTTGCTGGCCACTGTCTGGCACGAACCAGTAGTGGCGCAGCTGCGCCGGCCTCTGTGTCCAGTTTTTGATTGTTGCTCGATACTGTTAAGTGATAGCTTATTTGTATAACTTAGACGAACATGAAAGCAGGATTTGCACGTATATAAGGGTACTTTGATATAACATAAACATATGTCACTATGTTGCATGCATGATTTATGAAAAAGCTTATAGTTTGAAAATAAACTTTAGGTTTTATAATCAAATTTTGACGTATATAAGTCATGTTAACATTCTGACCTTACAAACATATTAATATGATTTAAAGATGTATGAGAAGCATGTTAACTCGCATATATAGGTTCCATAATGAAATGTGAACCTTACTAGTACACATTCCTAACGAAAGTGTAAGTTTTGAAAATAAACTTTGACATGCTATATCATGTTGATATTCTGATTTGGCGAGCATGTCTATATGGCCTAGAAATGCATGTCGGACATGTTAACATATGTATATATATATAACATGAACATGTTAGGTCTTATTAGTGAGCTTCACTAATGAAAATACGAACTTTGAACGTGAACTTTGATATGTTATGTCAAAAGTTAGAATCTGATAATTGTGAACGTGTTCGATAGTAATCTTAGACTCACTAATGTATCATACATGTATGCCTACCATGCTAGATATCGTGAAATCAAGTTAAGCCTAAATGAAGCATGTTTTCAAACTAATAACTATGATAGTTACCATGTATGAAATGTGAATACTCATAAGCATGCCTAACACGAGTTATATGATTACCTTATGTGTTTAAAAGGTGAGCATGTTAGACTTTGTGACTTTATGGACTTAAGTTATTAAGGGTATTAACTTAGAACCTATATCATGTAAATTGAACGTGAAAAGGTTGAACGAGCATGAAAGTATCCTTTAATATGAATACATGCTATGTGATATCATATGTTGACACTTGAATCTGATTTTGACGGTTAACTTATAGAAATGCCATAACTTAGTAAAATAAAATATATTTAGTATTGATTGTGGTCTTATGTGATATTAATGATATGAGAATGTGTTTAAACTCAAAAAGAGGAATGTTAAGGATAAAAGTTATATTAATATGATACTATATATGGTATAACTGTGTAGCTAGGTTAAAATTAGCTTATGTGTCGATCGTATATCCAAAGATAAGATATGATGTTAAACTATATGACTAATGAATATCATATATATATACGTAATTATATTACGATAGGGATTTGAAAGTGTTGAATTACTTTACGTGGATAGACTACGCTTAAGGCAACTTTTCTAACTTACACTCTTTTACGGTGCAAGTATTCTATCCTTGTATATTGCGAGCTAGTTTCCTTACTTACTCGTTTAAATTGAGTTAGCATACTTGAACTCTTATTTCATTAAGTCGTATAAAAGCTATTATTCATGTCGAACTTGATATTGTTCTTGAATATTGTGAAAGTGTCTATGCCATTTGATTTGGCTAGATACATGTTTATAAAACTGTCCGAACTAATTGACTGGTGCGAAAATCTTGAAAACTGAGTTGAACAACCCTTATGGTAAGGGGAGTGTATATTGTTGGAAGCCCCAACACACGCGTGAGTATTATTGTGGTGTTATGCATAACATAAAGTATTGTAGACTGATCATCTATCGTACTTATTTCTTTTGGGTTATCAATTTAATTTTGATGATTCTAGTAGATGTTCAATAGTCCTTAGTGACTGCTCAGTATAAATTGTTTTATCCAGTTGGATACGTTGATAGCCTTTAAATTCATATATATCGGTTGATCAATATTGAACCATCATTTCATATTCCAAAGATTTGATTTTGAGAATTGTTGATACTCGTTATTCATGATATTATTCTGAAACTCTGAACTATCTTAGAGATTATACTTTGATATTTCAAACTCGTGAGATAAAACTCTTCACCCTTATTGTATATTACTTGCTGAGTAAACTTGTTGCTCATTCTTGCTTTCCTTAAAATATTTCAATTAAGGCAGAGCCGTGTGGACCCTCGAGTACCGACAAGGGCAAGGGCAAGGCTACCGACTAGCTTGTCTCTTTTTATGTTTTAAATATTATAATGTTGTATTAAGTTGATATAGTAAGACTGGAGTTGACTATATTTAAGCTTAAGTTAGATTATGTAATAAGTATGTATTTGATATTATTATGTAATCTATTAAGTACTGTAGGTTGCGAGACTTGGGGGAATAATTATAATAAATCATTGTAAATTATTCTAGATTAGATTTTTCCACTGTGATTGTGTGATTTTAGTTATTATTGCATTTACCATGAGAACGTGACCCTGTGGCGGTCCGAATTTGGGGGCGTCACATGTACCAATCTATTCGGATTTACTAATCCCCCTTTTTAGTAATCCAACGATTGGGAACTATTTTAGTTATAAGCTTTCTAAGAATTTAGATCTCGTCAGCATGATCAACATCATAATTCTAAAAGCATTGCTTAAAACTATGGGTTATTTACATATTATAAAAACAGCATCATGTAGATAATTAAATGCCTTTAATAAATGAATACTTTTATTAATAAATAAATAAGATCGTTTCTAAAGTATATGCTTTATCATCATACATAATTGGTTTGTATGCATACTACTTTCAATAATTGTCGGATATAGAAAGCGACAGAAATAACCTTTATAAAAATAACGGCAACTGTTTTTCCTTTAAACTGTTGAAATACCCGGTGATAAAAGTACAGTAATACGCGTTGTTGCACAGTAGCACAAAGTACTGCACAGTATCTTTGATTATTGATTCTTACGTAAGAAGTCACTCAGTATTTTATTCAATAATTGCCACAGTAGTTGCTGCATAGTATCTCATATTATTGATTCAATTATTGTCACAGTATCATCTGCACAATACTTTATATTATTAAATTAATAATTGACATGACGCATTTACTCATATTATTATTAGCATCATTAACAATGTCTAGAAAGTTCTATCAAGGAAAGGGGTTAGGTTATTTAATTGCGCGCCAGTAAGGAAAAATTCTTATCGGAAAGCCCCCTCTTTCTTGAGAACGATCTGGTTGTCAATATTGTGGGTTATAATATTAATGATGAATGGTTGATAAAAATATTTTCATTGTATTGGGAATATTAATGTTAATGGAAATTGACATTTAATTCGAGAATAGTTGAATTTTGGCTATTAAATTGACCAAGCGGGCAATTAATCGGATAAATGAGCAATTAATCGCTATTGGTTCACATGCAAGGAACTATTGGTTCACATGCAAAGAAATATTGGTTCACATGCATGTACTATTAGGGGATGTTATGCAAGATTTATAATACTTGAGGGACTAAATTAAAAATAGAGGTAAAGATGAAGGTACTATAGTATAATTAACCTTGTAATTTGCCACCTCCTAACCTATAAATACTTCTCCCTCCATTCATTATTTCCTACCATTTTTGAAGAGCAAAGTTATAATCACAAGCTATAGTGAGAGAAACTATAGAGAGAGAATAAGAGAGAAAGAAGAAGAGTATTCTGCTACGCGGATTACCGCATTCATGGTGAATAACCCTTTGTATTCATTCTTTATTAATATGTGGGAATAACCTGTCTACGCGGACTATCGCATGCCTGGTGAATAAACCTTCGTATTTATTTTTTATTAATTTGTGGGAATAACATGTCTACGCGGACTACGGCATGCCTGGTGAATAAGCCTTCGTATTCATTCTTTATTAAAGTTGTACAAATGATCTGTCTACACGGATTACCGCATGACGGATGAAAATCTATTTGCAATTTTGTATATTATTTCATTTTATATTCCTAAATATAAACTTACTATGGTAAGTATTGCTTCTATAATTTTTGAAATGATTAGAAATTGCTTAAGGTTTTCGCTTCATCTAATATTATTTCACTAGAATATTGTTCTGAACTTTATTATTAAAATTTTAATCTTTTCATGTCGGGGTACTATTCATTCGAGTACTATTCACAGGGTACTATTCACAACAAAATTAAATTTTCTTTTCTTTGTCCAAGTTATCTTTTATGAATCTTATTTTTGAAATTGGATCCATATTTTGATCTTCATATTGATAATTTGGACATTCTTGAACTCTGGATAAATTGAATTATAAATATTTAATATCTATCCTTGATCTCACTTGATTCATTCTTTATATCATTGTCATAATCCTCAAACTTAAATTGTGGTAAAAGTTATCTTTGGCCCGTAGTGCAAAGATGAACTGTTGATTGATGAATATCTTTGGCCCGTAGTGCAAAGATGAATAGTTGATTGATGAATATCTTTGGTCCGTAGTGCAAAGATGGACAGGTGTTTAGCATAATCATGACCATTAGTGATACAAACGAATATCTTTGGCCCGTAGTGCATAGATAATTCGTTGTTTGGAAATATTTATTGATTGGTGTTACAGGGATAAAATATTGAATGATGGAATTTTAAATCATAGAAGATAGTAGACATCATTCTCTACTTGACTCTTCTAATGGATTGCTATTTCCGCTGCAGTTGTTGATCTAAAAGTTGTTGTCTATTGTATTTTATCAGATTTTTCCCTGTTGAGGACTAAGGATAATTTGTTCTATATTATCTTAGTCATAATATTCTTTATTGGGCTAGTTGAGCTCACTCTTTTCCTTTTGGTTCCATTGTTCTTCTCAGGAAATGAAAGTGTAGCTGAGACTAGTCGGGGAGTGGAGTAAAGATCAGAGATAGTTATGATAGAAGTCTTCACTATGTTGTAAAATAGTGTGATAATAATTATAATAAGGATTTAATTTGAGCGTTGATATTTTCGTATTATATACGATATAATATATGTATTGAAGCTCACATTTGTGTGATCGTATTTTGCACAACAGTTTAATAATTGGAATATGAAGATTGTATTTGAATTATGTACTATGTATTTGGTGACTCAGAATGAATTGTGTGGTCCTATTTTGGGGGCGTCACAGTGTGAGTGTGTGTTCTATTAATATTTACTATTATGTGCATATAGAATAGGTTCATTCATGCATTCTAAAATCATATTTAATTATGTTTCATTGAGTTATGCTAGGCTGTTAGTATATAGTTTGCATTTTATCTGTTTAGGTTGTGTGATGCATGTAGTTGCATGAATTAAGCAATGAATTGATATAGTTGTCTAACTCAGCCAATGATAAGAATAGAATGATGGTTTTTACTCGAGTAAAATTGAAAACTAGTGCTTAGTGATGGCTTTGAGTGTGAAGTTAGTGTCAACCTGTCTAAAACTCATGTTAACTTGTAAAACATATAATCAACTATTTTGGTCAATTTAATTCAAATTGTTGCATAATTTGCTTCTGGTCGGAAAACTTTGGTTAGAACTTGATAAAATCTATGAAACGATAATAAGGGCAAAAGTAAGCAGTAAACTAAGTTTGGGGGGATCTTGGGGCGTATAGTTTTGATTTTTTTTATTTATAAAAATATGATATAAATATGCTAACTTGACTAGTATAATTTTGTGGCCTTTGTTACTCTGGTTATTAGATCCGTAGGGGTGTCTTAACACCTAGTGCCCTAAAGTTAACTAATTTGGGACTCACTGGTTGAAATCTCGTTACAAGGGTAGCTTTGAAACCTAAGAAAACTAGACATTGCATAAGTCAAATTTAAAAACGAGATGGAGCGTAAGACGCACTCGTGCAATAGTAAGATATATATGATATTCAGAATAAACCTCGTTAGGGATCCCTAAGCTTAGTGATTGCTTGAATTTGTCGGATTGGTTGTATTCTCAGATATTAAATTAAAACTGAAAGTTTCCTTCTAAGAAGTTAATTATGTGATTGAGTTTGAGTTGTGATTGGTTAAAATGGTTGATATACACACACGCACAATGTAGGGTGATGACAGGTGTAACTTGACTACTTGGTTAGAGTTAGAAATTTTACATTGGTTTGATTTTTTATTTAAGTATTATATGGTGTCTTTGAGGCCTGGTGGTGGACACTATGTTAGTTGGTTGTTTAATTCGTAGACATGATAGTTAGATTGCATTTGTGTTTTGCATTCCTTGAGTACAAGCAATTATGTAAGTTTAAAGGTATTTGATGAGTGAGTTTTATACCTACGAATCAGGTATTGTTGAGCTTAATTATTGCTATCTTTAAGTGTTTTTAAGATCTTTTTATTCATTTTTGTGTTTATTTATTGCAGGACGGAGCAAGAAGGGTATATATGTCATTTTGGAGAAGAAAAGAATTAAAAACATTAAAAATTAGCTTAATGGCATTTTTGTGAATATGATGACACTGGGCGGCGTATATACGCCCAGATTTGCACTATGGGCGGCGTATATACGCCCATGCTCAATTTTGCCAGAATGGAAGTTCAAAAATTATTTTTGGAAAAAGGAATTCTAAGTCAAAAAGGAATCTGAATGAGGGTTTTATACTACTAATTGGAGAGGAATTCAAGAGATACAACGTAACAAGAGAATTGCAGAGATAAGGAAGAACACAAAGGAGAATTGCAGAGCTTGAAGGTCAAGATAGAGATTGGGAGCAACTTTACAGTTTCTTCTATTCCCTTCTTTTATCTTTAATTCTTGTAATTTTTGGGATGTTTTTATTTATTATCCGGATGATGTTTTTCTTAGTCATTATGAACTAAATTTTTAATTAAGATTGCAACGGAACTTAGTATGTAATTTAAACTGATTGTTTCTTGTTTAATTAAAGTTAGTTATTTTTGAATCGTTTATCATATCTTGCGCTTGTTGATTAATTGTCTAGCCAACAATTACTATGTTAATCTATACAATATTGGAAAATAGAGTATAGGTTGAGATATGGATATGATATCATCTGTTCATATAATCTAGTAAAGTTAATATGATTAGCATGTAGGATAGGATTATACCTATGTGTCTTTTGTAATAATTGCAAAAATTTGCGCTTAAAATCCTAATTGATATAATTCGCATAGGGATATTGAGTTAATTAATTAGGGTGCTCCTTGGAGGATTTATTCACGTGTCTATCAGAAGAAGTGCGTGAATATTATGAAGAATTCTTGGTTAGCGATTCATGTTAATTAACAAATTAAATGGGAAGTAAATTGGTTTAAATGAAATACCAAGGGAAGTTGTGATCTGAAGCTATCAATTCTGCATTTACTCTTGTGATCAATTTATTTAGTAGTTAATTTTGTTAAATTTAAATTTTCAAATTTGCAATCATTATTTGTAGTTTAAATAGGATTAATTGGATTAAAGATTAGTAATTGATAAATATTAATATATTTTCTCGTGGGAACAATATCCTTGCTTGCTCAATATTGCAAACGAACGCGTATACTTACGTGTTAAGTGCTAGCAAGAAAATTAGGCAACATTTTAACGTGGTGTCAAACATCTAACCCTTAGCCGCATCTGAATGCTCGTAGTAATGCATAAGATGTTCATACATATGAGTATAATCGTAGGAGTTGCATGTGCCATTATACGTCTTTAGAGGGGGTATCTTTTTAGTCAGATCGGCCCAAACCTGATCAATTTATGGTGTAAATGGTGACTTCGAGTCGACTGGTAACTGGTTCACTTGAGTCGCTGCCAATATCTTCAGTTCTAACTCTATAAAATTTTGCATAATGGAATGAGGTATCCCTTTCAAAGAAGTCCCTTTATGCTGAACCCTTATATAATTCGACGAAGCGACCCGTTGGTGTCGCTCAGACCGTACTTGTCCCTCCTCCGGGTCCTGGGAGTGTGGTCTGCATTTGTTTCTTCCTACTAGAGAGCCTCCTGATCGGTGAGTTTTAGACCAACTCTGTGACGCAAACTCCCGACGTCCACGCTGACCCGGGGAAACCTCTAATTCCTCTTCCAATTTAGCTAATTGTGCATCTAACTCTTCCTGTTGGAGGCGTAAGGTCTCCAAAGTCTCCTTTGCCTGTTGGATTTTGCGCATCCGAATTAATTTCCTCCTGTCTTGCCCTTCATCCCTATCTTGGTGAGTATGGGTTCGGGACTGGTTGTCTATCCCGTGGTTTTAAGGATCGAGAGCCTTCTGACTTGTAGAAAATAACTGTCGTCAAGCCGAAGCTAACTGAGATTTTGCTGGGACCAATGTGGGATCATTGGATCCGAGCCTGTCTTTGATCGACTTACGAACCTATTGTGTTGTCGGATTGACTGAGGACCTCTCCTGGTCAAGTTACTGTTTTTTGTTTACCCACCATCTGTTTGGCTTAAAAGTAAGTTGGTGATTTCGATTAAACACAAGAACCAGACCCTCCTTCTAGCGTCAATATTAAGACCAAAATCTTTCGCTCCCCAAATTACCAAACAACGAGCTTAAACCTGCACAGTGAACAAATAAACACACCAAAAATCTTGACGGCCGGGGCTACCAAAGGATAGCTCCGGTGTGAGAATTAGTATAAACTATAAACGTTAACAATAGAAGTATGTAATTACTCTAGTAAGTACCTAAGAGTAATAAAGTTTGTGTACCTTGAACTTGGATTATGGCTGTACTTATAGCTTGATCACACCGCCTCAATTCCCCACGTCCGTCCCCGAATTGGAATAAGAGTCCTATGTAGAGATTCCTTAACCTAGTAATTATTAAGAGTATTGTTATATATGCGAAAATTTTCAACCAAATTATGATTGCGATATATGTGCATACATGAGATATGTATGAATTAAGAAGGGTCTAACTTTAATTTATTTTTTCTTATCGTATTTATTTTTATGTTTGTCACAATCCAACATTCTCAAATATTTATCCTTATGTATATTTTTTTATTATTATTAATGCAACAGTCATCCGGTTAGTAAAAGATTCTTCTTACAAAATAATAATAATAAAAAAAGCCTATTATTTCCCAAGTTAATTAGGCTACTACTATTTCAATTATTTGTAAAGGTCCAGGCAAAAGTAATAACTAAAACAAAACTTGTATTCTCTCATTTAATATATCGACCAAATTTGTAGGCTAATTGTACTTGTAGACCACCTTTCACTGCGGACGGGAGTAGTGATTGAAAAGAAAAGTAAAGAAAAGTAGTAATTCCGCCTAGCCGGCGGGAAGTTTCCTTAAATTGCTAAATTATTCCAAACATCAGAAACCCAATCATTAGAGTACAGCTAAACAAAAAAACCCACATTTAGATAAAAATTATACTAGTCTTCTTTAATTTCTAGTAGGGTTGCACAACGGTCAATTTTGTATCTAAAAAAATAACCAAATTATTTACCGCGGTTATAAAAGGTTAAAAATCAAAATCGCTCAATCTTTTACTCTGTAGTCGGTTATCGACTTATTCGATTATCGGTTTAAGTAGTTTTTTTTTTAATTTTATAACTGTCAGCTTGTTGATTTTATAATTTTATTTTGTGAGCCTCTATTCTCGATCATATTTATTTATGTATAGTTTGGTTAAAAATTAAAAATCGATAAACAACTGTACATGTATAAAAATACTCAAAAATAGTATCATTATGAGCAAAATAAAAGTAATGAAAAACATTATGCGGATATGATAATTGAACGTGAAAATTGAACATGAGTGTTTTACAATTTTATCCATTTATATTTTTACATTCAATACTTTATAATTTTACCTATTTGTATTTTTACCCATAGAATAAAAATATAAATAAATAAAATTATAAAGCACTCAAATCCAATTTTCATTTTCATACTCCGTTAGAAGAGCTCAAAAGCAAATGCAATCATGATCTATGAACAAGATCCGGTTAACCCGGATAGATATAAGCACAACCCAACAAAATTCACACTCACTAGTTTTTATTTATTTATAGGATCAACACAACTGTTACTACATTCCCCCAGCTTCCCCCAAATAATCTTGAAATAAAATAAGAAAGGAAAATCTTACAAACAAGATCTGCAAAACTCACAGCAAGAGAAAACAAGTCTCAAGTTGAATTGCACCAGTTTTCCATTAAAATACCTATAGAATTTATTCCAAATGACAAGAAATCACTTACTCTCCTCAAAATAATTAGTATCCATTATAAAGTACCGAGTGTCGCTATAATAAATCCGGTTATCATGAAGTTAACTTCATAATAAGTTGGTCAATTGACCAATATAGTGCTGACACGCAGAGATAAATATCTCCTTCCGCTTGCATGTTAATACTGTATTGGTCAATTAACCAAATTTAACTTCATGTTAATCACTCCACGCTATAATAATTATAAAAGTGTCTTTAAATACGTATTTATTCTGATTACTAATTAATACTACTTCCGTCTCATAATAAGTACTTTTTTAGATTTAATATTTTTTTTCAAAAAAAGTGATGTGTTAGATTTTCAATACAATTTTTATAATATTTTTTCATATGTGCCCTTATGCAACCAATGGTATTTATTGTATATTTATCGGGAAGTTGAAAGGTTGAAGAAAGAGAAAGAGAGACCAAAAGATAATAAAAAAAGTCTCAAACAAAATAAAGAAAATATATTAAGGGTATTTTTGTCATTTTAGCTTGTGTATTAATTTGTGTAATTTAAATTAAAAAAATACTTATTATGGGACTGAGGTAGTATTCATTATGAATTCTAAACTAGGGAAGTCTGTGGCACCTGATTTTTTATGCCCTAATACCCCGAGTTGGACGTTAACATATAAAAAAGTGCAAGAATAAAATAAAATCTTATTTTAAAAATAAAAAAAATAAATAGGAGACAAGAGTCCTCAATTATCAAAAATAAATAACTCCCAGATAGTCTGTAGTATGTACAACATCTTATTTCTCTTACATACATTTTAATTTTCCAAACTTATTTTTTTTCTTTTTCGAACTGTATACAATTTAACTAGTTCAATAATAAAGAAGGAAAAAACTGGTACTTTACTGAAAAGCAGTACTGATCGGTGAGTACTCGCCGTAGTAATCAGAGATCCCGGAAGCAGCCCAAAGCCTCTCATTAAACGCGTCTTGCATTTCATCGGGAATAAACGGCGTCCTACAAAGCGGACACGTATTCTGATCGTGGTCCATCCAACGGTCCACACAGCTCCGGTGAAATATGTGTCGGCAATTCGTCAGCTGTCGGATCTCATCACACCCATCGAACTCGTACAAGCACACCGCACAGCTCTCCGGCGGGTCCACCAGCTCCGAGAACTTGACAACCGGCAGGAGCTCCCGCATCAGGGCGGCGGAGACGCAGGAGAACTCGTTTGTGCATTCGGGTCGGGTCGACCAGGAGAGCTCGGGTTCGAGGAATTCGCCGAGGCCCAGAGATCTGAAAAGGGTGGAAATGAACTTTCTGACGAAACCCAGAAGGGTGAGTGTGTGAATTAGTAGTTTTGGGAAGAAAAGGTCTGTGTAAACTACTGGAAATCCCATTTTGGGTGGCTATTTTTTCCTCTTTAATTTATGGTGTGTATATATATATATGTATTATGTATATATATGTATATATAATGAATGTGCTTGGTAGATTTATGTATAAACGTGTATATAGCTCTGAGGAGAGAATGCTGAATGAGAGAAGAGTTGGGAGAGGTGGTTTTTATAGGAAAAAGGAGGAGAGAGAGAGGAAAGAGAGGAGTGGGAGTGCCGTGTTGGCCGATGGGTTGAGTTATGTATTAGAATATATAGAGTAGGGACCAGATAATAGAGTGGGGGTGATATATGATTGTTTGTTTACTTGTACGGAGTAACGTAATAATTTTTTTAAGGGTCCTCTTAACATGTGTTCTAAGGACACATATTAAATATATAATTCAAGAGAATATTTTCTTGAACTATGTGTATATTCCTTTGATTTCTGTATTTTCACCAAGTTCAAGGGAATATGTACACAATTCAAAAGAATATTTTCTTGAACTGTGTGTTTAGTATGTGCTCTAAGGGCACATGTTAAGAAATTCTTTTTTTTAATAATATATGCGGACAAAAATTTTGAATAAAAAATTGGATCCGGTTAACACGAAGTTATTTTTTTTGATAAATTGGTTAATTGGTCAATAGAATGCTGACACACATACAGTCTTGTCTGCGTGTCAGTATTCTATTGGTCAATTGACCAACTTACCTCAAAATAAACTCCATACTAACCACTTTCAGAAAAATTAGATCCGAAGAATAAAATAAATTTATTTTTGCGAATTAATTAATTGTATTGTTCAATTATTCTCAGGAACAAATTAATTTTATTTTTTTGATTTAATTTTCATGTCCAAAATCCGTGCCCTCGTAAAAGCACTCTTATTTTTTGGACCTTTATTTTATAAAAGAATAAATAATGAATGATGAAGAAATTTTGTCGCAGTAAAATTGGAGTAACACATTAATTTTCATTTTCGCTTGTGTATAAAAGAATGGATAAAATGCATTTAAGAGAAAAAAAATTATTTTGCAAAAAAATATATATGAACTTTTGTTATTAGTAGACACATTAATTAATTAATTAGACCTTGTCAATTTTAATGTATCCACTATTGTTCCGTGCACGATGCTTGAAGATTGATCGAGTAGTATTTGATATATTAGTTGAATTCACGGTTCTTGATTAAGAGTGTAAACGAATCGAGTCGAGTCGAGTATTGAGTTGTTCAAATTTGGTTCACAAAATTTATCGAGTATAAAATAAGGTTTGATTGAGGCTCATTTAGCTACCGAGTCGAGCACGATTCTGAATCGAGCCCGAGCAGTTTGAACTTTTCGAACGAATATGATCCGAGTATCAATAGAAAATTACAATTTAAAGAGGTTTGAGTAATTTATCGAACTTTAAAATTTGCTCATATTTGACTCATTTATATTTCGAGTCGAGCTTGAATCGAACTTTTAGTCGAGCGAGTACGAATCGAGCCCGAACTGTTTGCTCATTTTACAGCTTTATTCTTGATATCTTATAGAGTACGAAAAATAATAAATATAAGTAGCTACAACGGATTTAAATGGTTTCCGCTTGAAGCACATCAACAACATTGTTTTCTTGGAAAGGGAGTGGTTAGTATGAAGTTCATTTTTTGGTAAGTTGGTCAATTGGTCAATAAAGTGCTGATACGCAGACGGGGAGATGTTCTCTCCCCCCCGCATGTTAAGTGTCAACACTCTATTGGTCAATTGATCAACTTCTCAAAAATAAACTTCATACTAACCGGATCCTCTTGGAAAATATAATTCAGAAAAATATTGATGTTGATGATTGATAAGTACTAATTAGTCATTGTTGTTGACATGTTAGTTTCATTACATTTTTTTTATTTTAGGATTTTTATTATTATTGAATTTTTTTTTTGTTATTTAGACTTCATTTTTTGGGTTAGCTCAAGTTCAAACTCCACCAAGACTCATGAGTAGTTTGACTTAGAAAATGAGTCGAACGTAGTCGAGTTGGAGTATTTTTGAACGAATTAGAGTTGATCTGAGTACCAAAAAAATACCTATTGAATTTAAACTTGAGTAGAGTACTATTTGCTCAAATTTAACTCGTTTTCAACTTTAAACTTAAGATTAATTCACTAGCTAGACAAACACAAGTATGTTTTTCCTGCTTCCTTAAAAGAAGAAAAGGAAAAAAAAATTAACCAAGCAAAAACACATGAATTAATGTTTATAGACAATATTGGGGGGTGATTAGGTACATGTCGGATACATTTTCTATTAGTACCTACTTTACATGCAATTTGACTTTTCTTTAATTGCATTATGTGTATAATTGATATTTTTATATAATTTTTTGATATTTTTACATAAAAAGTGTTGCTATAGATGTATAGCGACGTTAAAAACCGACGTTATAGGATCTATAGCGACGATTTTTATATGAAAATATTAAAAAATTATATAGAAATATCAATTTCCAACAAGAAAATGTATGCATCGGTGCATGTTCCCTCCAATATGCATTCACCTTTCTACATTTATGAGAAAGAAAAATGGCATACATCTATGTATAAATGGCATACATACATACATATATGTATGCCATTTTCTTTCTCATAAAAAGTTTTTATAAATTTGAGTCGTTAACAAAAGTAGTAAGAATAATTTAACAAGGGCAAAAATAAATTAATAGAGTAGTAATAAATTCTATTAATATGTTATATTATATTTGTCTTTATTTGCTTTCATCATATAAGGTTTTATACAAAGTTGCAAGCAATGTTTTAAAACCCGGACCGGATCGACGGTCAAACCGGTAAAAATCGGAACTCATCCGTCTTTCCGTCTGATTTGGCCCAGTGATCCGGTTATAGTCAAAATTCGGGTTGGACCGTTTACCACCGGTCCAAATGGTGGTCCAACCAGTAAATCCGGTTAATTGACACAGTTGACCCGATATTTAATATATATTTTTTATAAAAAAAAATTTAATATTAAAATTAATTACTTTTATCATTATTGTAACTTATTTTTATTATGTTTTAATTTATGAAAAACGAGATTTTTAAAATTTTTATTAATTACTAATACTATATATTTATATATATTAATGGCATCACTGGATCAATAATAATTCGATCATTAATTGAACCAATAATTCATCTAGCTGGTACATTTTTCAGTTCGATGAAAGGTACAATTATGAAAATCTTGGTTGCAAGCATATCCGGACAAGGAGATATCTTGTAGAGTACTCTATATTAAGCAAATCCGTCAAGAAAAATAGTACTCATAAATGTCATCGTTAAGTAACCCAACGAGAATTATCAATCTGCATATAGTTAATATAATATCTAGTCTTCAAAAGAGTCCACTCATGTATTACCATAAATTTAAATTGAATTATAATTACAAATGTTATTAATATGTAAGATTAATAAGAATTATAAAGGAACCCCATCTATTACACATTTTTTAAATTTTTTTATTATTAATACTTATTCACGTAACTGATAATCAAAAATCAACATATATATTCACATAATATTATCATTCTCCCCTTCAAAATTCTATCAATATTTACTATTAGTCTAACCATATCTAGTTGGGTTTTATCTATATAAATATTTGGTTGTGGGTAGACAGATTTACCATACACATGTAGCAGTTACCTTGTAGTTTTTACTTTATATATAGAACTGTCAAGTTAGACATTCTTATTTCCTTTTGTATTATATAAATTAAAGAGTCTCACTTGTAATATTTATAAATATTAAGGAGGTATTTTTATTTCTTATTTATACTTAAAATTGATAAAATATTAGTTTAACCATAGAAGCGTTGTAATAAAGAGTATTATTTCATTTTATACTATTATCAGTAAAAAAAAATGACTTTTTGTATAAAAAAATGACAAATGCAAGAAAGCAGTTGTTTTTATTATTTGAAATTCGAGTTCAATTTAAATGTCAAAATTTATAAAATGGATTTAATTTTGAAAGAATCTATTATCAAGATGGATAAAATTTGATACGTTAATTTTAAATACGAAATTTCATTTTACACTCCCCCCCCCCCCCCCCCCCCCCCCGGGAATGCTCGTTTCCATACCTAAGGTACGTCGATTTTTTTTAACTAAGAATGAAAGTAGGAATTATCAAAAAATTGATAAAATTCGTAATGGTGGCAAACATTAATGAAATAAACCGGGTCAAATTTCGGGTCAGAATAAATTTCAGGTCAAATCTTAAGTTATCACAGATTCATCTAAAATGTCATGATTGAAGCAGGGACAAAGCCATGATTTGATCTTGGAGGGGGCCAAGAATTTTTTTTAACAACATAATATATATTCAGAAAAAGGATACTCGGGAAGAATGCATTAATATGGACCGCGATTGATGTAAGCTTGTCGAACTTTATGAAGTAGATCACCACGACATTTTTATATTTTGATACGTTTTTTAGGATCACGTTCCAAATAATTAATATCCCATTTTTTACCTTCAATTATTTGTGATTTTAGATAATGTTGTTCTTGTTCAGGGGTAGGTAGAGATGTTTGAACATTAGGCTGAGGGATAAATAAAGATGTGTCAACATGATTTGATTGTTTTCTCTTAAAAAATGAATCAATAGTATGTGATTTTTCCATAATTCTAAAACAAAAAATAATAAGTAAGGGTTTTATTTGGTTATTGGAAACCAAATTGAATATGCAATTGGAATTAACATATACAATATTATGATCACTCATTAAACTTTTAAAAATTAAAATATCAAGTTTCATAAAATAAACAAAGAATAAAAAAAATTAAATAAGAGTTTCATTCACAACAGTTTCCTTATCTCTATCCCTACTCTGCAGTGCTATTGGGTCATTCTGTAGGATAGGAATTTAATTTTTTCACTATGTACCCAACAGGTTCCTTATATTGATTCCTTAAATATTAAATTTTGAAATTTAAAATTTAAAAGTTAAAATTTGAAAGTTCCAACAGCCAAATCATGTTTTAACCGTTGTAACTATTTTTTATTTAAAAGTAATCGTTGTTTGAATTTAAAAATTGCAATTATTTTAATTTAAAAATAGATATTGCTAAAAACCAAAAAATGCAACGATCATTATGTGTTTATGAACACTAAAATAACATTATTTTAATTATAAAATAATAAAATTTATAATTAGTAGTAATATTTTTTACAAAAATGATCAAAATTAAAATTTAACTGATTTTTAATTTTTTTATAATTCTCTTTCTTCTCTAAATCCTCTGTTTAAAAAATAAAAATGAGTGAATTTGATAGGCATACCCAAATCAGCAATTAAGTGAGATAAGATCCTTTAACTAACATAAAATCATAATAAATAGGGTGTGAAATGTCATTTTACGTAAATAGGGAACCTCTTTTGATTCCCTCACCCTGAGGAGTCAAATCATATATAGGGATTAAAATAGAGAATTATATAAAGATAAGAAAACTGTTGGATACTGATTTATTGATATATTATTCAAATATGGGGATAGAGAGTTTATTAGTTAAAGTGTTGTGAATGCTCTTAGTTGATTACCTAGATACAAATGTATCATTTAATTGGTATAACACGTATACAATATTATGCTCCAATTATTCAAACCTGCAATTATAACGAATTTAATAATGAAATTAATTTGCAATCAGAAGCGACTTCATGAACAACTTGATAAATGAACAAGTGGACTTTATAAAATTTTCAAATCAGGACTAACAAATTTGTCTCATATTTTTCTGATGTGAAACTGGGGTATTAAAATTAAAATTCTCCAAATATTTTGTGGTTGTGTAGCAAGCTAGCTACCTGCTATCATTAAAGTATATTAAATAAAGGACTGATTAAAATGTTTCAACATTTTTTTTCCGTAGAATTATTTAATAGCAAGGACTATCAATGATCAATCATCAAAGTCATGGGGCCTAAATAGGGAAAAAGAGCCAAAGCTAAAGCCAACATATTATTAGTAATATGCCATCAAGACTATTAATTGGTTTCCCCATTAATATATTTTTCCAAGCAAAGGTTTGTTAGAATATTCAACTTATAATCAATTAGTTACAAGTGTAGAGATCTGATCTTTATATAATGAATTTTCAAGTTTAACGGAGTCATTAATGTGAGAATTTACATTAATGCATCCCATGGAATAAGGGAATGACCTTAATTAGCATTGACATCAGGTTCGATTTTCACTTAGACGAGTATATTTGTTTATGAAAGTTTGTTTTCTCTTTATGTAAAATATGTTTGTGGATTTGTTTCTTTCTCCTCCATCATGTTTGATGAAGAATGACAATGCGGCAGGGCAGGGCACGGCTTGCACATCTCATCCTCATCCTCATCCTCGGTCTTATAAAAAGTCCCTATACTCGCCCCATTTTTTATAGGGATTAAAACTTAATAACTATCTAAATCCCCAAGAGGATTAATCTTTTGTGAATTTTTTAAATAAAAAATTATATTTTAATTATATTTACAATAATACATACATGAAAAGTAATCATATTTTAGGATACATGATAAAATTATGAAAAATCAAATAATAATAATACACACACAATGACATATATGTATATATTAATAATGCAATATATAATAGTATAAATATTAACTTAATTAATACTCACATAACTATTAGGAGGCGGGTTACGGGATTGAGATTGGGGTTGGGGAAACAAATACCATCCCCTCCCCATCCATATCCCTATCCCTATAAATAACAGTTAGCGATTCTCTATATCCCCGGTCAGTCAAAATCATCGCCCCCATCGGGGCGAAACGTGGGAATTATGGCGGGACGAGACAAATTGCCATTTCTAGGTTTGATTGGTTATTGATATTATAATAGTAATTATATAATTGATTATGAGATTATATTGTAATGTCCAAAATACGGCTTCAAAAAAAATAAAATAAAATAATGGATGAGGAATCTACCCCAATATGCCCCCATGTATTTTTCACGTGATGATAGTTCTGATACCATAATGAAACATTCAATTTAAAATGAATTGATTTTATATAGATGGAGAGGTTTTTAATGAATAATTCGTGTCAATTTTAATTAATGTAGATTTTAACTCAATAAAGAAAATAATATATCTATAACCGGAAACATCACTTCTAGCGCAAGTTGTACCATATATGCATGTTATAGTTTGCGATGAAAATATCGGATTAGGATCATCTCTATTTCACCCTTCATTTCATTCTCTATTTTATGGTCTAGATTTAAAATGTAAGGGAATGTGACATCATGCTGACAGGAGAGAGAACGCACATTTTAATAAATCTGGACCATGAAATAAAGAATGAAATGGAGGATGAAATAGATAGGATCCTAATTCAAAATTTAAAATATCATTCCCCTTTAGACTAGAATGCCCCACAAAACAAAAGCAACCCTATACATTAGGGCAAAACAAGTGAAATGGTAAAGCACATCAATCATTCCTCCCTTTTCTTTTTGGACACTATCGATCATACTTCAAGAACCCAACAAAAGTAGTAGCCAAGGCATACAAAGAAAACCAAATTAAAAGGAAAAAGAAAAGGGTTAATTAGGGCATATCGATAATGGAATATTTGGTGCTCATGGCCCATCATGGTGCATCTCAATTTTGTGTTTAAATGGGGTCGTCCACTAAAATATGAGTAATGATATACATTGTAAAAAATTTCAACCGAATTATGATTACGACGTATATATACGGAATAAATAAAAATTAAAAAGAGTCTCACTTTAATGCATATACGATCGGGATAGGTAGGAATTAATTTAGAAGAATGTTACTTTAATTTATTTTATCTTATTGTATACAATTCCACATTAGTCGCAATTTAACTTCGTTAAATATTTGTGCATATGTATGTCATTTTCCCTAAAATATCCATTTGGATACGCTCTTGGATATAGGATTAACGTGAGGCCTTTTTCACATTTATTATTAGCGTTATGTTATCCTAATGAACATCATTAAGTTTTGAGTAGATTTTTAGTTAGCTAAAGCAATGAGCCAAACTTGATGATTACTGTCCTATATCAATAAAAAAAAAGTCTTTATTTGGAATTTTAGGGTTTGGGGCGAAGTGGTTTGTGGGTAGGGGGACGATTACTCATTCTTTTCCTAACCACTAAAATAAGAACGAAAAAGATTACAACATTAAAACATTCAAATAAACACTTACCGATATATTAATTCTTATTATAGTCTTTTTCAAAAATTAGGTTTTAATTTTTATTTTTTTGTGGAGAAACCGGCATTCACTACTCCACCACTGTGATACGATTGCAAAACTGATTACTTCTTATTGATTAAACAACAATATAATACACCATGAAGATAACCAAGAATGGTTGAAGATCCTACAAACTAGGAAGGTTACAAACTGAATCCAGGGGCGGATCCAGCAGGATAATTTAGTGGGGGCAAACTCGAAAAAAAAACTCTTGGAGAATAAAAATTTAATAAAATGAATCATAAAACTAAACAATCCTCAAATATTATTTACAATAACATTTTTCGAGGTT
Organism: Panax stipuleanatus; assembly: GCA_020205555.1. Classification (NCBI taxonomy): domain Eukaryota; kingdom Viridiplantae; phylum Streptophyta; class Magnoliopsida; order Apiales; family Araliaceae; genus Panax; species Panax stipuleanatus. The sequence continues at coordinate 94,974,818 of CM035123.1, read as the reverse complement.
TCATTGTTTGAAATTGTTGCATAATAGCTTCATTTTTAATAGTTACAAAAAGATCACACTCAATATATGTTACTAAACAGTCATTCATCCATTCATCTCCCATTTGGTTACGGAGTTCATTCTTCACGATATTCATGGCTGAAAATGTCCTTTCAACAGTTGCAGTAGCAACGGGCAAAAGTAGAGCCAATTTCAGCAACAAATAGACTTGGGAATACACATTATCCTTTCTTTTCTAAACCAACATTTGAGCCAATTCACTAATTCCTTTTATACTCGAAAAATTGGGATCGTTTCTCATATCCACAATATAATTTTGGAGTTGACCATCAAGTGTCAAAAGTTTCATATCATCAAATTCTGAAGGATAAAGTTTTGCAAATTCAAGTAATTTTGTATTGTCAAATGCCGAGAAAGAGTCACATGGGTCAAGACATGCTATACTTGAAAGTAACTTTGTATTTGTGTTATCAAAACTGTCATTCAACTCCCCAAGTTGACTATCAATCACAGTGAAAAATAATTGAACCCTAAAGTGATGAAGGTTTGTGATTTCTTCAATATTGCGTTGTGGTCTCCCTTGAAACACAAAAATATCCTCCATCCTCGAGACAACTATGTTATGCAATGCACAAAATTCACACGTTATCATCGCTAACAAATCATCCCAATTTTCTCTCATGCATTGTAATCGTTGCTTGGTTACATTGCTAGAGCTATTGCGTTTACAATGTCTTGATCTTTCCTCTGTAAGGCTTGTGATAAGTCATTTGTAATTCCCATAACTCCTTTCAATAAGTGTAACAAGAACACAAACTCAAAATCATGCATGAATTTCAAAAGTGTACTAGCTTCTGTACTTTTCTCCCCTTCGACATCATCTGCTATAAACTCGAGCACATCCATTGTTGGAGAAAACAAGGTAATAACACTCAAAATTGTTTTAAAATGTGAACTCCAACACGTTTCTCCAGGCCGTTTTAATGTTGTTTCTTGATTCAAACCTCGTCCACTCTTGATTTTGCCACTAGCAAACCCTTCAGCTACTTTTTGAAATTGCTTCAATCGGAGAATTTCTTTTCGCTTGCAAGAAGCCCCAACAACATTTGCTAACAATCCAAGATAATCAAAGAAAGAACATAATGACTTATGTCTCTTAGCAATTGCAACAAGTGTCAATTGAAGCTAATGTGCAAACAATGAATATAGAAAGCACATGGATTTTTAGATAATATTAAACTCTTAAGACCTTTAAACTTTCCTGACATATTGCTAGCTCCATCATAACCTTGTCCACGCACATGTGACATGCTCAATCCATGTTTAGAAAAAAGTTGATTAATAGCATCTTTTAGTGTCAAAGTAGAAGTTTCAGGAACATGAATGATGGCAAGAAATCGCTCAATGATACAACCATACCTGTCCATGTATCGTAAAACCACTGCCATTTGTTCTTTGATTGATGTATCACAAGCCTCATCAACCAATAAAGAAAAGAATCCATCCCCAATTTCTTTAATAATAGCTTGTGTAGTCAAAAATGAAGCGGCTCTACAAATATCTTTTTGGATTGAGGGTGCAATCAATTTATGATTCTCTGGAGCATTTTTTAGTACAACTTTATGCACCTCATCATTGTTTTCTGAAAGAAACTCTAGCTGAGAAATAAATAGTCCTCGTTTTCTTGAACCCTCTAACTCATCGTGACCACGAAAAGGCAATCCTTCTTTCAAAAGAAGCCTAACACATTTAACTGATGCAAGCAATCGAAGACGGTAATCGATCCTTTGTTGCTCAATTATGTTAGCAAGATTGATATCGATGTGTTGAGGTTGATTCATTAAATCACGACAAGCTTGTTCACATTTACGATGAACACTACCATGATCTCCAACATGTATTTCCAATCTATCCATCTTCTTCCAATTTCTAAATCCCTCGCCAACAAATGCATCCCCGCCACCTTGGTTACCATGATCAATTTTAAACAGGTAACAACACAAACAAAATAGAGCATCTTCACTTAAACTATATTCCAGCAAGCTTGGATATTTCTTGTACCAATTCTTGTTGAATTTACGAGCAACTCCATTAATTAGTGTATCGGGAAATTTGTGAGGTATTGGTTGAGTCGCCCCCCCAAGTAAATAACTTCTTCGAAAATTCTCTCTTTCACTAGCGGGATAAGAACTTATTGGCGGTCTTTTACCGGGATCCCCCTCAATATTAAGGGAAGGAGATACCGGTGTATGAGTTTGGAACAGGATGTTTTGGGCAAAAGATTCTGGTACTTGGGTTTGGGGATTGACATTTTGCGGGTGAGTTTCTTGATGAATATCAGTATTGACATGTTCCTCACTACTCCTTTCGGCTTGGACATTTTCAGGAATAGATTCAAATTTTATACGTTTAGTTGTTGTAACCCAATTACTTATGTCCATACCTAACAATCATTAAATATTTAAAAACTAATTAAACATTAAAACAATATACAAAATAATCAATCTCAATTAAACCACTAACAAGTAACAAGTAACATTATGAAATAAATTACAAAATTTAAAGAAAGTAAAAATAGAATAGAACACATACTTGAACTTGAAGAACTTTTATTTGATGGAGTTCTCTTCATTGTTGAAGTATTGCTTTAAGAAGTAAAAAGCCCTAATTTTATAAAAGTACACAAACAAAGAATCTATAAACAATTACAAAAATTTGTAAAGCAATTGTTAAATTTGTGAAATTAAAAAACTAAAATTAAAATTAAAATTAAAATATACCTGAATCTGAAATATGAATTTAGAGTATAGTTTCTGCTATGGAACAAAATTGCTGCTCCTGCTTGAATATGGCGTACCGAGAGGACTCTCCAAAGTAAAAAGTGAAAAGCTAAAAAGTCTAAAGGATAAAAGATAATAGATAAAAGATAAAAGATAAAAGATAAAAAGTCTAAAGGATAAAAGATAAAAAATAAATGATAAAAGATAAAAGCCTAACAGTCCACCTCGTGTAGTGCACTAGTGATGTAATGATGTTGGCCTGTTGCTGTAGCCTTTAATAAGTGTCTTCTAAATTTTTTTAAAGATGACCTATATGCCCCTAACCAATAAAATCTCAGTCGGGGCAGGTGCCCCCCTGCCCCTTAACTGCGTCCGCCCCTGACTGAATCCTATATCTATGGATGACAACTAAATACATTTGAATAATACAATCTGATATGAAAGACTAATATGTCTTGGATTTTGCTGTGGCTTATAATTGGCACTCACTTTGGCTCTCTTTGGCTTTGGATTGGCTTTATCTTGGAATTGGTTTGTGTTTGACATAGCATTAGCTTGGCGTTTGTTGGGACTAAATTGGCTCAGTTTGGCATTGATTATTCTAGCCCGCAACAAGCAAAAACTCTTACATGGAATCGAAACGGCCACGCACCACAGCTAGCTCCTCCCAAAAGGCACCAAAATAGGACAAAGCTAAGTTTATTACCGAAGAAGCCTGGGGGAAGTATAACTCGACCATCCTCAGCAAAAGCCTAGTGCCTGAAAGGGGTTTAAGGCCGGATCCAAAGAAGGACGGCGAAATGTGGGCCATGATCGTGGAGAAAAAATGGGCTCATTTCACAAAGCAACCCGATAATGCCGTAATAGTGTTGGTCTGCGAGTTCTACTCCAATGCTAGTTTTGAGGGTGCTGCTGTAGTTCTAGTTTGAGGTTAGCCAATGGCCTATGACAGTACGACATTCAATGCATATCTCCAAGTATCGAGCCACGACAAGGACTACTTAGAAAATGGGATTTCAGGCTACAATCTGGACGACATCATTAAACGCCTGTGCAAGCCTGGGACTACATGGAGAACAAACCAGTACACGGGGGAGAAGATAAGCTTCCCACAGGCGGTGCTCAATCGCTATGACAAGGCTTGGTACAGCTTCATCTGTGCCAGTATCATGAAAGTAGTGTGCATACAAGTCAATCATGTATGATGATTGTAAGACCCCGAATTTTATAAATAAATATTTAATTTTTTTATATATTATTTTGAAATAGTAAGGGGTTGATTTAATTAATGTAGTAAGTTGTGGGTAAAATGCGCAAATATTTCAAAATGAGCAAGTGGTTATAAAATATTCATTGTTGTCGGGGAATATTCGTTTGGTCGTGGAATATTCTTGTTGTCGGGGAATATTCGTACGATGGCTCAGCCATTTGTGGACCCCACAACTGAATAACTGTCGGATATAGAAAGCGACAGAAATAACTTTTTTTATAAATAACGGTAAAACTGTTACCGTTAAACTGTTGAAATTTCTGGTGATAAAAATACAGTAATACGCGTTGTTGCACAGTAACACACGGTATTGCACAGTATTTCGAATTATTGATTCTTACGTAAGAAGGCACCTACTCAATTATTGCTACAGTAATTACTGTTTAATATTTTATATTATTAATTCAATAATTGCTACATTGATATTTTATATAATTGATTCAATAATTTCTACCGTTGATATTTTGTATTATTGATTCAATAATTATCACTGCACAGTATTTCACATTATCAAATCAATAATTCATATTATTTGAATAATATTATTAGATAGCATTATTGACAATGTCTAAGAAATTTCTGTCTAGGAGGGGTTATTTAATTATGCGCCAGTAAAGAAAAATCCTTATCGAAAGGCCCCCTCTTTCCTGGGAACGACCTGGTTGTCAATATTGTAGTTCTGTAATATTATTTGTGAATAATTAATTATTGATTTATATGATAAGAAAATATTTATTTTGTGGATATAAGAGAAGGAATTAGTGCTGAGGTGTTTTTATCAGTATTTTGGTGTGAAAAATCATCCGTTTGTGGATTTCGATCATTTTTCGTTCGAAATTTAGAAAAACTTCCTTCTACAAAGTTGTAGAGAATTAAATTTTTTATGAAAAAAGACATAGAATTCGTATTTTTCTGATAAAAGGACTATTTATTATGACTTATTGAAGTTGCGAAAATAAATATTTTTTTTATTAAAAACATGGGTGGGGCCCCACTTTTGTTTTTTGGTGGAAAAATTCTGAATTCTAAGCTAGTGTGCGTTGGAATTTCAGAAGGTTGAAGCCACCGGTAGCAGGTAAGTCAGCTTTGGTGTTATGACATTTTCCTATAAATAGGGTGCTTAGGTTAGAATTAAAAATCACACCAGAATTAGAAGTTTTCTCTCTCTATAATATCGAGCGTATTTTTGTGAGTATTTAGATACTTTGAGTGTTGCTATTCAGTGCAAGTTTCCTTCAGTATTATATCCGATATTCCAGCCAGAAGTACTATTCTTTTGAGGTAAAGGATGTTATTTTTTTTCGTAAACAATGTTATTCTTCTCAATATCATTATACCAAAATATTGGACATGAATTTTATTATGAAATTCTTACTTTTTTCGTCGGGGTTACTATTCACGTATACGGCACTATTCACAAATACAGTACTATTCACGAAAAAATTATATTTTTTTTCTTGTCCTTTATTTCATTGAATTCATTCTTTAAGAGTATTTTTCATCATCCTCAGTCTTAAATGGTGATACTTGATGAATATATTTGGCCTGTAGTGCAAAGATAAATGATTACCTGATGAATATCTTTGGCCCGTAGTGCAAAGATGAACAGGTATTAAGATGAACATAACCACTGGTGATACAAATGAATATCTTTGGCCGTAGTGCAAAGATGAATATTTGATTTGAGATATATTGATTAATGTTATAGGGATAAAATATTAATTATGGACTTCTAAATTATAGAAGATGGTAGACCTCATTCTCTACATAACTCTTCTAATGAATTGATATTTTCGCTGCAGTTGTTGATCTAAAATTTGTTGTCCATAATATTTTATCTGATTTATTGAAGACTAACGATAATTTATTTTCCATTATCTTAGTCATAATATTCTTTACTGGGCTAGTTGAGCTCACCCTTTTATTCTATTGTCCTTTTTAGAAAATGAGAATGTCGCAGGGATTAGTCAGGGGACAGAGTGATGGTCCGAGTTAGAGCAGTAGTAGTCCTCACTATAAAGTAGTATGATAATAATTGTAATGAGGACTTAGTTTGAATGTTAATATTTTTTACATATTTGTATTGACACTCACAGCTTGTATGGTCGTCCTGCTCACGACCTTTTGATATAAAAGTTTGTATTTGGATTCTGTACCATGTGTTTGGCGACTCAGAATGGGTTGGGTTGATTGGACCTATTCTGGGGGCGTCTTAATGATAAAGCATATACTTTGTAAACGATCTTATTTATTTATTAATAAAAGTATTCATTTATTAAAGGTATTTAATTATCTACATGATGCTATTTTTATAATATGCAAATAACCCATAGTTTTAAGCAATGCTTTTAGAATCATAATGTTGATCATGCTAGTGAGATCTAAATTCTTAGTAAGCTTAAAACTAAAATAGTTTCCAATCATGGGATTACTAAAAATGGGATTAGTAAATCTGGATAGATTGGTACATATGTTGCTTGCTCATTGGATTAGGATGATTGATCTCATAATCATTTGTGTGGAGACACTAAAACAAGTATGTAGGTGCTTATTGGAGAATAAGTTCACTGAACGTGACTCGCTATGGAATACCTAATAGAGTTTTACTTGTCTATCAATAGGAATTCCTAATGTGATAGTAGTACAAGTGATTCTTGGACTTGAGATCATCATAGTTCCTTGTATGTAATGGATAAACTTTGACTTATTCCTTAAAAACCCTTAGGGTATATCAAAGGGTATGCTTGGGTATAATGAGTTACATATGAAGATAATGAATGATCAATAAAGAATCTACCACTTCTAGTAAAAGAAGAGATATGTCCTATGTGATTCGTTAAATGACAACCCAGTAGTCCTTGGCCAAGGCAGATTAAAATTAGAAAGGAGTTTCTAATTTGCATTATTTGGAGTTGTGCATTTTCTAATCGAAATATATATAATTAAATAAAATAAGACTTGACAGTAATTCCATGTCTTATATTTAATTGGATCATTGTATGGTGGAAGGATTGAATTGTACGGTAACTATTTGCTCACATGTTCTTTTATGATTAATGTTAAAATTTATATTATCTGGAAATTCGTTGATCGCTAGGGAGGTTTATCCCTATTGTAGAATAAATATTATTTATGTAAATAGATTATTAGTTTAATTTATTTATTTAAATAAGATTAGAATTGTTCTAATTGATTTATTCACAACCGGTTTAATATAGAGAACCTAAAAGGCCACGCCATAAAAGGAAGAATAATTATTTAAGAAGGTAATGACATAATCGTAATAATTTATTAAGTATAATTAATTTAATCTATGGTGATAAAATAAATTAAATAGCTTAATATTTATTATTTAATATTTTAGAAATATTAAATATAAATTAATAAGAGGAGTGTTATTAATAGTATTACAATTATTATTATTTTAATTTCTAAAAGAGTTTAGAAATTAATTTAATATTAGTACTCTCATTTATTCCTAATAAGATTAGGAGGTAAATTAATTAAATAAATTTAATTAATTATTCCCAATGTGGTGGGAAGCCTAAATTAATTAAAGGAGTTTAATTAATTAAATGAAACCCCATGTCTAATAGGATTAGAAGGGTTGACCAATATCTATATAAGAAGAGCCTTATAATAGATATTGGTTGATGCAATTTCAATTGTTGGAGAGTAATCATTTTCTATAGAGAATAGAAACCTAGGGTTTAGCCAACCACCATCCTTCTTGATAATTCCTCTTCCTTGGTGGAAACACTTGGGTGGCTAACGTTGATCAAAGGAAGGAATCTAACCCAGAAATTTAAGGAGATTACAAAGAACAAGGAGTTGAACTCGTACCTGTGGAAGCTTCGTTCTACAAGGGTATGATTACCTAACTTCTTATTTATTATTTTAAATTAATAATTTGCATAATGGATGATCAGGGTAATGGTTTTGTAAAAAAAAATTTAAAATCTGATATACCATGCTTCTGCTTATTTTGCAATTTGATTGCAACACAATTTCATATATACCCAGCATATCATGCTCATCCGCCACTTTAGCGATGTCACAAAGAAGCGGGTCATACTGCTTTTTGCTATCTTGACTAGTTTGAAAGTGGATATTGGCGTCGCCATTCATGAATCCATTCTAAAGGCTATTAAGGGTAGTTCGTCTGGAGGGCTCCCACATCCCTCACTGATCGCCAAACTGTGCCAATGGGCGAACGTTTAGTGACGTCTAGAGGAGCTTATCGACACACCCATGTCTATCATTGATCACACCCTCATCATGCGCTATGGTGTTTGGGATAGAGCAGATTCTCACCTCCGCGGTGAGGGATACTTGCTTGTCACTCAGCCTCCACCTTCATCAGAGGCTGGACCTTTTGAGCTTGGGGCTTCCTCATCCGGTCCACTGGCAAACATCTTGGCCTCCCTGAACCCCTTGCACCAAAAAATCGGCAGGCAGACCAGAAGGATCAATACGGTTGCATAGAGAAATGATCTCTTCACCCAGTATCACGCTGAATTTGTCACCACAGTGGCAAATATCTATACACAGTTTGGCGGAGATGACCCAGAGTCGGTGTCATACCAGTTTCCCCAGCTTCCTTTGTTCCCTCCATATCCACCACCATCTCCCAAGGGCAAAGGCGAGGGCGAAGCTGAAGGCGAAGGCTAAGGCACAGGCGGCGGCGACGAGTGATAGGGTCCCCAAGGCAGGCCCTCTACTGCTGATTTCTGCAAGACTAGCCAATGAGGGCATTAGCCAATACCAGTTTGGGGGAGTTATCACTTGTATTTATCTTATTATCTTTTTGAACTCTAGGATGAACTCTAGTATGCTAGTTTTGGTTTTAGTAGTATGTTAGAATACAATATGAACTGTTATTAATTGTAGTCTTGGATTATTATGTATGGATGTATTATGTTTTGGTTGGATTATGATGTATGGATGCATAAATTACTTTTATTATTATATATGGATGCATGTTATCATCATGTTTGGAGTATAGCCATTTTTGGGGCTTATGCATATTGGGATTACATAGATTTTATCATGTTGGATTATGTTTGATGATACCCATTTTGGGGCCATGTTATGGCTTTTTTAGACCCTATTTTGAGCTGCTATTATTGCAAGGGTATATGTATTTAGATCTATCTAGTTGGGCCATGATATGGCTGTTGATTAACCCTATCTTGAACTGTTTATATGGTTGGTATGTGTTATATATAGTTAAATTTTTGATTGTGGCCAATGATATGCTTGTAGTATTGCTTTGTCAAAGTTGTCAAGCATTTATAGAAGACATTCTTAGATTAATTTTTAATTAAGATTGCTGTTGATCCTGTCTATCCTATTGAGCACATACCAATTGTTATAGCTAGTCATGCTTCTAATAGGCTTAATTGGTAATTTAATATGGAAATTTTTTTCGTTAGCTCTTATGAACTTAAGTGAGTCAATGAAAGTAAGATTTAGATTCTTATGCAAGTTCGGATGCATTCCTGTTCTAATAGCATATATACATGGTAAAAAAAAGAAAAGAAAAAGAAAAAGAAAAAGAAAAAAAAAGAATAATTTGATAACCTTAGTTAACTAAGTTTGATTACGTGGTTTTTGTTACTCGAGTTAATAGATTCTTAAGGGTGTTCTACACCTAGTTCCCTAAAGCCATCTGGCTTGGGAGTCATAGATCAAAAGTTCATTACACGGGTAACTCTGGATAGCCTAATGTAATTAGACATTGCACGGTCATGCTTGAGGTTGTGTTAGTTAATATAAAATGAATAAAATTATAGTTTGACTTAAGTTTGGTTACGTGGCTAGTGTTACTTTAGTTAATAGATCCTTAGGAGTGTTCTATGCCTAGTGCCCTAAAGCCATCTGGCTTGGGAGTCATTGATCGAAAGCTCGTTACATGGGTAACTCAGCCTAAGGTAACCAAATTTTGCACAAGTTAAATTTAGTCGTTCTCATGCTAATGCCTGGTGGTCTGTTCTTGCATTTGTTGTCATGTTCTGAATTCTTGATGTAGCTTGAGCGAATAGAATGAGCATTTTCCTTTTTGCAATTGTTTATGTGTATGAACTATAATTGGTTAGAATAGTTGGTAGTCACACACACAGAGATTTGGATCAGTAGCAGTTTAAGCTATAAATTTGATCGAAGCCTTATTTATGACTTTGCTTCTTCTTTGAAATGGTTATTCTTAGCCTTGAGGCCGCAATGCAGGTATGTAGTAGTTTGGTTTGCGACTCGCAGTTATATTTACTTTTGATATTTATATTATGATATTTTTGGTTAGGGACAAGAAAAATCTTAAGTTTGGGAGTATTTGATGAGTGTGATTTATACCCGCGAATCGAATACTTTTATCCTTAAGAAGTTGTATGCTCATTATGTTTAATGTTGTTTTTATAGCATTTTGTTATTATTTTGCTTAAAATATGTTTTGCAGGGTTTTCAGGTCATTTCTAGCTTTTAGGGGCAAAAAGGTCACTTTTCTAGCACAGGTGTTGCATTGCCAGTTCCTAGTGTTAAACTGGCGCCACTAGCGCCCCTTCGAAGTCATCTCAGCCACATTCCACGCCGCAGCGCCCCAATTCCTTCACAAAACTGACGCCACAGAGCCATTTATTGACCAGTGTCCTTGACCAAGCGTTGCAGCGCTTGTTCAAGGCTATATCTTAGCGCCGCAGCGCCACCTCCTGTTCTCAGGAAAACACAAGAGGAAATGACCTAAATTAAAGGAAGTAAGTATATATATAGAAACCTAGCCTCCTTTTATCAAAACTCTGATAGGGAGATCACTCCCATAGCTTAGAACTTAGCATTTATCTTCTATGTTTGTACATAACTTTTGGAAAACAAAATAGATTAGGGAGATGATTGGGATTTCATGGAGGACTTAGCAACAAGGAATGGAGAGCATGAATTGATTGGAGTTCTTGGAGATTGAAGAATGCTTTGACATAGTTTATTCTTCTCTAGTTATTTTCTTTGGTTTTGTAATCTATAAATGTTGTATATGTTGCTAGTTATGTTTAATTCACAAGGTATGAACTAGACTGTTGTTCTAAGATTATAATGGAACCCATTGTTAATTTGAATTGATTTTCTTATCTCTTTGGTTGGCACCATATGGATTGGTCTAATATATTTGTGCTTAATGATAATTACAAAGGGATTAGTAATTAACTTGGTAATCTATAAGAAATTGGGAAATAGATTATAGATTTGTACCTTGAATATTTGGCATGTGATTATTATTTGTCTACATCGTTAGACTGTGTAATTTGTGTATAGGATAAGAATATACCTGTGCGCCATGTGTGACCTAATTGAGAATCTGGGCTTGAATTCCTTGTCTATGGTTAATTCGTATATGAATATGTTGGATTATTTAGCTAGGATGTTCATTGTCACGTTTTATTCCCTTTAGGGTAGATCTAGAGAGGATAAGTTTATATGTACCTTAGAAGAGGCGTATAAACACTTATGAGTTCTCGGTTTACAATCCGACGTGATCACTATAATCAGAGAGAGAATTAGGATAGTTAATGAAACTTAGCACGCCAAGTGTCTGACAAAATGCGTGTGTGGGGGGAAAGTTATAATCTTGGCTTGTAGCACCTTAGATACCTGTCGTTATCCATTTACTTGCTTTGATAATTAGAATAATTAAATATCTTCTATTTAACTGTTTAAATAAGATTTAAGCGATATAAAGTCGGTACTTGGTAATTATTAGTAATAATTCTCCGTGGGTTCGACACTCAACTTATCATTATATTACTTGTGGACCGCGTATACTTGCGCGTGTTTTATTGATTACGAAATCGATCAACACCAACCTCTCCACATGAAGAAGAAAGGATGCCAAACTTTGAGGAACTTCTCTCCAAGTACATGGTTTTGATAGAAGAAAAGATGAATAGTGAGGAGATGTCGATTTGAAATCTTGAGAACCAGATGGGTCAATTTGTAAATGCCTTCAACAATCTCCCTCAAAGTGCATGGCCCAGCGAAATGGTTCCCGAGATTGATGGATTGCCCGCTCTAAAGCTGCAACCGGATGTGCCAATAGATGTGGATGTTGCAAAGGATAAGAATAGTGGGGACCAGGAAAAGAAGACCGAAGAAGATAATGCCTTGAGGTCCAACGCAGCTGAGCCAATTTTGATAGTGTCACATGTACCTTCTCCACCAAAGTTTAAGGATCCAGTTAGTTTTGCAATCTCGTGCCCAATTAGTAGTCATTTCGTCGGCAAAGCTCTATGTGACATGAGAGCTAGTATAAATTTGGAGTCATGGTGGGATGAGAAAGGGAAGATAGATGAAGATCCAGTTGTGTTTGAAAAGCTTCAATGCTACAATTCATTCACAGACACAAGTGGGCAAACGCCTAGTTACTTGAAGGTCTTAAGAGATATTATAACTAACAAGAGCAAGCTAGGTGAAGTTAAAATAATGGAAAAGCCCTCAAATATTACAGTATTGCTGATGGATGGAGGGTTCCTAAATTTTCGAAGGGGAATTGGATAAAGAGTTGATGAAGCCAAGTTGAGACTATAAAACAAGCACTTATTGGGAGGCAACCCAAGTTTAATTTTTAGTTTTTATTTTTATTTATTTTAATAGGTTTTATATTAGTGAATTTCAATTTATTTAGGATTTAATAAACTTGCTTCTAGTGGGTTTACAGGCTATTCAAGTTAAATTCAAGTGTGGTGCCCGATTTATTCCAATGTGCCTAGCCTATTCTTCAAACTTAGAGGACAAGGAGGAAGATTGCTATATTTTAAGGGAAGCCATCTGCTTTACTTTTTCCTATTTCAGCTATTGAGGACAATGTCTAGTTTAAGTTTGGAGACAGGTTCATATGTTCATATGTGTTGCGTTTAGTTTAGTATTTTTGTTCATTTTTATCTGTTAGTGTGTTGCATTCATGGTAGGGTGTTAATGTGTTCGGGTTTAAGTTTGCATTATAACTGTTAGGATAAGTTGTTTGCATATAGTTTGCATGAATCTAAGTAATGATTTGGTATGTGTCGAGCTTAGCTTATGTTAAGATTGGTATTGCAGTTTAACTTAAATAATATTAAAAATTGATGCTTAGTTTTAATTTTAATTATGGGGATAATCTTAATTTGTCTGAAGCTCATGTTTACTGATAGCACATGATAATTAACTATTTTGATCAACCTAGTTCAAGGGTTTCATAATTTGCTTCTCGGGGAGAAATAATGGTTAAATTTTGAGAAAATCAGTGAACCATCAGCGAAGGCTAAAATTGAACATGAAAATAAGTTTGGGGGAATCTTGGGGTATAGTCATATTAAAAGAATGAATATATTATATATATATATATATATATATAAAATAAAGTAGAAAAAATAAATAAATAGCTTGACTAGTTTGGTTTTGTGGCATTTGTTACTCGGATAAGTAAGCCCTATGGGAGTTTTTACACCCAACGCCCTAAAACCATCTGGTTTGAGAGTCGTTGGTCAAAAGTTCGCTACATGGGTGACTTTGACAAACCTAAAAGAACCAGGCATTACACAGTCAAGTTTAAAAACGAGATGGAGCGTAAGACGCACTCGTGCAATAATATGATATATAGAAATAAACCTCGTTAGGGACCCTTGGACTTAATAATTACTTGATATTAGCCGGAATTGTTGTGTTCATAAAGTTATTTGAGTTGGAATAGAAAATTTTCTTCTAAGCAATTATTATGTGATTAATCTTGAATTGCGGTTGGTTAAAATGCTTAATGAGCACACACGCACAACATGAGTGATGACATGTATTGATTGTCTGATTAATTAGAGTTATTGACTTTGCATTTGTTAGACATACTGTTTGAGTACATTTGTGATATTTTTGAGTTCTGTTGTTGGGTAATGCACTGGTTTATTTCCTAATTTGTAGGCATGTAGTTATTAGTTTGCATTTGCATAGTGATGCATTGTATTGCTTAAAGGCAAGCAATGATTTAAGTTTGGGGGTATTGATGAGTGAGTTTTATACCTACGAATCGGATCTCATTAGACTTAGATTATTGTTAATCTCTATTGTTTTGTGTGCATTTCATACATTCTATGTTATTTTTAGGCTATGACTCGTCATTGGCATGAAGAAACAAGGAAAAGCAATTCAGAAATCTTTTGGAGTACAATATGCAAGCAAAATGCAAGAAGGGAAGGTTGAAGGATTTCAATGCCAAGTTGGATGCATGTTCTTGACTTGGAACTTGGATTTTATTGTATATCTACTTCTTAGCTTTCCGAAACATCTTGAATGGTCCCAATCGAAGTTTAGATGCGAGAGTTATGGCCTTTTTATCAACAAAGATCAAAGCTCAGAGTTGTCATGCATGACATTTACATAACAGCCACTTGAAGCCAAATTTTTACTTTGATCCAACCATTATCTCTCAATTCTCAAAGAATGAAAATTTTATATCTCGTCGAGATCTTCGATTTGATAGGTTGCATGTCCCGTAACTTTTCCCGAATCAAAATTTATGGACGTTTTACCAAAGGACGTCGTCGTAGAAAACTGTCTAGCGCGGCGCACCATTTCTTACTACTATTCTAGCGCGGCAGCGCCATCCATGCAGGGAATTAGCGTGACAGCGTTGTAAGTGGCGTTGTAGCGCCCGAGTCGCGGCCAGATCAAGATTTGACGCGTTTTTTGCATATTTTTGACTCCAAATTAGATTATGTTTCCTCCTAAGTTAGGGATTTGACTTGTAACCTATAAATACATGATGTGAGGTGTAGAATTAATGGGTCTTGGATACTTTTTGCTAACCTTAGAATTGAAGAGGAATTGGAGGCATGAAGCAAGGAGACTTGTAACGAAGGAAGATCGACTTATAATGTTAAGAAGGATGATATCAAGGATTGCTTCAAAAGAGTTTTTTTTGTTCTTCTTTTATCTTTTTATTTTGTAATTCTTGGGTGATGGTTTACTTGTGGATTTTCGTTATTAATTTAGTAATGAACTAAATTCCATTTAAGGTTGCAATGGAACTTGATGAGTAGCTTTAATTGACTTACTTCTTGTTGATTATTATTGATTATTTGAGATTGTCTATTATATGTTGCGTTCAATTGATTAATTGTTTGATCAACAATTAACGTGGTAATCTATACAAAATTGGAAGATGGATTATAGGTTTAGACTTGGATATAATAGCATAAAATTATGATTTCTGCGTGAGATGGAATTTGTAATTTGTGTATAGGATAGAAATATACATATATGCCTTATGTGATCGAATAAAGAACTTGTGCGTGAAATTCTTGTTAATTTTAATTCACATAGGAATATAGTGGGTTGATTAATTAGAGTGATTTTTCTAATTCTAATTTATTGGATTTAGGAATAGTTATTTATAAATCATCAGAAGTTGTTTATAAATTCGAATGTGTTCTTGGTTAATAATCCTTATTAACTGATATAGTTCAACAGGAAGTACTGACATTAGAGTGAATCATCAAGGGAAATTGTAATCTTTAGTCGTTTTTATCAAAATTCAATTCTTGGTAGCTAATGATTCGTTAGTTTAGTATTTTATTTTCAAAATTCAACAAATTTTATCGAATTTTTTAAATAAAATTAATTTGATTATAAGTTAGTACTTGGTAATTATTATTAAATAATTCTCTTTGGATTCGACACTTTCTTATCATTATATTACTTGTGGACTGCGTATATTTGCGTATTTTGCTAGTACGGATTTAGGAAAACACTTAAAAATATAATATGGCTTCAAAATTTAAATGTCAAAGAGTAAACCCTGAAGTTTGATCACTAGAAGGTGGAGATACAGGGACGAATTCACTCATAATTAAAATGGAACTAAGCCGAATAAGCATAACTCTGTCTGCCCCTGCTTACTTCTTCCACGACTATCTTACTATAATAATGCAGACATGAATACATTTACTGTTGTTATGGTTGATGCTCTACTAAAGCCGCATGAAAGAAAAAATGATGGAGGCTTATACTAGATTTCAAGAAACGCGATCAAGGGCCACAATAGCCTATTCAAGACAACATGCTCTAGCAGCATACAATAAGGAAGCATCAAGAATCAATAATTGATGCTCATGTCAAAACTATGAGAAGTTTTGTTTCACAAAATTCATCAACACAAGATGATGGGCAACCCAAATACTGGCTCTACCATCGAAAGATCTCAAAATTGTAAGGACGAGAATATCAAAAATTCACCCAAGATGGTGGTCCACCGAAAATGGTGGTTTAAGTCATCAGGAGTATCTTTTGCTTAGAAATTAGATGGTCAAGGGAGGAGGCACAAGAATTGATAAATTAAAAATTCACCCAATATGGTGGTCCACCAAAAATGGTGGTTGAAGTCCTTATGAGTATCCATTGCCAAGAAATTGGATGACCAAGGGAGGAGACACTAAAATTGATGAATTAAAAATCAACCCAAGTGGGTGGTCCACTCTAAATGGTGGTCAAGTCCTCGTAGATTACACTTTCCAAAAAATTGGATAACCCAAGTGACGAGATACCCAATTTCAAGTCCTTGTAGATTACAATTGCCAAGAAATTGGATGACCAAGTGACGGGGCACTTAATTTGAGCCTTTATGAAACCCTATATGCCAAAATTGGCACGACTAAGGATAAGGCACAAGTGTTATGCTTTACCACTAAAAGTAAAATTGACGCACCTGATTATAAGCCCTTGGACTCGAGAAGTTATACTTTTAACTCTAAAAGTAATCGAGGCACCCGACTATAAACCCTCGGACCCGACAAGTTATACTTTTAAATTTAAAAACTAATTAAGGCACCTAACTAAAAGTCCTCGGACCCGACAAGTTATACTTTCAACTTTAAAAATAATCGAGACACTTGACTATAAGCCCTCAAACCCGAGAAAGTGATATATTATCTCTAAAAGTAGAGAACGTTATGCTTTCTCTGACAAAAGGAAGATTTATTATTATTTTTATGAGAATCTGAAACGTTATGCTTTTCATTAAAAGCATACTGGTTATTAATAAAGCGTCAAACTTTCACTTATACTTGAATAATTTCTGATTTTAAAAATATAGATTCAAGTGTTGGTTTATGAGAAATAAAAAAAAACATGTTTTTTAATTTAAAAAAATTCAATTTTACTCTTATATTATACATATTGTTGTCTTGGATTATTAATTTGAATAACTTAGGATTCAATGTTAACCATTGGTTCTTGAGGCAAATTCAAGTTAAAGGAATTCAATAATCACTACAAAAAAAAGGCTTATTAGCGACCGTCCATCTGTGACCGTAACCGGTCGCAGATAGATTTCTGCGACCGTATACGGTCGCAGATAGTGGTCGCATATTATCTGGTAGCTGAATGCACGTCGGTGACCACTTTTAGCGACCGACCTATAGCGACCGACGTCGTCGCTAAGCTGAGTCACGTTTCGTTGTTGACGTGGCCCACGTGTTCGCGACCACCATTAGCGACCATTACCGGTCGCTGATACAGCCAAGTCACCCCGGTCGCTGATTAATAAAATAAAAAAATTGTCTGTTTTGTGGATTTCCCAAAATTTTTTTACCTATTTTATATCTCATCAACACACAACAGTATATATAAATCACCAAAACTATTTAAATTAATCGATCCACATCCATAAATTAACCAACACAATAAATAAATCGCTCGAGCGACTAAAATTTATATAGACTAATATATTGAATCTAAAACTATAATTATGGATGTTTGCCTTTGACAACGATGAACTCAACAAGAAAACGATTAGAAACTCTTAGTAGTCATATTTATAGACCTCTTGCAAAGAGAAACAGCTTCCTGAAGAAAAGATACAATAGAAGAATTCCGTAAGTGTACTAAACATGCATGCATAAAGCTAAATTCATGAAAAAATTACCTCGGCGTCATCATTGATATCCTCACCAATTGTAAGAAGTAGATCTTGATATATATAGTCGTCGGTCGTCGTCGTACGTCGATAAAGTTTATCCCCAGTACTCCTAGAGAAGTGTAAGCTAGTTGTGGTCCACCTCTCCATGAAATCGGGAAACATCCTCGATTTTATAGTCCCAAGCCTTTCAGCTTTACTCCTGTTTTTACAAGATCAACTGCCATAGAGTGGAAGGTTGTCAAATTCGATATTTTTTACTCGTAGTCTTATCTGACTCAAGGTATGAGAGACAAAGGAAGAGCTGCAGGAAATTCAACAATTTCCAATAAGTATTTCACCATACTGTACTTCCTCTCGAATTCCTAAAACAAAGTGGTTAATTACTGAACAAAGTGTTAATTTACTCCCGAACCGTTAATGAACCACTTTGTTCAAGAGTTCAACAGGAAATACAGTTGAATGAATTGAACCACTTATTGGGAACTGCTGAATTTCATTCAACTCTCAAGGAGTCTCTCATATTACATGCAAACCTTGAGTCAGTTAAGACTATGAGTAAAAAATGTCTCAGTTGACAACCCTTCGCTCTATGGCAGCTGATTTTGCAAAAAAAGGAGTAACAACTAAAAGGCCTAGGGCTTTAAAACTGAGGATGTTTCCCGATTTTATGGAGAGGTAGGACAAACCAGCTTTTACACTTCTCAAGGACTATAGGGGGGAAAATATAGTGAATGATCAGAAGTCGCAATCTATTTGTTCACAAAATATAATATCATCAAGATGTGTATATAAAATACAGAAAGATATATATGTTTATATACTCAAATGACAACGATCGATGTAATTAAAAAAAAGAATGACAATGATTTAATTAAAATAAACAAAAGAGAGAACATACTCTATCAATAACTCAACTGCAGCATCATTAAGACTTACTTAATATTTCGAATGTTTTGTAACCAAATATCAGTATTTTCTTAAAAAATACTCTCTCACAATCTCTATCATCATGAAAGTATATATATATATATATATATATATATATATATGAATCTGCGATCAATTAACGTAATTAGTCTTGAATTTGACTCCACAAATACGTACCTTCATCATCGCCCATGAGTAATGATTACTAGGATTAGAGTCAAGAACTTCCTTATATGCAGGATTCGACATAGCAGTTGCAGCTAATACTCCAACAAGTTCCTCGGCAGCAAAAAAAAGGGTCTTGTAGTTCTTGTTTGTGAGTCATACTCAAATAATATAAGTTAATTGAATTATTGTGGACATTCCTCATTGTTCCATCATAACAGATGATAGCATCCCGAAAGAAGGGCCATTAAGCTGTTGAACAGAACGTCTCACCTATTTTTCTATGAGAATAGAAATAAATTATCTCTTGATATGGGTCCAGTCCATGAAACAAACAGCTTCTAACCACTCCGAAGTCCTCAGATGGGTAGTTTGCACAAAAAAATAGGTGATACTGCTATGTTCAACAACTTAATAGCACTACTTAGGGATGTTGTCATCTGTTATGATGGAACAGTTCAGAATGTCTACAGTAATTCAATTAATTATTATTCGAGTATGGGACACAAATAAGAACTACACAACCCTATTTTTTTGGCTGCCGAGGAACATGTTGGAGTATTAGCTGCAACTGCTATGTCGAATCTTGCATACAAGGAAGTTCTTGACTCTAATCCTAGTAATCATTACTCATGGGCGATGATGAAGGTACGTATTTGTGGAGTCAAATTCAAGACTAATTACGTTAATTGATCACAGATTCATATGATATATACTTTCATGATGATAGAGATTGTGAGAGAAAGTATTTTCCAAGAAAATGCTGATATTTGGTTACAAAACATTCGAAATATTAAGTAAGTCTTAATGATGCTGCAGTTGAGTTATTGATAGAGTCTGTTCTCTGTGACGTCCCCAAAATAGGTTCAATACCTAACCCATTCTGAGTCACCAAATACATGGTACAGAATCCAAATAAAATCTTTTATAACATACGGTTGTGCAAAATACGACCACACAAACTGTGAGTTTCAATACAAATCGTATATAATACGAAATATAAAAACTCAAATTCAGACCTCTTTTATTACAATTATTATCACACTATTTTACAAAAATAGTGAGGACTACTACTGCTCTACTCTGACCATCACACTGATTCCCGACTAGTTTTCACAACATTCTCATTTCCTAAAGAGGACAATAAATGAAAAGGGTGAGCTCAACTAGCCTAGTAAAGAATATTATGACTGAGATAATAAATAACAATTTAGCGTTAGTCTTCAACAAATCAGATAAAATATTATGGACAACAAGTTTTAGATCAACAACTGCAGCGGAAATAACAATTCATTAGAAGAGTTAAGTAGAGAATGATATCTACTATCTTCTATGATTTAAAAGTCCATCATTAATATTTTATTCCTGTAACATCAATCAATATATACCTCGAATCAAATATTCATCATTGCACTACGGACCAAAGATATTTATTTATATCACCAGTGGTCATGTTCATCTCAACACCTGTCCATCTTTGCACTACGGGCCAAAGATATTCATTAGGTAATCACCTTTGCACTACAGGCCAAAGATATTCATCAAATAATCATTTATCTTGCACTACAGGCCAAAAATATTCATTTGTATCACCATTTAAGACTGAGGATGATGAAAAATAATATAAGGAACGAATCCAGTGAGATAAATGACAAAGATTAGGGATTCGTAATTTAGTTTATCCAAGATTAATAATACTCCGTAATGATCAATTGTGAGCAAAATTCAAGAATGAAGTTCAAAACTTGGATCTAATCAAAGATAGGAACCATAACAGACAACTTGGACAAAGAAAAAAAAATTAATTTTTCTGTGAACAGTGTCGTATTCGTGAATAGTGTCGTATACGTGAATAGTAACCTCAACATGAAAAGGTAAAAATTTTATAATAAAATTCATACTAACATTCCAATGAAATGATACTAGATGAAACACAAAATTCGAATAATTTCTGATCATTTCAGGAATTATAGAAGCAATACTTACAGTAGTAAGTTTTAATTTGGGTATATGAAATGAAATATTATCGCTTTCATAATATGGAATATGAAATAAAATAATATTCTTTATGAATATTGAAAGAAAGTAACATCATTTACGAGAAAAATAATATCCCTTACCTTAGTAAAAAATTGGATTTGACTGGAATATCGAATATTATTCTGAAAAAATCTTGCACAAAAAGCTACACTCAAAGTATCCTTATACTCAAGAGAAATACTCACAATACTATAGAATAAGAATTTCTGATATTGAAGGTGAGTTTAGGAAGGAGGGTTACCCCTCTATTTATAGCGCAACGGAGGGAGAAAAAACAAAGCACTCTGCCTAACAATTCTTTCTTTCTCCTCTCCGCCTAACCTCTCACTTTCTCAGCCTAATTTTCCTGCCAACCATCACTTCCATAAGGGCTCACACAATTTGGCAACAAAAACTTTGCAGGCAATTATTCCATCCATTTGCAAAGGAGGAGTGCACGGAAGGAATTCAAAATAAAGATGATAACCTTCACTCCACTTTTATTTTATAAAGATAATATTACCATTTAAATTATAAAAATTTATATTATTATATTATCACATTATTATAATATAATATTATAATAATATATTTGAAGTGACAATTGCCAAACTTTCAACAAATTCCTTCATTTATATCAAAATTGAACCAATATCCATCACATAATAATTATTCATAAATAATATTATAAGTTCACAATATTAACAACCAGATCATTTTCAGGAAAGAGGGTACTTTCCGATAAGAATTTATCCTTATTGGTACGTAATTATATAACCTAACCCCTTTCCTCGACAGAACTTTCTAGACATTGCCAATAATGCTAACTAATAATATAAATAATTGTGTCGTGTCAATTATTGATTTAATAATATAAAATATTATGCAGATGATAGTGTGACAATAATTGAATTAATAATATGAGATATTGTGCAACAATTACTGTGACAATTATTGAATGAAACTGAGTGACTTCTTATGTAAGAATCTATAATCAGAAATACTGTGCAATACCGTGTGCTACTGTGCAACAACGCATATTACTGTATTTTTATCACCGGGTATTTCAAAAATTTTAACGGTAAAAGTTTTGTCGTTATTTTTAGAAAACTTATGATTATCGTTTTCTTCATCCGGCAGTTTTTCGTTATGGGGCCCACCAATGATTGCGCCGTCGTACGAATATTCCCTGGCAAAAAGAATATTCCCCCGATCGAACGAATATTCCCCGACACAATGAATATTTTATGACCACTTGCTTACTTTGCAAAATTTGCACAAATTATCCCATAACTTACCACATTCATCAAATCAACACCTTACTATTTAAAATAATATATAGAGAAAATTCAATCTTTATTCATAAAAGTTGGGGACAACCTCCCCTCCTTATGAAATTTCGTCCTCGAAATTGACGTGCGTACCTGGTATGTCGAAGAGGTGAGGATACCTTGCTTTCATTTCCGATTCTAACTCCTAGGTAATTTCCTCAATAGCATGGTTTCTCCACAAAACTTTAACTTATGGTATAACCTTTGAGCGTAGGACATGTTCTTTCTTATCCAAGATCTTGACAGGTACCTCCTCATACGTTAAATCTTCGGCTATCTCGTCTGGTTCTAACTCAATAATGTGGTTTGGGTCTTTCACATATTTACGTAACACGGATATGTGAAAAACGTTATGAACACGAGACATGCTTGGAGGTAAAGCGAGTCTATAGGCCACATTTCCTACTCGGTCAAGGATTTCAAATGGACCAATGAATCGAGGGTTGAGCTTTCCTCTCTTTTTGAATCTCGTAACTCCTTTCCATGAAGCAACACGTAACAATACATGATCCCCAATATTAAATTCCACGTCTCTTCGGTGAATATCCGCATAACTCTTTTGTCGATCTTGTGCCGTTTGTATACGTTGCCAGATCATTTGGATCTTTTCCGTAGTCATGCGTACTAACTCCGGTCCCAACAATGTTGCTTCACCCACCTCATCCTAGCATACTGGAGAACGAAACTTTCATCCATACAACGCCTCGAATGGAGCCATGCCTATACTTGCCTGATAACTGTTATTGTAGGAGAATTCCACCAATGGTAAGTACTTATCCCAACTCCCTTTGAAGTCTAGAATATAGAGTCTCAATAGATCTTCAAGAGTTTGAATAGTCCTTTCCGATTGCCCGTCCGTTTGAGGATGATATGCAGAACTAAATCGTAAATCGGTGCCCATAGCTTTCTGCAAACTGACCCAAAATCGTGAAGTGAATCTTGGGTCACGATCCAAAACTATGGATACTGGCATGCCATGCAATCTCACAATCTTATTTACATACATATGAGCAAGACGTTCCAGTGAATAAGTCTCTCGTATAGGCAAGAAATGAGCAGACTTGGTTAATATATCGATAATAACCCAAATCGCATCTATGCCTTGAGAAACTTTGGGAAGACCCGTAACGAAATCCATGGTAATATGTTCCCACTTCCATTTCGAAATCTCAAGTGGTTGCAATGGATCCTTTGGCACTTGATGCTCCGCCTTTACACGTTGACAAGTTAAACACCTCAAGATAAACTCCGCGATCTCTCTCTTCATATTGCTCCACCAAAATGTATGTCGAAGATCACGATACATTTTGGTAATCCCAGGATGGATTGCAAACGGTGTGTTGTGTGCCTCCATCATGATTCTATACTTCAAATCAGAATCGTTTGGAACACAAAGTCTGGAGTTGACTCGAAGTATTCTTTCTTCATCAATTCTTGCTTCTGAAATAGCACCATCTTTCACTTTCTTCTTCATCTTCATCAGCTCCGGGTCCGTGGCTTGAGCAGCTTTAACTTTATTAATTAAAGTTGGTTCTACACGTATACTTGACATCATTGCACTCGTTCCCGCATATGATCTTCTACTCAACACGTCAGCTACCACGTTCGATTTTCTAGGATGGTATTGAATGGTATGGTCGTAATCCTTCAACAGCTCAAGCCAACGTCGTTACAGCATGTTTAGTTCCTTTTGAGTGAAAAAATATTTAAAGCTCTTATGATTCGTATAAATCTCCATTTTCTCTCCATACAAGTAGTGTCTCCAAATCTTCAACGCGAAAAAAACAGCTGCCAACTCTAGATCATGAGTAGGATAATTCCTCTCATATTCTTTGAGTTGTTGCGAGGCATAGGCTATGACTTTCCCATGTTGCATGAGAACACATCCTAACCCTTTGCCCGAAGCATCGCTGTAGATGACAAATCCATCCGAACCAGATGGTATAGTCAGAACAGGTGCCGAAATGAGTCTCCTCTTGAGCTCTTGGAAGTTCTTCTCGCATTCCTCGTTCCATACGAATTTTGTATTTTTCCTAGTCAGCTGAGTTAATGGAGTAATGACTCGAGAAAATTCTTCCACGAATCTCCGGTAATAACCAGCTAAGCTCAGAAAGCTACGTACTTCGGTCACCGACTTAGGTTGCTCCGAACTTTGTATTGCTTCAATCTTCGTCGGGTCAACCGATACTCCATGTTTTGATACCACGTGCCCAAGGAATGCTACTTCCTTAAGCCAGAACTCGCACTTCTTCAACTTGGCATAAAGCTTGTTATCACGAAGCCTTTGGAGTACCAGCTTCAGGTGGTGCTCATGATCTTCACAGCTTTTGGAATAGATGAGGATGTCATCAATAAAGACAACCACGAACTGATCCAAATATTCCTTGAATACATGGTTCATCATATCCATGAAAGCAGCAGGAGCATTAGTCAATCCAAAAGACATGACTAAGAATTCATAATGCCCGTATACCAAGTTCTGAAGGCAGTCTTCAGAATATCCTCAGTTTTAATCTTTAACTGATGATATACAGAACGAAGATCGATCTTTGAAAAGAATTGTGCACCTTGCAACTGGTCGAACAGGTCATCAATACGAGGTAGCGGATACCTATTCTTGATGGTGACATATAAAATCGATGTCTAACAACTCCTGTAGTTGGAACTTTAAATCCTGAAGTTCAATAGGAGCCATTCGATATGGGGTTTTAGAAATGGGTTTTGTACCGGGTTCAAGGTCAATAAAGAATTCAACTTCACATTCTGGGGGTAGACCAAGAAATTCTTCGGGAAATACATCAGAAAACTCATTAACAACAGAAATATCATTCAAACCTGACGTATTTTGGTTTAGATCAGTGATATGGGCTAAGAAATCTTGGCATTCGTTTTTCAATAAACGAATAGCTTTATAACTTGAAATGACATTGATTGATTTTAGGGGTTTGGTTGTTTGAATTCGCACAACAGGTTGGTTAGGAATATGAAAACTAACAACCCTACGAAAATAATCAATTTTGGCATGATAAGTGGTTAACCAGTCAATTCCTAAAATCACATCAAATGCAAGTATTTTCAAAGATATAAGATCAACAGTTAGGGTGAGGGTACCAATTTGAATCAAGCAAGATTTGTGAACTGTGGATGTAACGAAGGTTTCTCCTAACGGAGTTTCAACAGATAAGTTAAAGTCTAATTTCTCAGAAGTCAAGTTCAAACATTGAGCACAAGCAGGTGAAATAAAAGAATGGGTAGCACCGGTATCTAATAAGGTATAGATTTCGCAAGAGTTTATAATTAGCTTACCCGTGATAACCTCATTCGGGTTCCTCGCTTGTTGGGCAGTCACGACAAACGCTCTCCCTGGAACCACCGACTTTAACTTGTCTGGGACAGCCTTTGGTGCCACCGTCCCAGCTGGACTTGTACAGGACACACTCGAGCTATTTGACTTTCATTTCTACAGTTATAGCACACCTTAAATTGCTATGTGCAGTTAGGGCTAATGTGTCCCTCTTGCCCGCATTTATAGCATACGACCGGTGGTCGTTTTCCTCCCCTAAAAACAGTTGTTGATGTTGGTGCCGACGTCTTCACGTTGTCATTGTTGTACCTTCTCTTCTTGAAATCTCCCCCCGACTCACTTCTTCTATTATCATGTCCACGATTACCACCGGAGTGGTTACAGCTTCTGTCATGATACTTTTCTCCCCGTTGGATATCATTATTCCGATGACTGCTGCCATCGGTACGACCTTGGTTGTTCTTCCTTGGTTGAACATAATCATTATCTCATTCTAATAATTGGGCCCTGTTCATCATATCTGAATACAAACAAAGTTTGTGAGAAATGAGGTACTGACAAATTTCGGGTTTCAAACCTCTCAGAAAAATTCGCGTCATACGTTCCTCATTATCCACCAAATAAGATGCGAACAGGGATAACTCCGTGAACTTAGCCTCGTACTGGGACACAGTCATGTTGTTCTATTCCAGTTTGATAAACTCTACCTCCTTCATATGACGAATACTTTCTGGAAAATACTTGTCATTGAACAGTTTTTGGAACTCTTCCCAAGACATCTTAAATGCGGCAGGCTGAGTACGCTTCACAAATTCCCACCAGTAATCTGCCTCTCCACGGAACATAAAGGTGGCGAATGAAACCTTCTGTTCCTTCGTGCATCCCATGACATCAAATATCTTGGTAATTTGCTTAACCCACATTTCTTCCTTGATTGGATCTGGCTTTCCCTGAAATTCTGGTGGTCCCAACTCTTTGAACTTCTTGGCAGTGACAAGCCGCAAGTTGTTATTATTTCCAACGGTATTATGAACACGAGTCTCCCTTGTCTGGTTTTGCATGAACTGCAAAAAACTTCTAAACATCCCATCGTTCATCGTCTGATCGGTTGTGTTGGTTACATGAGGAATATGGTCTTCCTGTTGCACATTATCCTGGTTAGTGATTAGCGGTGCCTCAATGGTCTCTAATGCTCCATTGTTTAGATTTTATGCTGTCATTCTCAAATACTGCCATAAAACAATGGTTAATTAAACAAATTAATATATCACATAATAACCCTATACTTCGACTGACCAATTAAATACCAAATAAGCTTAGGTAGGACACACTAGTGAAGGATTTACTCGTCTCTCACCTCCTAGTTCTATTCTCAGATCTCCGCCAGAGATCATATCCCTAAGCTCTGA
Organism: Panax stipuleanatus; assembly: GCA_020205555.1. Classification (NCBI taxonomy): domain Eukaryota; kingdom Viridiplantae; phylum Streptophyta; class Magnoliopsida; order Apiales; family Araliaceae; genus Panax; species Panax stipuleanatus. The sequence goes on along the minus strand of CM035123.1, from coordinate 94,947,686 downwards.
TACCAACTGTGACGTCCCCAAAATAGGTTCAATACTCAACCCATTCTGAGTCGCCAAATACATGGTACAGAATCCAAATACAATCTTTTATAGCATACGGTCGTGCAAAATACGACCACACAAACTGTGAGTTTCAATACAAATTGTATATAATACGAAATATAAAAACTCAAATTCAGACCTCTTTTATTACAATTATTATCACACTATTTTACAAAAATAGCGAGGACTACTACTGCTCTACTCTGACCATCACACTGATTCCCGGCTAGTTTTCACAACATTCTCATTTCCTAAATAGGACAATAAATGAAAAAGGTGAGCTCAACTAGCCCAGTAAAGAATATTATGACTGAGATAATAAAGAACAATTTAGCGTTAGTCTTCAACAAATCAGATAAAATATTATGGATAACAAGTTTTAGATCAACAACTGCAGCGAAAATAACAATTCATTAGAAGAGTTAAGTAGAGAATGATGTCTACTATCTTCTATGATTTAAAAGTCCATCATCAATATTTTATTCCAGTGACATCAATCAATATATATCTCGAATCAAATATTCATCTTTGCACTACGGGCCAAAGATATTTATTTATATCACCAGTGGTCATGTTCATCTCAACACCTGTCCATCTTTGCACTACGGGCCAAAGATATTCATTAGGTAATCACCTTTGCACTACAGGCCAAAGATATTCATCAAATAATCATTTATCTTGCACTACAGGCCAAAGATATTCATCAAATAATCATTTATCTTGCACTACAGGCCAAAGATATTCATTTGTATCACCATTTAAGACTGAGGATGATGAAAAATAATATAAGGAACGAATCCAGTGAGATAAATGACAAAGATTAGGGATTCGTAATTTAGGTTATACAAGTTTAATAATACTCCGTAATGATCAATTGTGAGCAAAATTCAAGAATGAAGTTCAAAACTTGGATCTAATCAAAGATAGGAACCATAACAGACAACTTGGACAAAGAAAAAAAAATTAATTTTTCTGTGAACAGTGTCGTATTCGTGAATAGTGCCGTATACGTGAATAGTGTCGTATAGGTGAATAGTAACCTCAACATGAAAAGGTAAAAATTTCATAATAAAATTCATACTAACATTCCAATGAAATGATACTAGATGAAACACAAAATTCGAATAATTTCTGATCATTTCAGGAATTATAGAAGCAATACTTACAGTAATAAGTTTTAATTTGGGTATATCAAATGAAATATTATCGCTTTCATAATATGAATATGAAATAAAATAATATTCTTTATGAATATTGAAAGAAAGTAACATCATTTACGAGAAAAATAATATCCCTTACCTTAGTAAAAAATTGGATTTGACTGGAATATCGAATATTATTCTGAAAAAATCTTGTACAAAAAGCTACACTCAAAGTATCCTTATACTCAAGAGAAATACTCACAATACTATAGAATAAGAATTTCTGATATTGAAGGTGAGTTTAGGAAGGAGGGTTACCCCTCTATTTATAGCACAACGGAGGGAGAAAAAACAAAGCACTCTACCTAACATTTCTTTCTTTCTCCTCTCCGCCTAACCTCTCACTTTCTCAGCCTAATTTTCCTGCCAACCATCACTTCCATAAGGGCTCACACAATTTGGCAACAAAAGCTTTGCAGGCAATTATTCCACCCATTTGTAAAGGAGGAGTGCACGGAAGGAATTCAAAATAAAGATGATAACCTTCACTCCACTTTTATTTTATAAGGATAATATTACCATTTAAATTATAAAAATTTATATTATTATATTATCACATTATTATAATATAATATTATAATAATATATTTGAATGAATATTTTATTGGAGAAAATAATTGCCAAACGTTCAACAAATTTCTTCATTTATATCAAAATTGAACCAATATCCACCACATACTAATTATTCATAAATAATATTATAAGCTCACAATATTAACAACCAGATCATTCCTAGGAAAGAGGAGGTTTTCCGATAAGAATTTATCCTTATTGGCGCGCAAGTATATAACCTAACTCCTTTTCTCGACAGAACTTTCTAGACATTGTCAATAATGCTAACTAATAATATTAATTATTGTGTCGTGTCAATTATTAATTTAATAATATAAAATATTGTGCAGATGATACTGTGACAATAATTGAATCAATAATATGAAATACTGTGCAACAATTGCTGTGGCAATTATTGAATAAAACTGAGTGACTTCTTACGTAAGAATCAATAATCAGAAATACTGTGCAATACCGTGTGCTACTGTGCAACAACGCATATTATTGTATTTTTATCACTGGGTATTTCAACAGTTTTAACGATAAAAATTTTGCCGTTATTTTTAAAAAACTTATTCTTGTCGTTTTCTTCATCCAACAGTTTTTCGTTATGGGGCCCACCATTGATTGCGCCGTCGTACGAATATTTTTCAGCAAAAAAAATATTCCCCAACACAATGAATATTTTATGACCACTTGCTTACTTCGCAAAATTTGCACAAATTACCCCATAACTTACTACATTAATCAAATCAACACCTTACTATTTAAAATAATATATAGAGGAAATTCAATCTTTATTCACAAAAGTTGGGGTCTTACATTCTCTCTTTTATTTATTTTAATTAAATCATTGTCATTCTTTTTTTTAATTACATCGATCCTTGTCATTTGAGTATATTGTTTTGGTAATATATTGTAAAATAATTCTACTTTCACATAATTTTGGGTCACATAATGCTCACATACACACACATGCATACTATATGTATGTGAGCTTTATGTGACCCAAATTATGTGATAGTAGCATTATTTTATAAGTAAATTAATTTATTTTTAATTAGTATTGGGAAAATAATAAATAATATTAATATAAGTAAATTAATACTAGATCTATCTCCCTTTCCCTCTTACTCCTCTATCTCACTCTCCAGAACACATTTTGGTGGTGTTGGGTTACAAGGATAGGATAGGAAAAAGAGTAAATTCATGAAACCAACGGAATGGGAGGAATTGGCAAGAAAAGTAGCCAATTGAAGAAGAAAAAATGTTAATTTTTCTTGACAAGCCTCCCACTACGTCTACTTTCATGAGATCCATCTCCCTTTCCTCCTATACCCTTTTTCTTCTCTTAAATGAAAAGGATAGAGCCTGAGTTTGAGTTGGGGCGCATAATTTATAGAAAAGAAACAAGATACCGACCCAATAACATTAATGCCTTTGATGCACTACACCTTTACTATTAGAGTAATGTTATTATCACATAAAATCAGAGTAATGCTATTATCATAGTAGTATTTCATAATATCTAATTGTGTTACTATTGGACTGGACTGGACTAGTATTATGAAACTAATAAGTAATATTAATATAAGTAAATTAATACTAATTAATTTATTTTAATTAGTATTGGGAAACAAATAAGTAATATTAACTAATATAAGTAATATTAATACTAATTAATTTATTTTAATTAGTATTGGAAAACTAATAAGTAATATTAACTAATTTATTTTAATTAGTACGTATTGGGTATATAATAAGTAATATTAACTAAGTAAATTAATTAATACTAATTAATTTATTTTATTTAGTATTGGGTATTTAATAAGTAATATTAACTAAGTAAATTAATATTGGAAAACTAATAAGTAATATTAATACTAATTCAAACTAAATCTATCTAACAAAATACAAATAATTTTGAATTTTTCGCTCACTCGGCTCAAAGTTTGAGATAAATCTCACCATCTATGTAGTGCCGAATGCATGGGACACAGCTAGTAGTTATAAATTTAGGAGTGAAAACTAAGTAAATGCTACTTAGTTGATTTTAGTAGATATTAACTAAGTAATATATGTTATTATATTAACTAAGTAAAGTAATATATGTAATATATGTTATTTATATATTAACTAATTAAGTAATATATGTTATTATATTTAATTTAATTTATTTTGTATTAAACTTAGTTTGTATTATTTTATTTTTATTTTATTATATTTATATGTTATTATATTTAATTTAATGTAGCTTAATATTTAATTTATATATGTAATTAATATTATATAATAATAAACTAACATAAGCCTCAATATCATATTATGAACTCATGCACTCAAAATATCATATTATGAACATGCATGCACTCAAATTGCACAAATTAAAGCCAAATTGAAACTAAATATCACATATATATAAATCTAACCCATATTCAAACTAAATAGGCAAATCAAACACATATAAACACATAATATACAATATATATATATAAATTAACTAATTAAAGAAAAGAAAAGAGAGAGAAATGATACCTAGATGGGGTTGCCGTCGGCGACGGACGGCAACAGACGACGGCTGCCTGGGTACGGTAGGAGGCGGTCGGCAGAGGCGGGCGGCCGGGCGGCGGCGTAATCTTCTTCTTCCTCTTCTCCCTCCCTCTTTATCTTCTGTTTCTGTTCGCGTCTTCTGCAGCAAGCTAATCTATTTAAAAAGAATCCATGACCGCCTTCTGCAACCTCACACGGTCGCTGAATTTTAATTGACTGACGGTCGAGCTGCTGAGGAAGTCAAACCGTTCTACGACCACTATCTGCGATCGGATGCAGTCGCAGACTTGAATTAATTTTCCTCGCCAACTCAGGCGCCAAAATTTAAGGCGGCAAACTCAACTCGACTGCCGGTTAGCGACCGCAAGGTGGTCGCTAGTAACAAATAGCGACTACTTTGAATAGTCATCGCTACTAGCGGTCGGTAAGTCTAATATTAGCAACAGAATCCGGCGGTCGCAGATAATATTGGTCGCTGATGAGTCTGTTTCTTGTAGTGAATGCTAAAGAAACTCTATTCTGACAACTGAAATATACTTGAAATGAGTATTTTGACACAGTAAAAAAACTACAAAAATGCCATGATCGAACTGAAGTGGGGGCAGAGCTAAAGCCTCAAAGTCAGCAATGGCGGTGTCCCAAATCTTCGCGTTTGAGGCTATCAGTCCCTCAACGTCTTGGGTACCTAACTCGACTTTCTGAAGCTGGGTGCTAAATTTAGCCCTGGCATCTTGAAGGTTCGAAATGTACCGAACGTGAGTTATTTTCATGATGACGTGAAACAACTTCCTAGCGTAGTCTAATAACACGAAAACTAGAACTAAGTAGATCTAGCCTAGCACGGAAGTCGGAAGGTTGACATGTCAAGGCCCATGGAGGAGAAGTCATCAAACTCACAACTAAACCTATCTAAGTCCTCTGCTATCAAAGAATATAGAGAAAAATTGTACATTTCAAAAATAAGGCTCGCAAGTCGATCTAGCAAAAAGGTCTGGAGGAGGGCCCTGCGAATATGTATTCGATCAAGTATCTATGGGAACCAAACTAGGAGACGCTCGAGATTCACTTGAAAAGAAGAAGAATGAAAAAATCAAGGAAGAGGCCAAAGCCTTCTAGGGTCAACGCCTAGTGTTCGACCACCTAGGGAGGCTCTCTCCCTCTTACCTTTGACATCTCCTAGCTTATTGATCAATTTCCCAGAATGAACGCTTCTTTATTACAAAAAAAAAAAGTGTGGCCTTTCTTTGAGAATATCCAAAGAAAAAAGCCAAAATCCTATTAACGTGAGATGACCCGGAAAAGAAAGTCTATAATCACCTGAAAATGAAGAAATAGATGAAACAATAAAAAAAGAAAATATAAAGAAACCATGCAAGAGAAAGGAAAAGGGATCAAAAAACGGGAGGAGACGTCGAAGCCCTCTAAGTTTCGGCCATCCCCTAGGGGTTGGCCATCTAGGGGGAAGATCTTCTTCAACTTTTGTTCGCCCTAGTTTGAAGCATGCTCACTTGATGCCTTCTCGATGACTTCTTAATTTTGAAGAAGATAGAGCTTCCAAGAGAGAGCAAGATTTGGAAGGATTAGATAAAAGTTTTTCCAAAATATCATGAGAGAGCTCCTTTAGGGCTCGTCGCCTAGGGTTTGACCCTTAGGGTTTAGCCCCTTGGAGGTTCCCTCTCCAAAGACCTTCGCTTTCGAGACTTGCAAAATTGAACCCCAGAGATTGATTGAAAACTAGAAGTATTCTTGCACGATCGTCCCTTCAAAAACGTGACTCTCGTGCGGTGGAAAATGTGAGCCATGGTAAAAATTTGGGTTCACATGACCTAATTCAATTAAATGCACAAATTAAGGTTCATACTATAATCTAAAAAGAATTAAATGAATGATGGAAAAGACGAAAATGAATGAACAAGACCGCAATTAATGAACGGAGCATTAAAAGAGCAAAAAGCAAAAAACCTTAGGGTTTTAGCCATCTAGGGTTCGGCCACCCTAGGGATCAACCACTCCAAGATGACTCCTCTTTAAGAAAAAGTTAAATCAATCTCTTTCCCGACTGGATTTGGTTGGAACTATCGGAACAAAATAAGGAAAACGGACAAAAGATGTACAAAAGAAGCCAAAGTACCTCCTAAGGTTCATCCATCCTATTAATCGATTTCGGTTGGAGATAATTACGTGCAAGTATACACAATCAACAAGTAATAAAGTGAGAAGGGAGTGTCGAACCCACATGAATCTATATCTAATAAATCTCAACTACTAGTTCTTTATCAATTCAATTTTATTTAAACAATCGCAAATTTGAAAATAATGATTAAGAATAAGCTAAGATTAAAATCTAACAAAAATGTTGAATTCAAATGTAAAAGCTTAAGACTACAATATCCCCAATTATGTTGTATAAATCTATTATCCAATTCATCCAATTATTAAATCCATTAGAGTTGTTAATAGAAATTCATAATTATTTATAAGCCATTTCTCAAGGATCAAATAAAAATATTCAATTCAATTAATCTTTTTATATTCCTATGCAAAACAAAAGAATCAAACTCATTAAGTATTAATTCCCAAAAGTTACATGCAGTGAAAAGAGATATCTCTATTCAATTCACAACCCTAATTATTCATCGCATGCAAATAACTAAGAATAAATGCTACCATATTCAGATCTAACCCTACATTGAATCTCCCGAATTCATCTAGTGTATTACGCTAATTATTGGCCAGATAATTAATCAATAAGTATAAAATACGATAGACAACTCACTTTGAATAAATAATTGAACTTCAATAGATAATTAATTCATAAGCATAAATGGTTCAATTACAGTCTTAATTATAAATTTAGTTCATGCTGAAAATTAAAACCAAAAATCTTAAAAAAGCCATCACAAATAAATTACAAATCTGAATAAGGAAGAAAAGAAAAACTCAGTAGATGTTCTTCAGTCTTCAAGTCTTTCGCCTAAAATACTTGTGACGCTCTATAGATCTTCAATCTCCAACTCCACCTATCTGAGTCAATCTCTGTGTGTCTCTTGATAGCAAGTCTTCTCCCTTTTATTTCTTTAGGTCTCCTCCAAGTCAACTTCCAATAGAATCCTAATTAGCATAGAAATTTGCTTTTTAATCCCAGCCTTGCACAAACTTGACCATCAAGCCCTGATTCCTAATGCCCCTGCGCTGGATTTGAACTGAAGAAGAGCGCCCCAATGCTGGAAAGGTGCTAAAATTATAAATTTGCCCTTAATGATGCCAAAAGTCATGTTTTGCCTCTACTTTACCCTAACCTGTAAAATAACAATTAAACAAGTAAAAATGTCCTAAAATACTCAAAAACATACAATTCTCAAGTCTAAAAATACTTAATTCATAGGTATATTACCCACTCATCACCCCCTAGGGTTCGGCCCCCTAAGGCGTGCACTACCTCATTTTCTCGATTTGTTTGCAATAACGATTTTGATTAATGCAATGACAGAACAATGAGCCCGGACTACAGAAAGAAACCAAGATCTTGTGGAACTCTATAAAATGGTTAACCTTAGAACCTCCATGAAAGAGCTTCTAACAGAACCAATAATCATGAGAAAAGGATGAAAATCGACCAAGAAAGGCCGATAAGAACGAAAAGAACTGTAAGAGGCTCAAGCCTATGGTTCGGCCCCCTAGGGTTCAGCTCCCTAGGGCGCGACCTCCCGTGTCCTGTGTTGAGATCTTTTGAGATTTTTCGGCGATGAGATTCTTAAATAAAGAAGGAAGAGCAGGAAAACATAATTTGAGCAACAAGAGCTTTGAAGCATTAAATTGAGGAGGAGACTCCATGAGTCCTATGTCAGAAGGATTATGGAGACAACTCATTTTTGATTTCGGGATTGGATTGGTGGCTAGAAGGACAGGACGATCTGGGCATTACTTTGATGACTAAAGGTATATCTGGAATTTTCCTGATGTCGTATGTCTGGCATGTGACCACTTTCTAGGAAACTCTATAAATACTCATTCCTTTCTATGAAGGGAGGACTTTTGGAAAATTGACGACTAACAGATTATCTCTTAACCCTAAACACTCAAGAAGGCTATCTGGATCCTTGATACCCTAAGAAGGCTCTCGGATCCTAAGAGTTCTGCAACGTGTTACTGGAGTAATTGCTCACATGTTCTTCTCCACTCTTCAATTCATTAATTAATTTCGTATTCTTCGTGGATTTCTCTCCTCCTCATCCAACACGAAACCCTAATCCTAGCAAAGTACGATTTTCTTGCCCACATATCTTTTGTAAAACATTGTATAGTTGCTTGATTTTATGTAAATTATTTTAGTTTAGCTTGATTATTTGTAAATCAATGTATTTTACTTTAGTTTTGTAAATCATTGAATTTACTGTTATTCTTTGTAGTTTATAGGTTATATCATTGTGATTTAGCTTGATTCTTTTTAAAGCAATGAATTTTAGTTTAATTTTGTAAATCGTTGAAGTTACAGAAGTAGTTTATAACTTATCTTATATATACACATTATATGTTGTTAAAAAAGTAGTTATATATACATGTTAAAATGTGTATATATGTTGTTCTTTAAAGTAGTTATGTTGTATTATTGGTTGATTATGATATATGTTGTTGGATGAAGTTATTGGTTGATTATTGTATGTGTTGTTGGGATAAAACATGTTAGAAGTACAAAAATGGGGTTTAAAAACCTGAAAACTGCAAAAACAAAAAAACGTATTTAAAAAATAGATATTTCTGACGGAATAAGGTATTCCGACGAAATTTTCGTCAGAAATAAGGTTTAGAATTAATTTTAAAAAGTCATATTTCTGACGAAATGTCACTTATTTTCGACGAATATTCCGTCGATTTTATATATTAAACGATGTAAAACCAAAAAGTGACACGTGTACCCCTTTTAACGGTCAATTCGTCGGTTATATTTTATCGACAATAATTATTTTGGATCGAATTTTTGACGGACTTATCCCCGACGACCTTTATTTCGACGGAATTGCCAACAAAATTTTTCGATGGAATAAGCTTAATATAAACGAAAAATTCCATCAGAATTAGGCATTTTTGTTGTAGTGAGACTCAAGGACTTCATGGAATACAGAACAACTGGTACAATTAAAACTATTATACAAGTACAATTTTCAATAATACGAGACCGAAAATTATTTATACTACAACAATTACAGGAACACGAGACTGAGAATTAGTTGTTTGCAAACTAAGACTACAGCTAAATTAATTCCTATCTTACAACCTCCTGGCGATACGCCCGACAGGTATCTAGTGGGAGTTAGAAGATTAACCAATTCTAGTACTAAGAGGCTGTTTGATAAGAGCTTAATGGCTCTGAATGGTCCCATATCTGATTCGCTCAGCCATTAAGGCTGTTTGTTTGAGTAAATGTTGATCTGAATGTTTCTGCTACCGTCTGACCGAGTAAGATAGATTTATCTGGCTAATTCGCTCAGCTGCTTGACTGAATGACATTTTACTTGCATATCCCCACTAGTAACCACCAGTAAGAATCACGACACCGACAATGTTCTTCTTTCGTTGACTCTCTTTTATAAACACAAAATTATAGTTTACTGTTAATTTACCTCAACCCTCTACTTCAATGGCGGAGGAGCATGAAGAACCAAGTTCAAACAACTGCTCGAACTCCAAAGAACCACTGGCTGTTCTGGCAAAAGACAGCTGACCCACTTCGTTCCTCTGTCCCAATTTGACGATAATCTACTCATCTCTGACCCTTTTCATGATTCAAGAATTCCTTTTTGGGTTGTTAATGAAATTTGTTATTTTGCTTCTCAGAATTTCACTAGCATCAGCAATTAGATCTCATTTATTAAGAAAAATGCAACGAAGAGATGAGGAAAAGGTTAGGTGAGAGGGAAGAGATAAGGAAAAGGATTGTACTTTGGGGATGTCATCATTAGATATTTAGATCTAATTTATTATTATTATTATTATTATTATTATTATTATTATATTTTTCTGCTTTTTTTTAATTTGCCAACATACAAAAATATTCAATTCAGTATGGTTGAAATCTTAAAAAAAATATTCAATTCAATTTGTTTGAATTATTAAAATATTACATAATTAATATTGTATTAAATTTATTGTTTAGTACGTTCATACTTATATACACTCAACATAGTTCAGAAGGGTAAAATAGTTAAAAAAATGTTATTCAAATGTTTCATACAAATCAATTATCAAATAACTTTTTTCATTTAGATTCAGATTCAACTCATTCAGATTCAGATTCTGATTCATTCAGTTTTTATCAAACAGCCCCTAAGCCACTTCGATTCATTTGCCACGTGTCGTTATGAAATTGGTCCCGCAGCAATGTCGATGATACCCTTAATAAAGGTTTGTGGGTTTTCATAATATAAAGGTCATATATTTAAATCTTTTTCCTCTTTTTTTTTTGCTAGTTTTTGACTAAAATTAAACACACACGCACTATTTAGTTACTGTCAAAGTTCGAACCTAGGATCTCCTGCTTTGCAGAAGACCTTGTCCACCAAATTGTGTTAAAGTTTTGGTGTTTTTTTCCTTTTATTTATACTTTGTCAATAAATTGATAAAATATGAGTACTTAACAACACCAATAATTTTAATAACTGGCTACTAAATTTTATAATTTAATAAATTTTACAAATGATAATTTCTTTTGAAACATACTAATGATATTATTTTTGTATTAACCAGTAGAGTATAGGGCTATTCATAGAATGACCTCATAGTTAAATTGAGAGAAGACAAAAGTTTAGGGCAAACCTCCTTAAAATATGAACTAGATTCTCAAAATGTCAGGTATGCATTTGTAGTGGGTTCATTAATTAATGGCATTAGGGTGTATTAGGCTCAGAGTAGACAGCTAATTATCTAACCCTAATTGCATATATATAAATGTCCACTTGCTTTAACTAATAAATTGTTATATATGTTTCTGACTTCCAGCCATGCTTGTTTTTTTTGTATAAATCATTTTTCTAACCTAAATATCAGAAATTGCCTCCCATTAGGTTGATTGAGCATCATTTATTAAGAAAACCTGTCTAAGTATTGCTAATTAATTAAGAATTAATTGTATCCAACTTGTCACAATATGTCTGTTTATGCTTATCAACAGTTCCAAGCCTAGCCAGGAAATTCTAATTTTTTTATAAAAGAGCAACAAAAGGGTAAGTGTCATGCTTACTTAGGCATGTGATAGTGCATACTTTAATTATTTATCATGAAGAAAGTAAAGATTAGATTACTAAGACTATGTTTGGATGCTCCTAAAAAAATGAACTTGGGACCCTTGTTGTATTATTCCCTCTATTCCATAAACGATGACTTAATTAAAAATAAATAAACTGTAACCGCATTTGTAAATTTTAGTGTTGTGTGTTGTACAAATGTAATAATTTATTATCAAATTGTTTCACATTGATTTATAAAATTTCTAAATATTAAATATGCTTTTATTTCATATTAATTTCAAAAAATAGTAAGTTGTTAGTTCAGTTTTAATGACATGATATTGTATTATGATTATAAATCTAAGAATATTATGTTGTTTATACTATTATTTAATTTGAAAAGATAATTCTTCTGTGTGAAATTAAAAATAAAAAGTAAAAAATAGACACAAAACACTCTATTACGGAATGATAAGTTAATAAAACAAAGATAATAATATTCAACATAAATATTTTATTAATAAGATGTCATGATCTTGATACTGTTTATATATTTATTGACTATGGCTACAAACAATCCGAATTGTTCGCGAATCGGTTCGGTTTAGTTCGATTCGAGTTCGACTTGCTCGTCTCGTTGAGTCAAGTTTGCACATAGAGTTTTGTTCGACTGCTCGATCGAACATATTCGCAAATCATGTGATTCGGTTCGAGTTCGGTTCGATTCGGTAAGTTCGAGTTCGATTCGATAAGTTCGAGTAGTTCGATTTCTTAATTACATGTTTCAATTGTTTCTAAAATTCTAAATACAAATAATTGGTTATTTCATATTAAATTCTAAAATTTAGTCTTATTAATAATTGTTAAATTGGTAGTATTTTTTTATTACATAAACATCGTTTTGTTTTTTTTAATAATTGATTATAAGTAAACATTTTATTAAATAATTAATAAATAATAATGTGTATTTCTTCACCTCTAAATTCTAATTTAATTAAATAATTTTCATATTTTCATAAAATTTTTAACAATGATTGTTGGATTGTTATAATTTACATCCCTAATAATTTAATAAATTATAACCCGTGTCATAAAGCACATAAATAAAGTCATTAATCATCATGCAATGACAATTTGACACAATAAAATAATGATACAATATAGTTGCTTACATTTACATGAGTTATTAAAATTATTAAATCGAGATAGAGAATAGAGAAATCAAGTAATCAATGAACGTATCAAGACTTCAGTAATAGAGTAATAATCATTAAATTATTTACTGAATAATTTCGAAACATTAAAAAACTATACATAAATTTGAAGATCGAAAATAAAAATTAGATATTAAAATTAAAAATTTTAAAAAAATTGAATAATAATTAAAAATGACAACAAAAGAAATACATTACTAATATTAAATTGTGAGTTTTTGATAGTCATTTGTTTGTAGACTCTGCTTGAAATGGTTGGACCTTGATGAGTTGAAAGGCTTTTGGATATTAATATTTGATTGTTGATATATATTTGTAAATCAAGAATTTCTAAGTACTTGTTAACTTTTAAGTTTTAAGTTTTAAGTTCTAAGTAATCATTTTTGGTTTTGGTCTTTTTGGATGAATGATGAATACAATATTTGGTCTAATTTTTTATTGAATACTTAGACTTTTAGATAAGACATTTTTTATATTTATTTAACTATTTTTTGTTTCAGAGTTCTAAGTTTGTGTTCGTGAACAAGTTTGTGTTCGTGAACAAGTTTATGTTCGTAAACATAATTTGTGTTCGTAAACGTTCGCGAACTGTTCATGTTTGCGAACAAGCTTATGTTCGACTTGTTTGCGAACTCGATCATGTTCGCGAACAACTCGCAAACACCAAACGATCTGAACTCGTACATAGTTGTTGGCTCGATCAAGTTACTCGAATATGTTCGACTAAAAGTGTTCGAATTCGACAAAATTCGGTTCGATTCGGTTCGATTCGGTTCGATTGAAGGTCTATAGTATTGACAATATATGAAATTTTAATCCATCGAAATGTAACTTCATGAAATCCGAATTCGTTAGCATCCAAACAAGCCTCTCTCTCTTTTTTCGTTCTTTTTTTTTTTTGGGTGATTGAGAGAAGGACAATGAGCTCACCTTTGGACTAATAAGTAGTTTCCATGGTAGGTGGAATAACATAGTATCCAGCTAATTGTTTGGATCTACTTGCTGACAACATAAAATGAATTACAGATATGCATACAGATACAGTATGTTAATATGTTAAAATTTGCTACTATTGGTATATGTTGGTGTTAATTCTCTCTTTTTCTTAGTGCAAGGCCAGTGCTGGTGTTAGTGACTGTGTTTGCCAATGAAAAGTTTATTATTCAATTGTCAGTTATACATAACTTAAAGCTGCCAAACCTACAAGTTTGACATATTTATGGGCACGGGGTCAGATCATTAATCGATTATATATTTAATTCTATTTTGTACTTCTAATTTGCTACTATTGGTATATGTTAGTGTTAATTCTCCCTTTCTTGGTGCAAGGCCAGTGCTGGAGTTAGTGATTGTGTTTGCCAATGAAAAGTTTATTATTCAATTGTCAGTTATACATAACTTAAAGCTGCCAAACCTACAAGTTTGACGGGAGTGGTTAACATGAAATTAGCATTGGTCAATTGACCAATACAGTATCGACACGCAGGCCGGAAGGTGATCTCTCCATCTGCGTGTCAATACTGTATTAGTCAATTGACCAACTTATCATGAAGTTAAGTACTTCATGGAAACCGGATCCAAGTTTAACATATTTATGGGCACTGGTTAGATCATTAATCGATTATATATTTAATTCTATTTTGTACTTCTTTAGTATTTAATTGCATTTTAGCTGTTCAACTTTTAATGCATTTTAATGTTTCTTGATGGGTCTCCAACTTTTAGAATTATTTTGATAATAACAATAAATAGTAATTAGGTTAAGAAAAATATTAGAATCCTCTTCATAGGATTTATACTATAATTATTTTAATTACCTTATTTACTTTGACATTAAATATTTTATAAATCTTATTGAACTGATTTTCTTGACCTTGATAATTTAATATCAAGTGTTAAAGAAATTAGTTCATAAAATAATATTTCCTAAGGCAAGGAAAACTCTTATTATTTTTATAAATAATTTTCTCTTAAAAAATTACTTTCAGGAGCAAAAAGATTTCAAAATTTAAAAAGCCTTATATTTTGCATGCATGCACGGGACTTTAAAATTTTACTTATCTATACATGTGTGTGTAGAAACCGTGCGCCCATTAAACTTGGAAAGGAATTTAAGACTTGAGGATTGTATGTGCTTAGAAATTAATGTGATTAAAAGCTAAAGGAATTAATTTCTTTACTTCATCCGAATGAGTACATGTGCTTAATTTCTTATATGCATATGTGTGTATCTTGTGAGCATTAAAGGATCTTTGACCGAACATGCCTTGAATTAATATACACATGTGCTAAAATAATTAAAGTTCACATATCAGACTTAGCAAAAAGGTTGGCAACTTTTTTGGGCTAATATTTTCAAAACTCAAAAGTTATCAGCATGTTTTGGCAATTCGCGTGAAGGGATATTTTATCGAACCCTTCCTTTTAAATATTATGATTTGAGCCATTGATTTTAAATTGAACTTTCAAAATTATCTTTATGGCCCAAGCTCAGAAAAACTATAAATAGAATGTTTTTCATTCACTTTCAATTTGTCAACTCACTTCCAAAGAAAAGTTTACTCTCCTTGACTACATACTATCTCTCTAAAAAGTTTTATCTCTCTTATCAAAATTCTAATCATTTGAGAAAAGAAAATTGATCTAAGTATTTGAGATAAGTTATTTGATTTGATTTATTTGAATTATCTCTTGCTTATTTAGATTTATAGATATACGAATATAAATTGTTATACACAATTATATATATATATATATATATATATATATATATATATATATTCCATCTATTTATCATATAAAAAGTCAGTACTTAGACACCGAGACTATAGCGGAGATATTCCTCTAAGTGAGGGAATTAGTCAAATAGTTCTCAAAGTCCTAATTGGCCTTTTATAAGATACAAGTTATTTATATAAATATCATAAAGTAGATCAAAAATTGGAGTACGAATACACTTTGGAAAGAGTGAATTATCCAAAAGATATTTAAAATCCTAAGTGATCTATTGAAAATATTTATATAAATACAGATTGTGAAACTATAAATTTGGTCAGTACTTAGATACCGATACAATTTTAATTTATTCACTCTTGAGCAATGATAGTGTGAATTATTCAAACAATTTTTAAAATCCTAAGTAACCTTATTTATAATCATTCACATAATAGATAAAATATATTACTATATACTCTTTGAGTTAAACAAATATATTTTCTATATCAAGTATTGCTTAACTGATTTATTCATTATACTTGATAACTGTTAATCACAAGTATTTGAACATAAATTCATTTATTCATAGAATACTTGTTACATAACATCTTAATTTAAGTTATATTGGTTTAACCAATAGAAACACATTCTTTATTATAAATAATAAATAATTCTTTATAACCTGCTTTAAACTATATATCTGCTTATACAAAAGCATTTTTGATCTACACTTAAATTAATCTATCTACTTAACCAAGAAACATATTTACACTAGCATAAAAGTTATATAAACTTTTATAATTGAGCATAAAATCATATCTGCTTACACAGAAACGCATTTCACATGTATAAATGTCATTGAACTTTTATATACTTACTTGATCTTTAATTGCTATTTGCTTAATTGAAAAATATCAAATATAAAAGTTACTTAAATTTTTATATATATCTGTACTAAATTATATCTGCTTATATTAGAAGCATTTCTCTGTCAAAACTTTTGTAAAAGGGAAAAAGAGTAGAGTTAGTTTGTTTTATGTACTTGTGAGAAAGACGAATAATTCTTCGACCAAGATCAGAGTCTTAGAGAGGTCAGCTGGGAGTTGTGTCTCTAGTGTACTTGTGAGGTGAGGAAGAGGTTGTCGTTTCAAGACCAGATCATAGAATAGAATAGAACTCAAAAGAAAAGTACAACTAAGATTGAGGAGGGAGCTAGGAGATTGATGTCCAAGATAGTTAGTTGAGAATAGTTGTAAGTTTGTCTATAAAACTTTGTAAAGGCTTCTCCGCCTATTGAAGGAGTATTTATTACAGGAGTAATAAGATCTCAAGTCCTAGAGAGGAGCTTGAGACTGAACGTAGCAACATACTCGGGTTGTATGTTGTGTACCAGATAAATCTGTGTGCATTGTGTGATTGAATTTCTATTTTTTCATATTAATTTCTAAAACTGCAAAATTATTTATCTAAATATTTTAAAAAGGCCTAAGATAAATTTTAAATCAATAATAATCTATTCAACCCCACTTTTAGTTTATTAAACTTTCAATTGGTATCAGAGAAGTGATCTATAACTTGTTTGTTGAGTAAATACAGAAATATCTAATAGTAGATCCATCTATAGCCTACAATGCTACTGATTGCGGAAAAGGACTATCAATGTCCAGATTTCCACTATTTGATGGAACAAATTTTGCCACCTGGAAGAATATATTTAAAATCTATGCCAAGTCACAAGGAATCAAAGTTTGATTTGCAATAGAACGAGGTGTAAAAGTTCCAACAAAAATTGAAGGAGAAAAGATCGTTGAGAAAGATGTTAAAGAGTTCACCACTAAAGATGAAGAGGCTATGAATATAGCTTCTAGAGCTGAATAGGTGTTAACTAGTGCTCTTATTGAAAAATAATACAAAAGAGTTAGCAACTACAAGAATGCAAAAGAAATCTGGAAAAAAATTATTGTAACCTATAAATGAACCAATCATATCAAAGAAACTAAAAAAGAGTCTCTAATTCAAGAATATGAAAGTTTCAAGATAGAAGAAGATGAAAAGATCATTGATATGAAAACATATTTTTCCAGAATCATTGATAAGCTGGAACAACAAGGGAAGGCATACACAACGAATGAGAAAAATAGAAGAATTCTCAAAGCCTTTCCATCCATTTGGAAAATAAAGATTACAACAATCAAGGAAATGCAAGATCTAACTGCATATCCTCTTGACAGCCTTATTGGAAATCTTTGTGCCCACGAAGTCGACATGCTAGTCAAAAAAATAGGATTAGACACAAATCTCAAGAAGAAAGGAATTTCTTTCAAAGCTTTACTTGTAGATCAAGAAAATATGGATAAAGAATTGAATGAAGAACTCCTGAGTTTAGATAATAATAAAGTTGCTCTATATATTATCTAGACAACTCAGGAGAGTGATTCAAAGCAAAACAAGAAAAAATATAACAAAGACTTTATGAAAACAAACAACAACTTCAAAGGCAAACAAGTATTCAAGCCAAAAGCACAAGGAGGAAATTTCAAGGCAAACAACAACAACTTCAGAAATGTCAACTCCAATAAAAATTTAAATGCATGTTTTGAATGAAACCAGCCTGGACATTTCAAAAATGATTGTCCAAAATTAGTCAATAACAATGTACTAGTAGCTGAGGAAGGCTGGGATCTAAGTGAAGAAGAAGAAATTATCGAACAAAGCAAAAAATTAAAAATCTTTGTTTAATGGCAGACAATAATTTTCACCAAAATCTGAGGTAAATTTTGAACATCAATTACCCAATACCTCATTTGTCACATATACTTTAGATAATATAAATGAAGAATATTATGAATTATAAGAAGATTATAATTGTTTATATGAAAACAATTAAATAATTAAAGAAGATTTTATTAAATTAAAAATATCTTTAGAAAAATTTATTAAAACTAACAAAAATCTTGAAATATAAAATTCAAGTTTAATTATAACTGATGAAAGTTTAAATTGAGAAAAACTAGAAAATGATTTCTTATTAAAAGAAGAATTAGAAAAATAAACAAAAATCTTGAAATAGAAAATTCAAATTTAATCATAGTTAATGAAAGTTTAAATGAAGAAAAACTAGAAAATGATTTAAATTTAAAAGAAGAATTAAAAAACTAAGAAAAAATAATAAGGATCTTGAAATAGAAAACTCAACACTTATCATTTCTATTTAAAATCTTGAAATTAAAAATTCAACACTAGGGGTAATTAATGAAGATACTCAAATATAAGATCAAGTGTTAAATGAAGATATTAAAAATCTCAAACTTGAGAATTCATATTTAAAAACAGAGATAGAAAAACATAAGAGAAATTCTTTAATAGATCGATTTAATATTTTAACTAAAGAACGTGACGATTTAAATTTTATAGTTGTAAAATTCACAAAAGGGTAAGAAAATCTTGATGTCATGCTGAATTAACAGAGATGTGGATTTCATAAAAGACTAGGATATATTGGAAAATCTAGTAAAACAAAAGATAAAGGGCTTTATCATGTTAAAAATAAAGAAAAAGAAAGTCATACATCTCCTTTTACTAAATGCTCTTACTGTAACAGAAATAGTCATTCATTTTATATGTTCAATGCTCAAAATGGAAACTATAAAGGAAAAATGATATGGATTCCCAAAAGAACATACACTGCACCAACTATTACAAGAAAAGATTTCCATAAAATTATTATCATACATTTTATAGTCCTGTCACTCATAGAATGCTTATCTATACTAAAACTGATTATGTACCTAGTTTTGTAAAGGAAAATACAAATGTTCCATATACAAAATAGAAAACTTACCCAAAGAACCCTTCATATTAAAAGGTACCAATTTGTGAAATTAGTATATATTGCAGGTATGTCTTGCAGATTTGATTAAAAATAAATGATATCTCGATAGCGGTTGTTTAAGACATATGACTGTTGACAAATCAAATTTGAACAGTGTACACGCTACAGACTATGTTGAGCTAAACTTTGGAGATAACAATAAGGTAAAATAATTGGAATTCAAAGTGTTTGTTAATAAGCATATAACAATCTCTAATGTTCAATTAGTTACGGGACTCAAGTATAATATTCTATCTATCCGTCAACTACGTGATAGTGGTTTTAAAATATCTTTTAGTTCACATAATTGCTCTATATTTGATTAAACTGGTAAATTGGTTTCGTTGTGTCCTAGAAATCAAAATGTTTACATGTTTGACCTAGATGCGTATTCTCACCTAGATAATATTTGTTCTTTGTCTACAAATGATGATTCATGGCTTTAGCATCGCAGACTAGGACACATCAACATGAAACTAATCAATAACATTTTATCTAAAGAACATATTCGTGGTCTTCTAAAAAAGAAGTTTTTAAAAGATCATATATGTGAAGCCTGTGAACTAGGAATGCAAATTCATGTATCTTATTAACCTAAACTCACAGTGTCAATCTCTCAACCCTTAGAACTCTTGGATATAGACCTAGTAGATCTATTCCTAAATTAACATAATATGGGTGGTGTTATATACATTCTAGTTCTGGTTGACGATTATTCTCGATTTACATGGGTTAATTTTCTGAAATTTAAAAATGAAGCTATAAACTCTTTCTCTAATTTAAAAGAAGCTTTATTGTTTATATTCGTTCTGATCATGGAAGAGAATTTGACAATTGTGATTATATGATGTTATGTGATGAGCACGATATAAGTTATAGCTTCTCTGTTCCTTATAAACCACAATCAAATGGTGAGGTTGAAAGAAAAAATCAAACCTTACAAGAAATGACTAATACTATGTTAAATGAATATCGTCTTCTAAAATTTTTTGGGCTGAAGTTGTGGCAACATCCTGTTAAATTCTAAACAGAGTTTTATTAAGACCAATTTTGCTCAAAACTCCCTATGAACTTTATTATAAAAGAAATTCAAAAATAAATTATTTTCATGTTTTTGAAAGCAAATGCTTTATTTTAAACACTAAAGGATATTTGTTAAAATTTGATCAAAAATCTGATGAGAGAATATTTTTGGAATATTCTCTTAATAGTAAAGCATATATAGTCTTTAACAAAAGAAGTTTAGTTGTTGAGGAGTCAATGAACGTAAATTTTGATGAATCTTAGCCTCCTCCTAAATATAAAGAGCTAGTTGACAGTAATGTTGTCATTGAAGATATTCTTATAAATATGAAAGAACCAAAACTAGATAATGTATCTCCACCTGTAAATGTTACTCCTCTTGAAAGTCTCAACCTCAATTAAATGACTTACCCAAAGAGTCGAATAATATTAAAAATCATCCAATAAAAAATGTGATTGGTGATATTGATAAAAGAGTCCTTACTAGATCACAAGCATATAACTTGGCTGGTCATGTATCTTTCTTGTCCCAAATTGAGCCTAAAAGTATAAAAGATGCTTTGTTGGATGAAGATTGGATAATAGCCATGTAAGATGAACTTAAACAGTTCACTATAAACAAAGTCTAGGAGTTAGTTTCAAAACCCGAGGATATTTTAATTATTGGAACTCAATGGGTTTTTTCATAATAAATTAGATGAAAGTGGTACTGTAGTACGTAATAAGGCAATATTAGTTGCACAAGGGTATAATCAACTTGACTGTATTGATTATGATGAAACATATGCTTCTGTTGCTAGAATTGAATCTATACGTATGTTATTAGTTTTTGCATGCCATATATATTTTAAACCGTTTCAAATAAATGTCAAATCTGTATTTTTAAATGGTGTTATTGAAGAGAAAGTTTATATTAAGCAACCTAATGGCTTTGAAGATTTTGATCATCCTGAATATATTTATAAATTTCATAAAGCTTATATGGTTTAAAACAGGCCCCCAGAACATAGTATAAATGATTAAGTAAATTTCTTCTAGAAAATAGTTTTAAAAGTGGTACTGTTGATACTACTTTATTTATTAAATACAAGAATGATGATATTCTTATTATACAAATTTATTTTGATGATATCATTTTTGGTTCAACTAATATTACAATGTGTAATGATTTCTCTGAAAGTACGAGTAAAGAATTTGAAATGAGTATGATGGGAGAATTAAATTTCTTCCTCGGATTACAAATCAAACAAGGAGAAAAATGTATTCATATTTCTCAATCTAAATATTGCAAAGAAATGATTAAGAAATTTGGTTTAGAATTTGTGAAACCTCTTAATACTCATATGTCAACTACTAATAGATTAACTGCTGATGAAAATGAAAAACTGTTGCCACAAAGAATTATAGAGGAATGATTAGAAGTTTGCTATACATCACAGCCAGTAAACCTGACATAATGTTTAGTGTCTGTAAATGTGCCAGATTTCAGTCAAATTCTAAAGAATCACATTTGATTGCAGTAAAAAGACTTTTTCGATATCTTAAAGGAACCACAAACTTAGGCCCATGTATCCTAAAGGTCAACCATTTAATCTTGTATGTTTTTCAGATTCTGACTATGCAAGGCATCATGTTGATCAAAAAAAGTATTAGTGGCACTTGTCAGTTTCTGGGAGGATGTTTAGTTTCTTGGTTCTCTAAGAAACAAAACTTCGTATCTATTTCAACCACTGAAGCTGAATATATAGTTGTTGTAAGTTGCTGTGTACAGATATTGTGGATGAAACAGACTCTTGCAGACTATAATTTGAAATTTGATTGTGTGTCAATTCTATGTGATAATATAAAATACGAATCCTTAATCTTTGTCCTTTATCTCACTGGATTCGTTCTTTAAAATATTTTTCATCATCCTCGGTCCTAAAAGGTGATATAACTGAATATCTTTGGCTTGTAGAGCAAAGATGTAAGACCCCAACTTTTATGAATAAAGATTTAATTTTCTTTATATATTATTTCGAAATAGTAAGGTGTTGATTTGATAAATATGAAAGTTATGGGTGAAATGTGCAAACATTTTTAAAATGAGCAAGTGGTTATAAAATATTCTTGTTGTCGGGGAATATTCGTTTGGTCGTGGAATATTTTTGTTGTCGGGGAATATTCGTACGACGGCGCAGCTATTTGTGGGCCCCCACAACGGAATAACTGTCGGATATAGAAAGCGACAGAAATAACTTTTTTACAAAATAACGGCGTGGTTGTTACCGTTAGTACTGTTGAAATACCCGGTTGTTAAAATATAGTGATACACGGTGTTGCATAGTAGCACACGGTATTGCACAGTATTTCGAATTATTGAGTCTTACGTGAGAAGCCATTACTCAATTAGTGTTACAGTAACTACTGTTCAATATTTTATATTATTGACTCAATAATTGCTACGTTGATATTTTATATTATTGACTCAATAATTGTTACATTGATATTTTATTGACTCAATAATTGCTACGTTGCCATTTTATATGATTGATTCAATAATGGCTACAGTTGATATTTTGTAGTATTGATTCAATAATTGTCGTTGCACAGTATTTCACGTTATCAACTCAATAATTCATATTATTTGAATAATATTATTAGATAGCATTATTGACAATGTCTAAGGAAGTTCTGTCTAGGAGGGGTTATTTAATTGCGCGCCAGTAAGGAGAAATCCTTATCGGAAGGCCCCCTCTTTCCTGGGAACGACCTGGTTGTCAATATTGTAGTTCTGTAATATTATCTGTGAATAATTAATTATTGATTTATATGATAATGAAATATTTATTTTGTGGATATTAAAGAAGGAATTGGCGCTGATGAGTTTTTATCAATATTTTGGTGTGAGAAATCATCTGTTTATGGATTCCGGATAATTTATGTTTGGAATTTGGAAAAACTTCCTTCTGCAAAGTTGTAGAGAATTAAATTTCCTATGGAAGGAAATAGAATTTGTATTTTTCTGACAAAGGGGCTATTTGTTATGAATTATTGAAGTTTCAAAAAATAAATATTATTTAATGGGTGGGCCCCACTTTTGTTGAAAATCTGAATTTTGGGAAGCCGCCAGGCGGCGGAATTTTTTTAAAAAAATAATAATATTTTATTCATTTAGTCTCCTTTGGCATCCTAAGCTTTTCCTATAAATAGGGTGCTTAGGTTAGAATTGAAAATCACACCAGAATCAGAAGTTTTCTCTCTCTATAATATCGAGCATATTTTTGTGAGTATTTCAATACTTTGAGTGTTGTTATTCAGTGCAAGTTTCTTTTGGTATTATATTCGATATTTCAGTCAGAGGTACTATCTTTTTGAGGTAAGGGATGTTATTTCTTTCGTAAATGATGTTATTCTTCTCAATATCATTATACAGAAATATTGTCATGGATTTTATGTTGAAATTCTTACTTTTTTCGTCGGGGTTACTATTCACGTATACGGCACTATTCACGTATACGGCACTATTCACAGAAAAATTAAATTTTCTTCTATTTGTCCAAATTGTTTGTTAAGGTTACTATCTTTGATTGTATCCAAGTTTTGAGCTCTATTCTTGAATTTTGCTCCATAATTGATTATTACGAGGTATTTTTGAATTGGATATACTAAAATACGAATCCTTAGTCTTTGTCTTTTATCTCACTGAATTCGTTTTTTTTAAATGTTTTTCATCATTCTCAGTCCTAAAAGGTGATGTAACTGAATATCTTTGGCCTGTAGAGCAAAGATGAATGATTACTTGATGAATATCTTTGGCCTGTAGAGCAAAGATGAATGATTACCTGATGAATATCTTTGGCCTGTAGTGCAAAGATGACAGGTGTTGAGATGAATATGACCACTGATGATACAAATGAATATCTTTGGCCTGTAGTGCAAAGATGAATATTTGATTCGAGATGTATATTGATTGATGATACAGGGATAAAATATTGATGATGGACTTTTAAATCATAGAAGATAATAGACTTCATTCTCTACTTAACTCTTCTAATGAATTGTTATTTCCGCTGCGAATATTGATCTAAAGTTGGTTGTCCATTATATTTTATCTTATTTGTTGAAGACTAACGATAATTTGTTTCCCATTATCTTAGTCATAATATTCTTTACTGAGCTAGTTGAGCTCACCCTTTTCATCTGTTGTCCTCTTCAGGAAATGAGAATGTCGCAGGGACTAGTCGGGGGACAGAGTGATGGTCCGAGTTAGAGCAGTAGTAGTCCTCACTATTTCTGATAAATAGTGTGATAATAATTGTAATGAGGACTTTAGTTTGAATCTTAATATTTTTTACATATTTGTATTGACACTCACAGTTGTGTGGTCGTATTTTGCACGACCGTATGATATAAAGTTTGTATTTGAATTCTGTACCATGTGTTTGGCGACTCAGAATAGGTTGGGTTGACTGGACCTATTCTGGGGGGCGTCACAGTTGGTATCAGAGCTTAGGGATATGATCTCTGGCGGAGATCGGGGAATAGAACTAGGAGGGGAGAGACGAGTAAATCCTTCGCTAGTGTGTCCTACCTAATCTTATGTGGTATTTAATTGGTCAGTTGGAGCATAGGGTTAATATGTGATATGTTAATTTATTTAATTAACCCTTGTTTTATGGCAGTATTTGAGAATGGCAACTGAGAATGTTAACAACGAAGTGAATGAGACCGTGGAGACACCTTTAATCGTTAACCAGGAGATCGTGCAACAAGAAGGCAATGTTCATCCTGAAAATAACGCTGGTCAGACGATAAACGATGAGATGTTTAGAAGTTTTTTACAGTTTATGCAAAATCAGACGAGGGAGACTCGTGTGCAACATACAGGTGGAGATAATAACAACACGCGAGCTGTCACTGCTAAGCAGTTCAAAGAATTGGGACCACCAAAGTTTCTGGGAAAGCCAGATCCGATCAAGGCGGAGACTTGGATTAAACAAATTACCAAGATATTTGATGTCTTGGGATGTACAGAGGAACAGAAGGTTCCATTCGCCACGTTTATGTTCCGTGGAGAGGCAGATTACTGGTGGGAATCCGTGAAGCGTACCCAGCCTGCCGCACTCAAGATGTCTTGGGAAGCGTTCCAGAAACTATTTAATGACAAGTACTTTCCTGAAAGTATTCGTCATATGAAGGAAGTAGAGTTTATCAGACTCGAACAAAACAACATGACGGTATCCCAATACGAGGCTAAGTTCGCGGAGCTGTCCAGGTTTGCACCTCATTTGGTGGAGAATGAGGAACGTATGACGCGGATGTTTCTAAGAGGTTTGAAACCCGAAATACGTCAATACCTCATTTCTCATAAATTTTGTTTATATTCGGATGTAGTAAACAGAGCCCAGTTATTAGAACGAGATAATGATTATGTTCAACCGAGGGACCACAACCAAGGTCGTACCGGTGGCAGCAGTCATCGGAGCAATGACAACCAGCGAGGAGGAAAGTATGACAGAAGCGGTAACCACTCCGGTGGTTATCGTGGCCATGATAGTAGAAGAAGCGAATCGGGGGGAGATTTCAAGAAGAGAAGGTACAACAATGAGAACGTGAAGACGTCGACATCAGCACTAGCATCAACTGTTTCGAGGGGAGGAGAACGACCACCGGTCGTATGCTTTAAATGAGGGAAAGAGGGACATATCAGCCCAAACTGCCCACAACAATTCAAAGGATGCTATAACTGTGAAAAAGAAGGACATATAGCTCGAGATTGTCCTGTTGCGAAACCAAGTTCAGTGGGGGTGGTGATTCCAAAGGCGGTTGCAAACAAGTCAAAGTCGGTAATTCCTGGAAGAGCGTTTGTCGTGACAGCCCAAAACACCAGGAATCCACACGAGGTGATTACGGGTAAGCTGATCATAAACTCTTGCGAAGTTTATACCTTGTTAGATACCGGTGCTACCCATTCTTTTATTTCACCTGCTTGTGCTCAACGTTTGAACTTGACTTCTAATAAATTAGACTTTGACTTATCTGTTGAAACTCCGTTAGGAGAAACCTTTGTTACATCTACAGTTTACAAATCTTGCTTGATTCAGATTAGTACCCTTACCTTACCTGTTGATCTTATATCTTTGAAATACTTGCATTTGACGTGATTTTAGGAATTGACTGGTTAACCACTTACCATGCCAAAATTGATTGTTTTCGTAAGGTTGTTAGTTTTCATATTCCTAATCAACCTGTTGTACGAATTCAAACCACCAAACCACTAAAATCAGTCAATATCATTTCAAATCCCAAGGCTATTCGTTTATTGAAAAACGGATGTCAAGCTTTCTTAGCTCATGTCACTGATCTAAACCAGAATACATCAGATTTGAATGATATTTTTGTTGTTAATGAGTTTCCTGATGTATTTCTCGAAGAACTTTTCGGTCTACCCCCAGAACGTGAAGTTGAATTCTTTATTGACCTTGAACCCGGTACAAAACCCATTTCTAAAACCCCATATCGAATGGCTCCTATTGAATTTCAGGAGTTAAAGATCCAATTACAAGAATTGTTAGACATCGGTTTTATTCGTCCTAGTACGTCTCCTTGGGGTGCTCCTGTTTTATTCGTAAAGAAGAAAGACGGGAGTATGCGACTTTGCATTGACTATCGGGAGTTGAACCATGTCACCATTAAGAATAGGTATCCGTTACCTCGTATTGATGACCTGTTCGACCAGTTGCAAGGAGCGCAATTCTTTTCAAAGATCGATCTTCATTTTGGATATCATCAGTTGAAGATTAAAACTGAGGATATTCCAAAGACTGCTTTTAGAACACGGTACGGACATTATGAGTTCTTAGTCATGTCTTTTGGATTGACTAATGCTCCTGCTGCTTTCATGGATATGATGAACCGTGTATTCCAGGAGTATTTAGATCAATTCGTTGTTGTCTTTATTGATGACATTCTCATCTATTCTAAAAGCCGTGAAGATCATGAGCACCACTTGAAGTTGGTACTTCAAAAGCTTCGTGAGAACAAGCTATACGCCAAGTTAAAAAAATGTGAGTTTTGGCTTGAGGAAGTAGCATTCCTTGGGCACGTGGTATCGAAACGTGGAGTATCTGTGGACCCGGCGAAGATTGAAGCAATACAAAGCTGGGAGCAACCTAAGTCGGTGACCGAAGTGATAGTAGTGTGCATACAAGCCAATCATGTATGATGATAAAGCACGTACTTTGTAAACAATCTTATTTATTTATTAATAAAATATTCATTTATTAAAGGCATTTAATTATCTACATGTTGCTGTTTTTATAATATGTAAATAACCCATAGTTTTAAGCAATGCTTTTAGAATCATGATGATGATCATGCTAATGAGATCTAAATTCTTAGAAAGTTTTAAAACTTAAATAGTTCCCAATCGTGGGATTACTAAAAAGGGGATTAGTAAATCCGGATAGATTGGTACATATGTTGCTTGCTCATTGGATGAGGATGATTGATCTCATGATCATTTGTGTGGAGACACTAAAGCAAGTATGTAGGTGCTTATTGGAGAATAAGTTCACTGAACGTGATTCGCTATGGAATATCTAATGGAGATTTACTCGCCTGTCAATAGGAATTCCTAATGTGATAGTAGTACAAGTAATCCTTGGACTTGAGATCATCATAGTATCTTGTATGTAACAAATTATACTTTGACTTATTCCTTAAGACCTTTTAAGGCATATATAGGGTATGCTTGGGTATAATGAGTTACATATGGAGATAATGAATGATCAATAAAGAATCTACCACCTCTAGTAAAAGAGGAGATATGTCCTATGTGATTCGTTAAATGACAACCCAGGAATCCTTGGCCAAGGTGAAATGAAATTAGAAAGGAGTTTCTAATTTGCATTATTTGGAGTTGTGCATTTTCTAATCGAAATACATATAATTAAATAAAATAAGACTTGACAGTAAATCCATGTCTTATATTTAATTGGGACATTGTATGGTGGAAGGATTGAATTGTACGGTAACTATTTACTCACAGGTTCTTTTTGATTAATGTTGAAATCTATATTATCTGGAAAGTCGTTGATCGCTAGGGAGGCTTATCCCTATTGTAGAATAAATATTATTTATTTAAATAAATTATTAGTTTAATTTATTTATTTAAATAAGATTAAAATTATTTTAATTGATTTATTCACAACCGGTTTAATATGGAGAACCTAAAGGGTCACACCATAAAAGGAAGAATAATTATTTAAGAAGGTAATGGCATAATCGTAATAATGCATTAAGTATAATTAATTTAATCTATGGTGATAGAATAAATTAAATAGCTTAATGTTTATTATTTAATATTTTGGAAATATTAAATATAAATTAATAAGAGGAGTCTTATTAATATTATTACAATTATTATTATTTTAATTTCTAAAGGAGTTTAGTAATTAATTTAATATTTAGTACTCTCATTTATTCCTAATAAGATTAGGAGATAAATTAATTAAATGAATTTAATTAATTATTCCCATGTGGTGGGAAGCCTAAATTAATTAAAGGAGTTTAATTAATTAAAAGAAATCCCATGTCTAATAGGATTAGAAGGGTTGACCAATGTCTATATAAGAGAAGTCTTATAATAGATATTAGATTGATGTAATTCTAATTGTTGGAGAGTACTCCTTTTCTATAGAGGATAGAAAACTAAGGTTAAGCCAAACACCCTCCTTCTTGATAATTCATCTTCCTTGGTGGATCACCTCTAGAGGCCAAACACTTGGGTGGCTAACGTTGATCAAAGAAAGGAATCTAACCTGAAAATTCAAGGAGATCACGAAGAACAAGGAGTTGAACTAGTACCTGTGGAAGCTTCGTTCTACAAGGGTATGATTCCATAACTTCTTATTTATCGTTTTAAATTAATAATTTGCATAAAGGATGATCCGGGTAATGGTTTTGTAGAAATTTTTTTAAACTCTGATATACCATGCTTCCGCTAATTTTTGCAATTTGATTGCGTCACGATTTCGTACAAACCCAACACGAAGTACGAAGCTTTCTGGGCTTAGCTGGTTATTATCGGAGATTCGTAGAGGGATTTTCTCGAATCGCTACTCCATTAACTCGGTTGACTCGGAAAGATACAAAATTCGTTTGGAGAGAGGAATGCGAGAAGAGCTTCCAAGAGCTCAAGAGGAGACTTATTTCGGCACCTGTTCTGACAATACCATTTGGTTCGGATGGATTTGTTATTTACAGCGATGCTTCGGGCAAAGGGTTAGGATGTGTTCTCATGCAACATGGGAAAGTCATAGCCTATGCCTCGCGACAACTAAAAGAATATGAGAGGAATTATCCTACTCATGATCTAGAGTTGGCAGCTGTCGTTTTCGCGTTGAAGATCTGGAGACATTACTTGTACGGAGAGAAAGTGGAGATTTATACGGATCATAAGAGCCTTAAATATTTCTTCACTCAGAAGGAACTCAACATGCGGCAACGACGTTGGCTTGAGCTGTTGAAAGATTACGATCATACCATCCAATACCATCCTGGAAAAGCGAACGTGGTAGCTGACGCGTTGAGTAGAAGATCATATGTGGGAACAAGTGCAATGATGTCAAGTATACGCGTAGAACCAGCTTTGATTGATAAAGTTAAAGCTGCTCAAGCTACGGATGCGGAGCTGATGAAGATGAAGAAGAAGGTGCAAGAAGGTGCAATTCCAGAAGCAAGAATCGATGAAGATGGAATACTTCGAGTCAACTCCAGACTTTGTGTTCCTAACGATTCCGACTTGAAGTATAGAATCATGATGGAGGCACACAACACACCGTTTGCGATCCATCCTGGGAGTACTAAAATGTATCGTGATCTTCGACATACATTTTGGTGGAGCAATATGAAGAGAGAGATCGCGGAGTTCATCTCGAGATGTTTAACTTGTCAATGTGTAAAGGCGGAGCATCAAGTGCCGAAGGGTCCATTGCAACCACTGGAGATTCCGAAATGGAAGTGGGAACACATTACGATGGATTTCGTTACGGGTCTTCCCAAGGTTTCTCAAGGCTTAGATGCGATTTGGGTTATTGTTGATAGATTAACCAAGTCTGCTCATTTCTTGCCAATACGAGAGACTTATTCCCTTGAACGTCTTGCTTATATGTACGTGAATGAGATTGTGAGATTGCATGGCATGCCAGTATCCATAGTTTCGGATCGTGATCCCAGATTTACTTCACGATTTTGGATCAGTTTGCAGAAAGCTATGGGCACGGATTTACGATTCAGTTCGGCTTATCATCCTCAAACAGATGGACAATCGGAAAGGACTATTCAAACTCTTGAAGATCTATTGAGACTTTGTGTTCTAGACTTCAAAGGGAGTTGGGATAAGTATTTACCATTGGTGGAATTCTCCTACAACAACAGTTATCAGGCAAGTATAGGCGTGGCTCCATTCGAGGCATTATATGGGAGAAAGTGTCGCTCTCCAGTATGTTGGAACGAGGTGGGTGAAACAACATTGTTGGGACCGGAGTTAGTACGTATGACTATGAAAAAGATCCAAATAATCCGACAACGTATACAAATAGCACAAGATCGACAAAAGAGTTATGCGGAACTTCATCGAAAGGACGTGGAATTTAACGTTGGGGACCATGTATTGTTACGTATTGCTCCGTGGAAAGGAGTTACAAGGTTTGGGAAGAGAGGAAAGCTCAACCCACGATTCATTGGTCCATTTGAGATTCTTGACCGAATAGGAAATGTGGCTTATAGACTCGCTTTACCTCCAAGCATGTCTCGTGTTCATAACGTGTTTCACATATCCGTGTTACGTAAATATGTGAAGGATCCAAACCGCATTATTGAGTTAGAACCAGACGAGATAGCCGAAGATTTAACGTATGAGGAAGTACCTGTCAAGATCTTGGATAGGAAGGAGCATGTCCTACGCTCGAAAATTATACCTCAAGTTAAAATTTTGTGGAGAAACCATGCAATTGAGGAAATGACCTGGGAGTTGGAATCGGAAATGAAAGCGAGGTATCCTCACCTTTTCGACATACCAGGTACGTACGTCAATTTCGAGGTCGAAATTTCATAAGGAGGGGAGGTTGTAAGACCCCAACTTTTATGAATAAAGATTTAATTTTTTTTATATATTATTTCGAAATAGTAAGGTGTTGATTTGATAAATATGAAAGTTATGGGTGAAATGTGCAAACATTTTTAAAATGAGCAAGTGGTTATAAAATATTCTTGTTGTCGGGGAATATTCGTTTGGTCGTGGAATATTCTTGTTGTCGGAGAATATTCGTACGACGACGCAGCTATTTGTGGGCCCCCACAACGGAATAACTGTCGGATATAGAAAGCGACAGAAATAACTTTTTTACAAGATAACGGCGTAGTTGTTACCGTTAGTACTGTTGAAATATCCGGTGGTTAAAATACAGTGATACACGGTGTTGCATAGTAGCACACGGTATTGCACAGTATTTCGAATTATTGAGTCTTACGTGAGAAGCCATTACTCAATTATTGTTACAGTAACTACTGTTCAATATTTTATATTATTGACTCAATAATTGCTACGTTGATATTTTATATTATTGACTCAATAATTGTTACATTGCTATTTTATTGACTCAATAATTGCTACGTTGCCATTTTATATGATTGATTCAATAATGGCTACAGTTGATATTTTGTAGTATTGATTCAATAATTGTCGTTGCACAGTATTTCACGTTATCAACTCAATAATTCATATTATTTGAATAATATTATTAGATAGCATTATTGACAATGTCTAAGGAAGTTCTGTCTAGGAGGGGTTATTTAATTGCGCGCCAGTAAGGAGAAGTCCTTATCGGAAGGCCCCCACTTTCCTGGGAACGACCTGGTTGTCAATATTGTAGTTCTGTAATATTATCTGTGAATAATTAATTATTGATTTATATGATAATGAAATATTTATTTTGTGGATATTAAAGAAGGAATTGGCGCTGATGAGTTTTTATCAATATTTTGGTGTGAGAAATCATCTGTTTATGGATTCCGGATAATTTATGTTTGGAATTTAGAAAAACTTCCTTCTGCAAAGTTGTAGAGAATTAAATTTCCTATGGAAGGACATAGAATTTGTATTTTTCTGACAAATGGGCTATTTGTTATGAATTATTGAAGTTTCGGAAAATAAATATTATTTAATAAAGGGTGGGACCCACTTTTGGTTGAAAAATATGTTGATGGCTTTTTGGAGAGCAGCCGGCGGCTGGAGAAAAAAAAATAATATTTTATTCATTTAGTCTCCTTTGGCATCCTAAGCTTTTCCTATAAATAGGGTGCTTAGGTTAGAATTGAAAATCACACCAGAATCAGAAGTTTTCTCTCTCTATAATATCGAGCGTATTTTTGTGAGTATTTCAATACTTTGAGTATTACTATTCAGTACAAGCTTCCGTCGGTATTATATCCGATATTCCAGTCAGAGATACTGTTCTTTTGAGGTAAGGGATGTTATTTCTTTCGTAAATGATGTTATTCTTTTCAATATCATTATACAAAAATATTGTCATGAATTTTATGTTGAAATTCTTACTTTTTCTGTCGGGATTACTATTCACGTATACGGCACTATTCACGAAAAAATTAAATTTTCTTCTATTTGTCCAAATTGTTTGTTAAGGTTACTATCTTTGATTGTATCCAAGTTTTGAGCTCTATTCTTGAATTTTGCTCCATAATTGATTATTACGAGGTATTTTTGAATTAGATATACTAAAATACGAATCCTTAGTCTTTGTCTTTTATCTCACTGAATTCATTTTTTTTAAATGTTTTTCATCATTCTCAGTCCTAAAAGGTGATGTAACTGAATATCTTTGGCCTGTAGAGCAAAGATGAATGATTACTTGATGAATATCTTTGGCCTGTAGAGCAAAGATGAATGATTACCTGATGAATATCTTTGGCCTGTAGTGCAAAGATGACAGGTGTTGAGATGAATATGACCACTGATGATACAAATGAATATCTTTGGCCTGTAGTGCAAAGATGAATATTTGATTCGAGATGTATATTGATTGATGATACAGGGATAAAATATTGATGATGGACTTTTAAATCATAGAATATAGTAGACTTCATTCTCTACTTAACTCTTCTAATGAATTGTTATTTTCGCTGCGAATATTGATCTAAAGTTGGTTGTCCATTATATTTTATCTTATTTATTGAAGACTAACGATAATTTATTTCCCATTATCTTAGTCATAATATTCTTTACTGAGCTAGTTGAGCTCACCCTTTTCATCTGTTGTCCTCTTCAGGAAATGAGAATGTCGCAGGGACTAGTCGGGGGACAGAGTGATGGTCCGAGTTAGAGCAGTAGTAGTCCTCACTATTTCTGATAAATAGTGTGATAATAATTATAATGAGGACTTAGTTTGAATCTTAATATTTTCTACATATTTGTATTGACACTCACAGTTGTGTGGTCGTATTTTGCACGACCGTATGATATAAAGTTTGTATTTGAATTCTGTACCATGTATTTGGCGACTCAGAATAGGTTGGGTTGACTGGACCTATTCTGGGGGGCGTCACAAAAGATGAATGATTACCTGATGAATACCTTTGGCCGTAGTGCAAAGATGGACATGTGTTGAGATGAACATGACCATTGGTGACACAAATAAATATCTTTGGCCCGTAGTGCAAAGATGAATATTTGATTTGAGATGTATACTGATTGATGTTACAGGGATAAAATATTGATGATGGGCTTTTAAATCATAGAAAATAGTAGACTTCATTCTCTACTTAACTCTTCTAATGAATTGTTATTTCCGCTGCGAATATTGATCTAAAACTTATTGTCTATAATATTTTATCTGAATTGTTGAAGACTAACGATAATTTATTTTCCATTATCTTAGTCATAATATTCTTTACTGGGCTAGTTGAGCTCACCCTTTTCATCTATTGTTCTCTTCAGGAAATGAGAATGTCGCAGGAACTAGTTGGGGGACAGAATGATGGTCCGAGTTAGAGCAGTAGTAGTCCTCACTATTTTTGATAAATAGTGTGATAATAATTGTAATGAGGACTTAGTTTAAATGTTAATATTTTTTACATATTTGTATGGACACTCACAGTTGTGTGGTCGTATTTTGCACGACTGTGTGATATAAAAGTTTGTATTTGAATTCTGTACCATGTATTTGGCGACTCAGAATGGGTTGGGTTGACTGGACCTATTCTGGGGGCGTCACAGTTGGTATCAGAGCTTAGGGATATGGTCTTTGGCGGAGATCTGGGAATAGAACTAGGAGGGGAGAGACGAGTAAATCCTTCGCTAGTGTGTCCTACCTAAGCTTATGTGGTATTTAATTGGTCAGTCGGAGCATAGGGTTGTTATGTGATATGTTAATTTATTTAATTAACCCTTGTTTTATGGCAGTATTTGAGAATGGAAGCTAAGAATGTTAACAATGAAGTGAATGAGACCGTGGAGACACCTTTAATCACCAACCAAGAGAACGTGCAACAAGAAGGCAATGTTCATCCTGAAAACAACGCTGATCAGACGATAAACGATGAGATATTTAAAAGTTTTTTGCAGTTCATGCAAAACCAGACGAGGGAAACTCATATGCAAAATACAGGTGGAGATAATAACAACACGCGAATTGTCACTGCCAAGCAGTTCAAAGAATTGGGACCACCAGAGTTTTTGGGAAAGCGGATCCGATCAAGGTGGAGACGTGGGTTAAGCAAATTACCAAGATATTTGATGTCTTGGGATGCACGGAGGAACAGAAGGTTCCATTTGCCACCTTTATGTTCCGTGGAGAGGCAGATTACTGGTGGGAATCCGTGAAGCGTACCCAGCCTGCAGCACTCAAGATGTCTTGGGAAGCATTCAAGAAACTGTTCAATGACAAGTACTTTCCTGAAAGTATTCGTCATATAAAGGAAGTAGAATTTATCAGACTCGAACAGAACAATATGACGGTGTCCCAGTACGAGGCTAAGTTCGCAGAGTTGTCCAGGTTTGCACCTCATTTGGTGGAGAATGAGGAACGTATGACGCGGATGTTTCTGAGAGGTTTAAAACCCGAAATTCATCAATACCTCATTTCTCATAAATTTTCTCTATATTCGGATGTAGTGAACAGGGCTCAGTTGTTAGAACGAGATAGTGATTATGTTCAACCAAGGGACAACAACCAAGGTCGTACCAGTGGCAGCAGTCATCGGAGCAATGACAACCAGTGGGGAGGAAAGTATGACAGAAGCGGTAACCACTCCGGTGGTAATCGTGGCCATGATAGTAGAAAAAGCGAATCGGGGGAAGATTTCAAGAAGAGAATGTATAACAATGAGAACGTGAAGACGTCAACATCAGCACCAGCATCAACTGTTTCTAGAAGAGGAGAACGACCACCGGTCGTATGCTATCAATGCGGGAAAGAGGGACACATCAGCCCAAACTGCCCACAACAATTCAAAGCATGTTATAACTGTGGAAAAGAAGGACATATAGCTCGAGATTGTCCTGTTGCGAAACCAAGTCCAGCGGGGGTGGTGATTCCCAAGGCGGTTTTGGACAAGTCAAAGTCGGTGATTCTTGGAAGAGCGTTTGTCGTGACAGCCCAAAACGCGAGGAATCCACACGAGGTGATTACGGGTAAGCTAATTATAAACTCTTGCGAAGTTTACACCTTGTTAGATACCGGTGCTACCCATTCTTTTATTTCACCTACTTGTGCTCAACGTTTGAACTTGACTTCTGATAAATTAGACTTTGACTTATCTGTTGAAACTCCGTTGGGAGAAACCTTTGTTACATCCACAGTTTACAAATCTTGCTTGATTCAGATTGGTACCCTTACCTTACCTGTTGATCTTATATCTTTGAAAATACTTGCATTTGACGTGATTTTAGGAATTGACTGGTTAACCACTTACCATGCCAAAATGGATTGTTTTCGTAAGGTTGTTAGTTTTTATATTCCTAATCAACCTGTTGTGCTAATCCAAACCACCAAACCACTAAAATCAGTCAATGTCATTTCAAGTCACAAAGTTATTCGTTTATTGAAAAACGAATGTCAAGCTTTCTTAGCTCATGTCACTGATCTAAACCAGAATACATCAGATTTGAATGATATTTTCGTTGTTAATGAGTTTCCTGATGTATTTCTCGAAGAACTTTCCGGTCTACCCCCAGAACGTGAAGTTGAATTCTTTATTGACCTTGAACCCGGTACAAAACCCATTTCTAAAACCCCATATCGAATGGCTCCTATTGAATTTCAGGAGTTAAAGATCCAATTACAAGAATTGTTAGACATCGGTTTTATTTGTCCTAGTACGTCTCCTTGGGGTGCTCCTGTTTTATTCGTAAAGAAGAAAGACGGGAGTATGCGACTTTGTATTGACTATCGGGAGTTGAACCATGTCACCGTCAAGAATAGGTATCCGCTACCTCGTATTGATGACCTGTTCGACCAGTTGCAAGGAGCACAATTCTTTTCAAAGATCGATCTACGTTCTGGATATCATCAACTGAAGATTAAAACTGAGGATATTCCGAAGACTGCCTTCAGAACTCGGTACGGGCATTATGAATTCCTAGTCATGTCTTTTGGATTGACTAATGCTCCTGCTGCTTTCATGGATATGATGAACCGTGTATTCCAGGAGTATTTGGATCAATTCGTTGTTGTCTTTATTGATGACATCCTCATCTATTCTAAAAGCCTTGAAGATCATGAGCACCACTTGAAGTTGGTACTTCAAAAACTTCGTGAGAAAAAGCTATATGCCAAGCTGAAGAAATGCGAGTTCTGGCTTGAGGAAGTAGCATTCCTTGGGCATGTGGTATCGAAACGTGGAGTATCTGTTAACCCGGCGAAGATTGAAGCAATACAAAGTTGGGAGCAACCTAAGTCGGTGACCGAAGTACGAAGCTTTCTGGGCTTAGCTGGTTATTATCGGAGGTTCGTAGAGGGATTTTCTCGAATTGATACTCCATTAACTCAGTTGACTCGGAAAAATACAAAATTCGTTTGGAGCGAGCAATGCGAGAAGAGCTTCCAAGAGCTCAAGAGGAGGCTCATTTCGGCACCTGTTCTGACAATACCATTTGGTTCGAATGGATTTGTCATTTACAGCGATGCTTTGGGCAAAGGGTTAGGATGTGTTCTCATGTAACATGGGAAAGTCATAACCTATGCCTCACGGCAACTCAAAGAATATGAGAGAAATTATCCTACTCATGATCTAGAGTTGGCAGCAGTCGTTTTCGCGTTGAAGATTTGGAGACATTACCTGTACGTGGAGAAAGTGGAGATTTATACGGATCACAAGAGCCTTAAATATTTCTTCACTCAAAAGGAACTCAACATGCGGCAACGACGTTGGCTTGAGCTGTTGAAAGATTACGATCATACCATCCAATACCATCTTGGAAAAGCGAACGTGGTAGCTGACGCTTTGAGTAGAAGATCATACGCGGGAACGAATGTGATGCTATCAAGGCCTATTTTGTGTGATTTATAAAGGATGGAGATAGAATTCAAGACTCCGGGGACCCATGCGATGATGTCAAGTATACGCGTAGAACCAGCTTTGATTGATAAAGTTAAAGCTGCTCAAGCTACATATCCGGAGCTGATGAAGATGAAGAAGAAGGTGCAAGAAGGTGCCATTCCAGAAGCAAGAATCGATGAAGAGGGAATACTTCGAGTCAACTCCAGACTTTGTGTTCCTAACGATTCCGACTTAAAGTATAGAATCATGATGGAGGCACACAACACACCGTTTGCAATCCATCCTGGGAGTACCAAAATGTATCGTGATCTTCGACATACATTTTGGTGGAGCAATATGAAAAGAGAGATCGCGGAGTTTATTTTGAGATGTTTAACTTGTCAACGTGTAAAGGCGGAGCATCAAGTGCCGAATGGTCCATTGCAACCACTGAAAATTCTAAAATAAAAGTGGGAACACATTACGATGGATTTCGTTACGGGTCTTCCCAAGGTTTCTCAAGGCATAGATGCGATTTGGGTTATTGTTGATAGATTAACCAAGTCTGCTCATTTCTTGCCGATACGAGAGACTTATTCCCTTGAACGTCTTGCTCATATGTACGTGAATGAGATTGTGAGATTGCATGGCATGCCAGTATCTATAGTTTCGGATCATGACCCCAGATTAACTTCATGATTTTGGATCAGTTTGCAGAAAGCTATGGGCACGGAGTTACGATTCAGTTCGGTATATCATCCTCAAACAGACGGACAATCGGAAAGGACTATTCAAACTCTTGAAGATCTATTGAGACTCTGTGTTCTAGACTTCAAAGGGAGTTGGGATAAGTACTTACCATTGGTGGAATTCTCCTACAACTACAGTTATCAAGCAAGTATAGGCATGGCTCCATTCGAAGCGTTGTATGGGCGAAAGTGTTGTTCTCTAGTATGCTGGGATGAGGTGGGTGAAGAAACATTATTGAGACCGGAGTTGGTACATATGACTACAGAAAAGATTCAAATGATCCGGCAACGTATACAAACCGCACAAGATCGACAAAAGAGTTATGCGGATCTTCATCGAAAAGACGTGAAATTTAATGTTAGGGATCATGTATTGTTACATGTTGCTTCATGAAAAGAAGTTACGAGATTCGGGAAGAGAGGAAAACTCAACCCACGATTCATTGGTCCATTTGAGATCCTTCACTGAGTATGAAAGGTGGCCTATAGACTCGCTTTACCTCCAAGTATGTCTCGTGTTCATAATATTTTTCACATATCCGTGTTGCGTAAATATGTGAAAGATCCAAACCACATTATTAAGTTAGAACCGGACGAGATAACTGAAGATTTAACATATGAGGAGGTACCTGTCAAGATTTTGGATAGGAAGAAGCATGTCATACGCTCAAAAATTATACCTCAAGTTAAAGTTTTGTGGAGAAACCATGCTATTGAGGAAATATCCTGGGAGTTAGAATCAAAAATGAAAGCGAGGTATCCTCACCTTTTCGACATTCCAGGTACGTACGTCAATTTTGAGGACAAAATTTTATAAGGAGGGGAGGATGTAAGACCCCAAATTTTATAAATAAAGATTTAATTTTTTTTATATATTATTTCGAAATAGTAAGGTGTTGATTTGATAAATGTGAAAAGTTATGGGTGAAATGTGCAAATATTTTAAAATGAGCAAGTGGTTATAAAATAGTCATTGTTGTTGGGGAATATTCGTTTGGTCGTGAAATATTCTTGTTCTCGGAGAATATTCGTACGACGGCGCAGCCATTAGTGGGCCCCACAACAGAATAACTGTCGGATATAGAAAGCGACAGAAATAACTTTTTTATAAATAACGGTAAAACTGTTACGGTTAAACTGTTGAAAATACCCGGTGATAAAAATATAGTAATACGCGTTGTACACAGTAGCATACGGTATTGCACAGTATTTTAAATTATTGGTTCTTACGTAAGAAGTCACTTACTCAATAATGGTTACAGTAATTAATGTTCAATATTTTATATTATTGATTCAATAATTGCATAATATTTTATTGGTTTAATAATTGCTACGTTGATATTTTATATCAATAATTGCTACGTTGCTATTTTATATGATTGATTCAATAATTGATACCGTTGATATTTTATATTATTGATTCAATAATTGTCACTGCACAGTATTTCACATTATCAACTCAATAATTCATATTATTTGAATTATATTATTAGATAACATTATTGACAATGTTTAAGAAAGTTCTGTCTAGGAAGGGTTATTTAATTACGCGCCAGTAAGGAGAAATCTTTATCGGAAGACCCCCTATTTCCTGGGAACGACCTGGTTGTCAATATTGTAGTTCTGTAATATTATTTGTGAATAATTAATTATTGATTTATATGATAAAAAAATATTTATTTTGTGGATATAAAAGAAGGAATTAGTGCTAAGGTGTTTTTATCAGTATTTTGTTGTGGAAAATCACTCGTTTGGGAATTTTGGCCATTTTCGGTTGGGAATTTGAAAAAACTTCATTCTGCAAAGTTGTAGAAAATTAAATTTTCTATAAAAAGGACATAGAATTTGTATTTTTCTGTTAAAAGGGCTATTTATTATGAATTATTGAAGTTGCGGAAATAAATATTTTTTATTAAAAACATGGGTGGGCCCCCACTTTTGTTTTTTGGTGAAAAAGTTCTGAATTCTAAGCTGATGTGCGGTTGAATGTAAGAAGGTTCAAGCCACCGGTAGCAGGTAAGTCAGCTTTGGTGTTCTAGCATTTTTCTATAAATAGGGTGCTTAGGTTAGAATTGAAAATCACACCAGAATCAGAAGTTTTCTCTCTCTATAATATCGAGCGTATTTTTGTGAGTATTTAGATACTTTGAGTGATACTATTCAGTGCAAGTTTCCTTTGGTATTATATCCGATATTTCAGCCAGAAGTACTATTCTTTTGAGGTAAGGGATGTTATTTTCTTTCGTAAATGATGTTATTCTTTTCAATATCATTATACCAAAATATTGTCATGAATTTTATTATGAAATTCTTACTTTTTTCGTCGGAGTTACTATTCACGTATACGGCACTATTCACGAAAAAAAATTAAATTTTCTTCTATATGTCCAAGTTGCTTGTTAAGGTTCCTATTTTGATTAGATCTAAGTTTTGAGTTTTATTCTTGAATTTTGCTCCACAATTGATTATTACGAAGTATTTTTGAATTGGATAAACTAAAATACGAATACTTAATCTTTTTCATTTATCTCACTGGATTCGTTCTTTAAAATATTTTTCATCATCCTCAGTCCTAAAAGGTGATATAACTGAATATCTTTGGCCTGTAGAGCAAAGATGAATGATTACCTGATGAATATCTTTGGCCGTAGTGCAAAGATGGGCAGGTGTTGAGATGAACATGACCACTGGTGACACAAATGAATATCTTTGGCCCGTAGTGCAAAGATGAATATTTAATTTGAGATGTATATTGATTGATGTTACAGGGATAAAATATTGATGATGGACTTTTAAATCACAGAAGATAGTAGACTTCATTCTCTACTTAACTCTTCTAATGAATTGTTATTTCCGCTGCGAATATTGATCTAAAACTTGTTGTCCATAATATTTTATCTGAATTATTGAAGACTAACGATAATTTATTTTCCATTATCTTAGTCATAATATTCTTTACTGGGCTAGTTGAGCTCACCCTTTTCATCTATTGTCCTCTTTAGGAAATGAGAATGTCGCATGAACTAATCGGGGGACAAAGTGATGGTCCGAGTTAGAGCAGTAGTAGTCCTCACTATTTCTGATAAATAGTGTGATAATAATTGTAATGAGGACTTAGTTTAAATGTTAATATTTTCTACATATTTGTATTGACACTCACAGTTGTGTGGTCGTATTTTACACGACCATGTGATATAAAATTTGTATTTGAATTCTGTACCATATATTTGACGACTCAGAATGGGTTGGGTTGGGTTGACTGGACCTATTCTGGGGGCGTCATATGCTAGATATTTTTTCTTAATTCTTTTTTCTTTTAAATATGTTTTTATAATTTTTTATTTTTTATATATTTTTAATATTTTTAACAAAAATATTAGAATAAATATATATTATATATATTTATTAATTATTTAAACTATTATCATCCATTTTGTCTAATTTCTTAATTAATATATTTTAGTGTAACCATATTTTTTGGAATTTATTACTTATATATATTTATCACTTAAATGCATTATAATTCATTAATTAATAATTTCATTAATATATGTTAATATTGCTTACATTTAATAATATTTATTAATCTTATATATGTTATTGTCAATGTATTTTAAATTAATTTATATAGCTAAATCAATATATATATAGGGCTATATATAGCTACATAGCTGTGTAGTTACACAGTAGGCTATAGCGACGGTTTTCTAGGGCTATAGCAACGGTTTGTCTGTCGCCATAGATATTTTGTCTATAACGACAGACAAACCATCGCTATAGCTCTGTAAAATCGTCGCTATAGCCTACTGTGCACTACACAGCTGTGTACTTATATTTTTTCCATATATATATATATATATATATATATATATATATATATATATATATATATATATATATATAT
This sequence comes from Panax stipuleanatus, assembly GCA_020205555.1. Taxonomy (NCBI): domain Eukaryota; kingdom Viridiplantae; phylum Streptophyta; class Magnoliopsida; order Apiales; family Araliaceae; genus Panax; species Panax stipuleanatus. The sequence continues at coordinate 94,905,100 of CM035123.1, read as the reverse complement.
ATAATACATATGTCACAGATTCAATAAGAACCGTTTATTTAAACTAGCACAAATCCAATGGTGGACAGTCTCAATCCGTGTTTTTTAATCTGGATCAATCACCATCAACCTAAGAAAACACACAGATCAATTAAGTTTGCCACCGTTTGATCATAGATTAAAGGCAACTTCCAGCCATTCGATCAAGAGTCAAGCTGTCAACCAATTTTTTAAATGAAGAATTCATCTCAGTCGTTCATTAAATTTACAATTTAATTTCAACCGTTGGATATATCTGCTAAACCTAGACTTAAATGCAAATTTTTTATTTTTTAGTCATTTTCTTTTCTTCTTTCTCTCTCTTCTCTCAACCGTCTGAGATCTCTCTCTTTCTCTCTACTCGATCTCTAAACCCTAAAATTTCTAATAAACCAAATTTGTTAGTTTTTGAACAATTTTGATGAAATAGTTCCGATTAAATGTTTCTTCATCTTCAGAACTCCATCTTCACCGATTCATTTTTTTTGTTAAATAATTCTTACTCAGATCATTATTTTTTTAAAGGCTTCAAATTTTTTTAGGCTAGATTAAGATAAAAGTCATTGTCAGATCTCTCTTCATTTGTTCATATTTTTATATATAGTAAAAATAGATCTTGATTCGAAAATAGATCTTGTCAGATCTGTTCATCTTTATTTGTTAAATTTTTTAATTTTTTAAATCTTCATCTGATTATCAATCTGTTAACATGTTTTAGTATATTTTTAATTTTTAAGGGTTACCAAATCGTTTCTCATCTCTTCAGATCTGTTAAGTTTTTTTCTGTTAAGAGTTGGGGTTGTGGACTCTGTTCGGTTTAAATATGATGTATTTAACTTTTAGGACTGAAGAGTTGGGGTTAAATTTGGTTGTTCGTGGTTGTATTTTTTTGTTTAATTTTTTTTGTGGAGTCGGCCCTCCCTTTTGTTTGAAAAATTCAACCTTTGTTTGGGCAAACAGGTTATGAAAATGACAACATAACAGAACAAACTGGCCAAATTGTAAAAATTATAACTCAGAAAAAAAAATGTTTATCTTCACATTACTATATCAAACTCAGCTAAAGACCTTGAGTAATTTAAAGGAAGACCATAACTGCAGTATGCAATAACTTGAGCACATTATAATTTATTTATTTTTTAATTTGTTGTGTTTGTGAATTGTGACTTTTTGAGTTGATTTTGATTGTTGTGGCTTGATTTTGTTTGAATATAGAAAGCAAATTTGGTTTGAGATTTTGTGCATATACTTGAAATTGTAAGTGTTTGGAGAATTATTCAAATTGAACTATGACAAGTAATCGAAGTAAGTTTTAAAATTCTATCTAAATGTTTATTTATTTTGAAATTTTTATTTTATTTTGGGTTATAATTTATGAATATTTATTTGTTGTATATTATAAAATTTTATTTATGTTGTATAAAATAATTGTTTGTTTGGGTTTGTTGTTTATTTGTATTTTGATTGATTTAGGCATTCATGACATGTGGTCAAAATTCAAACGTTCTAAAACGAAATCATCAACATCACAATCCAAGTTAGCTAATAAGACTACTCAAAATTTCTAAAATGAAACTTATATCCAAGAACAATCTCAAAATATCAATTCTCAATCTCAAGTTGAATTCAATTTATAAAATAAATTTGTTGTGGATCTGGGACTAAGATCATCTATAGAGGAATATGATGTTAACAAGGGAGATAGTATTCGCCGGGATATTTGCTTAAGGGTCTTCATTAACCAATGCTTTTCAAATTCTTTCAAATTGTTGTTTACGGAGAGAAATGTAGATTTAATCTCGAATGGTACAAAAAAGTATGTCGGTTGGTTGGAATATAGTGAAAAGAAGGATGCAGTATTTTGCTTATATTGTTATCTATTCAAAGTTGATATTGGTAGTCAAGGGGATGGAAATACATTTGTTGATAATGGATTTAATAATTGGAGGAGGACGGAATACTTATCTGATCATGTCGGAGAGTCACCTAATAGTATTCATAGGCAATGCATATCAGCTTATTAAGATTTGAGGAACCGAAAACAACACAGAGATATCAAACTCGTTAATATATCAAACCAAGAAAAAAAAGATTTTAAGCTTCGTTTACTCTCATCTATTAAGTGTGTTTGGTTGCTTTTAAGTGAGGTGTTGCCTTTTCGTGGCCATGAAGAACTAGATACTTCAAAAAGACGAGGTTTATTTCTTTTGATTCTAAAGTTTTTATCCGAAAACAATGATAAAGTGAATAAAGTTGTGTTGAAAAATGCTTCAGGGAACCACAAATTTATTGAGCCTTCAATTCAAAAAGACATTTGTAGTGTCGCTGCATTTTTGACCACAGAAACTATAGTTACAGAGATTAGGGATAATTTTTTCTCTTTGTTAGTTGATGAGGCTCATGATTCATCAATTAAATAACAAATGGTCGTTGCTTTACGTTATGTGAACAAACATGGGTGCGTTATTGAGTGTTTTCTTGGCATTGTTCATGTTGCCAATACATATGCTCAAACACTTAAAGAGGCTATTAGATCATTTTTTGCAACACATGAATTGAGCATGTCACGTGTACGTAGGCAAGGATATGATGGAGCTAGTAACATGCGAGGGGAATTCAATGGTCTCAAGAGTTTAATTTTGTCAAAGAATAAGTCGATTTTTTATGTTCATTGTTTCGCTCATCAGCTTGAATTGACATTTGTATCAGTTGCAAAAAAACATAAGAAGCTTAAATTATTCTTTGATTATCTTGCAATTTTGACAAATGTTGTTGGAGCTTCTTGCAAGCGTAAAGAAGTTCTTCGTGTGAAGCACATAGAAAGAATAATTCATTGAGCTGCTTATGGTGAAATCAAGACCGGGCGTGGGTTAAATCAATCAGCAACCTTGAAGCGGCCCGAAGATACACGGTGGAGCTCATATTATGACACAATTCTTAGTGTTATTAACTTGTTTTCTGAAACAATTGAAGTGCTTGAGATAGTAGAAGATGATGCATCAGATGATAAAAGTACAGAAACAACTACTTTGTTGCATTTCATACGAGATTTTGAGTTTGTATTCTTGCTGCATTTAATGAAAGAAGTTTTGGGAATCACAAATACCTTGTCACAAGCATTACAAAAGAAATACCAAAATCTCGTAAATGAAATGGCTTTAGTTACTGTGTCAAAGCAATAGTTACAAAGCATGATAGATTCAGGTTGGGAGAGTTTGTTGACAGAAACTACTTAATTTTGTAATATGCATGGGATTGTCGTTCGAAAAATGGAAGATATCTTTTTGGTTCAAGGGAGATCACGTCGGGGTGAAAAAGTCACAACTCTTCATCACTTTCAGGTTGAGTTACTCTATATAGTGATAGATAGTCAACTTCAAGAATTAAATGATCGATTTGACAATGTTAATACAGACTTGCTCTCATGTGTGGCGCGTTTTGATCCAAGTAACTCTTTCTCAGCATTTGACAAGGAACAGTTGATTCAATTTACAAAGTTTTACCCATTGGAATTTCAAGATAAAGATTTTTGGGGGATTGATGATGAACTTGAAACTTACATTGTAGATGTAAAAAATGATTCTGAAATTTCTAATGTAAAAGGGATTGATGAACTTGCTCGAAAGTTGGTTAAGAAGAATAAGGATGATTTGTATCCTCATGTTTATTTGTTGTTGAAATTGACTTTGACTTTACGGTTTCTACTGCCACGGTGAAGAGAATATTTTCAACGATGAATATTATTAAAATCACTCTTTGAAATCAAATGGGCGATAAATGGTTAAGTGATTATTTGGTTCCTTACATTAAAAATGATGTATTTAAAACTGTTGATAATGAAGATATCTTAGAACATTTTCAAGTTATGAAGTATAGGAGGAAAGCATTGTAATTTGAAAACATTATTATGATTAGTTAATATTATGATCAGGGGCGGATCTAGGATCCGTTCTCAGCAGGGGAGGATTTTTTTAAGTTGAAAATTAAAGTGAAGGGCTAAAACTTAGCGAGTTAGAGAACAGGAGTTTGAATACATTATACACCCATGTGTTTAGTTTTTTTTAGCGAAGTAGTATAAATTTTTTTTCCCTCCATAAGTTGTTTATCAAGTTTTATTTTTGTCCTTGTCCTTATACCTATAAAAAAATTAAAAAAAATTCAACATAGGCACTGCCTACTCTTACCTCTTGATAGGTTCAATGGCCTCATTACCACTTTGAGTTTCGCTTGGTTTATGTACAAACATGGTTCTATAATTTTTTATCTTTATCTATTGTTTTAAAAAAAATTAGTATTTTAATGTTGAAACAAACATTGCAATTGATTTGCAACATGTTTTTGGTAACATATCAATTTATATAGCAATGTAAATTATTTAGTCACAAAATTTTAATATGAATTAAAAATCAATAGTTAATTAAATAAATGGATGTAATATGTACACTATAAAAGTGAGAACTCAATGGGTTTAAAAACTAATCATAACAAACATGCATTTAAATGAAAGCTACAAAAGAGATTCATTTAAATTTTAAAATTAAGAGTAAAATATATATTTTTTGCCTCCTTTAAGTATAATTCTTTCATTAATCTGCCCCTTTTAAATTTATTAAAATACATATGTGCCCCTCCACTATACCTATAAAATAAATGTCAGCCCCAAGCATAGGTCCGCCCCTGATTATGATTAGTTAAAATTTTCTTTATTTAACTTCAACAAAAAATAAAATAAAATCCTTCCATGCTGAGATTTATTCATATCCGCCCTTGTATATATGTATTAAAGAGATACATATATTTGAATGATACATTGAATTAGGAGATACATGTATTAAAGAAATATATGTATTTGAAAGGTACATTAAATTAGGAGAGTTCAATGGATATTCACAAATACATGAATTCATAACAAAAATTATTTTCTTACAATGATCATTTTACCTAATATTAAGTTGTTATTGTTATTAAATTATAATTATAAATATATTATATTGACATGATACAATTATTAAAGAGAGAAAAATTTATTTAATTACTTTATCAAAAACATATTTTTAAAAAATTGAAATAAAATTAAATTTTAATAACATCATATTTCAAATATAAGAATCCCTGCTTTCATGCTAGTATATATTAAAATCATCTTTCTTCTCTAGTGTTTTCTAAGTTGTGCATCAAATCATTAAAGCAAAGGTATTAAAATCATTTTCCTTTCTAGTGTTTTCTAAGTTGTGCATCAAATCATGAAAGCTATGGTTACTGTTTTTACTTTTATATTTCTGTTTTCATATGTTTGATAATTATTTTTATGTGCTAATTTTAATTTATTTTATGAAAGGTAAAGTTTGAAATTTTGTTATTGACAAAATTTGATGTCTGGACCACATTAGAGTTGAAATAGTTTTTTGTGTTGCCAAAATTGAAGACGCAGCTTTTTTGTGTTTTCACTTTTTTGTTGTTAAAGTTGATTTTGCTTCTACTTTTTTCAAAGCAGAAACAATTACCAAACACTATTTTTTACCTTTGATTTCAAAAAAAGTGAAAGCATAAACAAATATTTAAAAGAAAAAATAGTTACCAAAATTAAGCTAAAGTCTCCATTCCATAAAAGATATATTACGTGTATTTTTTTAAAATAAATTTTAAAAAATTAAAAATAGAATAAGTCTAATTAAGTTTCAAATTTATCCACAAATAAATCTCACGTAAATAGACAAAGATTTTATCTATTTCTTAAAAATAATGAACCCTACTAAAGTATTTCTAAGAAATCATGATAAATGATGATAGTTTTAAGGTGGAGGACACAAACGTTCTGCCTCTTATATTACGTCAGAAATTGGTAGATAAATTATGACATTTACTTGAGGTTATGGCAACCAAAATGGGAAAGTATGATGTATAACCATGAGGATTGAGTTACTCGTATACTAGTAATTAATTTACCCTTGGAGGGGTCCCATATTGTGGGGCCACTAATTGTATGCATGTGAATGAAGTCTTAAAATGGGTATTAACATTGGAGCAATGCTACTATCACATAATTTGGATCACATAATGCTTACATACATACACGTACATATTGTAGGCCCTGCATATCATGCAAAGCCCGCAAATATGTATGTGTGTGTATGTGAGCATTATATGACTCAAATTATATGATAGTAACATTATTTTTAACGTTGAAAGGCATTCACATGGCGACAACAAATTGAAATAGAAGTAAATAGAAAAATGGGAGCATATAATGTAACAACACTCCATTCTCACATCCAAAGATATAGAAAAAAATTATATGTATATAAATAATTAAGTTACTAATAATAGTATATATTCAGTCATGATATTTTGGGTGAGTATGTGATGTGCTAAGATGGCTCAAGAATATACTATTGGGCTAGTAATTTAAGGCTTTAATTTGATTTGGACTTGAGATTTGACAATTTGTTTCGAATTAAGTTGCTAACAATAGTATAAGGCTTTGTTTCGATAGATTTGAACTTAAAATTTAACCCAAAATTTATTTCGGACTCGAATTTTGACCCGAGCTTTTTTATATAACATTTGAAGGGTAGCCAAATAGATTTTAAACTATTGGTTAAGAGTGAAATTCGGAGAATTTTTGCTTTTAAATTCGATTCTCAATGGTAATATGTAAATTTGTTATTCTTTTTCATTTTGAAATTAGTATTCTTTTTTATTATATAATATATATATATATATATATATATATGAATTTAATAATTATAATACTTTTCTAACTGACAATATAAGTTTAGGGAACTGATATTTTCACATAAAATTGATATTCTCACATGATCACTCTAACATAAATAGTGAGTGGGCCCCACTTTCATATGAGAGAGATTCATGTGAAAATATCATTTTAATCTGTGAAAAATATCAATTTCCTAAGTTTGTCATAATTTTAAACGAGAAAGTTGATTTTGATTACAAAATGTTATATACTTATAAAATAGACCCAACAAATGGGCGGGGGACGGATTTTGATGGGTCTTTTGGGTTTATATGGATCAAGTTTATACGAATAGAAGGTTTAAATGAATTGTTAGTGGATGAATATAAATAGGGGTCTTTTACAATAATATACAACAATTAGAAAGTAATTATACTATTAGTGCATCCACAAAATAATTACAAAAATAACGCAATACATTTAAACCATTCAATTTCACATTAATAAGGAAACTTAAAATCAAGGCTGCCATAATTAATAATTCAAATTCAAATCTTTAGGATCTAACAACAAAAACAAATTCATAATTCAAAATTCAAATCAAAAGGATGAAAAATTAAAAATTATTTTCTCGTCATCTTCCTCCTCCGCTGCCGCGAATCTCCGTCGCGAATCTTAAGCTTACTACAAACAGAACTGAATAGAACAGAACAGTACATTGGGTGAAATCGTCCAAGGAATTAGGAAGAATGGAGAGAGAGAGCGACGATTGCGAGAGAATAGATTCGTCATGATTAAGTGGTGATGGTCGGAACTAACTAGTAGATTCAGAATTCAAATGATGATATTAATCAATCCCTCCTCCCTCTTCACCGGTGAGACAGAGCGAGAGCCAACCATAAAATGGTCGATGGGATGGAGAAAGGAGGTGGATATTTGATTTTTCATAATTTCTTCATGTCCGAAAATTTCAAGTCCAATTTCATGTCCAAAGGAAAATAAGAACACTGCATAGGAAAGAGAGAAATAAGAGAGTGATGTGTAATGTAATGTTGATAACCAAACCTTACCAAGGTAACCAAACCTTTATACCAAGGTAACCAAACCTTCATGTCAAGGTAACCAATCTACCTCCACACCTGCAGTATGAATTGGTTACATTAGTCTGAAAGTTTGGCAACCAACTACATGAAAGTTTGGCTACCAACTGCATCACATTCAAAATAAATTAGTAACCTAATAAAACTGAATTGGTTACCTAGGTATGAAGGTTTGGCTACCAACTGCATGAAGGTTTGGCTACCAACTGCATCACATTCAAAATAAATTGGTAACCTAATAAAACTGAATTGGTTACCTTTGTACGAATGTTTGGTTACCAACTGCACTATGAAAAAACTGCAGGTGTGGAGGTGGATTGGTTACCTTGGTATGAAAGTTTGGTTACCTTGGTATGAATGTTTGGTTACACTCTGCATTATAAAAAAACTGCAGGTGAGGAGGTGGTTTGGTTACCTTGGCATGAAGGTTTGATTACCTTGGTATGAATGTTTGGTTACTTTGGTATGAAGGTTTGGTTAACTTGATATGAAGGTTTGGTTACCTTGGTATGAAGGTTTGGTTACCTTGATATGAAGATTTGGTTACCTTTATATAAAGGTTTAGTTACCAACTGAACTTGATACTTCAACTAGTACAAGGTGAAAGCCTAATAATACATACTTTGAATATCTCAAAAAGTTAAAGTTCAAATGAAGATAAATTGACAGAAAAGATAATTATTAGCAGCACATGCATTGCACAGACATAATGCCTCCTGCAGGAAGCCCACCACTACTCTGTCCATTAACCCCACCACTTCTTTCCAATCCACCCAGTTGATCCTTCCCAAAAAACCAATTAATTAGCACCCTTCCAGTACCAAAGACCGCCATACCCTTCAAACAGTTTCTATGATCTTTCCAAAATTCCAAACATAACAGTGACACTGAAAAATAGACAAAAGTAGTATTAAAAGAACTGAAAATTCAGTACGAGAAAAAGAAAAAAAAGTGCCTCTCATTTCCAAGGCCAAGATCAAGAAGGATTTTATACCTGATTATAGTGCATTTCATGTGGAGTTGATGTAAAGGGAAATTTAGCACAGAGATGTCGTGGGTGGGGATAGTCTCTACATGCAACCTGTAATGATGAAGAAGAAGAAGAATATGAAGAACCTGTCCCTAAGGAAAATATTATCCAGAGAATAAATTCGCATAAAGGAATGAAGTCGTATCAGTTTGCACAGCAACTAACTTGTACATGGACAACAAGAGCTGGGCCACAGAGAAGACGATTGAGGATAAGTCAGTTGCGAGAGGGAAGAGAATGACGAGAGAGAGAGAGAGATAGAGAGTGACGAAATTAAAGGAATACTAATTACATTAATTTTGTAAATAAAAATAGAAAAATATATTAATTTTGTAAATATTTTATGGATGCACTGTTGTTGTAATTATTTTTAAAAATGTACTATAATATGTAATTGTTCTTATAAATAGATATGAGTGGATCTGAGCTAATCCATATATTTGTCGCCTGGACCTCCAAGACACGTGGCAACTTCATGAACATCCCTTGGTAGGGTCCAAGAGATGTTTGGGCTTAGGGCCGAGTAAGCTCAGGCATTAGTGCTTGCTCCGATATCCCAACATTATGATTTCACCATAGTATAATGGACAATCATGAAGTCTTCTTATGCTTACAACCAGATCCTACCACTATGATCCAAATTAAACACACCCACCAAATATGATTGTTTATCACTTCTCCAATAAAGTACCACAATGGATTAGAATTGCATATTAAGGATGTTGGGAAAAGCATATCAAAATAATTCAAAATTATAATTCTTATAAAAAGAAACCAAGATTCACCAAAAGCAACCTCTCAGACAAATAAATATTAGGAAAATAATATATATTGCAAATGTGCAGGTCGATTTTTTGATTGTCAGTTACGTGGATAAATATTAGTGGTAATTTTTTAGAGAAATGCGTAATAAGTGAGGTCCTCCTATAATTCTTATCAATTTCGTACATTGATAAGTTTCAGAATTGTTATTTGACATAAATTTATTTCAATACTCCCTCCGTTCCTTAATATAAGTCGTTTTAGAGTTGTGCATAAGTATTAAGGAAATGATTGTAAAGCATTAAATATAATATTAATTGCCTATATTGCCCTTGTAGAGGAGAAAGAGGGTGTTATTTATTGGATAGAGAATAGTGAGACAACCAAAGCTATATTTAGAGAATTGATATTTCCACAAGGCTCCCCTCACATGAATAGTAAACGGGACCCACATTCATGTGAGTGAGACCTTGTGAAAATATCAATTTCATATATTTAATACTTGGAGTAATATTAGAAACTAAACCATTAATATTTACTTAAAAATTTTAAACGACTTATATTAATGAACACAAATATTTTTCTAAAACAACTTATATTAAGGATGTATTTGTATATAGGACTCTAAATATTAGGTGGAGTACATTAACAAATGGTGGAGTAGATATAATGAAAGAAAACTTGTTTACATTTCCAAGAATTTGATTCATTAGGTAGCCCTTTGCCGGTTGGTTACCCATGATCTATTTTTCTTAAATTCTTGTTCACGGATGTAACCAATGTTTATCGCGTGGAACACCTTGATGATAGCCATAAGGCCCCATAACTAAGTTAAAAAAAAAGGTACCATTTGCGTACCAAACAATTCTGTCTCTTACTTTATGTTTTTCTAGTGGTATTTTAATAATGAATTGTGGGCCATCTAAAGTATTTTTAGAACAAGAAAAGAGTATCTTTATTTTTTGGAGTTAATTTAAAATAGTTAAAATTTAAAATTAATATATATCTTTTAATTTGGGACAACAAAATTGTAAAAATAATATCTAAAAAAGTATTCTTAATTAGAAGATTTTTTGTTTTTCATAAGCCAGATGAATTGCGCATATTTTGAACTTAAAATAGGTCACAAATTAAATTTGAAAAGTCAAACTTTATTAGATATTAATTTACTATGTTCTTTTTCCAAAATATAATCCCATTTATGAAATTTAAAATTTTGAAAGATATTTTTGTTTCATGTTTACCCCTAATTTTTGAGTTTTTAATTTAATAATGATGTCGTGATAGTGAAATTATGAAGATAAAATTACGGAAATTATGTTATTTTATATTATCATTAAAATGAATACAAAATAATAAAAAATAAAACTCTCCTCTTTCTTTTTCTTTTTGGAACTTTTGAAAAATAGGGAGAACTTGGAAGGGCTTTAATTTTTTTATTTTTTTATGTAACGTCTTATTTATTTATTTTATGTAACGTCTTATTTATTTTCTGATATTGGTGGGACTAACCATAACCAATATATATACTCGGTAGTTTTATATTTAAACCAAACACTTCCTCTATATACAATATGGCAACCACTTCGACATCAGCCCACCAAAAATTCCAAACCCAACCCATTCAGCCCACACGCCGTCGCTCCCGCCAAAACACAATTACTTTAACTTCTGCCATCTCCTCCTCCTCCGCCGCAACCCACAATAACCACCACCACCGCAAACTTGTACCGGTCCCCGTCGTATCTCCGGACAACTCCTGGTGCTGCCCCGCCTCCAAACCCCTTCCCCCACCGTCTCCGCCGCTGGAACCCCAATCAAACTCCATCCCAGAACCCATTTCCCTATCTCCGGCGCCGTCACCATCAAATCTCAAATTCCGGTACTCACCCAGTACACTCGCTCAAATCATGAACTCAGTCCCTACCACTACCACCCATTATTGCGCCTCTGCTAATGCCGCCGTCTACGGTGGCGCGTCAACCCCAGACTATTTCCCTCAATCTTTCAGCAAATTCAACTCAGCCCTCACAGCCGGCCTCCTCAACCCAATGTCCCCGCCGCCTTCCTCCGCCGATAAGTTGACCCGATCCAGCCCGACCCTCTTCGAAATGATAACTAGCGATTCCGATTGCCACCCGAAACCCCAGATCACCACTACCAATGTCATCGTTTCAGCCCCTAAATCACAATTGCTCCCACAAAACAAACAAGCCTTAATGCAACAGCGATTATGGGATCTTTTATCTTGTCGGAGCCCTGGGAATCAGTTCAATGACCCGAGTTCGAGTGATATGAAGCTCACATTGAGCTCCAAGGATGGTCTGAGTGTTGCTATGAATGTTCATAGGCAGATTTTGGTAGCTCATGGACAGTATTTTGCGGTGAAGCTTTCAGATCAATGGACAGAAGAACAGAAGAATTTAAGCCCCTACATTGTTGAGATTGCAGATTGTGACGATATTGAAGTTTACATCGAGACAATTAGATTAATGTATTGCAAGGATTTAAGGAAGAAGCTTATGAAGGAAGATGTTTCCAAAGTTCTTGGAATCTTGAAGGTAATAGTATTGTCTGGTTGTTTGAAACCATAAATTTCATACACAAACAAATGGAAAGATTTTCTTCTTTTTTAGATACTGAATTTAATGGAGTTCTTTTTTTCTATTCTATTCTATTCACTGGTTATATATGTACTCATATTGGAAACAAGATACGTATAATTTATATATGCTTAAAATTTGAAGGATCAAAAACTATTTAAAGTAAGGCGGTTGATATTGTCCGAGCAAAACTGATGTTATCAGAACAACAAGTGTCATTTAAAGTGTTAAGCGTTGCTTATACAATTAGGAATCGCTCAATGTGTATTTGCTCTGGCAACATCATTTTTACTCTAGCAATATCAACAGTCTAAAGCAATATATGATTAGTAGTATGGTGCAACATGATGTTACTTTAGTCGAAATAGAATGTCAAACAGGATCCCTGTAGTTGGGATAGCTTTTAATGTTATGTTGAGTTGAGTACATATGAATAGACTTACTGCTAGAAATATATTCACTCATCTATGGACTATGCATGAAGTCATATGCGCTTGTATGTAAATTTGGAGGTGTAGGTTAAGTGTGTTTAGTTTAAGTGTATGTGTCTCGAAATTGACCTATTTAGAAAATGCTACTATGGTTTTAGGGTTTTGAAGTGTGGGTGATTCTTATTGTATTATAGGTTTCAGTTGCAATTGGGTTTGATGATGGGGTTTTGTCATGTTTGGAGTACTTGGAGGCTGCTCCATGGGACGAGGATGAGGAAGAAAAGGTGGCTTCTGTATTGTCAGAGCTGCGACTCGAAGCACTTGGTGCTGCTGACGTTTTAAAGAGGATTTCAGGTGATGTCACATCTGGGGTTGATGATGGAAATGAAAGTGAGGGGGTTCTCCTTAAGCTTTTACATGTAATCCTTGAAGGGAAGGATGGGAAGGCGAGGAGAGAGATGAAGGGATTGGTGTCAAAAATGCTCCATGAGAATTTGTCTCAGAACAATTTGAGAAAAGAGTCATTGTATTCTGCTTGTGATGGGTGTTTGCAATTACTTCGCCACCATTTTTTACGGGTTGCAGCAGCAGACTTGCAGGATGTTGGTCAGATAGCTCGGCAAGCAGATAATTTGCATTGGATTTTGGATATTTTGATTGATAGGCAGATTGCTGGGGACTTTCTGAAGACATGGGCAGCACAGTCTGATTTAGCAGATGCACATTCTAAAGTGTCTGCAATTCATAGGTATGAGATTAGCAGAGTTACAGCTCGGTTGTTTGTTGGAATTGGAAAGGGACAGCTATTGGCTTCAAAGGATGCCAGGTGCTTGCTTTTGCAGACATGGTTGGTGCCATTTTATGATGATTTTGGGTGGATGAGGAGAGCATCAAAAGGCCTTGATAGACATTTAATTGAGGATGGTCTTAGTAATACTATTCTGACTCTGCCTTTGGCCTCGCAGCAGGACATCTTAGTGTCTTGGTTTGATAGGTTTTTGAACTCTGGTGAAGATTGCCCTAATATACAGAGAGGGTTTGAAGTTTGGTGGAGGAGGGCTTTTTGGAGGCGAAATGGTGAGCCTGAACGACCTTGGCTAATGCAAATTACAACAGAGAATTCGTAAAAGTTGAGGATTGAGGATTATGATGACACTGTGGAAAATGATTTACTGTTGTTGTCTAATTCATACTTTGGATATGAATGCCTTCATATCATTGTAGGCTTCTTTTGTCTTTATCTAAATCCTTTCTAGACGAGTTTGGCAATTTGTTTCGGCTGAGGTGATTTTCACACAGGTCATCTAGTGCTGAGTAAGAGTTATAGATCTGGATGCAATTTCCGTATCATGTTTTGGTGTGACAGGGTTTGCTTGTTCGTCTTACTTCGATACTTGAAATCAACTAATTCTCCTCGGGCACTTTATCAATAAAAATGATTGTTTGGCTAGGACCAAAGGATTTTTGTCATCTATTATTTTTGATTAATTAAAGGATCATCTTCATGAGGAATTCTCTTTCAAAGAAAATGGTCTCAATGCGGTACACTGAAACACGCGGTGCTTATGAAAATGGCTTCATTCCAGATGAATATCAAGATTGGAAATCGCTCCTCTTCAGTTGAATCCCACAAGGCAAGTTCTCAGCTCTAGCTTGTGATAGTGGTAGAGATACCTTACAGTCACTATATATGGTATAGATAAGGTGTATTTGGTCGTCACTTTTGCCATTAAATTCTCCTATGGGAAGGTGTGAACATACAAGTGCCACTATCATTAGCATTTTGGTTGTGGGATGTAATACGGAGTTTCAGCTTCCATTCTGATTGATTGATATAACAGATTAAACCTATTTCATCATTGTACGAAAATGCCAGGATGTTTACACTATGTGTTAGAAATAGGATCACACACACGACAATAAAAAATTAACACGAGATTTACGTGGTTCCCTAATATGGGTACGTTCACGGGAGAGACGTTCTTTTTCTTATTATGAATGATTGAGTTACATAGATGTTTACAATAGATAATATTTATACCTACTAATCATATTCCAATCCTACTTTATATTATGGCCTTAATCCTCCATAATATCTTTTTCTAGTCAGAACAGGAAACAGCTGCTCGCCGACCGGCGCGCCCCGTGCCGCTCCAAGGCTTCTTCTGGCGCGCCCCGCGCTGCCTATACACATGCTGCCCATCAGCCTGGCGCGCCCCTCCAAGGCTTCTCCCGGCGCGCCTTGCGCCGCTCTAAGGTTTCTCATATCGCTCCGCTCCGCATTAGCCTTTTTCAGTAGTCTCCATTTATGAGTCACAAGTCCCAACACTATGTAATGACTTGGAGAAGGACCTTTTGCTAACCTTAGTTTATGCACTATATCTTGTTACGTATCACGAATCAAGGATTGAATTCTATTGTAGTTTATACTGTATAGTTCAGCATCACTTGCGTAATTTGTCATTTGTGAGCATATTTTGACATGCATAGGAATTTAGACAACTTTAAAATCTTTAACCTTCCTGAAACAATGAAGACGATATGTTTCAGTTCCTTTTTTTGTGCTTGTGGAACGATGCATAACAACAAACTGAATGGGGTCTAAGGTATAAAATCTAGACAGATACGTGATTGGAGTCGCTAAATTTTTTAGTCCCATAGCTATATATCCATCCTTAGCAAACTGGCAGGCAAAATTTGAAGAGAATGGGTAATAACTAAGTTATCCCTACGTTCTAAAATTACTTGTATTCTTTTCAAACTATTCCAAAATTACAAATATATTTTTATTTTTAGACTATACAGTCTGTATAAAGTTCATAATATGTCATTGAGTCATGCAATACATTGCGAAATAATTATGATTGCAACGTATGTGCATACATGAAATTGTTAAGAATTAAGAAGGGTCTCACTTTAATTTATTCTATTTTATTGCATACACTTCCACGTTGGTCGCAATCTAATGTATATCATTTTCCTATATCATTATATCTTTTGAAAAAATCAATACAACAAATTTCAGTTCTAAGGGCTTAGTAGGGAGAAACGAAGTGGAAGGGTCAGGAGGGAAACTAACTAGGGGGAACATAGAGAAAGTTACTTTTGATTTTACTTGTCGGATAGTGTTAGAATTCGATCACACACGCATACGATAGTAAAGAATTAACACAGAAATTTACGTGATTTTTCAATTTAGATACGTCCACGGGAGCGACGTTCTTTTATTTAACTAAGTACATAGAGTTTTACAATAGAGAGTATATATAGCTGTTACTTCTATTTCAACCTTAATTCACGTTATAGCCTAAATACTCATAATGTCTTTGTAACACCGTACCATACCGTGGGAGCCTACGCCCCGACACCCCCCAAACCTTCGTTCCACCTCCGATGGGCCAGTGCATTGCGAAGCTCCACTCTGCTCCATTCAGTTGCTCCACTTTCCTCACTCCACTTTGCTTTGCACTTGTCCTTTTTTTAAGATTTTCTCAATTATGAGTCACAAGTTCCAATAGATAAACCAGAATATGTAACCACGCAAATAAAGGGAGAGACTTTGAATGTGTCCAAATTCCAGCTATAAATTCGACGTACAGGACCACTGAAATGGAAGTTCTATCTAGTGCCTATTTAGGCATTTAGTGCAGGGTGTGCTGAGCTCAAAATGCTTTTAATTCAAAATTTTATGTAAAAAGAACACATACAATATGGTAAAAAAAATTAAAATTAAAATTAAAATTAAAATTAAAAATGGGTTTTAAAAAGTGACCCGCTTGATTTTGGAAAAAGGTAAAAGAAAGAGTAGGTTTAATTAGAAATGAGTTTTAAACACTAAAATATAAGAAACTTTGTCCACTTTTGTGTAGGGCATAAATGAGTCGAATCTCAGAGAATACTCTAATGCTCAGATTTGGCTCGACTCGAAAAAATCGAGCTTGAATTTGACTCAGATTTGATAAGAAATTTTTAATTTTGTGCCAGATTCGACTCGGATCATTACTTGGACCTACTCGGCTCGTAAGTACTCAGCTCGTTTACAAAACGAGTTATTCATGAGCTTTCAAATCGAGTTTCGAATATGAACCATTTCACTTAATACTGAACCACTACATACTAAATTGATTATTGAACTAATATTTATATATAAAAGTTTTTACTTTTATTTATGTAAAGAAATTACAAAAAATGTAATACAAATTGACAATTAATTCATTGATTTATTCACGTACAAGTTTACACAATTTAATACTATACTTTATAAATTATAAAGATTGATACAAATATCACATATTTAGCTTGTTAGTATGAATCAGACCAGTATTCAAATATGATCTATCGAGCAGGTATCGAGTATGGTTCGAGAAAAAATGAAATACTCGAATCCTAATCTGAGCGAACACTAGTATACTTGAATTCGACTTGTGTATCATTAAACAGAAAACGAGTATGGATCAGATTCAACTCGAATTAACTTTGAATTAGAGTTTTAAATCATATTTTCAAACCTATCTAGAGTCGAGTATCGAGCTACTCTGCTCGACTTACAACTCTACTTTTGTTTAGGGTGGGGGTGGGGGTGGGGGTGGGGGGGGGGGTGGGGAGATGTAGTAGTACCAAGTCTAAGTTAGGTCTTTGATATGATTATATAAGGGCCAACTACAAGTGTCCTAAGTCAAGTTATAATATATAATGTTATTAGATTACCCAACACAAAAGCTTTTGTCCATTAATTAAAGAACTAATATAAGTATACTTTAATGATTAATTAAGAAGGTCATTAACATAAGTATATACTAATAGAGAATGTAGACTTGGTCCTTGTTATAAATTAGTTTACTCGAGAATTGATATTTTTATAAGTAAAAAAATCTAAAATGGGAATTAATTTTAAAGATTCGACAGTGCATTGTTTTACTTGTTACTACTGTTATTAATGGAGTATATTTATTTATAATAATGCTAGAGATATAACTTATTCTACAACTAATTTTAATTTGCTGATGTGGCATACGCCACCTCAGCATATTGATAAACAAATTGATTCAATGTAGTCTTCGGGCCCACATAAAAGCTAAGATGGAGTATGCTACATCAGCAAATTATAAAATAGTTGTAGAATAAATAGTGTCTCTAGCATTACTCATTCATTAAAGATGAAAAAGAACCAAGATTATACGACAAGAGTCCCACGTATTAATTAGATAATTAAGATAATGTTTGATTAATTAATTAATCTCTTAATTAAACTTCATTGTCATCCAATATTGACAGTTTCTAAGAACTTCTTGTGATTGCCAACACATTTAAATAATTCTATTTTATTAACATTCGTGTGAAATTGATTACCTCATTTTTTATTAATTATAATTTTTTTTTGGAAGAATTAGTGGTGTAGTAGTGTGGAAGGGAAGTAGGACTAAAGGAAACTGAAGAAAGAAACACACAATTACTAGACAAAAGATATATATATATATAGTCAGTCTCTCCAGCGAATCATAGGGAGCGAATTAAAAACGAACCGGCTATAGTGATAGTTTTTTTTGTCGCTATAGCATAAAAACTCGACTTTTATGCTATAGTGATGGAAAAAATCGTCACCATAGCCGGTTCGTTTTTAGTTCGTTCCCTATGGTTCGCTAGAGAAACGGACCCTATATATATATAAAGCCAAAAAACTTCTTTTAATTTTCTCTGTGGTTTTGTCATTTGTATTGACTTTAGTCCGTTCAAGGGACGTGTTCAGAAATGTGAAGCATCAAATAAACTAATAAATATCTTACTATTATTTTTGGATTTGTATCTCTAGATCTTATAATTATATATCTCATTGATAGGCCTACAAGACTACAAAAATAAGGGGATATTTTAGTACCCAATTGAAACTTAATGTCTTGTAGTACAGATCAACTCAACCATAGACTTATATATATATAGTCCGCTTCTTCAGCGAATTGGTAGGAGCGGCTTAAAAGCGAACTGGTAGGAGCGGATTAAAAGCGAACCGACTATAGCGACGGTAAAAACCGTCGCTATAGCATAAAAAATCAATTTTTTTTTTGCTATAGCGACCGAAAAAATCGTCGCTCTAGCCGGTTCGCTCTTAGTTCGCTCCTTCCAGTTCGCTTTTGAAGGATTCCGTATATATATATATATATATATATATATATCGGTCCGGATCTTAAGTTTACTCTTTATCCAACATATATTGTTTACCCCCCTTTAGCAACGAACCGGACGACGATTCGGTCCGTCGCTATATATACAACCGTCGTCTATATGCTGTCCGTCGCTATATGTTGTCTGTCGCTAAAAGTTAAGACGACGGTTGTATATATAGTGACGGACCGAACCGTCGTCCGGTCTGTTGCTAAAGGGGATAAGCAATATATGTTGGATAAAGGTAAGCTTAAGATCCGGATCAATATATATATATATATATATATATATATATATATATCTTTTAATTTAGTGATTATCCTATTTAATGTTACAAAATTTTGACATGTATTTGTAATATAGAAAAACATTGGAAAAGTTAAAAACAATTTAATAACCGTTTTAAAGTTTTTTTTAATGTCTTTTGTTATTGTTTATTTTTCATATGAAAGAAATGGAGAAAGAAGAAAAGGGCTTTTGATGTATTTTATTATTATCTTTTATTTACTCCACCCCCACCACCGGTTGACCCCAATTCTAATTAATTTGATGTTGCATTTGGAGCATATTTTCCCTTGCAATATCTTCAAGTTTGTCATTAAAATTTTTCATCATCACGTCATTAATACTAAATTTATATGTTATTATTTTTATGAGGAAAATGAAACAAAAATAAAATTTTAATATTAATAAATTTCATAAATATTTTTTAGGCAAAACTAATAAAATACTCACTGTAGTTGACACGTTTTACTGATTACGACATTGAACTTTTAATTTTTCAAATTACCCACTAAACTAATTATTATTTTGAAATTGAGTCATTCCGTAAAAATAAAATAAACGGACGTTATTTTTTTATTGACAAAACTAATAAATTACTCTCTATAGTTGACACGTGTTACTGATTACACCATTGAACTTTTAATTTTTTAAATTTCCTCATTAAACTAATTATTATTTTGAAATTGGGTCATTCTGTTAAAAAAATTAAGCAAACATTAATTTTTTATTTATGTGGCTCTAGAAAAGAAATTCAAAAATAAAAATATTTTGGGTAGTCTAATATCAGATGCTTATCGTTAGAACAAATTTTCTCGCGAATGAAACGCAATGCATTAGCAATGTAGACACCTGAAATTTTGCATTCCTGTTACTAACCATGCAGGAGGGCAAAATCGTCTTTTATATTTCGGAGACAACCTTGAAAGTCTATGATCGCAATCAAACCCCAAAGACAGCTCCAGGAAACATCAAATCAACCTCAGAGACAACCCTGAGGATAGACAGAAGTCAACAACAGTCAAACCCCGAAGATAACCTTAAGAGAAGACAGCTGCAGCTGCATCAAGTCCCGAGACAACCCCGGAAGGGCAAAGGGATAATTTTTCCAACTCAACATCAATACTGATCAAACTACTGTGGATAAGGACATACAGAGCCATCATAGCGATCCCGAGTGCAAACTGCGCCAGACAGCTCAACGGACTGACTGCGAAGACTTGAAGATCTGGTCATGGACCCATCTTCCCGAATTCAAAAAAGATCAAGCCACATGTCATTGCGTAGCTCTCAGAAAGAGCTTTCCGGAAAGGTATGACACGCCTCCATCGGATTTCCAGATTGCAAGTTATGAATGTTTCAAGCAGACTGCGCAGCGATAGAGGTGCACGTACTTTGAGGTAGTGGGGCCCATTAGGCCCAGCCATAGGTCTACTTGCGGATGCTGCAGGTAGAATCGCGACAGGCCAGGCCTATAAATACCCCCTCCCCCTTTAGCTTCCAAGAGAAGAATAGGCAAAGAAGAGATAGAGAAAGGGGCCAAGAGAGAGAGAGAGAGAATCAGTCAGAAAGAGCTTATATCTTACTCCTATTTCTATAAAACTTCTTTGTAAACACTCTTATACATATATACTACAACATATCAAATTTTAACCGGTGGAAACTAAGTTTTGAGGAGCCAGAAGTCGTTTGATAGCCATTCTCGTGCAATACTGTAAGATTTTGCCAGATCTGCCTTCTTCACTTACTCTAACATATATATATAAGTGCTATATATGACGCCCCCAGAATAGGTCCAGTCAACCCAACCCATTTTGAGTCGCCAAATACATGGTACAGAATCCAAATACAAACTTTATATCACACGGTCGTGCAAAATACGACCACACAACTGTGAGTGTCAATATAAATATGTAGAAAATATTAACATTCAAACTAAGTCCTCATTATAATTATTATCACACTATTTATTAGAAATAGTGAGGACTACTACTGCTTTAACTCGGACCATCACTCTATCCCCCGACTAGTTCCTGCGACATTCTCATTTCCTGAAGAGGGCAATAGATGAAAAGGGTGAGCTCAACTAGCCCAGTAAAGAATATTATGACTAAGATAATGGAAAATAAATTATCGTTAGTCTTCAATAATTCAGATAAAATATTATTGACAACAAGTTTTAGATCAATATTCGCAGCGAAAATAATAATTCATTAGAAGAGTTAAGTAGAGGATGAAGTCTACTATCTTCTATGATTTAAAAGTTCATCATCAATATTTTATCCATGTAACATCAATCAATATACATCTCGAATCAAATATTCATCTTTGCACTACGGGCCAAAGATATTCATTTGTATCACTAGTGGTCATGTTCATCTCAACACCTGCTCATCTTTGCACTACGGGCTAAAGATATTCATCAGGTAATCATTCATCTTTGCTCTATAGGCCAAAGATATAACGAATCCAGTGAGATAAAGGACAAAGATTAGGGATTCGTAATTTAGTTTATCCAAGTTCAAGAATATTTCATAATAATACTTTGTGGAGCAAAATTCAAGAATAAAGATCAAAACTTGGATCCAATCAAATATAGGAACCTTAACAAGCAACTTGGACAAATAGAAGAAATTTTAATTTTTTCGTGAATAGTGCCGTATACGTGAATAGTAACCCCGATGAAAAAAGTAAGAATTTCATAATAAAATCTATGCCAATATTTTGGTATAATGATATTGAAAAGAATAACATCATTTACGAAAGAAAATAACATCCCTTACCTTAACCGAAGAGTAGTTTTGACTGGAATATCGGATACTATATGGACGAAAACTTGCACTGTTATCAACACTCAAAGTATCTAAATACTCACAAGAAATACGCTCGATATTATAGAGAGAAAATTTTCTGATTCTGGTGTGATTTTCATTTCTAACTAAGCACCCTATTTATAGAAAAAGCTTAGGATGCCAAAGTAGACTTTTGCGCCCGGCGGCTTCTCCCAGCACACCTCGTGAGATTTTGAAAAAAATTCAACATTCAACAAGCAAATGACAAAAGTGGGGCCCACCATTTTATTTTAAAAAAATATTTATTTTCTAAACTTCAATAATTCATAATAAATAGCCCTTTTATCAGAAAAATATGAATTATATGTCCTTTTCATGGGAAATTTAATTCTCTACAACTTTGTAGAAGGAAGTTTTTCCAAAATTCCAACCGAAAATAGCTGAAATCCACAAACGGATGATGTTCTACACCAAAATACTGATAAAAACACCTCAGCACTAATTCTTTCCTTTATATCCACAAAATAAATATTTTCTTATCATATAAATCAATAATTAATTATTCACAAATAATATTACAGAACTACAATATTGACAACTAGATCGTTCTCAAGAAAGAGGGGGCTTTCCGATAAGAATTCCTCCTTACTGGCGCGCAATTAAATAACCCCTCCTAGACAGAACTTTCTTAGACATTGTCAATAATGCTATCTAATAATATTATTCAAATAATATGAATTATTGATTTGATAATGTGAAATGCTGTGCAGTGACAATTATTGAATCAATAATACAAAATATCAACAGTAGCAATTATTGAATCAATAATATAAAATATTGAACAGTAATTACTGTAACAATAATTGAGTAAGTGCCTTCTTACGTAAGAATCAATAATTCAAAATACTGTGCAATACCGTGTGTTACTGTGTAACAACGCGTATTACTGTATTTTTATCACCGGATATTTCAACAGTTTAACGGTAACAGTTTTACCGTTATTTATAAGAAGGTTATTTTTGTCGCTTTCTATATCCGACAGTTAGTCCGTTGTGGGGCCCACAAATGGCTGCGCCGTCGTACGAATATTCTCCGACAACAAGAATATTTCACGACCAAACGAATATTCCCCGACAACAATGAATATTTTATAACCACTTGCTTATTTTGAAATATTTGCGTATTTTACCCACAACTTACTACATTAATTAAATCAACTCATTACTATTTCAAAATAATATATAAAAAAAATTAAATCTTTTTTTATAAAATTCGGGGTCTTACACTATATATATATATATATATATATATATAGTTAGTAATTAATATTGGTCAGATCTAACTTTTTAACTGTTCATTTCATGTTAATAGTCAATATTTATGCTTTATTGACTATATCTGTACTAGATCTAGCTAGATTTAGCCTTTAACCGGTTCAAAAGTTGTGAAACTTGAACCTAAAAGCTAGAATGGCTAAGATCTGTACAGATCTAGTTTTTTTTTTTTCTAGTTTTTATAAATATTTAACAACCACGTGACCCTAGTGTTGGGTTTGTATGTAACGCAATCATGCAATCAAATCACATAAATAGGGCGGAAGCGTAAAAACTAGGTTTTCAAAATTAACCACAAACTGCGAGAAGGTCTCAGGGAGTGACTGCAAGACCAAGTCTTGACTCAACTCCCCATCCATGACGAACCCAAGCTGTCCAAGGCGTTCAATCAAATTGATTACCTTCAGAACATGAGTCTCGACGGTAGTGCCCTCGGTCATCCGAGATCGGAAGAGCTCCTTAGATATCTCATATCTAGCAGTCCTACTCTGTTCACCATACAACTCCTTGAGGTGAAGCAGCATAGCAGGAGCATCCATTTTTTCGTGCTGACGCTGAAGCTCGTTATTCATGGATGCGAGCATGATGCATTGAGCCACAGATGCATCATCTTGCCACTTATTGAAAGTGGCAATCTCTTCCTCAGAGGCTGTTTGTGAAACAGATTCAGGGATAGTGGAATTTAGGACATAAGAAATCTTTTCAGCAGTGAGAACAATTCTCAGATTTTTTAGCCAGTCCTCATAATTCGGGCCGGTAAGCTTATTTGCATCAAGTATGCTTCGTAGTGAGATTAGTGATTTTGACATTTTTAAAATTCTGCATGTGAAAAGACAACATTTTAGCAAACATTCATTTTATTAACTTTGCATACCAAAATAAATTTAGGTCTTTATTTTAAATTGGTATCTCCCACTATTTTCATCAAACTATATTACCCTCACTCATATAGTTCGGCAACATCTAATTAAAGATTTGCTAGTGAGATTAAGGATCCCATTTCAAATGTATATAACCTTGTGGATAGCACAACAAGCGATATACAAATAAATAGGTAGACAACTCTTGTCAATTACATCACCATGTAACTCCTTTTATTTTGCCTCTTAAATCATAATGGTCATGTGTGTGCACATCCGAACTAAAATGATTTAAGTTAAGTCCAGCCTAGCACTTCCATAAATTCAAAAAGAAAAATTTTCGTCCTTGTGGATAGCACAACAAGACTAGATTGTTCAATTTTCTTGATAAGCATCAAATGTGATTAATTAACATCTTAAATATTCAATACTCGCCTTGTGGATAGCACAACAAACTCATATTAAATATTTAATACTCTATTAACTAATCATGCTAGAAGGCGACGTTCGATATTCCAAATATCATTTGAACGCTTCAGACTTAATATTATTTCTTTGAGGGGTTTGTTATTATTTGTCTCATCTTTTAAGCGCGCATGCACATATATATATATAAAATACGCGTCATTTTATTAAACATACGAAGCATGTTTGTATAAAATATAATATATATAATATTTAGCATGCGATATAGAATACTATATTCTACCCGGATTGATTATGGACTTTTATTCTAGTTTGGTTCACTAGAGCCACCAAGTGAACCAAAAGGTCAAACCTAGGAGTGCAAGAATTTAAATTTTAAATGTAACTATTACATTTAAACCCGGGCT
This sequence comes from Panax stipuleanatus, assembly GCA_020205555.1. NCBI lineage: Eukaryota > Viridiplantae > Streptophyta > Magnoliopsida > Apiales > Araliaceae > Panax > Panax stipuleanatus. Next base: position 94,880,199 of record CM035123.1, on the reverse strand, counting down.
CCATACAAACGGGTCTTCACGCGCTCCTCGCTCCTTGGTCTCTAATTTCTTCAAAATAATTTTAACTATCTCTATTACATTAACTTATTTTAAAATTAAATAGAAACCTTGATCAGCAGTCAAGGGGAAGTACATAGAAAGGAGATAGAATTTACATCGAGAATAAAACTAGAGAAGACGAGGTACGCAGACCCCATTTTATAAAACCCATACATTTAAGCATTCATCCAAACTAAAATCCAATCACATTGGTCATTGTCCATAATCAATCCCATTTATTATCATACACATCAACATATGCATCAATAAATATCCATTCATCTCATGAATAACAATGCTATTCCATATATGGATCGATGTTATTTAATGGACAAAAGTTTTGCTAAATTTTATTTTTGAAACAAAATAAACTCTTTTATTTTAATCAAAAATAAATCCAAATTAAACTCCTTTAATTTTAGCATTCTGAAATCATATTTCAGATAAAATAAACTTCTTTATTTTAAAACTTTATCAATTAAATAAACAGTTTACTTAATTAATTAAAATTAATTTTCAGGGTCTGTCCAGGTACCGGCGCAGCTGCGCAGGTAGACGGAAGCAGCAGTTTTTGCAGACCGGCGCAGCTGCGCCAGTAATGAACTGGGAGGCTGCGCAGCTGCGCCGTTCGCCGCAGAAACTTGCAGAAAACGATTTTTGTCCAGAAAAACGATCCAATTCTCACATCAATTCATACATGGAATTATAAAATTGATAATTAGCACAAAGTTAGGCTCTGATACCACTGTTGGGTTTGTATGTAACGCAATCATGCAATCAAATCACATAAATAGGGCGGAAGCGTAAAAACTAGGTTTTCAAAATTTATACAAACCCATAACCATGATCATGCTTTGTGCTTGTTATCAATAACAGAAAAGAGAGAACATAGAATTATACCTTTGAAGATCTAAGCTTCCTCAGGTACAAGTTCTACTCCTTTGATTCCTTTGATTCCTCTGATAGTGGCTCCTTCCCTTGAATAATGTCAGCCACCCAAATGTTTGGCCTCTAACGGTGATCCACCAAGGAAGATGAAGAACTCAAGAAGATGGGTTATTGGCTTAACCCTTGTTTCTATCTCTATAGAATATGTGTACTCCCAACTCTTGGAAAATTTCACATTCCTTATTTCTGATATAAGACTCTCTTATATAGATATTAGGTTAACCCTCTTAATCCAATTAGAATAGAGTTTTATTTAATTAATTTATATCCTAATCTTTATTAGGATTGAGAGAGAGTACTGATATTATATTAATTCCTAAACTCCTTTAGAATTAAAATAATAATAATAATAATAATATTAATAAGACTCCTCTTATTAATTTATATTTAATATTTCTAAAATATTAAATAATAAACATTAAGCTATTTAATTTATTCTATCATCATAGATTAAATTAATTATGCTTAATGCATTATTACTATCATGCCATTTTCTTCTTAAATAATTCTTCTTCCTTTTATGGTGTGACCCTTTAGGTTCTCCATATTAAACCGGTTGTGAATAAATCAATTAGAACAATTCTAATCTTATTTAAATAAACAAATTAAACTAATAATCTATTTAAATAAATAACATTTATTCTACAATAGGGATAAACCTCCCTAGCGATCAACGACTTTCCAGATAATATAGATTTCAACATTAATCATAAAAGAACCTGTGAGTTAATAATTACCGTACAATTCAATCCTTCCACCATACAATGTCCCAATTAAATATAAGACATAGATTTACTGTCAAGTCTTAATTTATTTAATCATATGTATTTCGATTAGAAAATGCACAACTCCAAATAATGCAAATTAGAAACCTCTTTCTAATTTCATTCTACCTTGGCCAAGGATTCCTGGGTTGTCATTTAACGAATCACATAGGACATATCTCCTCTTTTACTAGAGGTGGTAGATTCTTTATTGATCATTCATTATCTCCATATGTAACTCATTACACCCAAGCATACCCTATATATGCCTTAAAAGGCCTTAAGGAATTAGTCAAAGTATAATTTGTTACATATAAGATACTTGATGATCTCAAGTCCAAGGATCACATGTACTACTATCACATTAGGAATTCCTATTGATAGGCGAGTAAAACTCCATTAGGTATTCCATAGCGAGTCACGTTCAGTGAACTTATTCTCCAATAAGCACCTACATACTTGCTTTAGTGTCTCCACACAAATGACCATGAGATCAGTCATCCTCATCCAATGAGCAAGCAACATATGTACCAATCTATCCGGATTTACTAATCCCCTTTTTAGTAATCCCACGATTGGGAACTATTTTAGTTTTAAAGCTTTCTAAGAATTTAGATCTCATTAGCATGATCAACATCATGATTCTAAAAGCATTGCTTAAAACTATGGGTTATTTACATATTATAAAAACAGCACCATGTAGATAATTAAATGCCTTTAATAAATAAATATTTTATTAATAAATAAATAAGATTGTTTACAAAGTATGTGCTTTATCATCATACATGATTGGCTTGTATGCACACTACTATCAATCTCCCACTTGCACTAAAGCCAATCGCCATGGTATCTCATACCCATCTTCTCTAAGTGACGATCAAACTGCTGTTGTGTTAAAGCTTTAGTAAATGGATCTGCAATGTTGTCTTGAGAGTCTACACGCTCCAAGGTGACGTCTCCTCTTTCAATGATCTCCCTGATCAAGTGAAATCGCCGCAACACGTGTTTAGATTTCTGATGAGACCTGGGTTCCTTAGCCTGTGCAACCGCTCCGGTGTTGTCACAGTATACGGGAACTGCTTCTCCAATGCTAGGAACCACACCAAGTTCAGTTATGAACTTCTTCATCCAAACAGCTTCCTTTGCAGCTTCACTTGCAGCTATATACTCTGCCTCTGTCACTGAATCAGCAACCGTTTGCTGCTTGGAACTCTTCCAACTCACTGCACCTCCGTTCAAGGTAAACACATACCCTGAAATAGATTTACTGTCATCTTGGTCTGTTTGAAAACTTGAGTCCGTGAATCCCTCGAGTTTTAATTCAGACCCACCGTAGACAAGAAAAATATCTTTAGTCCTTCTCAAGTACTTTAGGATATTTTTCACTACCTTCCAGTGCTCTTCTCCTGGATTCGACTGGTATCTGCTTGTTACACTAAGTGCGTGAGCAACATCCGGTCTAGTACATATCATACCGTACATGATAGATCCTATTGCAGAAGCATAAGGGATCTTACTCATACGGTCTCTCTCCTCAGGTGTCTTTGGGGCCTGTTTCTTGGAGAAATTTATTCCATGGCTCATCGGCATGAGACCTCTTTTGGAATCTTCCATGCTAAACCTCTTTAGCATCGTATCAATGTACGTTCCTTGGGATAAGCCGAGCATCCTTTTAGATCTATCTCTATAGATCTTTATCCCCAAAATATAGGATGCTTCACCCAAGTCCTTCATGGAGAAGTTTTTAGATAACCAGATTTTAATGGATTGTAACATAGGAATGTCATTCCCTATCAGTAATATATCATCAACATATAATACAAGGAATGATACTGCGCTCCCACTACCTTCTTGTATACACATGGTTCATCCTCGTTTTTGATAAAATCAAACTCTTTGATTGTCTCATCAAAACGAATGTTCCATCTACGAGAAGCTTACTTCAACCCATAAATGGATCGTTGTAGCTTACAGACTTGATTTGTTCCAACTTTTGAAATAAATCCCTCTGGCTGTGTCATATACACATCCTCCTCAAGTTTCCCATTGAGGAAGGCCATTTTCACGTCCATCTGCCAGATCTCATAGTCGTTGTAAGCTGCAATCGCAAGCAAAATCCGAATGGACTTGAGCATGGCTACTAGTGAGAAGGTTTCATCATAGTCAACTCCTTGTCTTTGTTTGAAACCTTTTGCAACCAGTCGGGCCTTATAGGTCTCTACCTTTCCGTCTGCTCCAGTCTTTTTCTTAAAAACCCATTTACACCCAATAGGTTTAATACCTTCAGGTGGTGAAACCAAAGACCATACTTTGTTTTCATACATGGAGTCCATTTCAGATTTCATGGCTTCAAGCCATTTCCCTGAGTCTTTATTACTCATAGCCTGTTCGTAATTCAATGGATCATCATCATTCATGATGTGTACCTCATCGTCATCCTCTATAACGAATCCATACCTCTCAGGTATCTTCGGTACTCTTCCAGATTTACGAACATGGTGTGGTACAGTAGGTTCTTCTACTTGGTTAGGTACCTGACTTTGGTCTGTGGTAAATTGTGGTTCTTGAACTTCTTCAAGATATATCTTACTCCCACTGACCCCTTCATGGATAAACTCTTTCTCCAAGAAGGTAGCATGTTTCGCAACAAACACCTTTTGATCAGTTGGATGATAGAAATAATACCCTACGGTTTCTTTAGGGTATCCCACAAATCTACACTTATCGGATTTAGTCTGTAGCTTATCATTTTCAAACTTTTTGACATAAGCTGGACAACCCCAAGTCTTAACATGCTTAAGATTTGGTTTCCTCCCTTTCCACATCTCATATGGAGTCTTTGGGGCGGATTTGGTAGGTACCTTGTTAAGTAGGTATGCAGCCGTTTCTAGGGCATATCCCCAGAAGGAAATTGGAAGGTCGGTAAAACTCATCATGGATCGAACCATGTCCAACAGTGTTCGATTTCTCCTTTCAGATACTCCATTTAACTGTGGTGTACCTGGAGGAGTCCATTGTGAGATTATACCATTTTCTCTGAGACAATTGAGAAACTCACTGCTTAAGTATTCTCCACCTCGATCTGATCGAAGTATCTTAATACTCTTGCCCGTTTGTTTCTCTACTTCACTTCTGAACTCTTTGAACTTTTCAAATGATTCTGATTTGTATTTCATTAAATACACATATCCAAATCTTGAGTGATCATCAGTGAAAGTAATAAAATAAGAATACCCACCCCGTGCACTTGTTGTCATAGGTCCACAAACGTCTGTGTGAATCAATGCCAACAACTCTGTAACTCTCTCCCCTTTTCCACTAAAAGGAGATTTAGTCATTTTACCCATGAGACAAGATTCACAAGTTGGATATGATTCATAATCAGATAGCTCGAGGAGCCCATCTTTATGCAACTTGGATAATCTTGTTTCATTGATATGACCGAGTCTACAGTGCCACATATAGGTATAATTAATATCATCTCTTTTCCTTTTCTTAATTTGTTCAATTTGAAATATATTTTCTTGCAAGTCAAGTGTATAAAGTCCATTTCGCAAATTTCCAATACCATATAAAACATCGTCTTTATAAATAGAACAACCATTGTTCTTTATAATAACGTCAAAACCTTCCATATCCAATATAGAAATTGAAATAATGTTTTTAATAATATTCGGAACATAATAAAAATTATTAAGATAAATGGATTTGCCCGAAGGCATTGCTAAACAATAAGTTCCTACAGCTAATGCAGCAACTTTTGCTCCATTTCCCACTCGTAGGATCACCTCATCTTTGTTCAGCTTTCTACTTCTGACCAGTCCCTTCACAGTATTACATATGTGAGAACCATAGCCGGTATCCAATACCCAAGTAGAATTATGACTTTCAAAAAATTAATTTCAATCATAAACAAACCTTGATTGAAAGTCGAAGCTTCTCCAAGCTTCTTCTCTGCTAGAAACTTCTTGCAGTTCCTCTTCCAATGTCCCGGCTCATTGCAATGAAAGCACATTCCTTTAGCTGGTTCAGGTTTCTTTTGCTCCTTTTCTTTCCCTTTTCCCTTAGCCTTCTTAGATTTCTTCTTTTCAGAAGACACCTTGGGCCTCTTCCTTTTATTGGAAGAATCCACCATCAAGACATGGTTCTTCTTGGATGAGAAGTGACCTTCTGCAGTTTTCAGCATGTTAAGCAGCTCAGGTAAGCTGACATCTAGCTTATTCATGTGAAAATTAACCACAAACTGCGAGAAGGTCTCAGGGAGTGACTGCAAGACCAAGTCTTGACTCAACTCCCCATCCATGACGAACCCAAGCTGTCCAAGGCGTTCAATCAAATTGATTACCTTCAGAACATGAGTCTCGACGGTAGTGCCCTCGGTCATCCGAGATCGGAAGAGCTCCTTAGATATCTCATATCTAGCAGTCCTACTCTGTTCACCATACAACTCCTTGAGGTGAAGCAACATAGCAGGAGCATCCATTTTTTCGTGCTGACGCTGAAGCTCGTTATTCATGGATGCGAGCATGATGCATTGAGCCACAGATGCATCATCTTGCCACTTATTGAAAGTGGCAATCTCTTCCTCAGAGGCTGTTTGTGAAACAGATTCAGGGATAGTGGAATTTAGGACATAAGAAATCTTTTCAGCAGTGAGAACAATTCTCAGATTTTTTAGCCAGTCCTCATAATTCGGGCCGGTAAGCTTATTTGCATCAAGTATGCTTCGTAGTGAGATTAGTGATTTTGACATTTTTAAAATTCTGCATGTGAAAAGACAACATTTTAGCAAACATTCATTTTATTAACTTTGCATACCAAAATAAATTTAGGTCTTTATTTTAAATTGGTATCTCCCACTATTTTCATCAAACTATATTACCCTCACTCATATAGTTCGGCAACATCTAATTAAAGATTTGCTAGTGAGATTAAGGATCCCATTTCAAATGTATATAACCTTGTGGATAGCACAACAAGCGATATACAAATAAATAGGTAGACAACTCTTGTCAATTACATCACCATGTAACTCCTTTTATTTTGCCTCTTAAATCATAATGGTCATGTGTGTGCACATCCGAACTAAAATGATTTAAGTTAAGTCCAGCCTAGCACTTCCATAAATTCAAAAAGAAAAATTTTCGTCCTTGTGGATAGCACAACAAGATTAGATTGTTCAATTTTCTTGATAAGCATCAAATGTGATTAATTAACATCTTAAATATTCAATACTCGCCTCGTGGATAGCACAACAAACTCATATTAAATATTTAATACTCTATTAACTAATCATGCTAGAAGGCGACGTTCGATATTCCAAATAACCCCGTCAGCACGAAAAATAACCCCGACGGACGTGTGTTATCTTCGAGAGATTATCTGTCGATAATAACGTAATTACGAGGGACTTAAGACCGACGGACGGTCCGTCGAAATTAACTATTAAAACCTAAAATTAAAACAGAATAGCCCCAGACGCCTATTTCTATTCTTTCCTCCAGCTCTCTCCTCCGGTTATCTCCATCTCTCAGCTCTCTCCTCCGAAGCTCCCTCCCGTTTTTCCGGCCGAAGGTGCAACTCCTGTTTTTCCGGCCGAAGTTGCAACTCCTGTTTTTCTGGCTGAAGCTCCTCACTGTACTCTATTTTCCGGCGAAGCTCGTGGCGATTTTTCGGCCGAAGCTCCTCCTCTACCATTATCAGCTAGCTTAAGGCTTTAAGGTTCTGCCCTGATTGTTCCCCTATTTAGCAGTCTCCAATTTGAAAATGCTATGTTTCAAAATTATTTGCTATGTTCATATATTATGTTCTACAAATTTTTGTTTTGGCTGAAATTTTATGCAAATTGGCTGAAATTATATGATATGTTCATATAATTCTATTGTTTTGGCTGAAATTGGGTTGAAACTTAGTTCTGTAATATTTTTTTTTGCTAAAATTAGGTTCAAGATGTAAGACCCCAACTTTTATGAATAAAAAATTGAATTTCCTCTATATATTATTTTGAAATAGCCAGGGGTTAATTTGATAATGTAGAATGTTATAGGTAAAATGCGCAAATATTTTAAATAAGCAAGTGGTTATAAAATATTCATTGTTGTCGGGGAATATTCGTTTGGTCGTGGAATATTCTTGCTGTCGGAGAATATTCGTATGACGGCGCAGCCATTTGTGCCATAACGAAAAACTGTCGGATGAAGAAAACGACAAGAATAAGTTTTTTATAAATAACGGCGTAGTTGTTACCGTTAACACTGTTGGAATACCCGGTAGATAAAGTAAAGTAATACGCGTTGTTGCATAGTAGCACACGGTATTGCACAGTATTTTTATATTATTGTTAATTCAATAATTGTCGCTGCACAGTATTTTCCATTATCAGATCAATAATTCATATTATTTGAATAATATTATTAGATAACATTATTGATAATGTCTAAGGAAGTTTTGACTAGGAAGGGTTATTTAATTGCGCGCCAGTAAGGAGAAATCCTTATCGGAAGGCCCCCTCTTTCTTGAGAACGATCTGGTTGTCAATATTGTAGTTCTGTAATATTATTTGTGAATAATTAATTATTAATTTATATGGTAAGGAAATATTTATTTTTGTGGATATAAAAGAAGGAATTAGTGATGAGGTGTTTTTATCAGTATTTTGGTGTGGAAAATCATCCGTTTATAAATTTCGGACAATTTATGTTTGGAATTTGGAAAAATTTTCTTCTACAAAGTTGTAGGGAATTAAATTTCCTACAGAAATGACATAAGATTTGTATTTTTCTGATAAAAGGGTTATTTTTCATGAATTATTGAAGTTCTAGAATTTTGGGTAGGAAGTGATTTTTGGGGTTAAAAATATTTTTTTTAAGAAAAATGTTTTTTTAATGGGAGGTGGGCCCCACTGGTGGCTGATGGATTTTAGTCAAGAGGTGGGCGTGAATTTTTTTTTTTTTAAAATATTATTTTATTAAATTTTCTGTTTTGGCGTTCTAAGCATTTTTCTATAAATAGGGTGCTTAGTTAGAATTTGAAAATCACACCAGAATCAGAAGTTTTCTCTCTTTATAATATCGAGCGTATTTTTGTGAGTATTTTGATATTTTGAGTGTTACTATTCAGTGCAAGTTTTCTTCAGTATTATATCCGATATTTTAATTCGAAATATTATTCTTTTGAGGTAAGGGATGTTATTTTTTTCAAAAATAATGTTATTTCTTTCAATATCATGACACCGAAATATTGGTATGAAATTTATTATAAAATTTTTACCTTTTTATATTAGAATTACTATTCACGTATACGACACTATTCACGTATACAGCACTATTCACGAATACGGTACTATTCACAGAAAAATTAAATTTTCTTTTCTTTGTCCAAGTTGGTTATTATGGTTCCTATCTTTGATTGGATCCAAGTTTTGATTTTCATTCTTGAGTTTTGCTCCACAATTAATTATTATAGAATATTCTTGAACTTGGATAAGCTAAATTACGAATAATTAATTTTTGTCCATTATCTCACTGGATTTGTTTTTTAAAAATAATTTTCATCATCTTCAGTCTTAAATGGTGATACAAAAGAATATCTTTGGCCTGTAGTGCAAAGATGGATGATTATTTGATGAATATCTTTAGTCTGTAGTGTAAAGATGAATGATTACCTGATGAATATCTTTGGCCCGTAGTGCAAAGATGAATATTTGATTCAAGATATATATTGATTGATGTTACAGGAATAAAATATTGATTATGGACTTTCAAATCATAGAAGATAGTAGACATTATTTCTTACTTAATTCTTTTGATGCATTGTTATTTTCGCTGCAGTTGTTGATCTAAAACTTGTGGTCCATAATATTTTATTTGATTTATTGAAGACTAACGATAAATTATTCTTTATTATTTTAGTCATAATATTCTTTACTGGGCTAGTTGAGCTCACCCTTTTCATCTATTGTCCTCTTCAGGAAATGAGATTGTCGCAGGGACAAGTCGGGGGACAGAGTGATGGTCCGAGTTAAAGCAGTAGTAGTCCTCACTATTTTTATATAGTGTGATAATAATTATAATGAGGACTTAGTTGAATGTTTATATTTTTTAGATGTTTGTATTGACACTCACAGTGTCTGGTCGTATTTTTCACGACCTTGTGTTATAAAAGATTGTATTTGAATTCTGTACCATGTGTTTGGCGACTCAGAATGGGTTGGATTGACTGGACCTATTATGGGAGCGTCACAGTTGGTATCAGAGCTTAGGGATATGATCTCTGGCAGAGATCGGGGAATAGAACTAGGAGGGGAGAGACGAGTAAATCCTTCACGAGTATGTCCTACCTAAGCTTATGTGGTATTTTGTTGATCAGTCGTAGCATAGGGTTAATAGGTGATATGTTAATTTGTTTAATTAACCCTTGTTTTATGGCAGTATTTGAGAATGACAGCTGAGAATGTTAACAATGGAGTGAATGAGACCGTGGAGACTCCTTTAATCACCAACCAGGAGAACGTGCAACAGGAATGAAATGTTCATCCTGAAAACAACACTGATCAGAAGATAAACGATGAGATGTTTAAAAGCTTTTTGCAGTTCATGCAAAACCAGACGAGGGAGACTCGTGTGCAAAATACAGGTGGAGATAATAACAACACGCGAATTGTCACTGCCAAGCAGTTCAAAGAGTTGGGACCACCAGAGTTTCAGGGAAAGCTGGATCCAATCAAGGCACAGACATGGGTTAATCAAATTACCAAGATATTTGATGTCTTGGGATGCACGGAGGAACAGAAGGTTCCATTCGCCACCTTTATGTTCCGTGGAGAGGCAGATTACTGGTGGGAGTCTGTGAAGCGTACCCAGCCTGCCGTACTCAAAATGTCTTGGTAAGCGTTCCAGAAACTGTTCAATGACAAGTACTTTCCTGAAAGTATTTGTCATATGAAGGAGGTAGAGTTTATCAGACTAGAACAAAACAACATGACTGTGTCCCAGTACGAGGCTAAGTTTGCGGAGTTGTCTAGGTTTGCACCTCATTTGGTAGAGAATGAGGAACGTATGACGCAGATGTTTCTGAGAGGTTTGAAACCCGAAATACGTCAATACCTCATTTCTCACAAATTTTCTTTATATTCAGATGTTGTGAACATGGCTCAATTATTAGAGCGGGATAATGAGTTTGTTCATCCGAGGGACCACAATCAGGGTCGTACCAGTGGCAGCAGTCATCGGAGCAATGATAACCATCGGGGAGGAAAGTATGACAGAAGCGGTAACCACTCCGGTGGTAATCGTGGCCATGATAGTAGAAAAAGCGAATCGGGGGGAGATTTCAAGAAGAGAAGGTACAACAATGAGAACGTGAAGACGTCGACATCAGCACCAGCATTAACTATTTCTAGGAGAGGAGAACGACCACCGGTCGTATGCTATAAATGCGAGAAAGAGGGACATATCAGCCCAAACTGCCCACAATAATTCAAAGCATGCTATAACTGTGAAAAAGAAGGACATATAGCTCGAGATTGTCCTGTAGCGAAACAAGTCCAGCGGGGGTGGTGATTCCAAAGGCGATTTCGGACAAGTCAAAGTCGGTGGTTCTTGGAAGAGCGTTTGTCGTGACAGCCCAAAACGCGAGAAACCCACACGAGGTGATTCCGGGTAAGCTAATCATAAACTCTTGCAAAGTTTACACCTTGTTAGATACCGGTGCTACCTATTCTTTTATGTCGCCTGCTTATGCTCAACGATTAAATTTAACACATGAGAAGTTAGACTTTGACTTATCTGTTGAAACTCCGTTAGGACAAACCTTCGTTACATCTACAGTTTATAAATTTTGCTTGATTCAGATTGGTACCCTTACATTACCTGTTGATCTTATATATTTGAAATTACTTGCATTTAACGTGATTTTAGGAATTGACTGGTTAACCACTTACCATGCCAAAATTGATTATTTTCGTAAGGTTGCTAGTTTTTATATTCCTAACCAACCTGTTGTACGAATCTAAACAACCAAACCACTAATATCAGTCAATGTCATTTCAAGTCACAAAGCTATTCGTTTATTGAAAAACGGATGTCAAGCTTTCTTAGCTCATGTCACTGATCTAAACCAAAATACGTCAGATTTGAATAATATTTATGTTGTTAATGAGTTTACTGATGTATTTCCCAAAGAACTTCCTGGTCTACCCCCAGAACGTGAAGTTGAATTCTTTATTGACCTTGAGCCCGGTACAAAACCCATTTTTAAAACTCCATATCGAATGGCTCCTATTGAACTTCAGGAGTTAAAGGTCCAACTACAGGAGTTGTTAGACATCGATTACATTCGTCCTAGTACATCTCCTTGGGGTGCTCCTGTTTTATTCGTAAAGAAGAAAGACGGGAGTATGCGACTTTGTATTGACTATTGGGAGTTGAACCATGTCACCATCAAGAATAGGTATCCGCTACCTCGTATTGATGACCTGTTCGACCAATTGCAAGGAGCACAATTCTTTTCAAAGATCGATCTTCGTTCTGGATATCATCAGCTGAAGATTAAAACTGAGGATATTCCGAAGACTACCTTCAGAACTCGGTACGGGCATTATGAGTTCTTAGTCATGTCTTTTGGATTGACTAATGCTCCGCTGCTTTCATGTATATGATGAACCGTGTATTCAAGGAATACTTGGATCAGTTCGTGGTTATCTTTATTGATGACATCCTCATCTATTCCAAAAGTCGTGAAGATCATGAGCACCACTTGAAGCTGGTACTTCAAAGACTTTGTGAAAACAAGTTATATGCTAAGTTGAAGAAATGCGAGTTCTGGCTTGAGGAAGTAGCATTACTTGGGCACGTGGTATCGAAACATGGAGTATCTGTTGACCCGACGAAGATTGAAGCAACATAAAGTTGGGAGCAACCAAAGTCGGCGACCGAAGTGCGTAGCTTTCTGGGCTTAGCTGGTTATTATCGGAGGTTCGTAGAGGGATTTTCTCGAATCCCTACTCCATTAACTCAGTTAACTCGAAAAGATACAAAATTCGTTTGGAGCGAGGAATGCGAGAAGAGCTTCCAAGAGCTCAAGAGGAGACTTATCTCGGCACCTATTTTGATAATACCATCTGGTTCGGATGGATTTGTTATCTATAGCGATGCTTCGGGCAAAGCGTTAGGATGTGTTCTCATGCAACATGGGAAAGTTATAGCCTATGCCTCGCGACAACTCAAAGAGTACGAGAGGAATTATCCTACTCATGATCTAGAGTTGGCAGCAGTCATTTTCGCGTTGAAGATCTGGAGACACTACCTGTACGGGGAGAAAGTGGAGATTTATACGGATCATAAGAGCCTTAAATATTTTTTCACTCAGAAGGAACTCAACATGTAGCAACGACGTTGGCTTGAGCTGTTGAAAGATTACGATCATACCATGCAATACCATCCGGGAAAAGCAAACGTGGTAGCTGACGCGTTGAGTAGAAGATCAAATGCGAGAACGAGTGCGATGATGTCAAGTATACGCGTAGAACCAGCTTTGATTGATAAAGTTAAAGCTGCTTAAGCTACGGATCCAGAGCTGATGAAGATGAAGAAGAAGGTGCAAGAAGGTGCGGTTCCAGAAGTAAGAATCGATGAAGAAGGAATACTCCGAGTCAACTCCAGACTTTGTGTTCCTAACGATTCTGATTTGAAGTATAGAATCATGATGGAGGCACACAACACACCGTTTGTAATCCTTCTTGGGAGTACCAAAATGTATCGTGATCTTTGACATACATTTTGGTGGAGCAATATGAAGAGAGAGATTGCAGAGTTTATTTCGAGATGTTTAACTTGTCAACATGTAAAGGCGGAGCATCAAGTGCCGAAGGGTCCATTGCAACGACTGGAGATTCTGAAATGGAAGTGGGAACACGTTACCATGGATTTCGTTATGGGTCTTCCCAAGGTTTCTCAAGGCATAGATGCGATTTGGGTTATTGTTGATAGATTAACCAAGTTTGCTCATTTCTTGCCTATACGGGAGACATATTCCCTTGAACGACTTGCTCGTATGTACGTGAATGAGATTATGAGGTTGCATGGCATGCTAGTATCCATAGTTTTGGATCGTGACCCATGATTTACTTCACGATTTTGGGTTAGCTTGCAGAAAGCTATGGGCACAGGATTTATGATTCAGTTCGGCATATCATCCTCAAACGGTCGGGCAATCGAAAAGTACTATTCAAACTCTTAAAGATCTATTGAGACTCTGTGTTCTTGACTTCAAAGGGAGTTGGGATAAGTACCTACCATTGGTGGAATTCTCCTACAATAATAGTTATCAGGCAAGTATATGTGTGGCTCCATTCGAGGCGTTGTATGGGAGAAAGTGTCGTTCTCCAGTATGTTAGGATGAGGTGGGTGAGGTAACATTTTTGGGATCAGAGTTAGTACATATGACTACGAAAAAGATCCAAATTATCCGACAACGTATACAAACGGCACAAAATCGACAAAAGAGTTATGCGGATCTTCATCGAAAGGACGTGGAATTTAATGTTGGGGACCACGTATTGTTACGTGTTGCTCCGTGGAAAGGAGTTATGAGGTTTGGGAAGAGAGGAAAACTCAATCCACGATTCATTGGTCCATTTGAGATTCTTGACCAAGTAAAAAATGTGGCCTATAGACTCTCATTACCTCCAAGCATGTCTCGTGTTCATAACTTGTTTCACATATCTGTGTTATGTAAATATGTGAAAGACCCGAGCCACATTATTGAGTTAGAACCGGACGAGATAGCCGAAGCTTTAACGTACGAGGAGGTACCTGTCAAGATTTTGGATAGGAAGGAGCATGTCCTACGCACAAAGGTTATACCACAAGTCAAAGTTTTGTGGAGGAACCATGCTATTGAGGAAATGACCTGGTAGTTGGAATCGGAAATGAAAGCGAGGTATCCTCACCTTTTCGAAACACCAGGTATGCATGTCAATTTCGAGGAAGAAATTTCATAAGGAGGGGAGGTTGTAAGACCCCAACTTTTATGAATAAAAAATTGAATTTCCTCTATATATTATTTTGAAATAGTCAGGGGTTAATTTGATAATGTGGAATGTTATGGGTAAAATGCGCAAATATTTTAAATAAGCAAGTGGTTATAAAATATTCATTGTTGTCGGGGAATATTCGTTTGGTCGTGGAATATTCTTGCTGTCAGAGAATATTCGTACGACGGCGCAACCATTTGTGTGCTCCATAACGAAAAACTGTCGGATGAAAAAAACGACAAGAATAAGTTTTTTATAAATAATGGCGTAGTTGTTACTGTTAACACTGTTGGAATACCCGGTGGATAAAGTAAAGTAATACGCGTTGTTGCACAGTAGCACACGGTATTGCACAGTATTTTTATATTATTGTTAATTCAATAATTGTCACTGCATAGTATTTTCCATTATCAGATCAATAATTCATATTATTTGAATAATATTATTAGATAATATTATTGGCAATGTCTAAGGAAGTTTTGAATAGGAGGGGTTATTTAATTGCGCGCCAGTAAGGAGAAATTCTTATCGGAAGGCCCCCTCTTTCTTGAGAACGATCTGGTTGTCAATATTGTAGTTCTGTAATATTATTTGTGAATAATTAATTATTAATTTATATGATAAGAAAATATTTATTTTTGTGGATATAAAAGAAGGAATTAGTGATGAGGTATTTTTATCAGTATTTTGGTGTGGAAAATCATCCGTTTGTAAATTTCGGACAATTTATGTTTGGAATTTGGAAAAACTTTCTTCTACAAAGTTGTAGAGAATTAAATTTTCTATAGAAATGACATAGGATTTGTATTTTTCTGATAAAGGGTTATTTTTCATGAATTATTGAAGTTCTAGAATTTTGGGTCGGAAGTGATTTTTGGGGTTAAAATTATTTTTTTTAAGAAAAATATTTTTTTAATGGGAGGTGGGCCCCACTGGTGGCCGATGGATTTTAGTCAAGAGGTGGGCATGAATTTTTTTTTAAAAAATATTATTTTATTAAATTTTTTATTTTGGCGTTCTAAATATTTTTCTATAAATAGGGTGCTTAGTTAGAATTTGAAAATCACACCAGAATCAGAAGTTTTCTCTCTCTATAATATCGAGCGTATTTTTGTGAGTATTTTGATACTTTGAGTGTTACTATTCAGTGCAAGTTTTCTTCAGTATTATATCCGATATTCCAGTTCAAAGTACTGTTCTTTTGAGGTAAGAGATATTATTTTTTTCAAAAATGATGTTATTTCTTTCAATATCATGACACCGAAATATTGGTATAAATTTTATTGTGAAAGTTTTACCTTTTTATATTGGAGTTACTATTCACGTATACGGCACTATTCACGTATACTGTACTATTCACAGAAAAATTTCTTTGTCCAAGTTGGCTATTATGGTTCCTATCTTTGATTGGATTCAAGTTTTGATCTTCATTCTTGAGTTTTGCTCCACAATTAATTATTATGGAGTATTCTTGAACTTGGATAAACTAAATTACGAATCCCTAATTTTTGTTCTTTATCTCACTTGATTCGTTTTTTAAAAATATTTTTCATCATCTTCAGTCTTAAATGGTGATACAAAAAATATCTTTGGCCTGTAGTGCAAAGATGGATGATTATTTGATGAATATCTTTAGCCTGTAGTGCAAAGATGAATGATTACCTGATGAATATCTTTAGCCCGTAGTGCAAAGATGAATATTTGATTCAAGATATATATTGATTGATGTTACAGGAATAAAATATTGATTATGGACTTTCAAATCATAGAAGATAGTAGACATTATTTCCTACTTAATTCTTCTGATGCATTGTTATTTCTACTGCAGTTGTTGATCTAAAACTTGTGGTCCATAATATTTTATCTGACTTGTTGAAGACTAACGATAAATTATTCTTTATTATCTTAGTCATAATATTATTTATTGGGCTAGTTGAGCTCACCCTTTTCATCTATTGTCCTCTTCAGGAAATGAGAATGTCGCAAGGACGAGTCGGGGGACAGAGTGATGGTCCGAGTTAGAGCAGTAGTAGTCCTCACTATTTTTATATAGTGTGATAATAATTGTAATGATGACTTAGTTGAATGTTTATATTTTTTAGATGTTTGTATTGACACTCACAGTGTCTGGTCGTATTTTTCACGACCTTGTGTTATAAAAGATTGTATTTGGATTCTGTACCATGTGTTTGGCGACTCAGAATGGGTTAAATTGATTGGACCTATTCTGGGGGCGTCACACAAGGCATGTTCTGCAAATTTATTTTGGCTGAAGTTATATGATATGTTCATATAATTCTATTATTTTGGCTGAAATTGGGTTGAAACTTAGTTTTGAATTTTTTTTTGCTGAAATTGGATTCAAGGCATGTTCTGCAAATTTATTTTGGCTGAAATTGTCCTATTTCATTGTATATATTTGGCATTGTATATATTTATTGAGTATATATTTGCTATTTCTGACGGAATTCCCGACGGAATTTCTGTCAGAAATGTTCAATTGCAATATTTGTTGGCCCCATTTCAATAACATTAGTTAATTAGCATTTAATTAGTTTTACATAAAATATATGATAATATAATAGAATTAAATAGAGTTAAATTAAATTAAATTAGCCTTAATAGAATTAAATTAAATAGAATTAAATTAAAATAAATTAAATAGAATTAAATTAAATAGAATTAAATTACATAGAATTAAATTAAATAGAATTAAATAAAATAAAACAAATAAAATTAAATAAAATAAAATACTAAGTAGTACTTGCTTAGTCTTCTACAACTAAAGTAAATAAAATAAAATAAAAATCAAATCAAATACTAAGTAGTACTTGCTTAGTATTCTACAACTAAAGTAAATTAATTGAAAATTAAATGAAATTAAAATAAAATAAATAAAATAAAATACTAAGTAGTACTTGCTTAGTCTTCATAACTAAATTAACGAAAATTAAATGAAAATAAAAAAATTTTAATAAAAAAAATAATAATAAGTAGTACTTGCTTAGTCTTCTATAAAATTAATAAAATAAAAAAATACTTAATTTTGCATTGGTAAAATAAATTAAGTAGCATTTGCTTAGTTTGTCGCAATATTCTAAAAATAATAGACATATAGACACCAATAGATATCAGCTTATGTTTGAACGATATGATCTGGTTCCCATATTATTCTTCATCTATAAAGGATAAAATCTTGAGAGTCTTTCCGATCTCAGGAAGTGTATACATTTCAGTTCCATCACAAAGAAAACATCTATGTGAAGCTTTGAATCCAAAGCATGTCTTCATCCATTTCCCTTTTTTTTTTTTTTTGCTAACATAGTGTTTCCCAACCCGCGGGTCGGATTAATCACCCGGGCCAGACTCAACCGTTTTGGCTTGCGCACTGGCTTACGCCAGCTGTCCGTGACCACGCGACAGGTTTAACCCTGCCTCACAATTGTTGCTAGCGGGGATCGATCCCAAGATGTCCGGGTTTACGGCTCACCCCATTCCCTTTACGTATGCTATCAATGAATTTTATAGGAAAATCATACTTATTTGCTTGTAAAATTCATTGATAACCTACGTATCTATAACTTGATGAAGACATGCTTTGGAGGTGTCAACTTAGAAACCCGTTTGACATTCACTCAGTAGGAGTGAATGTCGAATAGTCCCCAGTTTAGGACTGTTACTGGATGTTATGTCTTTCACTTAGGCCGGTGCCAATACGAATAGTACGTTTTTGTTGTTTTGAGGATTTTTCGGCTGTTATCTCTACAAGTTCTTCGAGTACATACTTAGATTAAGTTATCTTAATCTATTTCGTGTACTTGGAGACCATGGGGAGGTGCTGCCAAATTTTTTTAAAATAGTAGAAACGTGCTTAACGTGTTGGCACTAGTGAAGAGACGCATCCAGGTACGGGATAGAAGTCTGAATTACCCCTGTCCTATAGAAAAAATGCTGCCGAAAAAAAAAAATTCATGCATGGACCACAGTTACAGAAAGCAAAGAAACTGTACTAAATGCGTCTTATGTGCAGCATCAATATGTCAGCCGACCGGAGTTGGATGTACCATAGGATACCCATTGATGGGAGGGGATTAGTGTTAGCTTATCGTGATGGGGTGCCAAACTTTTTGAACAAAGCAATAGAACATGCTGATGATCCGAACGAAAAAATGCGATGTCCGTGTGTCAAATGTACATACTTAGATTAAGTTATCTTAATCTATCTCGTGTACTTGGAGACCATGGGGAGGTGCTGCCAAATTTTTTTTAAAACAGTAGAAACGTGCTTAACGTGTTGGCACTAGTGAAGAGACGCATCCAGGAACGGAATAAAAGTCTGAATTACCCCTGTCCTATAGAAAAGATGCTGCCGAAAAATATAATTTATGCATGGACCACAGTTACAGAAAGCAAAGAAACTGTACTAAATGCGTCTTATGTGCAGCATCAATATGTCAGCCAACCGGAGTTGGATGTACCATAGGATACCCATTGATGGGAGAGGATTAGTGTCAGCTTATCGTGATGGGGTGCCAAACTTTTTGAACAAAGCAATAGAACATGCTGATGATCCGAACGGAAAAATGCAATGTCCGTGTGTCAAATGTAAAAATCTTATCTAGAAGAAAGCCGACGAGATTAGATTTGACTTGTTTTCCCGTGGATTTGTGGATGGGTACACCCTATGGATTCATCACGGGGAATCAGCTGAGTTGAGGGAACTTTTAAACAGTGTAGACCAACCAGCTGAGTTGAGGGATTAAATTGTGGATAACTATGATGCCGTGGAGATGTTGGTCTATGCGTATGGGCCTAACACTATAAACTGGGCCAATAACGAGCATGTGTCAGGCAATGCTCAAGAAGAACCAAATGATTCAGCTGCTGCCTTTTACAAGATGTTACATGAATCAGGGGTCCCATTGTATCCTGGAAATGACAAGCACACCAAGCTATCTGAGCTTTTACACTTTAAGAATGAAGAAAACTGCAGTGAGAGAGGTTTCAACAATTTGCTTGCTCTTATCTGCGATTTTTTACCCACGGATAATACCTTGCCTGCAAATTATTACGAAGTGAAGAAGATGGTCAAGGGTTTGAATATGGGGTATCAGAAGATCGATGCTTGTGAGCAGGATTACATGTTCTACTATGGGGTGGACAGAGATAAGGGACAGTGTGATATATGCAGCTTGCCTCGCTTCAAGGTGACAATACGTGGGGGAAAGGAGAAACATGTTCCCAAGAAGATCTTACGGTACTTTCCTCTTGCGCCGAGGCTTCAACGACTATTCATGTCGTCCCATACGGCTCAACATATGAGTTGGCATAGAACAAGGGATGTCGTACCTGGTCAGCTGACTCGCCCTGCAGATGGAGATGAGTGGAAGAAATTTCATGCAAATTTTCCAGAATTTGCTGAGGATGATAGGAATGTCAGGCTTGGCATGGCTACAGATGGGTTTTCATACCTGATGTTGAGGAAGACGTGATTGTCAATGACTATATCGTTGTACACGAAGACGAAGAATACGAAATCGATACGGACGCAGAGGAGTCAGAATTAGATGACGAAGTTGAGATTGATTCTAACGGGTTTGATGACGTACGTAGCCTTAAATTAAATGGTTTTTTGTAATCGAACAATAATTTAATTTAGATAAATTAACTACAACTTAATTAATAGATTAATATGTTGGTTATTTCAGTAGTACGCTGATCTACGACTAGACATAGCGGAGGAGGTCGTCGTGGTGGTTGTCGTTCGGGACCAGATGACGGCACCCACGGCGAGGGATCTTCATCAGATAGTATGTTTCCAAACTTAAATATTAAATTTATTGGAATTATGAAAATATTATATTTATATAATGTTATTTATACAGATAGTGCTCGTCGACGTCAGCGAGGAGCTAATCTTGGATTATTTGGCCGACCGCCGGCACAGCCACACGTTGTTCGGGTAGATATCGACTCGGCGCAGTATCACTTTTAATCTGTTAATTGTAATAAATTAACATGTATATATATAATTACATTATTAATATAACAATTTTTTTTATTTCTCTCGCATTATATTGTAGCATATTGGACACTGTCACTAAGGCGACGCTACACGCCATCTGCCTGCCACACTTGCCTACTGGCTGTATGCGCTTTAGCCAGTTCCCCCAGTATGATGCCTCATTCATAGATACTTTGCTGCACGATTTTCATGTAAGTCAAATTACATAGCTTCAAGTAAACAATGCATTATCATTTACCATTATATACTTTTTAAATGAATTCTGATATGTCGATACAACTTTTCTTATAGGTTTATTTTAGATACGAGGAGGGCATATCTCTAGCAGCCGAAGACAGTGCTATTACTGCATATGTCTCGAAGAACTACTCCGGCTGGCTTTAAAAGATGAGACAGCGGGCGGCCCGGGTGGTTGGCGAGCGGCCTGGGACTACGATCAGACTTCATCAGCCACGCATAGTCGGTGATCAGGCTTGGAAGGCTATGTGTCGGCACTGGGAGGATGAGGTGTTCAAGAAGAAGTCGGAGCAAGTGAAGAAAAATCAGAGCCAGCTCCGAGTCGTACACACGACTGACTCACAGTCCTTTAAGGAGGTAAAGTCGGTAAGTATTACGTATTTTGTTATTTAGTTAGTCAATTATTAGTAACATACTTAATACAGTTTTAATTATCTTAATTATTAGGCCATGAGCTCGAGCTTGGGCCGACTCCCTACGATGACTGAGTTATGGGATAGGGCCCACACCCCTAAGGAGTCTCGCATAGTGTCTCCTACAGCCTTAGCTATACGGGTAAGACATAGTCTAAATTTGAAGTTATTATTAATATTAGAATATTAATCAAATAATATAATTAACTCGCGTATACAAATAACATTTCAGGATCGATTTCAGTCGCTTTGGGACGCCCGTCTAGCTGAGTTGCGAGCTGCTAGGGGGGATCCTGAGCCGTTAGATCCCACCACTCCTCTGCCTGAGATTGAGTTATCTCGGGACCAGGGGCTGTTGTTAGAGTTTATGCCCTAGAGGCCAATTCTTTGATGTAATTGCTTAATATTTTTGATATTATATTTGATTGAATAAATAAATTATTTTATTATGGTTTTATTTACTGCGTTATATAAATGTTAGCATAATAAAAGTCCTTAGAATAGTGATACAAATTATATGGCTTCAAGTATGTGACTTGAACATGAGATCGTATAATTACAATTAGTATCATTATTCTTAAATGTCCCTAGTTGAGTGTCAATGTTAATGGGACAACAATGATACATTGAGACTAGTATGTGGATTGACTGATGGCCAAATCTCATTGGTCATAAATATATGAGATATTGAGTCAATGCATAGGTACATGTTAGAGAACAATGTACTGGACAGACCCACCATGAGAATTCTACGTGGAGCATTATGCAAAGTGTCATAAGCAATTCTCATAGTGACAATGATGTATTGATCTTTTGACCTGAAATCACTATATTACTACACGAAAATTTATGTACTTTGATATCATCAAAGGTCACCTTTAACAGGGTGGATAATAAAGGTGATTATAGGGTACATCATGAATCGTGTGAGAAATATGAGTGATCTAGATGGAATTTAACCCTCCTCTATATTAGGGGTGATATCCATAGGCCTCTTGATTGAGTAGGACTATAAAATGCATGCCCATGCTCAAATAGTGATTTGTTTCATATAGTCTACTCATTGATCAAGAAAACTCAGATTAAATTATGAAGAGTATGATACATTCTATGACTCGAGTTTAATCTAGGATGTCAAGGTTAAAAGGATTAAATTACATTGAAACATTGGTCACGAAAAGGTTGCATTGAATCACCGATCTTATTATTATTTGATTAGCAGTGATGCATTACTAGATGCTGCTCATTATTTATAATTTTATAATATAATTTTAAAATTATTGCCAACATAATAATAACCTATAGGGTCACACACTAAGAACGTAATTAAAAGGGAATTAATTTAAATTATAAGGATTTAAAAATGTCAATATGATTGATAGTATTTAAAATTATAAATTTAAATTAATCGGATAATTTGTATATATATGTATATTAATTAAGACTTAATTAAGATATAATATATATATATATATATATATATATATATTCGAATTTTGCTTTTCTAATTGGATTAGGTTTTTGATTAATTCCTTTTTAAACTGCTATATATATGATATCAGCCGTTTTAGGGTGCATTCATTAAAAACCTAAACCATAGCCGCTCTTACAGAGAGACTAGAGAAAAAGCTCCAAAATCCAGATCTTGGCGGCTAGTACCGCATTTCTCTTTGCTGCAGATCATGTGACGGTTCGCGGGGCGTTCGTGTGGATATCGTAGAGACGCAGTTCCTTTGGATTGCGTTGAAGATTCGAAGCTGTTCCAGAATTTCCTTCGTCTCCATTCAAGCTTGGATAATCAGTAAAAATAAATCTAAACCTCTGAATTAATATATTTTCGCATGGATCCTGTTTTAGGGTTTCAAAAAATTTTAATTTTCGCTGCGTTTATGTGCCAAAATCCCTACAGCTGAGACTATGGGTTGCGTCTCAGGATCCCCCTACTTCGAGTACCGATAGGTATCCCGTGTTGGGCCTGCCGAGGATACCCGTGTATACCCTACCTGGAGGTAATATATAATATATCTTAAGTTTTAAAATAAAATAAAATTTATATATATTACGTAATAAGTTGGTTTATTATCGCAGGCTCTAGCCAGCGCTATTGCCCGAGAGCACATGTTGGATCATCTGATACGGGAGCTGGCTTAGATGATGCGCTCTTCCAGAGGGTTATAGCGGCGGTATCGGAGAAGTTTCAGACGGATCCGGCTTTCCAACGTCAGCATTTACCTACCCATACGCGCCTTCACTAGCTGGCTCAGGATATTGCAGCAGGGGCCACTGTAGAGAGTACTATATTACCGCCTGAACAGTTCACCGCGTTAAGCGGTGAGGTACTCCGGATGGTGGTTACTCTACTAGAGGAGGCTTTTGGTGAGCAGTCCGAGAGTCGTCAAGTATTCTGCACGTTATTTTATTTTTATTTAGCAGTCTTTTAATTCTCACATATTATATAGACTAATGACTTATATTTTTAATCCTATCTACAGGGTGGAGATGGCGATGGGAGGGTCGTTGTCACTGATTCTCATCCACCAGAGCAGCCCGAGAGTCAGGTATTCTGCATGTTATTTTATTTTCTTTTAGCAGTCTTTTAATTCTCACATATTATATAGACTAATGATTTATATTTTAATCTTATTTGCAGGGTGGTGATGGCGATGAGCATCAGCGTCGCCCACCCTCGTTTGATGATCCTCCTCCTACTAGCTAGCTAATTTTACGTTTACTTTGTAGTTGTACATTTAGCTGTTTTCATTATATTGTAGAACATTTGTACATGTTGTTAAAAATTATGTTTACTTTGTACGAGTTTTGTAAATCAAACAGGTTTGTGATCAGTTTGTCGTTAGCGTATTATTTGTTATAATTCTTTACGGGATACTTGTTATCTTAGTTATATTAGCGTATATTTGTAATCTTTATGGGACTGAACGTTATAGCGTGTATTTGTAATCGTTATGGAACATTATATATAGAATAATTGTTGGTATTAGCGTATGTGATTGGATATAACAGGTATTAGCGTGTATACGTTGTTGGTATTAGCGTTATATACGTTGTTGGTATTAGCGTACGTTGGTATTAATTAGCGTATGTGATTTGGAATTGGGAATATATTATTATATGTATGCTTGAGCTGGAACAGGTTACAGGTACACACTATTGGGGTTTAAAACCCTGGATATGAAAATTACAAAAAGTAGCTTTAAAAAAATTCCTTATTCTCGACGGAATAGTATAATTCTGAGGGAAATTCCGTCGACAATAGCAAGCTGCATTTAATTTTTTTTTAAAATATTTATTCTCGAGAAACTATTCCGTCGATTATAGGCTAATTAAGTCTAGATTAGGTATCTCAATTAATTTCTTAAATAATTATTTTCGACGTACTCTTCCGTCAGCAATAACATTATTTCGTCGATCTTACCTTAATGCCGACGGATAATTCCGTCAGGGTTAGTTCGTCGAGGATATCTATTTTCGACTGAAGTCTCGACGGAGTTAATGCAGAGGAACTTAATAACGACGGACTTGCCGACGAAAATTTCCGACGGAAATAAGGCTAAGTTCGACGGAAAGTGCTTAAAGTCGACGGATAATTCCGTCAAAATTATCCGGTTTTCTTGTAATGGGAATACCTAATGTAGTTTTACTTGCCTGACAATAGGAATTCCTGTAGTGATAGTAGTACAACTGATCCTTAGACTTGAGATCATCATAGTATCTTGTGTATGATGAGTTATACTTTGACATGTCCCTATGGTATATCAATGGGTATGCTTAGGTGTAATAAGTTATATATGAAGATAATGAATGATCAATAAAGAATCTACCACTTCTAGTAAAAGAAGAGATATGTCCTATGTGATTCGATAAATAACAACCCAGGAATCCTTGGCCAATGTGGAATGAAATTAGAAAGGAGTTTCTAATTTTCATTATTTAGAGTTGTGCATTTAAGGACAAAATACATATAATTAAATAAAATAACACTTGATAGTAATTTCATGTCTTATATTTAATTAGGACGTTGTATGGTGGAAGGATTGAATTGTACGGTAACTATTTACTCAAATGTTCTTTTATGATTAATGTTGAAATCTATATTATCTGAAAAGTCGTTGATCGCTAAGGGGGTTTAATCTTATTGTAGAATAAATGTTATTTATTTAAATGAATTATTAGTTTAATTTATTTATTTAAATAAGATTAGAATTGTTCTAATTAATTTATTCATAATCGGTTTAATATGGAGAACCTAAAAGGTCACACCATAAAAGGAAGAATATTTATTAAAGAAGCTAATGATATAATCGTAATAATAAGTTAAGTATATTTAATTTAATCTATGGTGATAGAAAAAAAGGTTATTTTCGACGGAATATTCTGTCGAAATTAGGGATAATCCGTCGAGGTTATGCTTAATTTCGACGGAATATTCGGTCAAAAATGCGGTCGGATATAAACAGGTTAAAATTAAGTCCGTCGATCTGTCCGTCGGGACTATTTATCCTCGACTGAATTAACTTCGACCGAATATTCGGTCGGTCTTAATCTATTATCGACTGAATTTATTTCGTCGAGACTATTCCGTCGAAAAAAGGCATGACACGTGGCAGACTGATAAAAATGATTGGGCTCTTAAATTCGACGAAATTCCGTCGATCTTAGTGATATTCCGTCGATAATAATTGTGCCACGTGGCAGTTGACAAAAATGGACAGGGTTTATTTCTGACGAAATTTCGTTGAGGTTAGTACTATTCCGTCGATATTAATGCTTTTTTTAAGGTTTTATTTGTTTTTGCAATATCCAGGGTTTTAACCCACAATTTTTGTACCTGTAAACCAGTTCATTTTTCCCAACAACACATATAAGATAACTAACTATCCAACAAGCACATCAACTAATAATAAGGCCCAATAATAACCAAAACCAACATGAATATGAATTACCAAGGCCAACATTAATATGATAATGATAATCAACTAAAGTTCAAATCAACTAAAGTGTAAATCAACTAAAGTAAAGATCTCAAACTAAAGTAATGATCATTACAAGCTACAATACGTCAAAAATTAACTAAAGTATATAAATTTACATCACATGAAGCTGATCAATGAACTAAATTATAAATATGTACAAATCATCTCTACAAAACTAAGTCACGGGCCGTCGTCGTCCGACCGCTCAGCATCGTCAGTCCGCTCATCACCCTTTTGATACAATATAATGTAACTCATTAGTCCATATATATGATACAGTGAAAGATAATTAACTAAATAAAAATTAAATAACATGTAGAATATATACTTGAATATATTTAAAATGAATAGTATACCTGAGCAGTTGAGGGCTGACTCAACATCGGCCCAAACGCGTCCTCGACTAAGGTAACCACCATCAGAACAATCTCGTCGCGTATCGCGACGAACTGCTCCGGAGGGATACCTGTACTCTCGGCGGTGGCACCAGCTGCAATGTCCTGCGCAAGCTGATGGAGGCGAGAACGGCTGGGCAGGTCCTGACGATGGAATAGCGGATTGGTCTCAAACCTCTCCGACACCGCAGCCATAACCCGCTAGAACAAAGCATTGTCTAAGCCAGCGGTCGAAGCTGATGGTCCCACGGGGGCTCTTGGACGCAGACGCTAGCCAGAGCCTACAAAAATAAATATAATATGAATAATATTATAAGTTTACTTTATTCATAAACAAGAAATAAACTAAAATATTATACCTCCTGGCAGTGTATAGGCTGGTATCCTCGGCAGGCCCAGCACTCGATACCGACCGGTAGTGCTAGTAGGAGTATCATGAGACGTGACCCAAAGAGCCGTCTCCTTATCCTGAGATAAACTAATCTCGGACAGAGGAACGGTGGAATCTAACGTCTCAGTATCACCCTTAGCAGCCTGCAACTCCGCTATACGCTGGCTGCGGAGCTTCTCAAACTGCTCCTGTAATTTAATATATGTACATGTGAGTTATCTTGGTATCATCATATAAATTACGTAATATGATCCTAAATCATATTTATTATAGTAAATGTATTACCCGTATAGCTAGTGCTGTTGGAGATATCGTCGACCCCGAATTAGAGTCCTTCGGCGAATAGACTCTATCCCAGAACTCCATCATAGTAGGAGGTCGGCCTAAGCTACTCCGCATGGCCTAAATCATATACATTAAATAATATCACCTTACTTTACTATAGTTGCAGTTTAATATTAAACTAAACTAAATATAAATGCATACCGACTTAACCTCCTGAAACGACTGCGAGCCAAAAGTATGTACAACTCGCAGCTTGCCGCGATTCTTCTTCATCTGCTCCGACTTGGTCTTGAACGCAGCATCATCCCAGTACGCACATATCGCAGCCCATGCTGCATCTGATACTCCTGGCGGCTGATGCTCTCGCATAGTAGTCCCGGGCGATTTTTCTACCTCCCGGACTGCCCTCTGTAGCATCTCGTACAGCCAGCCGGCATAATTCTTCCAGATGTGGGAAATAATAACGGCGTCACCATCCGCCTCAGTGATGCGGGCCTCGTATCTGTAGTATCTCTATCAAACAGACATAACATATGTATAATTAATTATTTAAACAATATGTAAATAACATGGACCTTGATTTAATATATGTAATTCGACTTATGTGAAACTCCCGCAACACTGTCACCATAAAGCCGGCATCGTAGCTCGAGTACTGGCTAAATCGCATGCAACCAGTAGGGAGATGCGCCAGGTAGATGGCGTGTACGGTCGCCTTAGCGACAGGATCCATAATACTAGAATACAAAATTTATTAAGAACATTTTAATTTATTAATCGCATAATAATATCATTCTAATTGAACATAAGTGATATATTATAGTTGAAACCTACACGGACGAGCCGACATCAACTGGAATTGTGTCAGGAACTGCAGGCGGACGACCTAATCGACCGAGGTTAGGCCCTCGTTGACGCCGACGTCTAGCATCTGTATGTTTAATATAGTTATGACATAATAAATGAATGTTTAATATAGTTATGAAAAAAGTCTTACTGAGCTAAAAAAGAAATCAACTCACTAGCATCTGAAGACGACCCACCCTGGGAGCCGTCACTCGATCTGGAGCGGCGGCCTCCACGGCCACCTCGGCCACCTCCACCGCTATGTCGAGGCATAGCTGTACTACTGAAATAACAGACATTGCAATGACATTAATTAAATTTCATTGCAATTATTATATGTAATGAATGGTTTTAGTTGTATAATATTTATAAGACACCAATTAGTGAAGAAGTAGTACGTCGTCAAACCCGTCAGAATCAAAATCATTTTCATCCTCTGATTCCGTCTCTTCCTCTTTTGTATCAATTTCTTCCTCAATATCATCTTCTACCATCAGGCATCTTTCTATAACTGTGCTCAACAGGCAAGAATCTTCGAGCAGTTCCAAAGAAACTAGTTTTTCGCCCATGATGTAGTTGTGTTCCCTGCACATCCCGCATACAGACTGGACATGACAACTTACCATGGGTCGACCAACCACTGATCATCCCAAGTGCCGAAAAGTCAGTGATAGTCCACAACAAGGCTGCCTTCATCAAAAAATTCTGCCCGACAGATTTATCAAAAGTCTGAACCCCTGTTTCCCACAACATCTTAAGTTCATCGACTAACGGTCTAAGGTACAAGTTGATGTATTTTGTAGGACTTTTATCCCCCGGTATTAGTAAAGTCAAGGAAAGATACGGATCCCTCATGCACATTGATGGTGGAAGATTGTAAGCTACCATAATCACTGGCCAAACAGAGTATGGCTGACTAAAATTATTAAATGGACAAAATCCATCTGTAACCATGCCAAGCCTGACATTCCTAACTTCGTCGGTAAATTATGGAAAATTGTCATCAAAATTCTTCCATTCATCACCATCTGTTGGGTGAGTAAGCTGACCAGAGACGACATCCCTTGTCCTATGCCAACGCATACTGGGTGCAGTGTGCGAAGACATGAATAGCCGCTGCAACCTCGGCGCAAGAGGAAATTACCGTAATATCTTCTTTGAAACATGTTTCTCCTTCCCCCCACGTTTTGTGATCTTGTACCGAGGCAAATTGCATATATCACACTGCACCTTATCTTTCTCCTCCCCATAGTATAACATACAGTTCTGCTCACAAGCATCGATCTTCTCATACCCGAGATTTAACCCCTTAACCATCTTTTTCACCTCATAGTAACTCGCGGGCAGGGTATTATCCTTAGGTAAGAACTCCCCGATAATAGCAAGCAAATCATTGAATCATCTCTCACTGCAGTCATGCTCATTCTTGTCGTGTAAAAGCTTCGTCACTGCAGAAAACCTGGTGTGCTTGTTGTGTTCAGGATACAATGGGGTCCCTGATTCAGATAACATCTTGTAGAAGGCAGTTACTGAATTATTTGGCTTTTGTTGATCAGCATTGCTTGACGCGGGCTCATTTTCAGCCCAGTCAATATTCGTAGGGCCATACACATCTACCAACATCTCCACGACATCATAGTTATCTGATTGGGAATCCCCGTGAACTGGTTGGTCTACAGTACTGTCTGTCAGTTCTCTAAACTCAACTGATTCCCCGTGATGAATCCATACCGAATACCCATCCACAAACCCACGTGAATATAAGTCAAATTTCACTTCATCGGCAGTCTTCCATATCATGTTCTTACACTTGAGACACGGACATCTCATCTTTCCGTTCGATCATCAGCATATTTTATTGCTTTGTTCATAAAATTGGACACCCCGTCACGGTACGCATCAACTAATCCCCTCCCATCAATCTTTATCCTACGGTACATCCAACTCCGGTCGGCATCCATCTTTAATTGAAGAAAATACCCAATTAGATCAAGAATTATCATGAATGTGGTCCAAGCATGAATTTAGTTTTTCTAGTATATATCTCCACTCTACAGGGGTTAGGCTTCTATCCCGTTTCTGGATGCATCTCCTCACTAGTGCCAATCTTAAGCACGTTTCTACTATTTTCAAAAAAATTTAGCAGCACTTCCCCATGGTCTCCAAGTACACGAAATAGACCAAGAAAACTTAGTCTAAGTATGCGCTCGGAGAACATGTAGAGACACCAGCTGAAAGTTCTTCAAAATTTATAAAAACGCACCATGTGCATTGGCACTGACCTAAGTGAGAGAAATAACATCCAGTAACAGTCCCAAATTGGGGACTATTCGACATTCACTCCTAATGAGTGAATGTCGAACGGGTTTCTAAGTTGACACCTCCAAAGCATGTATGTCTTCATCAAGATAAACTAAGTATAGCATTTGCTTAGTTTGAACGATATGATTTGGTTCCCATATTATTATGGGAACCAGATCATATCATTCAAACTAAGTAAATGTTACTTAGTTTATTTTGCCAATGAAAAACTAAGTAAGTGCTACTTAGTTTATTGAATATTGCATCCCAACTAAACAAATGCTACTTAGTTATTAATTGTATTTAATTATACTTAATTGCATTTAATTTTATTGTATTTTATTGAATATTGCAGCAAACTAAGCAAATGCTACTTAGTTTATTTTGCAAATGAAAAACTAAGTAACTGCTACTTAGTTTATTGAATATTGCATCTCAACTAAGCAAATGCTACTTAGTTATTAATTGTATTTAATTTTATTATATTTTATTGAATATTGCAGTAAACTAAGCAAATGCTACTTAGTTTATTTTGCCAATGAAAAACTAAGTAACTGCTACTTAGTTTATTGAATATTAAATCCCAACTAAGCAAATGCGACTTAATTATTAATTGTATTTAATTTAATTTAATTTAATTTAATTATTTATTTTTATTTATTATTTATCTCTTTTAATTAATTATTAATTTTTATTATTTATTATTTATTTCTTTTAATTAATTATTATTTATTTATTTATTTATTATTATCATTTATATCTTTTAATTAATTATTATTTTATTTTAATTTATTTTATTTTATTTTAATTTAATTTAATTTAATTTAATTTAATTTACTTTAATTTAATTTAATTTAATTTAATTTATATTATATTATATTATATTATTTAATTTATTTAAATTGTATTATGTTATATTATATTATATTATATTGCAATTGCTGAATTCTAACAGAATTCCGTCGGATATAACAAATATGACAATCACAACAAGAATACATAAGGCAATGGGTATGAACACATATACCAACACAACCAACCCCAATCAATTCAACCAACAAGTTTATATAATTCAAACAAACAACCCCAATCAATTCAACCAACAAGTTTATATATCAGAACAAATATATATATATATATATATATATATATATATATATATATCAATTCCAATGAACAATGAACAAATTATATATATCAGTCAACAATTGTATATACTCAACTAAAATTTATATAATTCAACAACCAACAATTGTATATACTCAATTCAATTGTTGAACAACCAACAACACTGCAAATCAACAATGAACAAAATTAGGGCTAATTAGGGTAATATTAGGACTAAAAAATGAACAATGAACAACACTGCAAATCATCAAATTAGGGCAATAATGAAAAAATTAGGGCTAATTACCTTGGGACTTTAAGTCTGCCGGAGGAGAGGAGAGGAGCCGGCGGCAGGAGGCATGAGGCGGACCGGCGGCTGAGCGGCAGGAGGCGGAGCTGGCGGTGGAAGGTGGTTGCTGTGAGAGGTGAGAGAGAGAGAGACTGATTCAGCAGGCAGGGGGGTTGGGAGAGGGAGTTCCGGTGGTCGGAGGTGGTGGTTCAAGGGGGAGAGAAATGAGAGAGGTGGTGGTCGGAGGTGGTGATTCGGAGGTGGTGGCCGGAGATGAGAGAGGAGGTGGTCGGAGGTGGTGGTCGGAGATGAGAGAGAGAAATGAGAGAAATGAGAGAGTGAGACAGATTGAGGCGGCTGGAGAAGATGAGCTAGATCTAAGACTTTATTTTCGACGGAATTCTGTCGGAATTACGTCCGTCGAATTTAATGTATCCTTTACGGAGTTTGTTGTCGATCTTAATATAATCCCGACGAAACTGTTACGCGCGCTGGCGGGAATATTTCGCGCCAACGACGATGACTAACTTCGACAGAATTCGGTCGGGGATAGCCTAACTTCGACGGAAGTATAGTCGACCGAATATTCTTTCAAAATTATGGTAATTCCGAGCGAATTCATTTTGTCGAGATTAATTCCGTCGGGATTAACCCTTTTTCTTGTAGTGAAGTTCGACGGAAAGTGCTTAAAGTCGACGGATAATTATGTCGGATTTATCCGGTTTTCTTGTAGTGGGAATACCTAATGGAGTTTTACTTGCCTGTCAATAGGAATTCTTGTAGTGATAGTAGTACAACTGATCCTTAGACTTGAGGTTGTAAGACCCTAACTTTTATGAATAAAAAATTAAATTTTCTCTATATATTATTTTGAAATAGTCAGGGGTTAATTTGATAATGTGGAATGTTATGGGTAAAATGCGCAAATATTTTAAATAAGCAAGTGGTTATAAAATATTCATTGTTGTCGGGAAATATTCGTTTGGTCGTGAAATATTCTTGCTGTCAGGAGAATATTCGTACGACGACGCAGCCATTTGTATGCCCCATAACGAAAAACTATCGGATGAAAAAAACGACAAGAATAAGTTTTTTATAAATAACGGCGTAGTTGTTACCGTTAACACTGTTGGAATACCTGGTGGATAAAGTAAAGTAATACGCGTTGTTGTACAGTAGCACACGGTATTGCACAATATTTTTATATTATTGTTAATTCAATAATTGTCACTGCACAGTATTTTCCATTATCAGATCAATAATTCATATTATTTGAATAATATTATTAGATAACAATATTGGCAATGTCTAAGGAAGTTTTGACTATGAGGGGTTATTTAACTGCGAGCGCTAGTAAGGAGAAATCCTTATAGAAAGACCCCCTCTTTCCTGGGAATGACCTAGTTGTCAATATTGTAGTTCTGTAATATTATTTGTGAATAATTAATTATTAATTTATATAATAAAAAAATATTTATTTTTGTGAATATAATAAAGGAATTAGTGATGAGGTGTTTTTATCAGTATTTTGGTGTGAAAAATCATTCGTTTATGGATTTCGGACAATTTATGTTTGGAATTTGAAAAAACTTTCTTCTACAAAGTTGTAAAGAATTAAATTTCCTATAGGAAGGACATAAGATTTGTATTTTTCTGATAAAATAGTTATTTTTCATGAATTATTGAAGTTCTAGAATTTTGAGTCGGAAGTGATTTTTGGGGTTAAAAATATTTTTTTTAAGAAAAATGTTTTTTAATGGGAGGTGGGCCCCACTGGTGGCTGATGGATTTTAGTCAAGAGGTGGGCGTGAATTTTTTTTAAAAATATTATTTTATTAAATTTTTTGTTTAGGCGTTCTAAACATTTTTCTATAAATAGAGTGCTTAGTTAGAATTTAAAAATCACACCAGAATCAGAAGTTTTCTCTCTCTATAATATCGAGCGTATTTTTATGAGTATTTCGATACTTTGAGTGTTACTATTCAGTGCAAGTTTCCTTCAGTATTATATCCGATATTTCAGTTCGAAGTACTGTTCTTTTAAGGTAAGGGATGTTATTTTTTTTCAAAAATGATGTTATTTCTTTCAATATCATGACATCGAAATATTGGTATGAATTTTATTGTGAAAATTTTACCTTTTTATATTAGAGATACTATTCACGTATACGGCACTATTCACGTATACGGCACTATTCACGAATACGGTACTATTCACAAAAAAATTAAAAAAAAATTCTTTGTCCAAGTTGGCTATTATGGTTTCTATCCTTAATTGGATCCAAGTTTTGATCTTCATTCTTTAATTTTGCTCCATAATTAATTATTATGAAGTATTCTTGAACTTGGATAAACTAAATTACGAATCCCTAATTTTTGTCTTTTATCTCACTAAATTCATTTGTTTAAAATATTTTTCATCATCTTCAGTCTTAAATGGTGATACAAAAGAATATCTTTGGCCTGTAGTGCAAAGATGGATGATTATTTGATGAATATCTTTGGCCTGTAGTACAAAGATGAATGATTACCTGATGAATATCTTTGGCCCGTAGTGCAAAGATGAATATTTGATTCAAGATATATATTGATTGATGTTACAGGGATAAAAGATTGATTATGGACTTTCAAATTATAGAAAATAGTAGACATTATTTCCTACTTAATTCTTCTGATGCATTGTTATTTTCGCTGCAGTTGTTGATCAAAAACTTGTGGTCCATAATATTTTATCTGATTTGTTGAAGACTAATGATAATTTTTCTTTATTATCTTAGTCATAATATTCTTTACTAGACTAGTTGAGCTCACCTATTTTATCTATTTTCCTCTTCAGGAAATGAGAATGTCGCAGGGACGAGTCGGGGGACAGAGTGATGGTCCAAGTTAGAGCAGTAGTAGTCCTCACTATTTTTATATAGTGTGATAATAATTTTAATGAGGACTTAGTTGGATGTTTATATTTTTTAGATGTTTGTATTGACACTCACAGTGTCTGGTCGTATTTTTCACGACCTTGTGTTATAAAAGATTGTATTTGGATTGTGTACCATGTGTTTGGCGACTCAGAATAGGTTGGGTTGACTGGACCTATTCTGGGGGCGTTACAGTTGGTATCAGAGCTATAAGTAAAGAGCCCCGAGACTCTCGCTGGTGACTTCCTGTGTGGGATGCACCGAAGCCAGACTCTCCGTAGGGGACGCCGTTCTGCGGTGGCAAACTGATAAGTATCATTGTGAGGTGCTGTCTAAGGTTGGGACATGAGTCACAGTTGGTATCAGAGCTTAAGGATATGATCTCTGGCGGAGATCGGGGAATAGAACTAGGAGGGGAGAGACGAGTAAATCCTTCACTATTATGTCCTACCTAAGCTTATGTGGTATTTAATTGGTCAGTCGGAGCATAGGGTTAATAGGTGATATGTTAATTTGTTTAATTAACCCTTGTTTTATGGCAGTATTTGAGAATGGCAGCTGAGAATGTTAACAATGGAGTGAATGAGACCGTGGAGACTCCTTTAATCACCAACCAGAAGAACGTGCAACAGGAAGGAAATGTTCATCCTGAAAACAACACTGATCAGACGATAAACGATGAGATGTTTACAAGCTTTTTGCAGTTAATGCAAAACCAAATGAGGGAGACTCGTGTGCAAAATACAGGTGGAGATAATAATAACACGTGAATTGTCACTGCCAAGCAGTTCAAAGAGTTGGGACCACCAGAGTTTCAGAAAAAGCCAGATCCAATCAAGGCAGAGACATGGGTTAAGCAAATTATCAAGATATTTGATGTCTTGGGATGCACGGAGGAACAGAAGGTTCCATTCGCCACCTTTATATTCCGTGGAGAGGACAGATTACTGGTGGGAGTCTGTGAAACGTACCCAGTTTGCCGTACTCAAACTGTCTTGGGAAGCGTTCTAGAAACTGTTTAATGACAAGTACTTTCCTGAAAGTATTCGTCATATGAAGGAGGTAGAGTTTATCAGACTAGAACAAAACAACATGACTGTGTCCCAGTACGAGGCTAAATTTGCGGAGTTGTCCAGGTTTGCACCTCATTTGGTAGAGAATGAAGAACGTATGACGCAGATGTTTCTGAGAGGTTTGAAACCTGAAATACGTCAATACCTTATTTCTCACAAATTTTCTTTATATTCAGATGTTGTGAACATGGCTCAATTATTAGAGCGGGATAATGAGTCTGTTCAACCGAGGGACCACAATTAGGGTCGTACCGGTGGCAGCAGTCAACGGAGCAATAACAACCATCAGGGAGGAAAGTATGACAGAAGCGGTAACCACTCCGGTGGTAATCGTGGCCATGATTGTAGAAAAAATGAATCGGGGGAGAGATTTCAAGAAGAGAAGGTACAACAATGAGAACGTGAAGACGTCGACATCAGCACCAACATCAACTATTTCTAGGGGAGGAGAACGACCACCGGTCGTATGCTATAAATGCGGGAAAGAGGGACACATCAGCCCAAACTGTCCACAATAATTCAAAGCATGCTATAACTGTGGAAAAGAAGGACATATAGCTCGAGATTATCCTATAGCAAAACCAAGTCCAGCGGGGGTGGTGATTCCAAAGGCGATTTCGACAAGTCAAAGTCGGTGGTTCTTGGAAGAGCGTTTATTGTGACAGCCCAAAACGCGAGGAACCCACACGAGGTGATTACGGGTAAGATAATCATAAACTCTTGCGAAGTTTATACCTTGTTAGATACCGGTGCTACCTATTCTTTTATTTCGCCTACTTGTGCACAACGATTAAATTTGACACCTGAGAAGTTAGACTTTGACTTATCTGTTGAAACTCCGTTAGGACAAACCTTCGTTACACCTACAGTTTATAAATTTTGCTTGATTCAGATTGGTACCCTTACCTTACCTGTTGATCTTATATCTTTGAAAATACTTGCATTTGACGTGATTTTAGGAATTGACTGGTTAACCACTTACCATGCCAAAATTGATTATTTTCGTAAGGTTGTTAGTTTTTATATTCCTAACCAACCTGTTGTGCGAATCCAAACAACCAAACCACTAAAATCAGTCAATGTCATTTCAAGTCACAAAGCTATTCGTTTATTGAAAAACGGATGTTAAGCTTTCTTAGCTCATGTCACTGATCTAAACCAAAATACGTCATATTTGAATAATATTTCTGTTGTTAATGAGTTTCCTGATGTATTTCCCGAAGAACTTCCCGGTCTACCCCCAGAACGTGAAGTTGAATTCTTTATTGACCTTGAGCCCGGTACAAAACCCATTTCTAAAACTCCATATCGAATGACTCCTATTGAACTTCAGGAGTTAAAGGTCCAACTACAGGAGTTGTTAGACATCGGTTTCTTTCGTCCTAGTACGTCTCCTTGGGGTGCTCCTGTTTTATTCGTAAAGAAGAAAGACGGGAGTATGCGACTTTGTATTGACTATCGGGAGTTGAGCCATGTCACCATCAAGAATAGGTATCCGCTACCTCGTATTGATGACCTGTTCGACCAGTTGCAAGGAGCACAATTCTTTTTAAAGATCGATCTTCGTTCTGGATATCATCAGCTGAAGATTAAAACTGAGGATATTCCGAAGACTGCCTTCAGAACTCGGTACGGGCATTATGAGTTCTTAGTCATGTCATTTGGATTGACTAATGCTCCGCTGCTTTCATGTATATGATGAACTATGTATTCAAGGAATGTTTGGATCAATTCGTGGTTGTCTTTATTGATGACATCCTCATCTATTCCAAAAGTCGTGAAGATCATGAGCACCACTTGAAGCTGGTACTTCAAAGACTTCGTGAAAACAAGTTATATGCTAAGTTGAAGAAATGCGAGTTCTGGCTTGAGGAAGTAGCATTCCTTGGGCACGTGGTATCGAAACATGGAGTATCTGTTGACCCGACGAAGATTGAAGCAATACAAAGTTGGGAGCAACCAAAGTCGGTGACCGATGTACGTAGCTTTCTGGGCTTAGCTGGTTATTATTGAAGGTTCGTAGAGGGATTTTCTCGAATCGCTACTCCATTAACTAAGTTGACTCAAAAAAATACAAAATTCGTTTGGAGCGAGGAATGCGAGAAGAGCTTCCAAGAGCTCAAGAGAAGACTTATCTCGGCGCCTATTCTGACAATACCATCTGGTTCGGATGGATTTGTTATCTACAGCGATGCTTCGGGCAAAGGGTTAGGATCTGTTCTCATGCAACATGAGAAAGTCATAGCCTATGCCTCGCGATGACTCAAGAAGTATGAGAGGAATTATCCTACTCATGATCTAGAGTTGGCAACAGTCATTTTCGCATTGAAGATCTGGAGACACTACCTGTACGGGGAGAAAGTGGAGATTTATACGGATCATAAGAGCCTTAAATATTTTTTCACTCGGAAGAAACTCAACATGCGGCAACAACGTTGGCTTGAGCTGTTGAAAGATTACGATAATACCATCCAATACTATCCGGGAAAAACGAACGTGATAGCTGACGTGTTGAGTAGAAGATCATATGCGGGAACGAGTGAGATGATGTCAAGTATACGCGTAGAACCAGCTTTGATTGATAAAGTTAAAGCTGCTCAAGCTACGGATCCAGAGCTGATGAAGATGAAGAAGAAGGTGCAAGAAGGTACGGTTCCAGAAGCAAGAATCAATGAAGAAGGATTACTCCGAGTCAACTCCAGACTTTGTGTTCCTAACGATTCTGATTTGAAGTATAGAATCATGATGAAGGCACACAACACACCGTTTGCAATCAATCTTGGGAGTACCACAATGTATCGTGATCTTCGACATACATTTTGGTGGAGCAATATGAAGAAAGAGATCGCGGAGTTTATTTCGAGATGCTTAACTTGTCAACGTGTAACGGCGGAGCATCAAGTGCCGAAGGGTCCATTGTAACCACTAGAGATTCCGAAATAGAAGTGGGAACACATTACCATGGATTTCGTTATGGGTCTTCCAAAGGTTTCTCAAGGCATAGATGCGATTTGGGTTATTGTTGATAGATTAACCAAGTCTGCTCATTTTTTGCCGATACGGGAGACCTATTCCCCTGAACGACTTGCTCGTATATATGTGAATGAGATTGTGAGGTTGCATGGCATGCCAGTATCCATAGTTTCGGATCGTGACCCAAGATTTACTTCACAATTTTGGGTTAGATTGCAGAAAGCTATGGGCACGGACTTACGATTCAGTTCGGCATATCATCCTCAAACGGACGGGCAATCGAAAAGGACTATTCAAACTCTTGAAGATCTATTGAGACTCTGTGTTCTAGACTTCAAAGGGATTTGGGATAAGTACATACCATTGGTGGAATTCTCCTACAATAACAGTTATTAAGCAAGTATAAGTGTGGCTCCATTCGAGGCGTTGTATGGGAGAAAGTGTCGTTCTCCAGTATATTGGGATGAGGTGGGTGAGGCAACATTGTTGGGACCGGAGTTAGTACGTATGACTACGAAAAAGATCCAAATGATCCGACAACGTATACAAACGGCACAGAATCGACAAAAGAGTTATGCGGATCTTCATCAAAATTACGTGGAATTTAATGTTGGGGACCATGTATTGTTACGTGTTGCTCCGTGGAAAGGAGTTATGAGGTTTGGGAAGAGAGGAAAGCTCAATTCACGATTCATTGGTCCATTTGAGATTCTTGACCGAGTAGGAAATGTGGACTATAGACTCGCATTACCTCCAAGCATGTCTCGTGTTCATAACGTGTTTCACATATCTGTGTTACGTAAATATGTGAAAGACCCGAGCCACATTATTGAGTTAGAACCGGACGAGATAGCCGAAGATTTAACGTACGAGGAGGTACCTGTCAAGATTTTGGATAGGAAGGAGCATGTCCTACGCACAAAGGTTATACCACAAGTCAAAGTTTTGAGGAAGAACCATGCTATTGAGGAAATGACCTGGGAGTTGGAATCGGAAATGAAAGCGAGGTATCCTCACCTTTTCGAAACACCAGGTACGCACGTCAATTTCGAGGACG
The DNA here is from genome assembly GCA_020205555.1 of Panax stipuleanatus. Classification (NCBI taxonomy): domain Eukaryota; kingdom Viridiplantae; phylum Streptophyta; class Magnoliopsida; order Apiales; family Araliaceae; genus Panax; species Panax stipuleanatus. The sequence goes on along the minus strand of CM035123.1, from coordinate 94,840,117 downwards.
AAATTTCATAAGGAGTGGAGGTTGTAAGACCCCAACGTTTATGAATAAAAAATTAAATTTTCTCTATATATTATTTTGAAATAGTCAGGGGTTAATTTGATAATGTAGAATGCTATGGGTAAAATGCGCAAATATTTTAAATACGCAAATGGTTATAAAATATTCATTGTTGTAGAGGAATATTCGTTTGGTCGTGGAATATTCTTGCTGTCAGAGGATATTCGTACGACGGCGCAGCCATTTGTGGGCCCCATAACAGAAAACTGTCGGATGAAGAAAACGACAAGAATAAGTTTTTTATAAATAATGGCGTAGTTGTTACCGTTAACACTGTTGGAATACCCGATGGGTAAAGAAAAGTAATACGCGTTATTGCACAGTAGCACACGGTATTGCACAGTATTTTTATATTATTGTTAATTCAATAATTGTCACTGCACAGTATTTTCCATTATCAGATCAATAATTCATATTATTTGAATAATATTATTAGATAACATTATTGGCAATGTCTAAGAAAGTTCTGACTAGGAGGGGTTATTTAATTGCGCGTCAGTAAGGAGAAATTCTTATCGAAAGGCCCCTCTTTCTTAGGAACGACCTGGTTGTCAATATTGTAGTTCTGTAATATTATTTGTGAATAATTAATTATTGATTTATATGATAAGAAAATATTTATTTTTGTGGATATAATAGAAGGAATTAGTGATGAGGTGTTTTTATTAGTATTTTGGTGTGGAAAATCATCCGTTTGTGGATTTTGGATAATTTATGTTTGAAATTTGGAAAAACTTTCTTCTACAAAGTTGTAGAGAATTAAATTTCCTATGAAAAGGACATAAGATTTGTATTTTTCTGATAAAAGGGTTATTTTTCATGAATTATTGAAGTTCTAGAATTTTGGGACGGAAGTGATTTTTGGGGTTAAAAATACTTTTTTTAAGAAAAACATTTTTTTAATGGGAGGTGGGCCCCACTGATGGCTAATGGATTTTAGTCAAGAGGTGAGCGTGATTTTTTTTTAAATATTATTTTATTAAATTTTCTGTTTTGGCGTTCTAAGTATTTTTCTATAAATAGGGTGCTTAGTTAGAATTTAAAAATCACGCCAGAATCAAAAGTTTTCTCTCTCTATAATATCGAGCGTATTTTTGTGAGTATTTCGATACCTTGAGTGTTACTATTCAGTGCAAGTTTTCTTCAGTATTATATCCGATATTTCAATTTGAAGTACTGTTCTTTTGAGGTAAGGGATGCTATTTTTTTCAAAAATGATGTTATTTCTTTCAATATCATGACACCGAAATATTGGTATGAATTTTATTGTGAAATTTTTACCTTTTTATATTGGAGTTACTATTCACGTATAAGGCACTATTCACGTATACGACTCTATTCACGAATACGGTACTATTCACAAAAAATAAAAAATTTCTTTTCTTTGTCCAAGGTGGCTATTATGGTTCCTATCTTTGATTGGATCCAAGTTTTGATCTTCATTCTTGAATTTTGCTCCACAATTAATTATTATGGAGTATTCTTGAACTTGGATAAACTAAATTACGAATCCCTAATTTTTGTCTTTTATCTCATTGGATTCGTTGTTTAAAAATATTTTTCATCATCTTCAGTCTTAAATGGTGATACAAAAGAATATCTTTGGCCTGTAGTGCAAAGATGAATGATTATTTAATGAATATCTTTGGCCTGTAGTGCAAAGATGAATGATTACCTGATGAATATCTTTGGTCCGTAGTGCAAAGATGAATATTTGATTCAAGATATATATTGATTGATGTTACAGGGATAAAATATTGATTATGGACTTTCAAATCATAGAAGATAGTAGACATTATTTCCTACTTAATTCTTCTGATGCATTGTTATTTCCACTGCAGTTGTTGATCTAAAACTTGTGGTCCATAATATTTTATTTAATTTGTTGAAGACTAACGATAAATTGTTCTTTATTATCTTAGTCATAATATTATTTACTGGGCTAGTTGAGCTCACCCTTTTCATCTATTGTCCTTTTCAGGAAATGAGAATGTCGCAGGGACGAGTCGGGGGACAGAGTGATGGTCCGAGTTAGAGCAGTAGTAGTCCTCATTATTTTTATATAGTGTGATAATAATTATAATGAGAACTTAGTTGAATGTTTATATTTTTTAGATGTTTGTATTGACACTCACAGTGTCTGGTCGTATTTTTCACGACCTTGTGTTATAAAAGATTGTATTTGGATTCTGTACCATATGTTTAGCGACTCAGAATGGGTTGGGTTGACTGGACCTATTCTGGGGGCATCACAGAGATCATCATAGTATCTTGTGTATGATGAGTTATACTTTGACATAAGTTATATATGGAGATAATGAATGATCAATAAAGAATCTACCACTTCTAGTAAAAGAAGAGATATGTCCTATGTGATTCAATAAATAACAACCCAGGAATCCTTGGCCAATGTGAAATAAAATTAGAAAGGAGTTTCTAATTTTCATTATTTGGAGTTGTGCATTTAAGGATCAAAATACATATAATTAAATAAAATAACACTTGATAGTAATTCCATGTCTTATATTTAATTAGGATGTTGTATGGTGGAATGATTGAATTGTACGGTAACTATTTACTCAAATATTCTTTTATGATTAATGTTAAAATCTATATTATTTGGAAAGTCGTTGATCGCTAAGGGGGCTTACCCTTATTGTAGAATAAATGTTATTTATTTAAATAAATTATTAGTTTAATTTATTTATTTAAATAAGTTTAGAATTGTTCTAATTGATTTATTCCTAATCGGTTTAATATGGAGAACCTAAAAGGTCACTCCATAAAAGGAAGAATATTTATTAAAGAAGCTAATGACATAATCGTAATAATAAGTTAAGTATATTTAATTTAATCTGTGGTGATAGAATAAATTAAATAGCTTAATATTTATTATTTAATATTTTAGAAATATTAAATATAAATTGATAAGACGAGTTTTATTATTATTACTATTATTATTATTATTATTATTATTTAATTCCTAAAGGAGTTTGAAAATTAATTAATAAGATACTCTCTCGTATACATATTCCTAATAAGATTAGGAGGCTAATTAATTAAAAGAGTTTAATTATTCCCAATAGGATTGAGAAGCCTAATTAATTAAAAGGGTTTAATTAATAAATATGAAACCCTAATCCTAAATAGTTTAGGAGGGTTTTCTATATATATAAATAAGAAAGTCTTATTACGGGAACATGGTAACACACTTTATTCCAAGAGTTGAGAGAGTACACCTTTCTATAGAGATAGAAACTAGGGTTTTGCCAAACATCTTTCTTCTTGAATTCTCGTGGATCACCTCTAGAGGTCAAACACTTGGGTGACTAATGTTGATCAAAGGAAATAATCAACCCGGTGGATTCAAGTAGAACGCAAAAAGGATTTGGAGTTGAACTCGTACATGAGGAAGGTAGAATCTTCAAGGGTATGAATCTTATTCTTAATCTTTTTGTTTAATTAATAACTGTGCATAAAGGATGATCCGGGTATATGGTTTGTAAAATTTTAAAACTTTACTTTTTATGCTTCCACTATTTTAATACAATTTGATTGTGTTCATGAATATTACAAACCTAACACTTCACATGTTTAGGGAATGAAAAGATGCGGTAATCATGTTTCATGGAAGTCGGGAGGTGCCTAACACCTTCTCCTCGCTTAAGCAAGCCCCCGAACTCTATGAATCTCGGTTTCTAGACCAATTAAACGGAGTCACATATTGAGCCATCTTGCGAAAACTTTCAAACTTTGGATGAGTTGATACATCCATTTAAATTTATATCAACTGGCGGCTCTGTCTAATTCGGCCCAATCATTAAAGTTAATCTTTTCAAATTATCGACATTGTATGTCGGTCTTTCCAAAAAACTTGCCCTTTAAGAAAGATAAAATCAACATAGCGAAATCTAAAGGGTAAAAAACGCGATAGGAAAATTTCCGGCGTCGACAAGCAGTAGAAATGAAAACTCGATAATTGGCAACGACAACATTTTGCATCTGCCTTTGAATTATCTTTGCATCCATCCATAAAAACTCATCCTCCTATCAAATCATAAATACAATCCCAACAAAATCAATTTTATCAAATATTACTACCACATGAATATATATATATATATATATATATATATATATACACACACACACATTGATATATAGAGAGATTGAGGAAGGAGTAGACATTGTGGAGGCGATCGAGAGTGAATGAGAGTAGTTCGAAGACAGAAGGCTGCTGATAGTCGAAGGTGAGAGGGAAGAAACCTACTGCAACACCATTTACTTCATCTGACGTTGCTGTTGTTGGGGATTCAGACTCCATTGTTATATCTAATGCTGAACTTTGAAGCTCAATTCAATATTTTGGGTATTCGGATCTAGGAATTTTCATAAATTTTAGAGAGAGAAAATACGCAGATCTATTTGATTTAGAAGAAGGGAGAGAAGAGAATGAGAGGAGGGAAGAGAGAGAATAAATCAAATTTGTTTATTTTACTTTTTCACGTCCACGTATGATAAAAACTGAAACGATTTAACACTCGTGAGGTAAAGATAACCGAATGACCTAATTTTAAAATATTATTTAGTTTAATGGGATAATTTTAAAAATTAAAAGTTCAATGATGTAATCAGTAAAACGTGTCAACTACAGTGTGTAATTCATTAGTTTTGTCGATAAAAAATTAACGTCCGTTTATTTTTTTAACGGAATGACCTAATTTTAAAATAATAATTAATTTAGTGGGGTAATTTGAAAAATTAAAAATTCAATGGTGTAATCAGTAAAACGTGCCACCTACTGTGGGTATTTCATTAATTTTGCTATATTTTTTTATTGTTTTTTGAAACAGAACAAGACCAAGTATTTATATAGTAGAAGCCAAAGGGGGACCATTATTACTCTAATTGGTGATTATTATAAGCACTTGGATTCATAAAATACCACTAACACTAACCAATTAGAGAAAAGATTGAATGGTCTTCAAATCCATGCATGCAACTCAATTAATGAAATGTCGATTTTCATTGGATTATATAATACTTTTACATCGTTAATAATTATTCAAGAAGTATTATACCAGTTAAATTGAGATTTGGTTACCATGAAGTTAACTTAATGGTAAGTTGGTCAATTGACTAATACAGTATTGACATACAGAGAGAGATCATCTCCTGCCTATATGTTGGTACTGTATTGGTCAATTGACCAAATTTAACTTCATGTTAACCACTCCCGTTAAATTGATTTGTAGGATCCAAAGAAATCACCCACACAGGCACATCATATTCATATCATAATAATATCACATTTGTAAAGATGGTTGGGAGTTTCCTTCAAGTTAGGAAAGAACAAATGTGGTAATAAGTACTTTACATGGGTTGTAATTTCCTGAGGCTTTCTAGTAAGAATGAATATTTCATCTACTTATATATAATTAAATTTTAGGGAGTTGATATATAAATGCGTTTTAATTAATTTTTACCATTTGCGAGTCACTATAAAGTTAAAGAAATCATACTTTTTCTATACAATGAAGCTCACCTATTAGATTTTGAAGAACATCTAGGTTTTTTTTAAACCTAAATTTGGTCACTACAATGTCCAGAAAGAATCGTTTTCGGATTTGGCTTTAGTTGCACTTATATATATATATATGTGTGTGTGTGTGTGTGTGTGTGTGTGTGTGTGTGTAGGTTCCGTCTCTCCAGCGAATCATAGGTAACGAACAAAAAACGAACCGGCTATAGCGATGGTATTTTCCGTCGCTATAACATAGAAAGCCGATTTTTATGCTATAGCGACGGAAAAAACCGTACCTATAGCCGGTTCGTTTTTAGTTTGCTCTCTATAGTTCGCTGGAGAGCCTTACCGTATATATATATATATATATATATATATATATATATATATATATATATATATAGTCACTATATTTGTCAGTTATCTCCTCTCTATATTTATAAGCATGCATATACACATAAAAAAATAGATTGATCAAGACCATTAATTTGATGACTCAAACACAATTTGTAACGCCCCCAAAATAGGTCCAATCCACCCAACCCACCCAACCCATTCTGGGTCGCCACGAAATACACTCAACAAAAATTTCAAATACAAATCTTCAAGTTCTAACTTTTTAAACTGTCGTACAAAATACGACCACAATTAAACTGTGAGTTTCAATACAAATACAGTGCCCATACTCCAAATCAATAATACGTTACAGAAAGGTACAGTCAATAACTGTTTTAGGAATTAAAATCTTTGGAAAATGTTCAAGGAAACCTTCGTACATGGGAGGCCATGCATCCATGTTATAATAGATATCGTAGGACTCGAGAATTATCCTTGGTTGACCCAATAGACCCCAAAGAAAAACGAGAAGATTACTATCTTGTTCATTCCCATGGTGGGTCTTCTCTTGCCATATAATTATCTCTGTTGTCTCAAACTGAGAATTATATTCTAACCGTACTCCAAGATTATATAGGTAGTGTTCATGGATATAATCAGCAAGTGGATGTGCACAACCATGTCTTATGATAACATGAAGTCGTATGTGGTTAGACATCTTGTATAATAGTGACGAAACACCCTTCCAAAGTTGGGTTCACCTCACCTAAGTCAGGTCACCAAAAACAACCGTTAAATGACGTATAAAATACGACGTACTTATCTAAAATTTTCAATAAAATTATTTTCATACTGTTTGGTGGAAAACTTCAACAGTTCTAGACCCTCGTTCTATTCCCCTGTTATCCCGCTCGACCCAGCTACACTCTTATTACCTGAAAGGAATTGTGAAGCAAAAGGGTGAGCACAAATAGCCCAGTAAAGAATATCATGACTAAGGATATTTAAATTATCAATAGTCTTCATCAGTTTATTTTATCCCTGTAACATCAATCAACAATTCCTGTCCACAATCATGTAAGTTCATGATCATAATTATCTTGATGAATTCCTCTTCGCACTCAGGACGAAGATAATTCTCATCACCTGTCTTTACCTGAAACACCTAAGATCATGGTTATACCAAATCACAGTTCCTGTTCATAATCATGCTAATCAATTCATCTTTGCATTACAAGCCAAAGATATTCAATAATTAATCATTCATCTTTGCACTACAGGCCAAAGATATTCACAAATCAACCGCTCATCTTTGCACTACAGGCCAAAGATATTTACAAATCAACCGCTCATCTTTGCACTACAGGCCAAAAATATTCATATCTCAAAAAATATCTAATCATTCCAGAATTTATATAACAATAATTATAACCATGTTGATCAATTCGCCTTTGCACTTAAGCTAAAGATATTCAATTGTAAATTCAATGGTCATGAACATACCAGTCAACAATTCATCTTTGCACTACTGGCCAAAGAGAAATCTATAGTCATGATCATACCAATAATCTACCCATCTTTACACTCAAGTCAAAGAGAAATTTCATCATTAGGATTATAAAAATGTTATATATGATACGATCCAATTGTCAACATGATAACCAATTGTGGAGTAAAATTCAAGAATAACGTTCAAAATATGGATCCGATCAAAGATAGGAACCTTAACAGCCAACTTGGACAAACAGAAGAAAATTTAATTTTTCGGTGAATAGTACCGTATACGTGAATAGTGCCGTATACATGAATAGTGTCGTATACGTGAATAGTAACCCCGACAAAAAAAGTAAGAATTTCAACATAAAATCCATGACAATATTTTTGTATAATGATATTGAAAAGAATAACATCATTTACGAAAGAAATAACATCCCTTACCATCCCTTACCTCAAAAGAATAGTACATCTGACTGGAATATCGGATATAATATCGAAAGAAACTTGCGCTGAATACTAATACTCAAAGTATTAAAATACTCACAAAAATACGCTCGATATTATAGAGAGAGAAAACTTCTGATTCTGGTGTGATTTTCAATTATAACCTAAGCACCCTATTTATAGGAAAAACTTAGGATGCCAAAGGAGACTAAAATAATAAAATATTATTATTTTTAAAAAACTCCAGTCGCCGGCTGCTCTTCAAATTCAAATTTTTTTTCAACAAAAGTGGGTCCCACCCATTAAATAATATTTATTTTCCGAAACTTCAATAATTCATAACAAATAGCCCCTTTGTCAGAAAAATACAAATTCTATGTTCTTCCATAGAAAATTTAATTCTCTACAACTTTGCAGAAGAAAGTTTTTCCAAATTCCAAACATAAATTATCCGAAATCCATAAACAGATGATTTCTCACACCAAAATATTAATAAAAACTCATCAGCGCCAATTCCTTCTTTAATATCCACAAAATAAATATTTCTTTATCATATAAATCAATAATTAATTATTCATAAATAATATTATAGAACTACAATATTAACAACCAGGTCGTTCCCAGGACAGAGGGGGCCTTCCGATAAGGACTTCTCCTTACTGGCGCGCAATTAAATAACCCCTCCTAGACAGAACTTCCTTAGACATTGTCAATAATGCTATCTAATAATATTATTCAAATAATATGAATTATTGAGTTGATAACGTGAAATACTGTGCAACGACAATTATTGAATCAATACTACAAAATATCAACTGTAGCCATTATTGAATCAATCATATAAAATGGCAACGTAGCAATTATTGAGTCAATAAAATATCAATGTAATAATTATTGAGTCAATAATATAAAATATCAACGTAGCAATTATTGAGTCAATAATATAAAATATTGAACAATAATTACTGTAACAATAATTGAGTAATGGCTTCTCACGTAAGACTCAATAATTTGAAATACTGTGCAATACCGTGTGCTACTGTGCAACACCGCGTATCACTGTATTTTAACCACCGGGTATTTCAACAATACTAACGGTAACAACTACGCCGTTATTTTGTAAAAAAAGTTATTTCTATCGCTTTCTATATCCGACAGTTATTCCGTTGTGGGGCCCACAAATAGCTGCGCCGTCGTACGAATATTCCCCGACAACAAGAATATTCTACGACCAAACGAATATTCCCCGACAACAAGAATATTTTATAACCACTTGCTTATTTTAAAATATTTGCACATTTCACCCTTAACTTTAAACTTTTATCAATTTAACCATTTACCAAATAGAAAAATTGAATACTTTTATTTCATAAAATCTGGGGTCTTACACAATTGACTAGTGCATCCAATTGATCTTGATAGTCCATTCAAGAACAAAAAAATGGGCGAAGAGTTTTATGCTCCAAAGAAGTAGTTAGTAAATAAAACAAAAGATCCATTAAGTAAATATCATATGAATATGTAGCAAAAAAAATTATAAATATATATATAGACACACACACACACACACACACACACACGATAAGGATCTTAGGCTTACTGTAATACCCGGGAAAAAGATAAATAAATAAATGGCTTTTTAAAGTTTTTGTTTAAATATTTTAATTGGGCTTTTCTTGTGTTTGGGTCAAATTATATTTAATTATGTGGACTACATTAATTGGGCCTTAAAATTTTTTGGGTTTAATTCATATTTATGTAATATTAAAATCCTATTAAAATTTAGAGAGTTAATAAGATATATAAATAATAAGTAAAACCTAATCTGTCTCGCATAAATCTGATACAACTTATTAAAGAGAGGAGAAGGAGCGGCGGCTCAGCAAGGGAAAAGAGGAGACCCATCTTGTATCTAACCGAGGGAAGGCAACAGGTATGATAAAATTATTTTTAAAACAAATAGAGAATCAAAAAACTTCATGAATTGATGTACATAGTGAAATATTAAAATATGTATATTAAAGGTACGTATATGATCTATTAATTGGAATTATACTAATGGACCTTGGCAGGCTATATATATATATATATATATGATCTGTTGCAGCATTAAGGAATATATATATATATATATATATATATATATATATATATTATTTTCAAAGGTAATAATGCATGCGTACATTTTATATATATACTTAGATATCATATATGTTATTATATATTTGAATATGCAATTAGTTAAGTTAATGTTTAAATGAAGTACAGATTCCTTAGGATTCTATTATTATTATATTCAGTCATCCATTTGAAAATAATAATAATAATAATAATAATAATAATAATAATAGTTTTGGAATAAGTAAATTTGTAATTTATAATTAGTAATTAGTAATTTAATTTACAGTTAGTAATTTATATTTTGTTTGTTAAATTATGTAATTAGTTCGGACGAAAGGAGTTTAACGAATAACTTTTGGAATAAATTTCGAGTATTACATTACTTAATTAAGGTACGGATTTCGTACTCCTTCAGCGATAATCCTTTTATTTTGATTTGTTCATTTTGTTTTCGTTTAGAAGTTAGTTATTGTTTCGCATGATTGCTTGTTCTCAAATTCATGTGATCGTTTCGTTTTAATATTGATCCTTAGAACTCGTGTTTGTACTCTTGATCTAGTGTATCATGTTTACTATTTATTTCGATATTTGTAGAAAGTACATGTTAATATTTTTGGAGACTCGTGTTGATTCGTTCGATTTAACATGTACACGTTAGAACCCTTTGTGTTGATATTGTGTCGCATGTGTTGTGACATAGTATTTTTGTTAGAATATATCGTAGGGTATACCTGAGCTATAACCACCTGTGGGGGTACCACAGGCATGTCGTCTTGGCATGAGAGGCATGACACTTTCCGTGGCGGTGTGATCAGTCCACGACTTCTCCGTTTTGTGCTCCGGTGGGAGTTGGACATTTGGTGTTTTGTTGTGGGAAGTGTATGAGTCGACCCTAGTTTTTATGTTCTGCGGATTGGTGATGTTTGTGCCAAACACACCTTCCGATTTTGCATGCATCTGGATTGCGCAGTCCGATGTGTGATTGCCTGCGTGGCATTGGCATTATTTGACTTGCCTATGTGGCGTGGTATATTTCTGAGCTCGGTATGAAATAACACCCAGCCATTTGATTCAGCCTATTATTTCGTTGTATTAGTTTTGTTCGTTACAGTTCAGTTCATTTATTGAGTTAGTTGTCTCAGTTCCCTATTTTGTACTCTCTATCCGTACTGGGCATTTGGCTCATGTTGTGTTTTTCTTCCGGCAGGTAATCAGGGGGATCAAGGGCAATTGTGATGAGAGCTCCATTCGATCCAATGATTTAGATGTTTTATTTAGGTTGTCAAATGATTTATTTGGAGTTGTAATAACTATTTCAAATTTATGGTTTGGGCCAATTTGACATTTATTCTGGTTTGATCTTTTTGATATTTATTGGTTTTAGAGAATATTCCTTTGTGGTTTAGAGCCTTATTATTATTTCTTCAGTTATGTTGTGTTTTGAGTAACCTCCCTTTCTATTTCGAAAAGGGGGTGTTACACTTATCCAACTAAAAATTCACCCAACTCACCCCCCTTTAGCGACGGACCGGACGACGGTTCGTCCGTCGCTATATATACAACCGTCGTTTATATGTTGTCCGTCGCTAAATATTGTCCGTCGCTAAAAGTTAAGATGACTGTTGTATATATAGTGACAGACCAAACTGTCGCCCGGTCTGTCGCTAAAGGAGGGTGAGTTGGGTGAAATTTTAGTTGGGTGAGCTTAAAATCCGGACCGATATATATATATATGTTGCATTATGTAGCACACTTATGCCATTCTGCCATAGTCCAATTTAGAGAAAATAGTTGGAACATAAATTTTCAAATATTAAAAATATATATACATAAAGTTAAGTGCTAACGGACAGAGGTGGTCATAGATATAAAAATTTCTGAGTATCCGTTAGTGAAATTTTGATGCTTTTGCTCATAATATCAACTTTTGGATTTTTTTGAGAAAAATATCATTCCCTTCTTTTCAAAATATAAAAAATATATGATTAATTTTAACTATCTAAAATTATTTTAAAATATTTTTAAATTCAAAATTGATATGAATTCTTACAAAATAAACAATACAATTATGAATATTGTGAACTATATAAAAGGTATTACTAATTTTAATATTTATTATTTTTAAGAAAATTAAATAATAACATTAATTTTGATTTTTATAATATCATAAATTGAATCCAAAAGGTTAACATTGATGTTACACTACAAGAAAAAAGTTTATTAGCGACCGCCTTACCGGTCGCAGATAGGTATCGGCGACCGAATACGGTCGCAGATAGAGGTTGCATATATTCTAGACGCTGACTGCACATCAACGACCACTTTTAGCGACCGACATATAGTGATCGATGTCGTCGCTAAGTTGAGTCAGGTCTCATTGTTGATATGGCCCACGTGTCAGCGACCACCTCGGTTGCTGATATCCCCAAGTCACGCGCGGTCGCTGATATGTAATAGCAACCGAACGCGGTCGCTGATTAATAAAATTTTAAATTTTTTTTGCCTGTTTTGTGGATTTTCCAAAAAATTTATACCTGTTTGTACCTGTTTTATATCTCAACACACAACAGTATATATAAATCATCAAAACTATATAAATTAATCGATCCACGTCCATAAACCAACTCAATAAACAAATCGCTCGAGTGACTATAATTTATATAAAAAATATATATTGAATCTAAAACTATAATTAACTCCATTGCCTTTGACATCAAACAACTCAACAAGTAAACGATTAGTTGTAGTGAAATAAAATATTACAATCTAAAGATTTTCTGTTTTCTTTCTAGATATATATAGCATCTCAACTACTCTTACCAGTCATATTTATAAACCTCCTGCAAAGAGAAACTCTTCCTGAAGAAAAGATACAATAGAAGAACCATAAGTAACTAAACATAAAGCTAAATTCATGACAAAATTACCTCGGCATCATCATCGATATCCTGCTGTTGTGTTAACGTTTGCCACTGCATAAGCTAATGCCCGCGCTAAGTGTAAGAAGTAGATTACGATCTTGATTGTCGGTGGTCGTCGATAAAGTTTGTCCCTATTACTCCTTGAGAAGTGTAAGCTAGTTGTAGCACACCTCTCCATGAAATCAGGAAAGATCCTCGATTTTATAGTCCTAGGCCTTTCAGCTGTTACTCCTATTTATGCAAAATCAACTGCCATATAGTGAAGGGTTGTCAAATTCGATATTTTTTACTCGTAGTCTTATCTGACTCAAGGTCAACATGAAATATGAGAGACAAAGGAAGAGTTGCAGGAAATTCAACAATTTCCAATAAGTATTTCACCATACTGTACTTCCTCTCGAACTCCCAGAACAAAAAGGTTAATTCCCGAACAACGTGGTAATTTTCGAACCGTTTAACCACTTTGTTCGGGAATTCAACAGGAAGTACAGTTGAATTAATTGAACCACTTATTAGGAACTGTTGAGTTTCATGTAACTCTGAAGGAGTCTCTCATATTTCAAGCAAACCTTGAGTCAGATAAGACTATGAGTAAAAAATATCTTAGTTGACAACCCTTCACTCTATGGCAGTTGATTTTGCAAAAACAGGAGTAATAGCTGAAAGGACTAGGGCTTTAAAACCGAGGATGTTTCCCGATTTCATGGAGAGGTGGGACAAACTAGCTTTTACACTTCTCAAGGAGTATTGGGGGGAAACTTTATCGTGCTAGTCTTGAATCTATAGTGAATGAGAAGTCGCAATCTGTTTGTTCACAGAATATAATATCATCAAGATGTGTATATAAAATATTGAAAGATATATATGTTTATATACTCAAATGACAACGCTTTAATTAAAAAAAATAGAATGACAATGATTTAATTAAAATAAATAAAAGAGAGAACATACTCTATCAATAACTCAACTGCAACATCCTTAAGACCGACTTATTTCGAATGTTTTATAACCAAATATCAGCATTTTCTTGAAAAATACTTTCTCTCACAATCTTTATCATGAAAGTATAATATGAATTTGCGATCAACCTAATTAGTCTTGAATCTGGCTCTACAAAGTAGTATCTCCAAAATATATACAACAAATTGGAGATAGATGAAAGTGTGCACTTGCTGAAATACAACTTGTCACAATTAGATGAAAACTTCAAGTTATATATAATGTAAAACAAATACGTACCTTCATCATCACCCATGAGTAATGATTACTAGGAGAAGAATCAAGAACTTCCTTGTGACGCCCCCAAAATAGGTTCAATACCAACCCATTCTGAGTCGCCAAACACATGGTACAGAATTTCAAATACAAATCTTTTATAACAAAAGGTCGTGAGAAATACGACCATACAACTGTGAGTGTCAATATAAACATGTAAAAAATATAAACACTCAAACTAAGTCCTCATTACAATTATTATCACACTATTTTACAAAAATAGTGAGGGCTACTACTGCTCTACTCTGAACATCATACTGTTTTCCAACTAGTTCCCGCAACATTCTCATTCCCTGAAGAGGACAATAGATGAAAATGATGAGCTCAACTAGCCCAGTAAAAAGAATATTATAACTAAGATAATAAAGAATAATTTATCGTTAGTCTTCAACAAATCAGATAAAATATTATGGACAACAAGTTTTAGATCAATAACTGCAGTGAAAATAATAATTCATTAGAAAAGTTAAGTAGATAATGAAGTCTACAATCTTCTATGATTTAATAGTCCATCATCAATATTTTATCCCTGTAACATCAATCAATATACATCTCGAATCAAATATTCATGTTTGCACTACGGGCCAAAGATATTCATTTGTATCACCAGTTGGTCATGTTCATCTCAACACCTGTCCATCTTTTGCACTACGGGCCAAAGATATTCATCAGGTAATAATTCATCTTTGCTCTACAGGCCAAAGATATTCAGTTATATCACCATTTAGGACTGAGGATGATGAAAAATAATATAAATAACGAATCCAGTGAGATAAAGGACAAAGATTAGGGATTCGTAATTTAGTTTATCCAAATTCAAGAATACTCCATAATAATCAATTGTGGAGCAAAATTCAAGAATGAAGTTCAAAACATGGATACAATCAAAGATAATAACCATAACAGACAACTTGGACAAATAAAAGAAAATTTAATTTTTCTGTGAATAGTGCCATATACGTGAATAGTACCGTATACGTGAATAGTAACCCTGACATGAAAATATAAAAATTTCATAATAAAATTCATACCAACATTCCAATTAAATGATACTAGATGAAACGCAAAATTCGAAGAATTTCTGATCATTTCAGGAATTATAGAAGCAATACTTATCGTAGTAAGTTTTAATTTGGGTATACGAAATGAAATATTATCGCTTTCATAATATGGAATATGATGGAAAATAATATTCTTTATGAATATTGAAATAAAGTAACATCATTTACGAGAAAAATAATATCCTTTACCTTAGTAGGATAGTATTTCCAACTGGTATAGCGGAGATATTCTTGAAGAAAACTTGCACTATTTGCAACACTCAAAGTTTCCTTAAACTCAAAAGAAATACACTCAATATTATAGAAGAAGAATTATCTGATTCTAGTGTAATTTTTAATTCTAAACTAAGCATCCTATTTATAGGAGAATGGCAGGGCACTATTTGAATTTAGAAAATCACGGACTGCACAGTGGAATTCACGACGGTCGATTCACGGACGAATTCGGAAAAATTTTAATTTTACTATGATATACTATGCAGCACTATGCACACACTATGCAGTACTATGCATAATAAAATATAATATTTTTTATATAAAAACAAAACTTATATAATATATATATATATATATATATATATATATATATATATTACCTTACACATACGGTAACACACACACCACACATATTCACATGCACACACTATTTATATTTATATATATATATATAATACTTATATATATATATATACTAACATACTTTATAATTTTCTACCGATTATTTTGAAAAATGAGTAAGTGTGGATCCATATAATAAGTTAAATTTACAACAAATACTGATAAAAACACCTCAGCACTAATTTTTTCTTTTATATCCACAAAAATAAATATTTTCTTATCATATAAATTAATATTTAATTATTAACAAATAATATTACAGAACTACAATATTGACAACCAGGTCGTTCCTAGGAAAGAGGAGGCTTTTCGATAAGAATTTCTCCTTACTGGCGCGCAATTAAATAACCAATTCTAGACAGAATTTCCTTAGACATTGCCAATAATTCTATCTAATAATATTATTCAGATAATATGAAATATTGATTTGATAATGTGAAATACTGTGCAATGACAATTATTGAATCAATAGAATATTATGCAATTATCAATGTAGCAATTATTGAATCAATAATATAAAATATTGAACAGTAATTACTGTAACAATTATTGAGTAGTGACTTCTTACGTAAGAATCAATAATTAGAATTACTGTGCAATACTGTGTGCTACTGTGCAACACCGCGTATTACTGTATTTTAACCACCGGGTATTTCAACAGTTTTAACGGTAACAACCACGCCGTTATTTTTAGAAAAACTTATTCTTGTCGTTTTCTTCATCTAACAGTTTTTCGTTATGGGGCCTACCAATGATTGCTCCGTCGTACGAATATTCCCCGACAAAAATAATATTCCCCAGACCGAACAGATATTCCCCGACACAATGAATATTTTATGGCCACTTGCTTACTTTGTAAAAATTGCACAAATCACCCCATAACTTATCATATTCATCAAATCAACCCCTTACTATTTCAAAATAATATATAGAGGAAATTAAATTTTTATTCATAAAAGTTGGGGTCTTACAACCTCCCCTCCTTATGAAATTTCGCCCTCGAAATTGACGTACATACCTGGTATGTCGAAAAGGTGAGGATACCTCGTTTTTATTTTCGATTTTAACTCCCAGGTCATTTCTTCGATTCCAACTGTGACTCTCATGGTGCTTCAACCATAGTACCTCACAATGGTACCTATCAGTTTCCACAAAAACGGCGTCCTCTACGGAGAGTCTAGCTTCGGTGCATCCCACACAAGAAGTCACTAGCGAGAGGCATCAATCAATATATATCTCGAATCAAATATTCATCTTTGCACTACGGGCCAAAGATATTCATTTGTATCACCAGTTGGTCATGTTCATCTCAACACCTGTCCATCTTTGCATTACGGGCCAAAGATATTCATCAGGTAATAATTCATCTTTGCTCTACGGGCCAAAGATATTCATTTATATCACCATTTAGGACTGAGGATGATGAAAAATAATATAAATAACGAATCTAGTGAGATAAAGGACAAAGATTAGGGATTCGTAATTTCGTTTATCCAAATTCAAGAATAGTCCATAATAATCAATTGTGGAGCAAAATTTAAGAATGAAGTTCAAAACATGGATACAATCAAAGATAATAACCATAACAAACAACTTGGACAAATAAAAGAAAATTTAATTTTTCTGTGAATAGTGCTATATACGTGAATAGTGCCGTATACGTGAATAGTAATCCTGACATGAAAATGTAAAAATTTCATAATAAAATTCATACCAACATTCCAATTAAATGATACTAGATGAAACGCAAAATTCGAAGAATTTCTGATCATTTCAGGAATTATAGAAGCAATACTTATAGTAATAAGTTTTAATTTGGGTATATGAAATGAAATATTATCGCTTTCATAATATGGAATATGAAAGAAAATAATATTCTTTATGAATATTGAAATAAAATAACATCATTTACGAGAAAAATAATATCATTTACCTTAGTAGGATAGTATTTCCAATTGGTATAGCGGAGATATTCTTGAAAAAAAACTTGCACTATTTGCAACACTCAAAGTTTTCTTAAACTCAAAAGAAATACGCTCAATATTATAGAAGAAGAATTATCTGATTCTGGTGTAATTTTCAATTCTAAACTAAGCATCCTATTTATAGGAGAATGACAGGGCACTATTTGAATTTAGAAAATCACGGACTGCACAGTGGAATTCACGGGGGCCGATTCACTGACGAATTCTGAAAAATTTTAATTTTACTATGCTACACTATGCAGCACTATGCACACACTATGCAGTACTATGCATAATAAATATAATATTTTTTATATAAAAACAAAACTTATAAAATATATACATATATATATATATATATATATATATATATATATATATATATTACCTTACACATACGGTAACACACACACCACATACATTCACATGCACACTATATATATATATATATATATATATATATATACTAACATACTTTATAACTTTCTACCGATTATTTTGAAAAATGAGTAAGTGTGGGTCCATATAATAAGTCAAATTTACAACAAATACTGATAAAAACACCTCAGCACTAATTCCTTCTTTTATATCCACAAAAATATTTATCATATAAATCAATATTTAATTATTCACAAATAATATTACAGAACTACAATATTGACAACCAGGTCGTTCACAGGAAAGAGGAGGCTTTCCGATAAGAATTTCTCCTTACTGGCGCGCAATTAAATAACCCATCCTAGACAGAACTTCCTTAGACATTGCCAATAATTCTATCTAATAATATTATTCAAATAACATGAAATATTGATTTGATAATGTGAAATACTGTGCAATGACAATTATTGAATCAATAGAATATTATGCAATTATCAATGTAACAATTATTGAATCAATAATATAAAATATTGAACAGTAATTACTGTAACAATTATTAAGTAGTGACTTCTTATGTAAGAATCAATAATTAGAATTACTGTGCAATACCGTGTACTACTGTGCAACGCCGCGTATTACTGTATTTTAACCACCGGGTATTTCAACAGTTTTAACGGTAACAACCACGCCGTTATTTTTAGAAAAACTTATTCTTGTCGTTTTCTTTATCCAACAGTTTTTCGTTATGGGGCCTAACAATGATTGCGCCGTCGTACGAATATTCCCCGACAAAAAAAATATTCCCCCAACCGAACGGATATTCTCCGACACAATGAATATTTTATGGCCACTTGCTTATTTTGAAAAAATTGCACAAATCACCCCATAACTTACCACATTCATCAAATCAACCCCTTATTATTTCAAAATAATATATAAAGGAAATTAAATTTTTATTCATAAAAGTTGGGGTCTTACAACCTCCCCTTCTTATGAAATTTCGCCCTCGAAATTGACGTACATACCTGGTATGTCGAAAAGGTGAGGATGTCTCGTTTTTATTTCATATTTTAACTCCCAGGTCATTTCTTCGATTCCAACTGTGACTCTCATAGTGCTTCAACCATAGTACCTCACAATGGTACCTATCAGTTTGCACAAAAACGGCATCACCTACGGAGAGTCTGGCTTTGGTGCATCCCACACAAGAAGTCACTAGCGAGAGGCATCAATCAATATACATCTCGAATCAAATATTCATCTTTGCACTACGGGCCAAAGATATTCATCAGGTAATCATTCATCTTTGCTCTACAGGCCAAAGATATTCAGTTATATCACCATTTAGGACTGAGGATGATAAAAAATAATATAAATAACGAATCTAGTGAGATAAAGGACAAAGATTAGAGATTCGTAATTTAGTTTATCCAAATTCAAGAATATTTCATAATAATCAATTGTGGAGCAAAATTCAAGAATGAAGTTCAAAACATGGATACAATCAAAGATAATAACCATAACAGACAACTTGGACAAATAAAAAAAAATTAATTTTTCTGTGAATAGTGTCATATACGTGAATAGTGCCGTATACGTGAATAGTAACCCTGACATGAAAATATAAAAATTTTATAATAAAATTTATACCAACATTCCAATGAAATGATACTAGATGAAACGCAAAATTCGAAGAATTTTTGATCATTTTAGGAATTATAGAAGCAATACTTACCGTAGTAAGTTTTAATTTGGGTATATGAAATGAAATATTATCGCTTTCATAATATGGAATATGAAAAAAAATAATATTCTTTATGAATATTGAAATAAAATAACATCATTTACGAGAAAAATAATATTCTTTACCTTAGTAGGATAGTATTTCCAACTGGTATAGCGGAGATATTCTTGAAAAAAACTAGCACTATTTGCAACACTCAAAGTTTTCTTAAACTCAAAAGAAATACGCTCAATATTATAGAAGAAGAATTATCTGATTCTGGTGTAATTTTCAATTCTAAACTAAGCATCCTATTTATAGGAGAATGGCAGGGCACTATTTGAATTTAGAAAATCACGGACTGCACAGTGGAATTCACAGGGACCGATTCACGGACGAATTTTGAAAAATTTAATTTTACTATGCTACACTATACAGCACTATGCACACACTATGCAGTACTATGCATAATAAAATATAATATTTTTATATAAAAACAAAACTTATAATATATATATATATAGTACCTTACACATACGGTAACACACACCACACACATTCACATGCACAAACTATTTATATATATATATATATATATACTAACATACTTTATAACTTTCTACCGATTATTTTGAAAAATGAGTAAGTGTGGATCCATATAATAAGTTAAATTTACAACAAATACTGATAAAAACACCTCAGCACTAATTTCTTCTTTTATATCCACAAAAATAAATATTTTCTTATCATATAAATTAATATTTAATTATTAACAAATAATATTACAGAACTACAATATTGACAACCAGGTCGTTCCTAGGAAAGAGGAGGCTTTCCGATAAGAATTTCTCCTTACTGGCGCGCAATTAAATAACCAATTCTAGACAGAATTTCCTTAGACGTTGCCAATAATTCTATCTAATAATATTATTCAGATAATATGAAATATTGATTTGATAATGTGAAATACTGTGCAATGACAATTATTGAATCAATAGAATATTATGCAATTATCAATGTAGCAATTATTGAATCAATAATATAAAATATTGAACAGTAATTACTGTAACAATTATTGAGTAGTGACTTCTTACGTAAGAATCAATAATTAGAATTACTGTGCAATACTGTGTGCTACTGTGCAACACCGCGTATTACTGTATTTTAACCACCGGGTATTTTAACAGTTTTAACGGTAACAATCACGCCGTTATTTTTAGAAAAACTTATTCTTGTCGTTTTCTTCATCCAACAGTTTTTCGTTATGGGGCCTACCAATGATTGCGCCGTCGTACGAATATTCCCCGACAAAAATAATATTCCCCAGACCGAACAGATATTCCCCGACACAATGAATATTTTATGGCCACTTGCTTACTTTGTAAAAATTGCAAAAATCACCCCATAACTTATCATATTCATCAAATCAACCCCTTACTATTTCAAAATAATATATAGAGGAAATTAAATTTTTATTCATAAAAGTTGGGGTCTTACAACCTCCCCTCCTTATGAAATTTCGCCCTCGAAATTGACGTACATACCTGGTATGTCGAAAAGGTGAGGATACCTTGTTTTTATTTCTGATTTTAACTCCCAGGTCATTTCTTCGATTTCAACTGTGACACTCATGGTGCTTCAACCATAGTATCTCACAATAGTACCTATCAGTTTGCACAAAAACGGCGTCCCATACGGAGAGTCTGGCTTCGGTGCATCCCACACAAGAAGTCACTAGCGAGAGGCTCGGGGCTCTTCACGCCTTATGGCTCTTGATGCTTTGCCTTGACACGTTTACACGTTAAACACCTTGAGATAAACTCCGCGATCTCTCTCTTTATGTTGCTCCACCAGAATGTATGTCGAAGATCACGATACATTTTGGTACTTCCAGGATGAATTGCGAACGGTGTGTTGTGTGCCTCTATTATGATTCTATAATTCAAATCAGGATCGTTAGGAACACAAAGTCTGGAGTTGACTCGAATTATTCCTTCTTGATCAATTCTCGCCTCTGGAATAGCACCTTCTTGCACCTTCTTCTTCATCTTCATCAGCTCCGGGTCTGTAGCATGAGTAGCTTTAACTTTATCAATTAAAGCTGGTTCTACACGTATACTTGACATCATCACGTGGGTCCCTAGAGTTTTAAACTCTATTTCCATCCTTTGTACGTCATACAATATAGGCCTTTGTTTTGCCAGTATCACACTCGTTCCCGCATACAATCTTCTACTCAACGCGTCAGCTACCACGTTCACTTTTCGTAATCTTTTAATAGCTCGAGCCAACGTCGTTGTCGCATGTTGAGTTCGTTCTAAGTAAAGAAATATTAGGATGTCATCAATAATGACAACCACGAAATGATCCAAATATTTCTCAAATATTCGGTTCATCATGTCCATGAACTCAGCATAGACATTGGTCAATCCAAAAAATATAACTAAAAATTCGTAATGCACGTATCGAGTTCTAAAGACAGTCTTTGGAATGTCATCAGTTCTAATCTTTAACTGATGATATCCAAAACAAAGATCGATCTTTGAGAAGAATTGCGCACCTTACAACTGGTCGAACAGGTCATCAATGCGAGGTAGCGGATACATATTCTTGATGGTGACATGGTTCAACTCCCGATAGTCAATATAAAGTTGCATACTATCGTCTTTCTTCCTTATGAATAAAACAAGAGCACCCCAAGGCGATGTACTAGAATGTATAAAGTTGATGTCTAATGTGACGCCCCCAAAATAGGTTCAATACCAACCCATTCTAAGTCGCCAAATATATGGTACAGAATTCCAAATACAAATCTTTTATACCAAAAGATCGTGATAAATACGACCATACAACTGTGAGTGTCAATACAAACATGTAAAAAATATAAACACTCAAACTAAGTTCTTATTACAATTATTATTACACTATTTTTTAAAAATAGTGAGGACTACTACTGCTCTACTCTGACCATCACACTGTTTCCCGACTAGTTCTCGCAATATTCTCATTCCCTGAAGAGGACAATAGATAAAAAGGATGAACTCAACTAGTCCAGGAAAGAATATTATGACTAAGATAATGAAAAATAATTTATCTTTAGCCTTCAATAAATCAGATAAAATATTATGTACAACAAGTTTTAGATCAATATTCGCAGCAAAAATAACAATTCATTAGAATAATTAAGTAGAGAATGAAGTCTACTATCTTTTATGATTTAAAAGTCCATCATCAATATTTTATCCCTATAACAACAATCAATATACATCTCGAATCAAATATTTATCTTTGCACTACGAGCCAAAGATATTCATTTGTATCACAAGTTGGTCATGTTCATCTCAACACCTGTCCATCTTTGCACTACGGGCCAAAGATATTCATCAGGTAATCATTCATCTTTGCTCTATAGGCCAAAAATATTCACTTATATCACCATTTAGGACTGAGGATGATGAAAAATAATATAACTAACGAATCTAGTGAGATAAATGACAAAGATTAGGGATTCGTTATTTAGTTTATCCAAGTTTAAGAATACTCCATAATGATACTTTGTGGAGCAAAATTCAAGAATAAAGATCAAAATTTGGATCCAATCAAAGATAGGACCCATAATAGCCAACTTGGACAAATAGAAGAAAATTTAATTTTTTTCGAGAATAGTGCCGTATACGTGAATAGTGTCGTATACGTGAATAGTAACTCTGACATGAAAAGGTAAAAATTTCATAATAAAATTCATACCAACATTTTAATGAAATGATACTAGATGAAACGCAAAATTCAAAGAATTTCTGATCATTTCAGGAATTATAGAAGCAATACTTACCGTAGTAAGTTTTAATTTGGATATATAAAATAAAATATTATCGCTTTCATAATATGGAATATGAAAGAAAATAATATTCCTTATGAATATTGAAAGAAAGTAACATATCACATATTAACCATATGTTCCAACCGACCAATTAAATAATAATTAAGCTTAGGTAGGACACACTAGTGAAGGATTTACTCATCTCTTCCCTCCTAGTTCTATTCCCCGATCTCCGCCAGAAATCATATCCCTAAGCTCTGATACCAACTGTGACGCCCCCAAAATAGGTTCAATACCAACCCATTCTGAGTCGCCAAATACATGGTACAAAATTCTAAATACAAATCTTTTATAACAAAAGGTCGTGAGAAATACGACCATACAACTGTGAGTGTCAATACAAATATGTAAAAAATATAAACACTTAAACTAAGTCCTCATTACAATTATTATCACACTATTTTACAAAAATAGTGAGGACTACTACTGCTCTACTCTGACCATCACACTGTTCCCCAACTAGTTCCCACAACATTCTCATTCCCTGAAGAGGACAATAGATGAAAAGAGTGAGCTCCACTAGCCCAGTAAAGAATATTATAACTAAGATAATGAAAAACAAATTATCGTTAACATTCAATAAATCATATAAAATATTATGGACAACAAATTTTAGATCAATATTCGCAGCGAAAATAACAATTCATTAGAAGAATTAAGTATAGAACGAAGTCTACTATCTTCTATGATTTAAAAGTCCATTATCAATATTTTATCCCTGTAACAACAATCAATATACATCTCAAATCAAATATTCATCTTTGCACTACGGGCCAAAGATATTCATTTGTATCACCAGTTGGTCATGTTCATCTCAACACATGTTCATCTTTGTACTAAGGGCCAAAGATATTCATCAGGTAATCATTCATCTTTGCTCTACAGGCCAAAGATATTCAGTTATATCACCATTTAGGACTGAAGATGATGAAAAATAATATAAACAACGAATCCAGTGATATAAATGACAAAGATTAGGGATTCGTAATTTAGTTTATCCAAGTTTAAGAATACTCCATAATGATACTTTGTTGAGCAAAATTCAATAATAAAGATCAAAACTTGAATCTAATCAAAGATAGGACCCATAATAGCCTACTTGGACAAATAGAAGAAAATTTAATTTTTTTCGTGAATAGTGCCGTATACGTGAAGAGTGCCATATACGTGAATAGTAACCCCGACATGAAAACGTAAAAATTTCATAATAAAATTCATACCAGCATTCCAATGAAATGATACTAGATGAAACGCAAAATTCAAAGAATTTCTGATCATTTCAGAAATTATAGAAGTAATACTTACCGTAGTAAGTTTTTATTTGGTTCTATAAAATGAAATATTATCGCTTTCATAATATGGAATAGAAAGAAAATAATATTCTTTATGAATATTGAAAGAAAGTAACATTAATTACGAGAAAAATAATATCCCTTACCTTAAAAGGAGAGTATTTTTGACTGGTATGGCGGGGATATTCTTGAAGAAAACTTATACTATGTTCTACACTCAAAGCTTCCTTAAACTCAAAAGAAATACGCTCAATATTATAGAAAAAGAATTCTCTGATTCTGGTGTGATTTTTATTTCTAAACTAAGCATCCTATTTATAGGAGAATGGAAGGATACTATTTAAAAAATAAAATCACGGACTGCACAGGAGGACAATCACAGGCGCGCACCGGCGGAGGAAAACTGATTTTTTTAATTTTTACTATTCCTTAATGTGCAATAAAATATTCTAATAAAATAAAAACTTTAAATAAAATATAATATATTCTATTTATAATCTAATAAAATAAAACTTATTATAATATATATATATATATATATATATATATATATAAACATTACCTACTGTATTAGGTAGGTATATATATATACGGCACCTTTAAATATATATAACTTTCTACCGATAATTTTGAAAAATAAGTATGTGGGGGTCCATATAATAAGTAAAATTTATAACAAATACTTCAATAAAAATTCCTCTATTTATCTCAATTCACTTGGCTTTACTAAACATATTTTTGATCAACAATTATTCATCAATAATATTATAATTCACAATATTAACAACCAGATCATTCCCAAGAAAGACGGGACTTTCCGATAAGGACTTCTCCTTATTGGCGCGCAATTAGATGATTTAACCCCTTTCCTTGACAGAACTTTCTAGACATTGTCAATAATACAAATAATAATATGAATAACGGTGTCGTCTCATTTATTGATTTAATAATATAAAATATTATGCAGATGATACTGTGACAATAATTGAATCAATAATATGAGATACTATGCATCTACTACTGTGACAATAATTGAAAATAACTGAGTGGCTTCTCACGTAAGCATCAATAATCAAATATACTGTACAATACCGTGTGCTACTGTGCAACCACGAGTATTACTGTTCTTTTATCACCGGGTATTTTAACAGTTTTAACGGTAAAAGTTTTGCCGTTATTTATAGAAAACTTATTCTTGTCGTTTTCTTCATCCGACAATTTTTTGTTATAGGCCGACAAATGATTGCGCCGTCGTACGAATATTCCCCGACAAAAAGAATATTCCCTGACCAAACGAATATTCCCCGACATAATGAATATTTTATAACTACTTGCTTACTTTGCAAAATTTGCACATTTCACCTATAACTAAAGCATTATATCAAATCAACACCTTACTATTTCAAAATGACATATAAAGAAAATTAAATCTTTATTCATAAAAGTTGGGGTCTTACAACCTCCGCTCTTTATGAAATTTCGTCTTCGAAATTGACGTACGTACCTGGTATGTCAAAAAGGTGAGGATACCTCGTTTTCTTTTCCGATTCCAACTCCCAGGTCATTTCCTCAATAGCATGGTTCCTCCACAGAACTTTGACTTGTGGTATAACTTTTATGCGTAGGACATGCTCCTTCTTATTCAAGATCTTGACAGGTACCTCCTCGTATGTTAAATCCTCGGCTATCTCGTCTGGTTCTAATTCAATAATGTGATTTGGGTCTTTCACATATTTGCGTAGCACGGATATGTGAAACACGTTATGAACACGAGACATACTTGGAGGTAAAGCGAGTCTATAGGCCACATTTCTTACTCGATCAAGAATTTCAAATGGACCAATAAATCGTGGATTGAGCTTTCCTCTCTTCCCGAATCTTGTAACTCCTTTCCATGGAGTAACACGTAACAATACATGATCCCCAACATTAAATTCCACGTCTCTTCGATGAATATCCATATAACTCTTTTGTCAATCCTGCGCCGTTTGTATACGTTGTCGGATCATTTGGATATTTTCCGTAGTCATATGTACCAACTCCGGTCTCAACAATGTTGCTTCACCCACCTCATCCCAGCATACTGGAGAATGACACTTTCTCCCATACAACGCCTCGAATGGAGCCATGCCTATACTTGCCTGATAACTGTTGTTGTAAGAGAATTCCACCAATGGTAGGTACTTATCCCAACTCCCTTTGAAGTCTAGAATACAAAGTCTCAATAGATCTTCAAGAGTCTGAATAATCCTTTTCGATTGTTCGTCCGTTTAAGGATGATATGCTGAACTGAATCTTAAATCCGTGCCCATAGCTTTCTACAAACTGACCCAAAATCGTGAAGTGAATCTTGGGTTACTATCCGACACTATGGATACTGGCATGCCATGCAATCTCACAATCTCATTTATGTACATACGAGCAAGACGTTCCAGTAAATAAGTCTCTCGTATAGGCAAGAAATGAGAAGACTTGGTTAATCTATCGACAATAACCCAAATCGTATCTATGCCTTGAGAAACCTTAGGAAGACCCATAACGAAATCCATGGTAATGTGTTCCCACTTCCATTTTGGAATCTCAAGTAGTTGCAATAGACCCATTGGCACTTGATGCTCTGCCTTGACACGTTGACACGTTAAACACCTCGAGATAAACTCCGCGATCTCTCTCTTCATATTGCTCCACCAAAATATATGTCGAAGATCACGATACATTTTGGTACTCCCAGGATGGATTACAAACGGTGTGTTGTGTGCCTCCATCATGATTCTATACTTCAAATCAGGATCGTTAGGAACACAAAGTCTGGAGTTGACTCGAAGTATTCCTTCTTCATCGATTCTCACTTCTAGAATATACCCTTCTTGCACTTTCTTCTTCATCTTCATCAACTCCGGGTCTATAGTTTGAGCAACTTTAACTTTATCAATTAAAGCTGATTCTACACGTATACTTGACATCATCGCACTCGTTCCCGCATATGATCTTCTACTCAACGCGTCAGCTACCACATTCGCTTTTCCAGGATGGTATTAGATGGTGAGGTCGTAATCTTTCAACAGCTCAAGCCAACGTCGTTGTCGCATGTTGAGTTCCTTTTGAGTGAAGAAATATTTAAGGCTCTTATGATCCGTATAAATCTCCACTTTCTCTCCATACAGGTAGTGTCTCCAGATCTTCAAAGCAAAAACGACTGCTGCCAACTCTAGATCATGAGTAGAAAAATTCCTCTCATATTCTTTGAGTTGTCGTGAGGCATAGGATATGACTTTCCCATGTTGCATGAGAATACATCCTAACCCTTTGCCCGAAGCATTGCTGTAGATGACAAATCCATCCGAACCAGATGGTATCGTCAGAACAGGTGCCGAAATGAGTCTCCTCTTGAGCTCTTAGAAGCTCTTCTCGCATTTCTTGTTCCATACGAATTTTGTATCTTTTCGAGTCAGCTGAGTTAATGGAGTAGTAATTCGAGAAAAATCCTTCCACGAATCTTTGATAATAACCAGCTAAACCCAGAAAGCTACGTACTTCAGTCACCGACTTCGGTTGCTCTCAACTTTGTATTGCTTCAATCTTCGCAGAGTCAACAGATACTCTACGTTTTGATACCACGTGCCCAAGGAATGCTACCTCCTCAAGCTAGAACTCGCATTTCTTCAGCTTGGCATATAGCTTGTTTTCACGAAGCCTTTGAAGTACCAGCTTCAGGTGGTTCTCATGATCTTCACGACTTTTGGAATAGATGAGGATGTCATCAATAAAAACAACCACGAACTGATCCAAATATTCCTTGAATACACGGTTCATCATATCCATGAAAGCAGCAGGAGCATTAGTCAATCCAAAAGACATGACTAAGAATTCATAATGCCCGTATCGAGTTCTGAAAGCAGTCTTCGGAATATTCTCAGTTTTAATCTTTAACTGATGATATCCAGAACGAAGATCGATCTTTGAAAAAAATTGTGCACCTTGCAACTGGTCGAACAGGTCATCAATACGAGGTAACGGATACCTATTCTTGATGGTGACATGGTTCAATTCCCGATAGTCAATACAGAGTCGCATACTCTCGTCTTTCTTCTTTACGAATAAAATAGGAGCACCCCAAGGAGATGTACTAGGACGAATAAAACCAATGTCTAACAACTCCTGTAGTTGGACCTTTAACTCCTGAAGTTCAATAGGAGCCATTCGATATGGGATTTTAGAAATAGGTTTTGTACCGGGTTCAAGGTCAATAAAGAATTCAACTTCACGTTCTGGGGGTAGACCGGAAAATTCTTCGAGAAATACATCAGGAAACTCATTAACAACAGAAATATCATTCAAACCTGACGTATTCTGGTTTAGATCAGTGACATGGACTAAGAAAGCTTGACATCCGTTTTTCAATAAACGAATAGCTTTATGACTTGAAATGACATTGATTGATTTTAGGGGTTTGGTTGTTTGAATTCGCACAACAGGTTAGTTAGGAATATGAAAACTAACAATCCTACAAAAATAATTAATTTTGGCATGATAAGTGGTTAACTAGTCAATTCCTAAAATCACATCAAATGCAAGTATTTTCAAAGATATAAGATCAACAGGTAGGGTGAGGGTACCAATTTGAATCAAGTAAGATTTGTAAACTGTAGATGTAACGAAAGTTTCTCCTAATGGAGTTTCAACAGATAAGTCAAAGTCAAATTTCTCAGGAGTCAAGTTCAAACGTTGAGCACAAGTAGGTGAAATAAAAGAATGGGTAGCACCGGTATCTAATAAGGTATAAACTTTGCAAGAGTTTATGATTTGCTTACCCGTAATAACCTCATTCGGGTTCCTCGCTTGTTGGGCAGTTACGACAAAAGCTCTTCCAGGAACCACTGACTTTGACTTGTCCGGGACGGCCTTTGGAGTCACCATCCCCGCTGGACTTGGTTTCGCTACAGGACATATTCGAGCAATGTGACCTTCTTTTCCACAGTTATAGCACACCTTGGATTGCTGTGTGCAGTTAGGGCTGATATGTCCCTCTTGCCCATATTTATAGCATACGACCGGTGGTCGTTCTCCTCCCCTAGAAACAGTTGATGCTGGTGCTGTTGTCGACGTTTTCACGTTCTCATTGTTGTACCTTCTTTTCTTGAAATCTCCCCCTGACTCACTTCTTCTATTATCATGGCCACAATTACCACCAGAGTGGTTACCGCTTCTGTCATGATACTTTCCTCCCCGCTGGTTGTCATTGTTCTGATGACTGCTGCCACCGGTACGACCTTGGTTATTGTCCCTTGGTTAAACATAATCATTATCCCGTTTTAATAATTGGGCCCTGTTCACCACATCTGAATACAAACAAAGTTTGTGAGAAATGAGGTACTGACAAATTTTGGGTTTCAAACCTCTCAGAAATATTCGCGTCATACGTTCCTCATTATCCACCAATTGAGCTGCGAACTAGGATAACTCCGCGAACTTAGCCTCGTACTGGGACACAGTTATGTTGTTTTGTTCCAGTTTGATAAACTCTTCCTCCTTCATATGACGAATACTTTTTGAAAAATATTTATTATGGAACAGTTTCTTGAACTCCTCCCAAGACATCTTGAGTGCAGCAGGATGGGCACGCTTCACAGATTTCCACCAGTAATCTGCCTCTCCTCGGAACATAAACGTGGCGAATGGAACCTTCTTTTCCTCCGTGCATCCCAAGACATCAAATATCTTGATAATTTGTTTAACCCACGTCTCTGCCTTGATTAAATCTGGCTTTTCCTGAAACTCTGGTGGTCCCAACTCTTTGAACTGCTTGGCAGTGACAAGCCGCGAGTTGTTATTATTTTCACCTGTATTATGAACACGAGTCTCCCTCGTCTGGTTTTGCATGAACTGCAAAAAGCTTCTAAATATCCCATCGTTCATCGTCTGATCAGTGGCGTTGTTTACATGAGAATTATTGCCTTCCTGTTGCACGTTCTTTTAGTTGGTGATTAAAGGTGTCTCAACAGTCTCATTCACTCTATTGTTTAGATTTTCAGCTGCCATTCTCAAATACTGCAACAAAACAAGGGTTAATCAAATAAATTAACATATCACATATTAACCATATGTTCCAACCGACCAATTAAATAACAATTAAGCTTAGGTAGGACACACTAGTGAAGGATTTACTCGTCTCTTTCCTCCTAGTTCTATTCCCCGATCTCCGCCAGAGATCATATCCCTAAGCTCTGATACCAACTGTGACGCCCCCAAAATAGGTTCAATACCAACCCATTCTGAGTCGCCAAATGCATGGTACAGAATTCCAAATACAAATATTTTATAACAAAAGGTCGTGAGAAATACGACCATACAACTGTGAGTGTCAATACAAACATGTAAAAAATGTAAACACTTAAACTAAGTCCTCATTATAATTATTATCACACTATTTTACAAAAATAGTGAGGACTACTACTGCTCTACTCTGACCGTCACACTGTTCCCCGACTAGTTCCCACAACATTCTCATTCCCTGATGAGGATAATAGATGAAAAGAGTGAGTTCAACTAGCCCAGTAAAAAATATTATGACTAAGATAATGAAAATTTGGTTTAGGTTCCCCTCCAATACACTTATTCTTTAATTTTTCTCAATACACATTTTAGCGATACAAATATTTTTGTGTCATTTTTAACGATACAATTATTGACTGCGATGAATTTTATTTTATCGCTAAATACAATATTTATATCGCTAAATATGTATTTAGAGAAATTAGAGAATAAGTGTACTCCTAGAGGGTCACATTCAATCGAATGACAAACTAAAATAATTAAATCGTGGTAATCAGCTTCTTCAGTAAAAATTTCTTGTTAGCATAATGGTGTTGTAATCTCTTTTTCATTGACATGTAGGATTCTTTCACTTTTAGAAAATAATTTTTTATGTAAAATTTCTAAAAGTTATTTTTAATTATTTTTAAATATAAAGTAAATATGAATTTATTTAATTCTTATCAATATTGTTGTTATAAACTATCTAAACATTATTATTAATTATGAGATTTATTATTATGTAATTTTAAATAGAACGTGCTATTTTTTTTAAATTTGAAAATATTTATGTTAACATTTTTACAGTCAATATTAAAAATACATTTTAAAATGGGATATTTTTTTTTCAATAAAAAATGTGGTCTCAAATCAAAGTCAACATTTCTCTCTCCTCAAAGGAACTATTCACTATTAGGATTCGCTCTATAATTACACATATCTTTTAATTTCTCCAGTACATTCAACAACACAAATATTAATTAATTATTAATAATTAATTATACAAAAAATATCGTCGCAAATAATTGTATTACTCTAGTACTGTCATTAAAAGTGGAGTAATATTTATATCTCTAAATATGTATAAAAAAAATTAAAAAAAATAAATACATAATAGAAGAGATCCTACTCGAATAATCAATATTTGAGAAATAATGCATAATATTAGACATCTCATTTTTTTTTTGCGTCAACGAGTGTCTCAAATCTTGACATGATATTATTACATTGGTTTAATAATATATATTGTATAATTGTTTATTCAATAAAATACTATTGTCTTATTCATTTTCATATCTCATTTGAGATAGAAATTTTTTTGATGCCTTAATGAGAGTTGATATTGTAGGAGCAAAAATGACGTTCCTAAAATAATATACAAGTGTCGCTTATAATGATAGAACAATTAAAAAATTATTGTTAAATACATATTTGGTCTAAGAATATTATTTTTATTCAGACAATACCAACAATCTAATTATATCTAAAATTTATGAAAAATGATATACATGTCGACAAATATCTGACTAAATTGAATTGCAATTAGCGTGAAAGTGCATTCGATAAGATATAATAAAATAAAGTGGATCCTACTTAATTTTTATATATTTCATGTATACAACTATATTACAATTATAATTCGGCTGAAAACTGTTGAACTTATTTTATCCAAATTGAAAAAACAATTAACAAACTTCAAATGACCAAAAGATTTGGGTTTCCATCAGAAAATTAAAACAGGCCTTCAACGGGGACCCTTTTTTGGGACCGGTCTAGCAATCTTTTTTTTTTAATAACTCTAAAAAATGTATAATATTTATTCTAATTGAAATTTTTACAGAATTTAATATTTTTAATGTGATTTGAATACATATAAAAAATAAAATTATCACACCAAAACACTGAATTCTATAAAAATTTTAATTAAAATAAATATTATATATTTTTTGAGAATTATTATAAAAAAAAGGACCGGTCGCTAGACCACCCTCCTCCGGTCCCCCTAGTATTTTTGAAATTAAAATGGTTATCAATTAACAGTCCTTCTACGGTGACAGGTTTGCACCGACCGGGGTCGCGATCGGCCGGAATTTTAAATTTTTTTATTTTTTTTGTTTTTTGACTCCCAAATAATTAATGTGATTTATTGAAATTGAAATTTTTATAAAATGCAGTGATTTAGGTATCGTTTGGATACATGTAAAAAACATAATTGTACAGACAGTACAATCCTATTTTTTATATATATCTAAACGATATTTAAATCACTGCATTTTTTAAAAAATTTAATTTTAATAAATCACATTAATTATTTGAGAATCAAAAAAAAAAAAAAATTAAAATTCCTGCCGGTCGCCACCCCGGTTGTTGCAAACATGTCGCCCAAGTCTTATTGATTAATTAATCCCATAGCTGGGTAGGTCCAAAAGCTACTAGTATTAATGATCATCTGAAAAGCTGAAACACTGAGGTTACAGTCCTGGGTTTGATCATGGTATATATAACTCCATATTAGAATGGTCCATGACACAGAATCATGGACCACCCTAGCCATTTACATATACATATATACCTGTATAAAGTACTCTCCCTCCCTGTCTCTCTCTCTGCATAAAAGAAAACCAACTATATATTACTCTACAAGTTTCAAAAAAGCAACTCAAAAGTTATAAACTGGTACCAGTTGACAAATTAAACACTTTTCCTCTCATTTCCCCCCGATTTTTTTGGGTGTCCTCCTCCTCGGTCTAACCTAGAAAATCATTTTTAGTAGTGTAATGTTTCATCTATTTTACAATAAGAAATTTATTTGTAAATTTTATAAAATTTTAGGATATAGATTTATTTTTAAATAAAATAAATATTAAATTGAATAAGTATTTAAATAAAGAATTATGTTGACAGATATTAGAAAATTATGTGATTTTGTATTATAAAATTGCAGGTGCAGGTGCAGGTGAGGCAAGCAAATAAGTAACTTCAATAAATTTTATTCTTTACTTAATTTCTTAAATTTAATAAATTTCATATGTTTATACCTAAACTATTCATAATTTTATTTTATTTTTAAAATTATAGTTTGACCTTTTAAAATTAATAATATATATAATTTACACCTCATGTTCCTAATAGTCTAATAGATATAAGAAGGGGTTTCGTAGTACACAATAACACTCATGCCATGCACAGACATAGCCCCAACACATATACTGTATTACAAAAAATTCACATGAGAGTTACGTATGACTGTACGAGTACTCGACAATGACAAGGGGATTTGATTAATGCTTACACTATCAACCACAATCAATATATATATATATATATATAAAATATATGTACACAGCTGTGTATTATACAGTCGGCTATGACGATCATTTTTTCGGCTATGGCGACCGTACCGTTCTCATAGCTATTATGGGCTACGGCGACGGGTACCGTCGCTATAGTTATTCTGAGCTACGGCGATGGGTGAACCGTCGACATAGTTCAAAAAATCCGTCGTCATATTCCGATTGTATAATACACAGTTGTGTATATACATATAGCCCACATATATATAAATAAACGAGGATCCTATAATGAGTAATTGATTTAATTGATCATAAATAATTATAAAAACAACGAACTTAAAAAATAAATTTCAATCGATATGAAAAAAAAAACATCTCACACCACATAAAAATCTATGCCAACACATGTGGAAATCGAGTGGATAAGCACCCATGAAATGATTATCTCCAAAAAAATTTCAATACACATCTAATAATATACAAATATTACATTTAACGATACAATAAAATTTATTACGTATAATTCATGACGGAATAAATTTGAAACAAATGATTGTGTCGTTGATAATATCGCTAAAAATAATATTTGTATGTTGCTAATGCGTATCGAGAGAAATTAGAGTACAAGTGCAATGAGGTGGGTCTTATTCTTATTAGTTGGCAATCTCTGTGTTTTAAGATTAAATATAACATTAGACTTTATGAATAATTCATAAAATTATAAATTTTGAATTAATAATAAATTATTTAGGTTTAATACAATCAACTAGTGTAATATTTGTAAACTAACTATTTAAGAATTATCAGTTTTTTTCTATATTTAAAACTTAAACGAAATGATATTAAACTTAAAAATTTACAAATTATCTTTAAAATCAAAATATATTTTTAATTTTGTAACATATGGAGTACTAGTTACTTGATTGAGTGGTGTTTAGAATTGACATATTTTAGACATGGATAAAACTACATGCACATATGTAATATTTTTTATAAAACAATAAAATAAAGTGAAAGTTTGAATTTAATATTTGGGGTTTCTTCCAATCCCTTCATCATTATTGTTTAGACATGCATGCAAAACAGGGAATATGCTGGTCCCAATTTTAATAGGAGGGGATGATGCTTTAATAATAGCTAGGAAGCTAGGTGGTGGTTTTAATTAGAATTAGTTGGAAATATTGGACCACCACATCTCTTGGCCTCTACACACTCTAATTTTGGGAACAATTTTTGCACTACCCCATTGGCATCTTATTCTTGGACAATTATTATATATTTCTCTCTCCTCTTAATTTCTCTCTCCTCTCTCTCTGTCTTATGTTCTCTGTTACTTCTGTTGTAGAACTTGTAGTTTGATCAGAATTTCTTCAGCCCCACCGGCTACTATACAACAGATTGATGATCTGAAAAAAGCCTGGATACAACTCGTACTTACCTCTCAGTCATAGGGACTCGTGCTTCCCCTTCCATCCATCCCAAAGATTTCCTCATCTTACATGTGGGAACTATCTTAATTTCTACCTGCATCTTTATATTGAGATAAATATTTTTTTTATTATTCTATTTTAGATCAACTTATAAACGACTAAAAAGGTATTTGTTTAGAGTTGAATGAAACTGAACGACTGAATGATTGAATCGGTCAGTCATTCAGTGCGTTTATTTTGAATAAAAATCGTTTGAATGACTGAATCGGTCATATTTTTGGGCTGAATGACCAAGTGTAAATTTTTGGTTGAATTAGGTTGAATGACTTCTGAATGAAGTATTTAATATTTAAATTTTTTTACAATATTAATTACTATATTAAGTAATATTAAATAAATTTATAATAATTTTAAATTTTTTTAGAGGGGTAAAATAATAAAAAACTGTTATTCAAATGTTTCAGACATATTAATTATCAAATAACTTTTTCATTCAATATTCAGCTCATTCAGATTACTTAAACATTCAGAACTGTTTCATTCAATTTTTGTCAAACAATCCCTAACTAATTTTTTTGTCTTACAGTCAACTAACTATCATTTACTTTTTTTATGACTTTAAATGGAAATAGACACATAAGTTGTTGAGTTGTAAAAAAGGGATGATATGGCAATGATGATCCGACGTGGCCGTAAGTATGTATGATGTGGCTACTCTTGAGTAGAAATGAAAATTTTTTTAAAAAAAATAAAATAAAAATAAAAAATTTGGCAAAAAAATATGGAAAAATAAAAATAATAATTTACTTATTTTGTGATTAATAGAAAATGAGTTTTTAGATAATTAATAACAAGTATAATTATTTAGGAAAATTGTAAAAATAAAATATGTTGAAATTAAAAATCAATTCTTATTGATTTTATATACATACATATTTATAAATTTGGTTTTACAATTCTTATTTATTTTATATACATACATATTTATAAATTTATTTTAACATTATATTATGCATTCTTACTTGGAAAATTAATGAATTATGTGTAGTAAACATGATTTTTTAAATTAAATTTTAACATTTAAATTAGATAAATTAATTAAAGGGAGAAATTATTGTTCATATTCTTCTTCATATTCATGAATTCTTACTGTTCATCTTCTTCATACCAAACACCATCACCAGCAGCCTTATAATCACCGCCAGTTGCACCACAGCCAGCCTTATCACCATCGATTCGTTACACCACCACACCCTTGTATCACTAGCGTCGTCGCCCCTAATTCTTCAATCAAACCCAATAGATAAAACCCTAGAAATATAAAGCACTACCACCAAACCATGACTTAGGATACCATCATCGCTGCCGTCGTCATCCCCACTATCACTGTCATCCTACTTTCATCTCCATGTTCATTCTTTCTTTCTTTTTCTTTGTCTTGATCTTTGTTCTTCCACTGCAAGAGACAGGCCCATCAACGACCAATAATATATGCGACCGTCGTATTCGGTCGCAAATATCAGACTTAGCGATCGCTAGTAGCGACGGTTATCCAAAGTAGTCGCTATTTGGTATTAGCGACCACCGTGCGGTCGATAACTGGTCGCCAAGTTAAATTTACTGCCTTAAATCTTGGCGTCTGGGTTGGCGGGGGAAATTATTTCAAGTCTGCGACCGCACCCGGTCGCATATAGTGGTCGCTGAACGGTTTGACTTCCTCAGCAGCTCGACCGTCAAGTCAATTAAAATCAGCTACCTCAGGTGGTCACTGATCCTTTTAAATAGAATCAACTGCTGGTTGTCTGCAGACGCAAACAGAAAGAAGAAAAAGGGAGGAGAGAAAAGGAGAAGAAGAAGGCGACGCCGTCCGTCGCCGCCGGCAACCCCACCTAGGTATTCAATATCTCTCTTTCATCTATATATATTTTCAATTTGTATTTGATTTAGAATTATATATATTGCATATTATGTGTTTATATGTGTTTGATTTGGCTATTTAGTTTGAATTTGGGTTAGATTTATATATATGTGATATTTAGTTTTAATTTGACTTTAATGTGTGCAATTTCAGTGCATGCATGTTCATAATATGATATTGAGGCTTATGTTAGTGTATTATTATATAATATTAATTACTAAAATACATACGTTAAATATTAATCTACATTAAATTAAATATAATAACATATAAATAAAATAACAAAAAATAATACAAACTAAAGTAAAGAAAATAAAAAAATAAATTTTCTTAGTTTACTTAATTTTCCCCTACTAAAATCAACTAAGTAGCATTTACTTAGTTTTCACTACTAAATTTATAACTAAGTAGTATTTACTTAGTTTATATTACTTAGTTTCTCAATACTAATTAAAATAAATTAAGTAATATTAATTTACTTAGTTTTACACAAATAGAGCATAATATAATAACATTATTTTATATTACTTTGTATAATATAAGATAATATAATATAAAATAAAATATTATACCATAATATATCATAACATAATTCATACATAACATAAATAGAGCAATTAATGCTACTATCACATAATTTGGGTCACATAAAGCTCACATACACATAATATGCATGTGTGTGTATGTGAGCATTATGTGATCTAAAATTATGTGATAGTAGCATTATTTTATAATATATTACAAAATAAATAAATAAAATATTACGATTTAATTAAAAAAATAGAATGACAATGATTTAATTAAAATAAATAAAAGAGAGAACATACTCTATCAATAACTCAACTACAACATCCTTAAGACTGACTTATTTTGAATGTTTTGTAACCATATATCAGCATTTTCTTGGAAAATACTTTCTCTCACAATTTCTATCATGAAATTATAATATGAATATGTGATCAATTAACCTAATTAGTCTTGAATCTGACTCCACAAAGCAGTATCTCTGAAATATATACAACAAATTGGAGAAAGATGAAAGTGTGCACTTGCTGAAATATAACTTGTCACAATTAGATGGAAACTTCAAGTTATATATAATGTAAAACAAATACGTACCTTCATCATCGCCCATGAGTAATGATTACTAGAAGAAGAGTCAAGAACTTTCTTGTATGCAAGATTCGACATAGTAGTTGCAGTTAATACTCCAACAGGTTCCTCGACAGCCAAAAAAATATGGGTCGTGTAGTTCCTGTTTATGTCCCATACTCGAATAATAAGTTAATTGAATTACTGCAGACATTCCTCATTGTTCCATTATAACAGATGACAACATCCTCTGCATTCCAGACTCTAGCCTCTCTAGTTAGGCTTTTCTGAAATAACTGCATTCTTAGTTTTTCATCCTCTGCATAAGACCCCAGCTCGCCAATGTATACTTTCAAGTGCGTATAGGGATCGCCTGCCCCATTGTACTTTTCAAACTCTAGGACTTGGAATTTGTCAGATATCGAGCCCCTGGGAATATGCAGAGATCTGGATAGGTGACACTTCCAAGGTTTCCAGTCCCTTTGATTGACCGGATGGTTTCCTCTATTTGTTGGACTTTCTTTTTTATATCCCCGGTTTCTCGATCATCCCTGAGGTTTATACTTTCAGGGTCTTGTTGGTTCCTTTATTGGAATGAGGTTCAAGTATCTGTACTTTCCTCTTTTTATCAGCACTTTGATTGCCACCCTGTGAGGAGGACTTTGTTTGATTGAGCGTTGTCTAGCCCTGAGTGCTTTTACTTTGTTCTTTTAGGAGGATAATCAATTCTGCTATTTAATTCTTAAGTCCCTCAAACTCCTTTCGAGATACGGAACCTGATTCGTGTTGGGCACTTTCAGTCATATCGGTGGATAGGCTTTGTGCCTTTTTAGATTATGATCTAGTAATGATACCACTCTTACCTACAAGACGAGTATGTAGTTTAGTCTTGATAGACACTAAAAATATACATGCTATGCAATGTGTCAGGTTTAGGTTTTTTTTTTTAATCTTTTCCTAAAAAACAACTGTTAGTTGTTTTGCTGACAGGATAGCATGACAAGATTGTGCAAAAATAAAATTGACAGGGCATGGAATGTATATTTACATTTATTTGATAATTATATGGAATTGAAATTTACATTGAATTTACATAGAATTTGAAAGGGAAAGGTATGCAGAGACTTCCCTTCGCGTTTGGTTTATCAGAGGCTGACCTAACTTAGGCTATTCTCGAGGCTTTTCGGCATGAAGATCCCCAGATCATCGTAATTTACTAGATGAGAAGTTAATCTAATCTTTCAATTGGAGCAGATCTGAGTGGCGCCTTTCCTAGGCCTCGCAGGATAAGTCTTCTTTGAGTCTAGTAATCAAACGCCGACGAGTTCGCCTCCTGGTGGAGGAATCACACAACATACATTTACATACAACGCATCTCACCGTATGAAATGATGACATTGTGCGAAGCACTAATATAAAGCAATAAAACATTTACTTACATTCATTCAATGTAAAGACAGCATCCACACACATGCAGATAAAAGGAAATTTTTGAAAAAAGTAAAATGTGGCTTAAGCCCTCTACTGCTCCTAGCAGAGTCGCCATCTGTCGACTTTCGAAAAAATCTTGATTTCTTTTCCTAAGTATTTCTACCCTTTATGTTTTCTATTTCTGATTTGATTGATCTGAAGGGTGAATTTTCAAGAAAAGACCGACATACAATGTAGACGATTTGAAAAGATAGATTTTATTGGTTCGAATTAGACAGAGTCACCAGTTGGTATGAGTTAAATGGTCGTACCAACTCAACTGAGTTTTTAAAGATTTTGCAATATGGCCTAATTGTTGGATGTTTAATTGGTCTTTGTAAACCGAGATTCATAGAGTTCTGGGGATTAATTAAGCGGGGGGAAGATGTTAAGCACCCCCCGACTTCCGTGAAACACAGTTACCGCGTCTTTTCAATTCCCTAATCATTATGTGTGTGTGTGTGTGTGTGTGTTGCAGTTAATTGGACCTAAGTGCTTTATTTGAAAGTAATGTTGTGCTTCGTTGGACCAATATACGAACGGTTTGATTTATTTGAAAAGTTTATTTTTAGACAAGATATGAAAGTGATGTTTTGAAAAGAGATTTCAAACCCTTTCGCTCACATAGGAATTGAAGCCTTTTGATACTTTCATTTTATTCCATATTCGGCTTGATTTTATTTTATTCTAGAGATGCGAAGCATCTTCGACAAAATAATATATACATAGGTGTCGGGCTCCTTTTGGGCATGAAAGCCATCGAAGTGACCCAAACACCATAAACAACGCTTTTACTATGTTGAGACTTTAAATCCGGATAACCGTTTTAAGGTCCCTCTTATTTACATTAAAAAAAGGCCTGCAAGCTATATGGAACTAGAATGCAAATTAAAACCTAGACGTCAGAAAACAAAGGATTCATCAGTTAAATTCTTGCATGCGCGTAGCCAAGCTTCCTGTTCCCTCTAAATACAGATCTAGGGTCGCATAGTTACTTAATATTTACAAAACTAGAAAGAAAACTAGATTTAAATAAATTTTAGCCAATCTAGCTCAACGGTTCCAGTTTTACAACTTTAGAACCAGTTAAAAGTTAGATATGGCTAGATTTAGATAAATCTAGTCCACAAACTTTACATTAGTACATATTTACATCAAATGAGCAGTTAAAATTGATATTTAATCAAATTAAATAACTAATATATATATTACTTATATATATATATTAAAGCAGAAAAAGTCACGGATTCACAATCCAGATGTGACTGATCAATATATATATATATATGTGTGTGTGTGTGTGTGTGTGTGTGTGTGTGTGTGTGTGTGTGTATGCCTATATATATTAAAGCTGAAAAGACCACGGATTAGCAATCCAGGCCAAACGAATTAATATAAATATATATATTAAAGCAGTAAAAAGTCACAGATTAACAATCCAAGGTAAAAGAACACTTATAAATATATATATAATTCTTAGTTTTGTCTGGATTTCAAATTCGTGGTTTTTCTGGCTTTAATATATATATATATATATATATATATATAAATAGTTAAAAGTTTCAGATCTGAAGAAATTTCAGAGTGTACAGCGAGGAAGGCTTTAAACTGCTTTTGTAGCTTGAAAACTCTGTTTTCACTGATTAAAACTTGATATGTTAGTATATATACGTATAGAAGTGTTTAAAAAGAACAATATTGAAGTTTGGAACACTGATAGAAGGGTTAAGAGCTGAAACGGACGAAATTTCCTCTTTTTTCTTCTTTTTTCTCTTTTTCTCTTGTTGGTGGGGGGGTCTTATTTATAAACCAGGGAGTCGCGGGTCCACCTGCGGCTGACCCGGGTGGCCCGGATCCCGTGGGTCCTATCGTCTCGAAGTACGTGCACTCCAATCAACGCGCTGTTTGCTTAAACCTTCATAACTTTCAATCCAGGAATCCGATGGAAGGGTGCTATACCTTTCCGAAAAGCCCTTTCCGAGAGCTACACAATGACATGTGATTTGACATTTTCCGAATTAGGAAAGATGGCATCATGACCAGATCTTCGAGTCTTCGCAGTCCGTCCGTTGAGCTGTCTTGTGCTATTTTCACTCGGGATTGACGTTATGATTTTGCATGACCTTCATGGCAGTGATTTGACTTGATTTGATGTTTAGTTGGCCAAATGACCATTTCACCCTTCCGGGGGTTATCTCCAGGGTTGTCGGGGCTTTCGACTGTTTCTCGGGGTTGTCTCCGAGGTTTGATTCCAGTCGATTCTGTTCTTTCATAGGGTCGTCTTTGAGAGTTGATTTGATATCCTGTGGTTGTCTTTGGGGATTGATTTGATGCTTCGGGTTTATCTCTGGAGTGTGAAAAAGACACTTTTACCCTCCTGCATAGTAAGTAACAATAAAACGAAATTTCAACTGTCTACAACATCTAGATGACAAATAAAAGAAAATTATTCACAACATAAAGTTACTCTGTCATTGTGCAATACATCAGTCATGGTACATCAGAATTCAACACTTCTATTAAAAACACAAGGAGATTAAATAGCAGTCTTACAACAATGCAAGAGCAAAAGGCCAATTGCTTACAAAGTCAACATCAAATAAATAAATAAAAATTTTAAAAAAAGAAAAAAATAGGTCAACATCAAATAAACTATAGGAACATTTCTATATAATCCCATCAAGAACTAATATTGACTTTGAACAACATCCTAAGGAAGCATCTACGAGTTCCAATATTTATAATAGATTAAGTGAAGACCTTCTGAGAGATGAATTCATAAAGTCTAATACTAGACTTTCTGGTTGGAAACCAAATGTTTCGATATGGCATAATCTATTTATATTTCAGGTTGGAAACCAAGCAAACTGCCCCACTTCCCTATAGTACATATCCATAATCTACATTGTACATATGGCATTGTATCTAGAGCTAAATTTTCAACAGTATAGTTTATTTTACTGATATACTACCAAAAAATACACTAGCATTCATAAAGACTAATATATTGACCATTAGGCGTTCAAAAAACTAGATTTCAGAAACTTAACTACGATTTTTATAACGGACAAAAGTGCGCAGTATAGAAGTTAAATAACAATGTCTAAAATTTTGACACGATCCAAGGTGTAGTCCAAGTAGGAAAAAGAAGAAAATCCAAGTATAAGATGGGTTGATTTTGTTTTAAACATATCTTTTGATTCATTTGGAGTTACGGGACCCATAATATATCAATTTGAAGTTTGCGATGAGCCCTACAAAACTTATCGTCATTGGAAATGACGGATACCGTTTGAAGCCCAAAAAGGCCTGGAAATAGGCATTTTTTTTCTTTCGTAGTTTTTTCTAATTTTGAGTTTTTTTGGATATTTTTCGTAACTTCATTATTCCTTGCATAATTAGATTTTTCAGCTTATTGTTTAGTATTTAAAGGATGTTTTCATGTGTTTTATGGTTAACTTATTATTATTCAGATTTATGAAATATTTTGACTGCTTAATCAATTTATCCCAATTTTTGTGAATTCATGTGATTGCAAAGTACGTAGATTCGATCCCTATAATTGTTTCTATTCTTTACCATTTTTCGATGTGTCAAATTTGCTTCTAAATTCTAGGAAATGAGACCAAGACAATACTAGCGTAATTCACTCCATTTAAATCACATTCAGCTTAAAATCTAAACTCTTGTCACAAAGATCATAACAGGTTTATTTATATGGTCTTGCAATCAAAAGCATGACTGACAATAATTCCACCATCTATGCATGATTTGATGCATTTATAGTTTGTTTCAAACATTATGTATCTTGTTCCCTCTATTTGAACTTAAAACCAAAAAATTAGCATAATAAGAAACAGAATAAGTTTAAAATAAAATAAAAAAAGGCCTTGAAAAAATCTTTATTTTTAAACTTCTATCTGATTCATTAATATGAGCCACTTCAGCTTAAACTATTATATCATGGTCCATGTCAAAAAGTGAACGTATACAACCTAAAGAAATCTTATTTCCTTTATCCTTTTGATACAAACAAGTTTTTAAGAACCATCAAC
The DNA here is from genome assembly GCA_020205555.1 of Panax stipuleanatus. Taxonomy (NCBI): domain Eukaryota; kingdom Viridiplantae; phylum Streptophyta; class Magnoliopsida; order Apiales; family Araliaceae; genus Panax; species Panax stipuleanatus. The sequence continues at coordinate 94,795,456 of CM035123.1, read as the reverse complement.
ATACAACCTAAATCAATATTTTTCGCCTTCAACTTCTTGTACCAACAAAATTTTTAAGAACTATTAGCCCTGAATGACTATGTGCAAATAAAATTTCTTAAACATCCTTAGATCTAGAAATAGCAGGCATCACACAATACAGGGAACAAAAAAAATCACAATAGCAGTTGATCGTCATGCTCGTAGAGGTATAGTGACTATATTATTAGCTAAACCAGTAGAAGAAAATTAATATAAATGAAAAATTACAAACCCATTATTATCGAAATTGTGGGGAGGGGGAATTGGGGGAAAATTACAATACCATTCTTAGCTAATTAGCTAAACCAGTAGGATAAAATTAGCAAAATATAGAATTCGGGCAAAATTGGGGGGGAATTAGAATTGAAGAGAACGTAGCTAAATTGAGAGAGACAAAGAGGATGAGTTGATTCTGAAGGTGAAAGAAATGGACCACGACGGGGAAGAGAGGCCCTCGACGACGGCGAGATGAAGCTGGCGACTGGCGACGAAGAAGGAAAGGAAAACGTGTAGGAGAGAACAAAAGCAGAAGAGGAAAAATCAAACTAGAAGTTATATAAACACTCGTTCTCGACGACAGTGTTGCCGATATTAATCACGGTCGAGAATGAGGTCAATCTCGACAGTACGTACTACCCATCGCCAATGACATAGGCCTTGTCGACCTATGTCTTTATCGCGTGCGCAAAGAACAAAAAGGAGAGCGGGCGGGGATGAGGGAGACATTGGCGACTGACTGTGACGCCCCAAAAATAGGTTCAATTCATCCAACCCCTTCTGAGTCGTCAAATACATGGTACAGAATCTAAATATAATCTTTTATATCACGCCGTCGTGCAAAATACGACCACACAACTGTGAGTGTCAATACAAATATGTAAAAAATATAAACACTCAAACTAAGTCCTCATTACAATTATTATCACACTATTTTATAAAATAGTGAGAACTTCTACAGTTCTATCTCGGACCATCACTCCATTCTCCGACTAGTCCCCGCAATATTCTCATTTCCTGAGGAGAACAATGGAAGAAAAGGGTGAGCTCAACTAGCCCAGGAAAGAATATTATGACTAAGATAATGAAAAGTAATTTATCGTTAGTCTTCAACACATCAGATAAAATATTATGGACAACAAATTTTAGATCAACAATTGCAGTGGAATTAACAATTCATCAGAAGAGTTACATAGAGAATGATGTCTACTATCTTCATAACTTTAAAAGTCCATCATCAATATTTTATCCCTTATAACATCAATCAATATATATCTCAAATTAAATAGTCATCTTTGCACTACGGACCAAAGATATTCATTTGTATCACTAGTGGTCATGTTCATCTCAACACCTGTCCATCTTTGCACTACGGCCCAAAGATATTCATCAGGTAATCATCTTTGCACTAGGCCAAAGATATTCATCAAATAATCATTCATCTTTGCACCACAGTCCAAATATATTCGTTTGTATCACCATTTACAACTGAGGATGATGAAAAATAATATAAGGAACGAATCTAGTGAAATAAAGGACAAAAATTAGGGATTCGTAATTTAGTTTATCTAAGTTCAAGAATACTCCGTAATAATCAACTGTGGAACAAAATTCAAGAATGAAGTTCAAAACTTGGATCCAATCAAAGATAATTTAAAATAAAAAAAATAAATATATTTTTTTTATCGTGAATAGTAACTCGTCATGAAAATATAAAAAATTCATAAAAAATTCAGACCAATATTCCATTGAAATGATATTAGATGAAGCGCAAAACTCAAAGAATTTTTGATCATTTCAGTAATTATAGAAGCAATACTTACCGTAGTAAGTTTAAATTTAGGAATATGAAATGAAATATTATCACTTTCATAATATGGAATATGAAAGAAAATAATATTCTTTATGAATATTGAAAGGAATAACATCATTTACGAGGAAAAAATAATATCCTTTACCTTAGTAAAATACTATATCTGACTGGAATATCGAATATTTTGTTGAGAAAAATCTTGCACCGTAATCCACACTTAAACTATCCTTATACTCACAAGAAATACGCTCGATATTATAGAGAGAAAATTTTCTGATTCTGGTGTGATTTTTATTTCTAACTAAGCACCCTATTTATAGGAAAATGCTAGAACACCAATTCTGACTAATTTGAACATACGGAGGCTTTCTTAGCACCCATCTTTGAAAAATGAGCACAACACTTTTGAAATAATTCTCAGCACATTTCACACCAACAAAGGACAAGAGTGGGGCCCACCCATTCTAGAAAATCTCCACCAAAATATTTTAAATTAAAACAATATTCAGAAACTTCAATAATTCATTAGAAATAGCCATTTTATCAGAAAAATATGAACCTTATGTTCATTCAATATAAAGTTTAATTCTCTACAACTTTGTAGAAGAAAGTTTTTCCAAATTCCGAATGAAAAATGATCCAAATTTACATACGGATGATTTTTTCACACCCCCACTCTGACAAAATATATACTAATAAAGACCTCCGTATACCAACTTTGAAAAATCAACAATCAGTATTTTACAACAAGTGGGGCCCACTAACTCACAAAACATGTTTTTAGCATCTATTATAACAAAATCAATTAGGACCCAATTTGCACTCTTTCTCCTCATTTTATTCATATAGCGTGAATTTGTTGTAAAAAAAATATCTTCACTATTATATTATTACACTACTAGAAAAATAAGAATATGTGACGGAACTTTGTGATAGTTTTTAAAAACAATTACAAAAGATATTAATTTATGATGGAGTTTTTAAGCAATCACAAAATAATAGTATATATAATGGCTCTTAGTGATGGCTAATTTTGCCATCAATGTATTAAAATTGTGATGGCCATGTCAATCACCAAAATTTTCACGTAAAATAAATTTTCTTTTTGTGACGCACTAAGTCATCACTTATAGATATACCCTTTTTTGTGATTACATTTAAGATATCACTAATATTTTCATGGAAGAAATAATCAAAACAATATTTTATGATGGTCATGTTAATCATTAAAAAAGATAAATTTTTGTAACGACTTTTATTTGCAATTACAAAAAGAAAGTATTTTGTGATGGAATTTTCAAGCCATCACAAAACAATAAAGTTTATGATGGTTCTCAGTGATTACTAAGTTTACCATCATTATAGAGTATTTGTGATTGCCATTGCAATCACCAAATCTTATGTGGAAGTAATTTTGTTTAGTAAGTCAACTCACATATGTTTTCTTTTATATTTTATTTTTAAATTATAATCATGATTTGGGCTTTGGTGTAGTGGTAATACTTGTTATTTAGTTTGCAAATGGGGGGAGGGTTTGAATCCTACGAGTAACATTTGATACAATTAATATAGTAAGATAAATTGTCCGTAAAAAGAGATTCACGTTCTTACCTTTGATCACTAAAATCATATTTTTTATGATGACTTTAACAATCACAATAGATTACGTATTAATGTGATTGTATTAATCATCACAAAAGCACTAAGCATTTGTGTGATTGCCAAAATCATCATGTAAAATCTTTCATGATGGGCGTATACAAGACGACCAGTGTGATGCTTAAAGCCATTATGTAAACCTTTCATGATGATTTTTCTAGTTCCTGTGATGGATTTTGGCCATCACAAATGATCATTTTTTTAGTTGTGTTATATTATCACATTATACACTTATAAATATAATATTATAATAATATATTTGAATGAATTATTTTATCAGAACAGATAAAATATTCATTCTCAATAATTATGACTTTTGCTAAAAATTCCTCAGTTTAAATTCACTTTGAATAAATATTTACTTATCATTTTTATCAATAATTATTATTCACAAATAATATTACAGAACCACAATAATAACAACTAGGTCGTTCCTAGGAAAGAGGAGGCTTTTCGATAAGAATTTCTCCTTACTGGCACGCAATTAGATTAACTAACCCCTTTTTTAGACAGAACTTCTTAGACATTGCCAATAATGTTGTCTAATAATATTATTCAAATAAAATGAATTATTAATTTGATAATGTGAAATACTGTGCAGTGACAATTATTGAATCAATAATATAAAATATCAACGTAGCAATTATTGATATAAAATATCAACGTAGCAATTATTGAACCAATAAAATATTATACAAGTATTGAATCAATAATATAAAATATTAAGCAGTAATTACTGTAACAATAATTGAGTAAGTTCCTTTTTACGTAAGAATCAATAATTCGAAATACTGTACAATACCGTGTGCTACTGTGCAATAACATGTATTACTGTATTTTTATCACCGGGTATTTCAACAGTTTAACAGTAACAGTTTTACCGTTATTTTTATAAAAATTTACTTCTGTCAGCTTTCTATATCTGATATTCATTCCGTTGTGGGGTCTACCAATGACTGCGCCGTCGTACGAATATTCTCCTACAAAAAGAATATTCCTCGACCAAACGAATATTCCCCGATACAACGAATATTTTATAACCACTTGCTTACTTTGTAAAATTTGCACATTTCTACCTATAACTTACCACATTTATCAAATCAACACCTTACTATTTCAAAATAATATATAGAGGAAATTAAATCTTTATTCATAAAAAGTTGGGGTCTTACAACGACAGTCATTCCCGACGGCTCCATTGAGGTCAATCTCGACGGCGTTCATGCCGTCGGCAATAGGTATGTCGACTTTGACCTCTTTTTTTGTAGTGAAGATATTTGACTATTAAATACTCAGTTTTCAATTCCTTCATCAATACGATGACTGAAGAAAAATTATGATTTGTACATTTTGTGTTGTAGTTGCTATGTTTCCTGATTAAATAGTCTTTTCTAACCCAATTTTCCGTAAGGTTTAAATCTACATCAAGTGCCCAAGCCAAATAGTTTTCTCCAAAGATTTTCAAAATTGAAAAATAAAATTGCAAGGTTTTTCATCTATTTTGGGTTAAAACATAATAGTTTTCATTATTTATTAAAACATGTAATAAATAATTGTATACATGATAGGGAGAAGATAAATGCATAAGAACCAAAAAAAAAATTGGAGGACTCAGTAGGTGCCTTCATCGGCACAACTTAGCTTATCCCCTGAATAAATTAGGGTGTGAGACCACTTGAGCATATATGAGTTTAGTAGGACTCAAACCCACATTTATAGGATTTATGTCCGGCTTCCCTATCACTAAGTCACCACCTCAAGCAGTGATAAAATACAACATAAATATATCAACATTATATTATTAGCATATCCCTTTAGTTAGAATCACTAGGCGAAGCTACATAGGACAGTAGTGGGGTGAAAAAAATTTGCTTTATAATGTAAGGTAAATTTTAAAAATTTTAAGTATTATACATAAATTGACCCCACTAAATTTTATAAGTTTTCTACTATACGGGGTCAAATTGAAAATTTATAATTTTGTCAATCAAATTTTAACCACATATGTCTCATATCATCTCAATATATGTATCTCTCTATAATATTTTAAACTAAATAATAATCTAATTTATATAATTTTTAAAAATAATTAATGAATTAATTATTTATGAACAATTGTGATTAAAAAAATCTATTATGAGTCAATATAGTGTATATATATCATATATTATTACTTATTATATTGTCATTGTAATATATATATATATACATATATGACCCGAAAGTACAAAAGTATTAAAAAAAATTGGTTTGAGGGCACCGCCCCCGAACCCCGCCAAATTATTTATAGCTTAGTAATAAGTTTGACCCCATTGACAAATATTCATGGCTTCGCCTTTGGTTAGAATGCATGCAATCACTAATATATATACAAGTATTACTGCACATATACTAAGAAAATACATTTACAAAACTGTAATGAATCTTTACCCGGCATGCGGTAGTCCTGCTTAGACCGATTATTTTCACAAAATGTTAATAAAGAATGAATACGAAAGGGTATTCACCAAGCATGCATTAGTCCGCGTAGTCAGGTTATTTCTACAAGTTAATAAATGGTAAAAAGAGTTCCCAGCAAGTCTTGTAAGATCGACAATGATAAATGATACCACTGTAAATAACAAAATTTAAAAATGAACAACAAAACACGCATGTAATTTAACAATTAAGAAATATAATCTGCGGCAAAGCCAAACCAATTTATAAGAATAAAATTATATTATCGACTGGCAAAGCCAAGCTAATAGTATAATATTTAATTGTAAGAATAAAATTTACCGATTCTTAATTAATTAAAAATTCGTGCTGATAATATGTTATAGAACTGAAGAAATAAAAAGATGCAAGATAGAAGTTTTTAGGAATTTCTCTGTGGACATTTCTTTTATCTAATAAGTTGTCTTTTATAGACAATAAAGTATAATACAAATTAAATAAGAATCATCAAATTATGAATTAAATCAATGACCTAGTTATAACCCCGATTAACCTGAGATGTTTAAAAAATTATATAATATTATAAGAGGAAGTCTATTTTGGATGCATTTATATATTTGGTGCATTGACCACTCTTAATTTGTCTAATAGAGTGAAAGAAAAAAAAGTAGGGAATATACTTTTATATCTAATGATGATGATCATGGGACGATATCATATCTTCTGATCATCCTATTCCGACCTAGGTTGTCTTTGATGGCACACCATACCATATTGGGTTATTAAGAAAACAAGTGAGATATAATTTATTGTTGACTAAAAAAATGCAAATCTCCCTTTTTTGTGTACGTGTACTATTTTTGTTTTTAAATTTGGCTGATTTAAAATTGTTCTTTAAAATATAATTATTAATGCAAAATTATACTTGTTTCAGTATATTAAAAGTTTAAAATTAATCAAAAGAGTATAATTTTGCAATATTAACTAATATCACGAGATAGAACTTAGAAGTCAAGTATCATATCTTTATAAAATGATAAACCTTGAGTACAGTTTTGTATTTTAATTTCTATTTTATATTTTTATATTTTCATGAAAAGAAAAGAAAAGTGATAAACCAATAAGAACCCAAGTTGCTCTACATTCCACCATTCTTTATCACCTCCCCTCCCATCCTCACACTTCCTCTCAATACCAACATAAAAACCAGTAAGCTTTCTCTCTCTCTCCTACATACAACCTCTCTCTCTCCCTCCCTCTCTCCCCCTACATACAAGTATGTGTAAACAGTAAGCAAAAGAAAGTTTTTTGAGGTTCTTTAGAGCAAAAAGATAAAGTTAAGTGGCTTATGTGAACTTTTTTTTTGGTGGTTGTTATTGTTGATTAATTGATCTAATCTTCTTTATGTTCTCCTTGCACTTGTTTTTACATATGGTGGGTTTTTTTTGTGTGTGCGCTTGCTTTTTAGTGAAGTGGATCTTGATAAAATTAATTTGTGGTTGCAGAAAGAAGCGTACAAATACAAAAGTCATCCATCAATATAACACAAAAAGGGAGAAATATTTATCTTTTCCTTTTGTGATTGATGTAAATATGGCTGGTGATCAAGAAAAGGGAGGTTATAGTTCTTGTTACTCTGATCAAGCCACTCATTTAGTCAACCAGTTGCAAAGCTTCAATCATGATATTCAGTCCAATAATCCTTCAGAGATTTATAATTTGACTACAAGCATGGAGATGTGGAAAGGGTTCATCGGCAACGGCGGCAAGAGCGGCGGCAACCACCACGGTGTGGATAGCCGCCCACCAGTCTTCTTCCAAGGTCACCGCGGCAATCAACCAGCCAACCACCAGTGATTTCTATCAAATTAATTGGCATAATGATGAGCCTAATAGATTTCTTGATGATAAAAATGATGATAATGATCCATCTAATTTAAGGTCTTGTGTATTTCCATGTGAAGCAAATGAAAGGCCTAGTCAAGGCCTTTCACTTTCTCTTAGTTCAAGTAATCCCTCTAGTATTGGCTTACAATCTTTTGAACTAAGACATCATCAACAACAACAACAACAACAAAATCATGATCAAATGGGCCGGTTCTTTATTGGATCCAAGCCCGTGATGAATATTCAACACCAACAAGATTTGATACAAGATGGGTTTTTGGAAAAAGCTGAAAATCTTCAATATCATCAAGAAGCTGGGCAGTTCCAGATCAGGGGCTCAAAGTACTTGGGCCCAGCTCAGGAACTTTTGAATGAGTTTTGTAATCTTGGAACAAGCAGGCAAAGTCATGAATCAAAGTTAAAGCTTCATAAATCCAATCAAGGGGAACAAGATGATGAGAATACTATTGGAACTAGTTCTTCAAAACATTTCTTATATTCCCTTGAGTTTCTTGATTTACAGAAAAGAAAAACAAAGCTGCTTCAAATGCTAGAGGAGGTATACATACATATATATATATATATATATGCTTTTATATTCTTTAGTAAAAGTATATATCACTTCTTGTTTTTTCTTTTTTTTTCCTTTTCTTTTTTCGCTTTTAACCATTTTATTTTCTCAATGTAAACAACCAAACTTCCAAGAAAATATGAAGAAACTAAAGAACATGCAAGAGGATATGAAACAATTGGAGGGAATTTGGCAGATAGTGGGAAAAGGGTAGTTAAGTTGATTGATGGGGGGACTTGAAATCTTTGAACAAATTGAGAGACTAAGAGGGCCTTTCCATAAATGCCCACATGGCGAAAATTCCGCTATTCATTTAATTTCAGAAGCAAATATTTTTGCTCTGTGATATTTGTTACTTACCTGTAGTACATTTTAAATTTACTCAATTTCAGAAGCAAATATTTTTGCTCTGTGATATTTGTTACTTACCTGTAGTACATTTTAAATTTACTCCAATTTGTATATATTCTAAGTTGTGTGTATCTTTTATCTTAATTTTGTGTGGGTATTTTAGGTAGATAGAAGATACAAGCACTATTATGACCAAATGAAAGCTGTTGTGTCCTCATTTGAAGCGGTGGCCGGAAACGGCGCGGCCACAGTGTATTCAGCCTTAGCTTCAAAGGCCATGTCAAGGCACTTTAGGTGTCTCAGAGATGGGATTGTAGGCCAGATTAAGGCTACAAAAAAGGCCATGGGAGAGAAGGACACGGCAGCACCAGGCGGCACACGAGGGGAGACGCCTAGGCTTAGGGTTCTTGATCAAAGTTTGAGGCAGCAGAGGGTATTTCAGCAGATGAACATGATGGAGAGTCATCCATGGAGACCTCAACGTGGTCTGCCGGAGAGATCTGTCTCCGTTCTTCGTGCTTGGCTCTTCGAACATTTCCTCCACCCGTAAAATCTCTTTCTGACTCTCTAAATCTTTGTTGAACGCTTGTGAAATCCTACTATTGATTATTATGCTTCTCATTTGGGTAGAGTAACATGTAGGGTAAGTACTAGACATAAGTTGTTAGGAATGTGGACTCAATGAAGTTAAGAATTTTAGAAAAATATTGCACTTGTATAACATTGAGTTGCATACAATAGTCTTTATTATTAATTCAACAATAAAATTATGCATTATACAGATGCAACATTAGATGAGTACATTAACAATATTTCACAATTTTTGACTTCACTGAATCCGATCCCATTACCGAATACCGATAGTCTCAATCATTTGTTTGTAAGTGAGCTCCAAATTTTGGTAGTTTCTATCCACTATCATTCTTCAGATTCCTATACTCATTTTGTCTTACTTTTATTTTCAATCAATCATACATCTTATAATTTATTCTCCAGGTTATTATAGCTTACATATTTGTGTGGATTTGATTCTTTGTCACAACCAGTCTAGGACCCATCTGTCTCTTTCTCTTTCTCTTTCTCGTCCACATAACTTGTTCTTAATTTTTTTCTCATATATATGTACTATTCTTCATGGAACTGTAATATTTGCAGGTACCCAAGTGATGTAGATAAACACATCTTAGCCCGCCAAACTGGTCTCTCAAGGAGCCAGGCACGTCCACATCTCTCTTCTTACTTTAATAATTTCATCACCAATAAATTTATATTCTCAATGGGGGTTTATTATTATATATCTTATATATTTTAATTAATAACAAGCCAAAATCTTTTAACATATCTGTTAAATAGATTACTACTATATATTATATGGCTAATATATAGTTTATACCATGTAGTTCAAATTATACTAACATACAAAACCATCTCTTGTGTTTGTGCCTGTGTGGAATGTTTTCATTATTGAGTTTGATTAATCAGCAAATCTCTCCTCAAGGTGCAGTTATAATTGCAAAATTATACCTTTTAAAGTACAATTACCTATGCAAAAGTCACTACAAGAAAACCGGCTAATTCCGACGGAATTTTCCGTCGATCTTAAGGCTTTTCCGTCGATATTAGATGTATTTCCGACGGAAATTTCCGTCAACATTTCATCGTAATTAGACTCCTCGGCATTAGTTCCGTCGAGAATTCTGTCAAAAATAAGTAACCCCGATGGATTAAAATCGACAGCCTTATCTGTCGAACTTACACTAATGTCGACGGAAGGTAGTTAGATCCATCGGACTTAGCCGGTTTTCTTGTAGTGAGTATTGACTCAAAATGTATAATTTTGCATTGCTATTTGTATCACAATAAGTTTTGCACTGCTAATTGTATGATTGTATCTGCGCTCGATTTGTTATATTGTAAAGTCAGATATCGTATTTCCACAAAATGATGAACTCAGAATACAATTTCGAATTTTCTTCTTTAAATTAACAAGTTTATGTACAAATATTTCTTGTTTAGGTATCTAATTGGTTCATAAACGCAAGGGTGCGACTATGGAAACCTATGGTGGAAGAAATGTACGTAGAAGAAATTAAAGAAGACGACAACGTGGGGTCCTCCGATGGAGCTACAAATCCCGATGATGATCAAAATGGTGGCCGGAAAATTAACCAAATTCCTCAAACACATAACCAAGATGATCAGAAACCGACCCCGGACCAGCTGGTTCGTATAGACTCAGAATGTTTATCTTCCATAATCAATAACCCCGAAAGAAATGAGACCAAGCAACCTCAAAGTTACAGTTTTGGTAGAATCGCGGACTCATTTGGGGCCGTGGAATTAGATTTCTCGTCATATAATGGTGGCGGGGTTTCGTATAGTACTAATGAACAAAATGTGCAGCACAATTTTAATGGTGGCGGCGTGTCATTGACGTTGGGGTTGCAACAGCATGGAGGGGGAGGGGTGAGTTTAGCGTTCTCGCCTACGTCTCATCAGAGTTCTCTATTCTACCCTAGAGAACATATTGAAGAATGTCAACAAGTTCAGTACTCACTTTTGGATGGTGAAGGACAGAATTTGCCTTACGGGAATTTGATGGGTGCACAGTTGCTCCATGATTTGGCTGGATAATTAATAAGTTAATAGTTATTAAATGAGTATACAAGTATACACACTTTTACCATTCGTACTCTGGTGTTTAAACGCTCTCATTCCGCTACCCCAAGTATCATTAAGTGAGCATAATTGACTTTTTTGTAATTCAGTCATTTAAATTGTGACACGTGGCCATTTTCGGGTGAACAAATTGACTAAAAGGGTCAACTATACTTACTCAACGGTATTTGGAGTAGTAGAATAAGAGCGTTTAAATATCGGGGTATGAATGATAACATAGTGTATATTTCGGGGTTTAATATGCAATTAAGTCTTATTAAATATAAGATACTATATATAGTGGGAATATTACTTGAATAGTTGAATACGGACATTTAGCTATATATAATTTTGGTTAGACATGTATAGCATGGAAAATATATAGTAATAATTCCTAGCTTGGCTGGTAGACATAATTTTGGATGCACAATTGTTTGTTAGCTACCTCGGAAGAATATTGTTTTACTGCTGGTAGGCTGGAATATTATTATTGCAATTCTCATTGGCTTATGCAAAGAATATACAAGATGATCATGCTAATTAATTTCCTCTTTGTGTATACTTAATTTTCTTGATCCGGTCAGATTACATGACATATCACTATGAAGTTCTATAATATCTTGTTACATTTGTTATATATAGTAAATTAATATTGTATTTTAACTCTAGCGTTCTGTTTGTGGATTAACACAAATGCAACAAAAGGTTATAGAATTTCGTGATTATATATATACGGTCCGGATCTTAAGTTTATTCTTTATTCAACATACCTTGCTTACCTCCCTTTAACGACGGACCGGATGACGGTTCGGTCCGTCGATATATATACAACCGTCGTCTATATGTTGTCCGTCGCTAAAAGTTAAGACGGCGGTTGTATATATAGCGACGGACCGAACCGTCGTCCGGTTCGTCTCTAAAGGGGGTAAACAAGGTATGTTAGATAAATGATAAACTTAATATCCGGACAGTATATATATATATATATATATATAGTGTGTCTGACAATTTTAGTACTAACTGGATCCATATTTTTTCTACCTCAAAAAATTATTACAAGGGCTAAAACATTAAGCTTAAGGATAGAGTAAGTTATTGAAACTTTTGTGGTTTCTAGTTGAGAGAAATAAAAAGTTCCAAACTTTATGGGGGGGGCACATCAAGGTTGTTTTGTTTCTTAATAACGACAACGATTAATTAAGTGAAGTAGCAAAATTTGTTAGGATTTCAAGTCCATAGATCATGACTATTCATTTATACATTACAAAATATCAATATCGTTTCTTAATTGTGGTCCATGAATCAGCTTCTAGCTAGAAAATTGTTGCAACTCATTTTCAAAACAAATTTCCTACAATGGATTCCAACTATGAGATAGTTAATTTATGCTAACACTTTCAAAACCAAGTCGAAAGGCGACTCTTTTTTTTTACAAAGTTTCTTTAGATTAGTTTAATATTTTTAAAACACATAATAATAATAATATTTATTAAAATAACTCAAAAACTATTAACAAGTAATACAAGAATATATGTTAAATTAAAATTAAGATAACATTATTATAACTTTAACATTATTATAGTTTTCATATATATTAACTATATATAAAAATATTCATAAATTAACTTTTGATTTGCAAAATAAAAAAATATATATGTTTGAGCAACTCTATAATTATATACAATATAATGAGATATAGAAATATAATTAATACAAACAATTATATATATATATATATATATATGTGTGTGTGTGTGTGTGTGTGTGTGTGTGCGCATGCACGTTAAACAAGATGAGACAAATAATAACAAATACCTCAAAAATATTATATTAAGTCCTAAATATTCAAAGATATTTGGAATATCAAATGTCGACTTCTAACATGATAAAAACGATAAAGTATCAATTAATCATTATAAGTTTGTTGTGTCACTACAAGGTTTATCTTAATTTTTTGAGATGTTATTTTATCACATTTGATGTTTATAATGAAATTAAACGATGTTGTTTTGTTGTGTCACCACAAGGACAGTGTTTTTCTCTTTGAATATATGGAAGTGCTAGGTTGAACCTAACTTAGATATTAATTTTGATTTGGATGTGTCACCACTTGATCAAAATACTCTAAGAGGCAAAATACAAGGAGTTACATGATAATGTAATTGACAATAGTTGTCTACCTATTTATTTATATATAGTTTGTTGTGTCATCACAAGGCTATATACATTTAAAATGAGATCCTTATTTTCATTAACAAATCTTTAATTAGATTTAGTTGAACTATATAATGAGGGTAATATAGTTTGATGAAAATAGTGGGAGATACCAATTTAAATAAAGACCTAATTTATTTTGGTAATTAATAAAATGAATGTATGCTAAAATATTGTTAAATTACAAATTCATTTACAAAATTTTACAATATATGTCTAATTCACTATCATTGTGTAGCATATTAGATGTTAATTAACCGGACCGAATTACACAGACTGGTTAAGGAATATGAGAATAGTTCTCAAGGCTGAAAAGCTATCTTATATCCTTAATACGCCTATCCCTGCAATGGTTGCACACAATACCTCTGAGGAAGACATTGCTACTTTTAGAAAGTGGCAAGATGATGCACAGTTGGCTCAATGCATCATGCTCGCATCCATGAGTAATGAGCTTCAGCGTCAGCATGAAACTATGGATGCTCCTACTATATTTCTACCCTTCAAAAAGTTGAATGGTGAGGAAAGTAGAACTGCTAGATATCAGATATCTAAAGAGCTCTTTGATTGAAGAAGTAAATTTAGGTTCTACAAGACCTTGGGTGACTAACCCTAATTCTCTCTCTCCTAAATCCTTAAGTTTTTGAGAATACTTGCAAAGAGATGCATTAGCATTAGTCTTTTCCACAATAAGAACCCCCTTATTTATAGACTAACCATCCCTCCTAAACCTTTTAGAACTTAGGGTTTTAATTGAATTCCTAAACTATTTAGGAACTAAATAATTTATAATAATAACAATAATAATAAGACTGCTCTTATTAATTTATAACTAGTATTTTTATAAATACTTAATTAAAAATATTAAGTATTTTAATTTATTCCACTAATAAATTAAATACACTTAATTCATTACTATTAAACCAATTAATAATAATAATAATAATAATAATAATAATAATAATAATAATAATAATAATAATAATAATAACAACAACAACAACAACAACAAATACTTAATTATAAATGTTAGTATTTCTCTAAATACTAAATTATTATTATTAAGTCAATTACTTCTAAAATTATATTTCTCTTTTATGATGTGACCCTTTCAATTCAATATTAAGCCGGTAGTAGAATAAATAAATTAGAATCATTCTAATATTATTTATAATGAATTAAACTCCCTTAATTCAAATATAAATAAATATTATTCATCCTACATCATGAGTGACACCTTACAATAATGTATCATGACTATCCTGAAAATATGAAATCAACGCTTAATCACACAGAACCTATTCAGTGAATAGTTATCGTACAATTCAATCGTTCTACCATACAATGTTCCGATTAAACATAAGACGTGAAATTATTGACAAGTCTTATTTATTAAACCATATGCATTTCTGTTAGGAATCTGCATGAGATAATTGGGATTATTTTATAGAAGAAGACTGTTAAGAATTTGCATGAGATTACTACAAACCAATGTATGAGATTTGATGGTGAATATTGTTTAAAGTATATTTGTAAAAGTAAGTTTTGTGAATTCCTTAGTAAAATGATGAATGTACAATGACTTAGAATAAAGAAAGATCAAACATGTTAGGTTGATCTAAATTAATGTTTTCTGATAAACAAATGTTTAAAGTATATTTGTAAAAGTAATTTTTATGAAGTTCTTAATAAAATAATGAATATACAAGGACTTAGAATAAAGAAAGATCAAACATGTTAGGTTGATCTCATTGAGTTGATCCTGTTGAATGTTAACATATGATCTATTGATTAAAGTATATTTATAAAAGTAAGTTTTGTGAAGTCCTTAATAAAATGATGAATGTACAAGGACTTAGAATAAAGAAAGATTAAACATGTTAGATTGATCTAAATTGATTAATGTTTTCTGATAAACAAATGATTAAAGAATATTTGTAATGATAATTTTTGTAAATTTTTTTATTGAGAAACATATGTGCAAGGATTTCGAATAGAAAGATCAAAACTGTTAGGATGATCTTATTAAATCTTTCAATGTATAGTTGTTAGGACCAACTATTCGTAGAGTATACACTACCAATTCGTAGTGTGATCATAAAATAGCAAAGTTAGCTCATCCATTGCAATTTTTAAGACAAAAGATCGTAGAGCTCTCCTACGAGTCATGAAGATGAGTTGAAGATTGAACAAAAAAAGGTGATTGAAAAAAGATATACTCTAAGAAGTTGAGTATAGTCCTAATAATAAGACATCTTTAGAATGGCTCTATAAAGGCAAATCTGTAATAGTACTCTGCCAGGTCATAGAGGATAAGTCAGTTCTCAAAGTAACCAAGATTTCGTAGAGCAGCAGCCAAGGCGAAATAAAGTGACAAAGAAACAACCAGATCGTAGAGTTGTCCTCGACATCGTAGAGCTGCTAAAGCATTAATAGGATAAAAATAAATCTGTTGAGTCTGCCCAAGCATCGTAGAGCACTCATTCGTAGAGCAAACATCAAAACAGATAGTAAAGTGGAAGTAAATCCATAATCGTAGAACAAAATGTAAAGCTCAACTCTACGATTCTCATCACTCTATTATCATCAAAGATCGTAAAGCAAAATCACGTCTGAAAAAGATGACTGACAATGGAACGTTGCCAAATTGAAGGTCCTGAGGTATCCAACATTGTATCCTTGAACAAGATATAAGATTAGATCGTTGTGTCTAAATAGCTAGTTTGTCGAAAGGAACATCTACCAGATGGTAGGTAAAGCTGCAATTTGATGTGACTAGTCTAAGCCAAAAAGTAACCTGACACAAGTCTAGAAAGTCAATATCAAGGATTCAAAGGTATCAGTGCCATAAATGCCCCCAACGGACACTTTACAACGGAAAGTCTATTTAAAGATTATAAATAACTTAGAGAATTCAAATTCAAGAAGTAGTTGATAACGATGAAATTAAAGTGGCAGATCAGAAAGTCAATCACAAGAATTACTCTATGATTCACCAAGAACACAAAGCTGAAAATGTGACGCCCCCAGAATAGGTCCAGTCAACCCAACCCATTCTGAGTTGCCAAATACATGGTATAGAATTCAAATACAAACTTTTATATCACACGGTCATGCAAAATACGACCACACAACTGTGAGTGTCAATACAAATATGTAAAAAATATTAATATTCAAACTAAGTCCTCATTACAATTATTATCACACTATTTATCAGAAATAGTGAGGACTACTACTGCTCTAACTCGGACCATCACTCTGTCCCCCGACTAGTCCCTGCGACATTCTCATTTCCTGAAGAGGACAACAGATGAAAAGGGTGAGCTCAACTAGCCCAGTAAAGAATATTATGACTAAGATAATGGAAAATGAATTATCATTAGCCTTCAATAAATCAGATAAAATATTATTGACAACAAGTTTTAGATCAATATTCGCAGCGGAAATAACCTTTCATCATCAATATTTTATCCCTGTAACATCAATCAATATACATCTCAAATCAAATATTCATCTTTGCACTACAGGCCAAAGATATTCATTTTTATCATCAGTGATCATGTTCATCTCAACACCTGTCATCTTTGCACTACGGTCAAAGATATGCATCAGGTAATCATTCATCTTTGCTCTACAGGCCAAAGATATTCAGTTATATCACCACTTAGGACTGAGAATAATGAAAAATCATATAAATAATGAATCCAGTGAAATAAAGGATAAGATTAAGGATTCGCATTTTAGTTTATCCAATTTCAAAAATACTCCATAATAATACTTTGTGGAGCAAAATTCAAGAATATAGCTCAAAACTTGGATACAATCAAAGATAAAAACCTTAACAAGCAATTTGGACATATAGAAGAAAATTTAATTTTCCCGTGAATAGTGCCGTATACATGAATAGTAATCCCACAAAAAGTAAGAATTTCATAATAAAATCTATGCCAATATTTTGGTATAATGATATTGAAAAGAATAACATCATTTATGAAAGAAAATAACATCCCTTACCTCAAAAGAATAGTACCTCTGACTGGAATATCGGATATAATACCGAAGGAAACTTGCAGTGAATACTAATACTCAAAGTATTGAAATACTCACAAAAATACGCTCGATATCATAGAGAGAGAAAACTTCTGATTCTGGTGTGATTTTTAATTCTAACCCAAGCACCCTATTTATAGAAAAAACTTAGGATGCCAAAGGAGACTAAAATAATAAAATATATTATTTTTAAAAAAAATTCCGCCGCCTGGCGGCTTTCAAAATTTCAGAATTTTCAACAAAAGTGGGGCCCACCCATTAAAAAATATTTATTTTCTGAAACTTCAATAATTCATAATAAATAGCCCCTTTGTCAGAAAAATACAAATTCTATGTCCTTCTATAGGAAATTTAATTCTCTACAACTTTGTAGAAGGAAATTTTTCCAAATTCTAAACATAAATTATCCGAAATCCATAAACAGATAATTATCCACACCCAAAATATTGATAAAAACTCACCAGCGCTAATTCCTTCTTTTATATCCACAAAATAAATATTTTCTTATCATATAAATCAATAATTAATTATTCACAAATAATATTACAGAACTACAATATTGACAACCAGGTCGTTCTCAGGAAAGAGGGGGCCTTCCGATAAGGACTTCTCCTTACTAGCGCGCAATTAAATAACCCCTCCTAGACAGAACTTCCTTAGACATTGTCAATAATGCTATCTAATAATATTATTCAAATAATATGAATTATTGAGTTGATAATGTGAAATACTATGCAGTGACAATTATTGAATCAATAATACAAACTATCAACTGTAGCCATTATTGAATCAATCATATAAAATAGCAACGTAGCAATTATTGAGTCAATAAAATATCAATGTAACAATTATTGAGTCAATAATATAAAATATCAACGTAGCAATTATTGAGTCAATAATATAAAATATTGAACAGTAATTACTGTAACAATAATTGAATAAGTTTCTTCTCACGTAAGACTCAATAATTCAAAATACTGTGCAATACCGTGTGCTACTGTGTAACACCTCGTATCACTGTATTTTAACCACCGGATATTTCAAAAGTACTAACGGTAACAACTACGCCGTTATTTTATAAAAAGGTTATTTCTGTCGCTTTCTATATCCGACAGTTATTCTGTTGTGGGGTCCACAAATAGCTGCACCGTCGTACGAATATTCCCCAACAACAAGAATATTCCACGACCAAACGAATATTCCCCGACAACAAGAATATTTTATAACCACTTGCTCATTTTAAAATATTCGCACATTTCACCCATAACTTTTCACATTTATCAAATCAACACCTTACTATTTCGAAATAATATATAAAAAAAAATTAAATCTTTATTCATAAAAGTTGGGGTCTTACAACCTCCCCTCCTTATGAAATTTCGTCCTCGAAATTGACGTACGTACCTGGTATGTCGAAAAGGTGAGGATACCTCGCTTTCATTTCCGATTCAAATCCCAAGTCATTTCCTCAATTGCATGGTTTCTCCACAAAACTTTAACTTGAGGTATAATTTTCGAGCGTAGGACATGCTCCTTCCTATCCAAGATCTTGACAGGTACCTCCTCGTATGTTAAATCTTCAGCTATCTCGTCCGGTTCTAACTCAATAATGCGGTTTAGATCCTTCACATATTTACGTAACACGAATATGTGAAAAACGTTATGAACACGAGACATGCTTGGAGGTAAAGCGAGTCTATAAGCCACATTTCCTACTCGGTCAAGAATCTCAAATGGACCAATGAATCGTGGATTGAGCTTTCCTCTCTTCCCGAATCTTGTAACTCCTTTCCACGGAGCAACACGTAATAACACATGGTTCCCAACATTAAATTCCACGTTCTTTCGATGAAGATCCGCATAACTCTTTTGTCGATCTTGTGCTGTTTGTATACGTTGTCGGATTATTTGGATCTTTTCCGTAGTCATACGTACTAACTCCGGTCCCAACAATGTTGTTTCACCCACCTCGTTCCAACATACTGGAGAGCGACACTTTCTCCCATACAATGCCTCGAATGGAGCCACGCCTATACTTGCCTGATAACTGTTGTTGTAGGAGAATTCCACCAATGGTAAGTACTTATCCCAACTCCCTTTGAAGTCTAGAATAAAAAGTCTCAATAGATCTTCAAGAGTTTGAATAGTCCTCTCTGATTGTCCGTCTATTTGAGGATGATAAGCAGAACCAAATCGTAAATTCGTGCCCATAGCTTTCTGCAAAAACTGATCCAAAATCGTGAAGTAAATCTGGGGTCACGATCCGAAACTATGGATATTGGCATGCCATGCAATCTCACAATCTCATTCACGTACATATGAGCAAGACGTTCAAGGGAATAAGTCTCTCGTATCAGCAAGAAATGAGCATACTTGGTTAATCTATCAACAATAACCCAAATCGCATCTATGCCTTGAGAAACCTTGGGAAGACCCGTAACGAAATCCATCGTAATGTGTTCCCACTTCCATTTCAGAATCTCCAGTGGTTGCAATGGACCCTTCGGCACTTGATGCTCCGCCTTTACACGTTGACAAGTTAAATATCTCGAAATAAACTCTGCGATCTCTCTTTTCATATTGCTCCACCAAAATGTATGTCGAAGATCACGATACATTTTAGTACTCCCAGGATGGATTGCGAATGGTGTGTTGTGTGCCTCCATCATGATTCTATGCTTCAAGTCAGAATCGATAGGGACACAAAGTCTGGAGTTGACTCGAAGTATTCCCTCTTCATCGATTCTTGCTTCTAGAATTGCACCTTCTTGCACCTTCTTCTTCATCTTCATCAGCTCCGGATCCGTAGCTTGAGCAGCTTTAACTTTATCAATCAAAGCTGGTTCTACGCGTATACTTGACATCATCGCACTCGTTCACACATATGATCTTCTACTCAACGCGTCAGCTACCACATTCGCTTTTCCAGGATGGTATTGGATGGTATGATCGTAATCTTTCAACAGCTCAAGCCAACGTCGTTGCCGCATGTTGAGTTCCTTCTGAGTGAAGAAATATTTAACGCTCTTATGATCCGTATAAATCTCCACTTTCTCTCCGTACAAGTAATGTCTCCAGATCTTCAACGCACAGCTGCCAACTCTAGATCATGAGTAGGATAATTCCTCTCATATTCTTTGAGTTATCGCGAGGCATAGGCTATGACTTTCCCATGTTGCATGAGAACACATCCTAACCCTTTGCCCGAAGCATCGCTGTAGATAACAAATCCATCCGAACCAGATGGTATTGTCAGAACAGGTGCCGAAATAAGTCTCCTCTTGAGCTCTTGGAGCTCTTCTCGCATTCTTCGCTCCAAACGAATTTTGTATCTTTTCGAGTCAACTGAATTAATGGAGTAGAGATTCGAGAAATATCCCTCTACGAACCTCCGATAATAACCAGCTAAGCCCAGAAAGCTTCGTACTTCGGTCACCGACTTAGGTTGCTCCCAGCTTTGTATTGCTTCAATCTTCGCCGGGTCAACAGATACTCCACGTTTCGATACCACGTGCCCAAGAAATGCTACTTCCTCAAGCCAGAACTCGCATTTCTTCAGCTTGGCATATAGCTTGTTCTCACGAAGCTTTTGAAGTACCAACTTCAAGTGGTGCTCATGATCTTCATGGCTTTTAGAATAGATGAGAATGTCATCAATAAAGACAACAACGAATTGATCCAAATACTCCTTAAATACACGGTTCATCATATCCATGAAAGCAGCAGGAGCATTAGTCAATCCAAAAGACATGACTAAGAACTCATAATGCCCGTACCGAGTTCTAAAAGCAGTATTTGGAATATCCTCAGTTTTAATCTTCAGCTGATGATATCCAGAACGAAGATCGATCTTTGAAAAGAATTGCGCTCCTTGCAACTGGTCGAACAGGTCATCAATACGAGGTAGCGGATACCTATTCTTGATGGTGACATGGTTCAACTCCCGATAGTCAATACAAAGTCGCATACTCCCGTCTTTCTTCTTTACGAATAAAACAGAAGCACCCCAAGGAGACGTACTAGGACGAATAAAATCGATGTCTAACAACTCCTGTAGTTGGACCTTTAACTCCTGAAGTTCAATAGGAGCCATTCGATATGGGGTTTTAGAAATGGGTTTTGTACCAGGCTCAAGGTCAATAAAGAATTCAACTTCACGTTCTGGGGGTAGACCGGGAAGTTCTTCGGAAAATACATCAGGAAACTCATTAACAACGGAAATATCATTCAAATCTGATGTATTCTGGTTTAGATCAATGACATGAGCTAAGAAAGCTTGACATCCGTTTTTCAATAAACGAATAGCTTTATAACTTGAAATGATATTGACTGATTTTAGTGGTTTGGTGGTTTGGATTCGTACAACAGGTTGATTAGGAATATGAAAACTAACAACCTTACGAAAATAATCAATTTTGGCATGGTAAGTGGTTAACCAGTCAATTCCTAAAATCACGTCAAATGCAAGTATTTTCAAAGATATCAGATCGACAGGTAAGGTAAGGGTACCAATCTGAATCAAGTAAGATTTGTAAACTGTAGATGTAAAGAAGGTTTCTCCTAACGAAGTTTCAACAAATAAGTCAAAGTCTAATTTATCAGAAGTCAAGTTCAAATGTTGAGCACAAGCATGTGAAATAAAAGAATGGGTAGCACCGGTATCTAACAAGGTGTAAACTTCGCAAGAGTTTATGATTAGCTTACCCGTAATCACCTCGTGTGGATTCTTCGCGTTTTGAGCTGTCACGACAAACGCTCTTCCAGGAATCACCGACTTTGACTTGTCCGAAACCGCCTTTGGAATCACCACCCCCGCTGGACTTGGTTTCGCAATAGGACAATCTCGAGCTATATGTCCTTATTTTCCACAGTTATAGCATGCTTTGAACTGTTGTGGGCAGTTTGGGCTGATGTGTCCCTCTTTCCCGCACTTATAGCATACGACCGGTGGTCGTTCTCCTCTCCTAGAAACAGTTGATGCTGGTGCTGATGTCGACGTCTTCACGTTCTCATTGTTGTACCTTCTCTTCTTGAAATCTCCTCCCGATTCGCTTTTCTTACTATCATGGCCACGATTACCACCGGAGTGGTTACCGCTTCTGTCATACTTTCCTCCTCGCTGGTTGTCATTGCTCCGATGACTGCTGCCACCGGTACGACCTTGGTTGTGGTCCCTCGGTTGAACATAATCATTATCTCGTTCTAATAACTGGGCCCTGTTTACTACATTCGAATATAAAGAAAATTTATGAGAAATGAGGTATTGACGTATTTCAGGTTTCAAACCTCTCAGAAACATCCGCGTCATACGTTCCTCATTCTCCACTAAATGAGGTGCAAACCTGGACAGCTCCGCGAACTTAGCCTCGTACTGGGATACCGTCATGTTATTTTGTTCGAGTCTAATAAATTCTACTTCCTTCATATGACGAATACTTTCAGAAAAGTACTTGTCATTGAACAGTTTCTGGAACGCTTCCCAAGACATCTTGAGTGCTGCAGGCTGGGTACGCTTCACGAATTTCCACCAGTAATCTGCCGCTTCACGAAACATAAACGTGGCGAATGGAACCTTCTGTTCCTCCGTGCATCCCAAGACATCAAATATCTTGGTAATTTATTTAATCCACGTCTCCGCCTCGATCGGATCTGGCTTTCCCAGAAACTCTGGTGGTCCCAATTCTTTGAACTGCTTGGCAGTGACAACTCGCGTGTTGTTATTATCTCCACCTGTATGTTGCACACGAGTCTCCCTCGTCTGGTTTTGCATAAACTGCAAAAAACTTCTAAACATCTCATCGTTTATCGTCTGACCAGCGTTGTTTTCAGGATGAACATTGCCTTCTTGTTGCACGTTCTCCTGGTTAGTGATTAAAGGTCTCTCCACGGTCTCATTCACTTCGTTGTTAACATTCTTAGCTACCATTCTCAAATACTGCCATAAAACAAGGGTTAATTAAACAAATCAACATATCACATATTAACCCTATGCTCCGACTGACCAATTAAATACCACATAAGCTTAGGTAGGACATACTAGTGAAGGATTTACTCGTCTCTCCCCTCCTAGTTCTATTCCCCGATCTCCGCCAGAGATTATATCCCTAAGCTCTGATACCAACTGTGACGCCCCCAGAATAGGTCCAGTCAACCCAACCCATTCTGAGTCGCCAAATACATGGTACAGAATTCAAATACAAACTTTTATATCACACGGTCGTGCAAAATACGACCACACAACTGTGAGTGTCAATACAAATATGTAGAAAATATTAATATTCAAACTAAGTCCTCATTACAATTATTATCACACTATTTATCAGAAATAGTGAGAACTACTACTGCTCTAACTCGGACCATCACTCTGTCCTCCGACTAGTCCCTGCGACATTCTCATTTCCTGAAGAGGACAACAGATGAAAAGGGTGAGCTCAACTAGCCCAGTAAAGAATATTATGACTAAGATAATGGAAAATAAATTATCGTTAGCCTTCAATAAATCAAATAAAATATTATTGACAACAAGTTTTAGATCAATATTCGCAGCGAAAATAACCGTTCATCATCAATATTTTATCCCTGTAACATCAATCAATATACATCTCAAATCAAATATTCATCTTTGCACTACAGGCCAAAGATATTCATTTGTATCATCAGTGATCATGTTCATCTCAACACCTGTCATCTTTGCACTACGGCCAAAGATATGCATCAGGTAATCATTCATCTTTGCTCTACAGGCCAAAGATATTCAGTTATATCACCACTTAGGACTGAGAATAATGAAAAATCATATAAATAATGAATCCAGTAAAATAAAGGATAAGATTAAGGATTCGCATTTTAATTTATCCAAGTTCAAAAATACTCCATAACAATACTTTTTGGAGCAAAATTCAAGAATATAGCTCAAAACTTGGATACAATCAAAGATAAAAATCTTAACAAGCAATTTGGACATATAGAAGAAAATTTAATTTTCCCGTGAATAGTGTCGTATACGTGAATAGTAACCCGACGAAAAAAGTAAGAATTTCATAATAAAATCTATGCCAATATTTTGGTATAATGATATTGAAAAGAATAACATCATTTATGAAAGAAAATAACATCCTTTACCTCAAAAGAATAGTACCTCTGACTGAAATATCAGATATAATACCGAAGGAAACTTGCACTGAATACTAATACTCAAAGTATTGAAATACTCACAAAAATACGCTCGATATTATAGAGAGAGAAAACTTCTGATTCTGGTGTGATTTTCAATTCTAACCTAAGCACCCTATTTATAGAAAAAACTTAGGATGCTAAAGGAGACTAAAATAATAAAATATATTATTTTTTAAAAAAAAATTCCGCCGCCTGGCGGCTTTCAAAATTTCAGAATTTTCAACAAAAGTGGGGCCCACCCATTAAAAAATATTTATTTTTCGAAACTTCAATAATTCATAATAAATAGCCCCTTTGTCATAAAAATACAAATTCTATGTCCTTCTATAGAAAATTTAATTCTCTACAACTTTGTAGAAGGAAGTTTTTTCAAATTCCAAACATAAATTATCCGAAATCCATAAACAGATAATTATCCACACCCAAAATATTGATAAAAACTCATCAGCGCTAATTCCTTCTTTTATATCCACAAAATAAATATTTTTTTATCATATAAATCAATAATTAATTATTCATAAATAATATTACAAAACTACAATATTGACAACCAGGTCGTTCCCAGGAAAGAGGGGGCCTTCCGATAAGGACTTCTCCTTACTGGCGCGCAATTAAATAACCCCTCCTAGACAGAACTTCCTTAGACATTGTCAATAATGCTATCTAATAATATTATTCAAATAATATGAATTATTGAGTTGATAATGTGAAATACTATGCAGTGACAATTATTGAATCAATAATACAAACTATCAACTGTAGCTATTATTGAATCAATCATATAAAATAGCAACGTAGCAATTATTGAGTCAATAAAATATCAATGTAACAATTATTGAGTCAATAATATAAAATATCAACGTAGCAATTATTGAGTCAATAATATAAAATATTGAACAGTAATTACTGTAACAATAATTGAATAAGTTTCTTCTCACGTAAGACTCAATAATTCGAAATACTGTGCAATACCGTGTGCTACTGTGCAACACCGCGTATCACTTTATTTTAACCATCGGGTATTTCAAAAGTACTAACGATAACAACTACGCCGTTATTTTATAAAAAGGTTATTTCTGTCACTTTCTATATCCGACAGTTATTCTGTTGTGGGGTCCACAAATAGCTGCGCCGTCGTACGAATATTCCCCGACAACAAGAATATTCCACGACCAAACGAATATTCCCCGACAACAAGAATATTTTATAACCACTTGCTCATTTTAAAATATTCGCACATTTCACCCATAACTTTTCACATTTATCAAATCAACACCTTACTATTTCGAAATAATATATAAAGAAAATTAAATCTTTATTCATAAAAGTTGGGGTCTTACAGAAAACGTAGAGCACTTGGACTCTACGACTCAAGATGTGTTCAACGCTGCTAAGCACTAGAAGATGTCTAGCCTTATTTTAAAGCTTAATTGCACATTAAGGATGATCATTTGAAGCTGCTGAGTACAAGAAAGAGTCAAGCCTCAATGCAAAGATCAGCAGCACCTTGAAGATGATCTCAATCAAGCTGTTAAGTACCAAAAGAAAAAGGAGATTAAACGTTATCTTAGCAGCACATCCAACATCTATCAACAAACAGGAAATCGATTGTCTTAGTGACTTTCGTCCAAGTCTAAGTGACTTCTGTAGATTTGAGTGACCTGGTCTGTGTGACCGAATTGAGAATTCTAAGTGACTTGATTAGGTCTTAGTGACCTGGTCTTTGTGACCGAATTGTAAGAGGTCTTAGTGACCTTATCCTTAGTGGATATCCTACTAGTTGGAGTGAAAGAGTGGATTAGGAGTTATTCAGTTTCTGAACCACTTAAAACATCTTGTGTCATTTACTTTATATCATTTACATTTTGTCTCTTATTTATACTATATCTGTCATGTGTGTTCAAACTATAAGACTAAATTTAGATATGAGATTTCCTTAATCTTTAAGGGGGATTTTCCAAATAATATTTCGTTGTGCATAATCAATATTGATTAACTGATTATTTGGTAATACATCTTTAATTAATTAAAAAAATTTAAAGATCTATTTAACTCACCCCTTCTAGATTCTTTATTGGTCATTCACCTACCTCTATGTACACTTTATTATACCCAAACATACCCTATTATATACTCTAAAGTATTAAGGAATATGATATAGTATAACTCAGAATACACAAGATACTATAATGACATCAAGTCCAAGGATCACTTGTACTACTGTTACTATAGAAACTCCTATTATCAGGCAAGTAAAACTCCATTAGATGTTCTTTAAGCGAGTCACGTTCAGTGAACTTATTCTCCAATAAGCACCTACATACTTGCTTTAGTGTCTCCACACAAATGATTATAAGATCAATCATCATCTTCAACAGAGCAAGCATAGAATGTACTAATCTATCCGGAATCAGTAACCCCACGTTAATGATCCAACGATTAGGAACATTTTAGTTTTGAGCTATCTACAATTTAGATCTCATTAGCATGATCAACATCATGATTCTAAAACCATTGCTTCAACACTATGGGTTTATCACATTTATTTAATTCAACCAATTAAACATGGATAAAGAATGCCTTTAATTAAATAAAGTCTTTTATGAATAAATAAAAAAGATTACAAAGTAAATAATTATCACATACAATGTGACTGGCTTGAGGGCATACTACTTTTAATCTCCCACTTGCACTAAAGTCAATCGCTCTGATATCTTATACTCATATTTTCTAAGTGGTGATCAAACTACTGTTGAGATAGTGCTTTAGTAAATGGATCTGCAATATTGTTCTAAGAGTCCACTATCTCTATAGTGACATCACCTCTTTTAATAATTTCTCTAATCAAATGAAAGTGACGCAACACATGTTTAAATTTCTGATGAGACATAGGCTCCTTGGCTTGTGCAACATCCCAATGTTGTCACAATATAAAGGCATTGAACCTTAAATTCTAGGAATCATTACAAGTTCTAAACTTTTTATCCAACCAGCTTCCTTTGCAGCTTCACTTACAACTATGTACTTTATTTTTGTCACTGAATCAGTAATCGTTTGCTGCTTGGAACTTTTTCAACTCACTGCATTATCGTTTAAGGTAAATATATACATTTAAGTGAATTTGTTATTGTCTTGGTCAGTCTGAAAAACTTGAGTCTTTATAGCCCTTTAATTTTAATTCAGACCCACCATAAATCATAAACACATCCTTAGTTCTTCTTAAGTACTTTAGGTTGTTATTCACTGTCTTACAGTGATCTTCTTCAGGAATTGACTGATATTTGTTTGTCACTCTTAGTGTATAAGCAACATCTGGTCTCGTACATATTATTGCATACATAATACTCATATGATCTCTCTCTTCAGGTGTCATTGGGGATAACTTTCTTAGAGAGATACATTTCATGGCTCATCAACATGAGACCTCTCTTGGAGTTTGTCATGCTAAAATCCTTTAACATCAAATGAATGTATGTTCCTTGGGTCAAGCAAAGCATCCTTTTAAATCTATCTCTATAGAATTTTATCCCTAAATATATGATGTTTCTCCCAAATCATTCATGGAGGAATGTTTAGACAACCATATCTTTATTAATTATAGCATTGTTATGTTATTCCCTATCAGTAATATATCAACATATAATACTCGGAATGTCACTGCACTCCCACTGACCTTGTTTTACACACATGGTTCATCCTCATTTTTGATAAAATTAAAACTTTGATTATCTCATAAAAACAGATGTTCCAGCTTCGAGAAGTATGCTTCAATCCATAAATGGATCGTTGCTGCTCACATGCTTTATTTGCTCCATCTGATTAAACAAATCCCTCTGGTTGTATCATATATAAATTCTCCTCAAGTCTCCCATTGAGGAAAGGCGTCTTCACGTCCATTTGCCAGATCTCTGAGTCTCTACTACTCATATTATCATTATATGTGACTTGATCATCATCCTCTATAATGCGTACCTCATCATCATCTATGATGAATCCATACATTTAAGGTAGATTCGGTACTCTTTCAGATTTACCATTCGGTTGTAGTACAATAGGTTTATCTACAGTCTCCTCCATTTGACTTATAGCGTTTTGTGGTTCTTAAACTTCTTCAAGATCTATTTTTCTCCCACTAGCCCCTTCAAGGATAAACTCATTTTCCAAGAAAGTAGCGTGTTTCGCAATAAACACCTTTTGCTCAGTAGCATTATAGAAATATTATCCTAAACTTTCTTTAGAATATCACAAAAATATGCACTTGTCAGATCTTGTATCAAGTTTATCATTCTCAAATATTTTGACATAAACTGGACAACCCCGTGTCTTAACATGCTTAAGATTAGGTTTCCTACTTGTTCATAATTCATATGGAATATTAGGGATGAATTTTGAGGGTACCTTATTTAGTAGATATGTAGTTATTTCAAAAGCATAACCCTAGAAAGATACCGGAAGATCGAAATGTAATGATGTACAAATACTTTCCTCTAGCATGTGTTGTCATAGGTCCACATATAACTGTGTGTACCAACTCTACAAACCCTATAACTCTCTATCCATGTCCACTAACTGGAGATTTAGTCATCTTACCCATGAGACAAAATTTTCAAGTTGGATATGATTCAAAATCAAATGGCTTTAAAAGCACATCTTAATGCAACTTGTTTAGTATTAATTCATTAATATGACCGAGTCTACAATGCCACATAAAGGTATAATTTACATCATTTATTTTCTTTTTATTAGTTTGTTCAATTTGCAAAATAATTTTTCATGTAAGTTAAAAATGTAAAGTCCATCAAGTAATCTACCAGTTCTAAACAAAACATTATCATTATAAATAGAACAACTATTGTTATTTATTATAATATTAAAACCTTCCTTGTCTAACAACGAAACAAAATAATGTTTCTAATAAGAACTAGAATATAGTAACTCTTTACTAACTTAATAGACTCGCCCATAGGCAATGCTAAACTATAAGTTCATACGGTTAATGCAGCCACCTTTACTTCATTCCCTACACGTAGAGTTACTTCTCCCTTGTTTTGCTTTCTACTTCTGCTTATTCCCTGTATGAAAATACATATATATGTGAGAACTACAATTGGTATCCAATATCCAAGTAGAACTTTTACTTACAGAAAGATTTATTTCAATCATGAACAAACGTGTATTTGTAGCCGAAGCTTCACCGAGCTTCTTCTGATTAGCCTCTGCAATATACTCCTTACAGTTTCTCTTCCAGTGTCCTGACTTACTACAATGAAAGCGAACTCATTTTCTCTTTGGGTCACTTTTCTTCTTATTGTCCTTAATCTTTACCTTTTCTTTTGCCTTCTTTAAATTCTTTATTTTCAAAATATCCTTTGGCCAGCTTCCTTTTCTTGGAAGGTTCTTCTACCATAAGATTTGGTATTTCTTGGCAGGAAAGTGACTCTCAGTAATTTTTTACATGTTAAGCAACTAAGGCAGGCTGCCATCTAGCTAGTTCATGTGAAAATTTGCAATAAATTATGAGTAAGAGTCTGGGAGTGACTGAAAGATCAAATCCTGACTCAACTCTCCATCCATTACAAAACCCAGTTGTCCCAACTGTTTAATCAAATTGATCATTTTGAAGACTTGTGTTTGTACTGTAGTGTCATCGGTCATTCTAGATCGTAAGAGTTTCTTAGATATTTGATCTCTGGCAAACATACTCTGCTCACCAAACAAATCTTGAAGGTGTAGCAAGATAGTAGGCAACATCCATTTTCTCGTGTTAACGTTGATGTGACAGTTGCAAGAATTGGTGAATTAAGGTTATAAGATAACTTTTCAATAGTGAGAACTATTCCCAAATTTCTTAATCAATCCGTATAATTCAGTCCGATTAACTTATTAGCATCCAATATGCTTCACAGTAATAGTGAATTAGACATTTATAAAATTCTATAAATAAATTTGTAATTTAACAACATTAACATGCATTCATATTATTAATCATCGGATTAATTTAGGTCTTTATTAAAATGGTGTCTCCAATTATTTCTTCAAATTATATAACCCTCCATATATAATTCGACATATCTAATTAAAAATTTGCTAGTGAGAAATGATCCTACTGCAATAAATATATAGCTTTGTGTGTGCACAACAAACTATAGATTTATTCAATAGGTAAACAACTTTTGTCAATTACATCTCCATGTAACTCTTTTTATTTTGCCTCTTAGATTATAGTGGTCAAGTGTGTGCACATCCGAACCAATATTATCTAAGTTAAGTTAAACCTAACATTTCTATACAAGTGAAGATAAAAAAATAGTCCATGTGTGTGCATAACAAAACGATATTGTTCAATTCCTTATAAACATCCAATGTAATAAAACCAACATCTCAAATATTTAATACAAGTCTTGTGTGTGCACAACAAACTCATATTAAATATTCGATACTCTATTGTTTCACCATGCTATAGAAGGTTACGTACGACATTCTGAATGTCCTTGAACGTAATCAACTTAATATTTTTATCCTTGAAGGTTTTGTTATTAATGGTCTCATCTTGTTTAGCGCGCATATACATATACATATATATATATATGTATATATATACATAGATCACTTCTTATGCGGATGGTCCGCATGCGGACCACCTATAGCGACGGACCATACCATCGCTAAAGCCGTCGACATAGCGTATGGACTGTCGCCATAGCCCAGAAGTCATCATAGCCAGTCCAAACCCTATACCGACGACTTTAGCGACGGTATGGTTCGTCGTTATAAGTGGTTCAAATGCAGACCACCCGCATAAGAAACGGTATATATATATATATATATAGAGAGAGAGAGAGAAAGAGATTTGTTCTCCAACGGACCAGTCTTTAGCAACGGACAGTCCGTCGCTAAAGACTGGTCCGTTGACAGAGAAGTCTATTGGAGAATCTATTATGAGCTTTAGGGAAGGAGAGTCTGTCGCTAAAGACTGGTCTGTTGACGGACCAGTCAGTTGGAGAACCTCTTTGTCTATATATATATATGAAACATACATCTCCATGTATAATAATATATTAACATATAATTAGCATGCATGTAATACCCGAGAATTTCCATATATTATTAAATAAATATATTAATGAAAATGAGAATATATTTGAATATAAATGATTTTGTGTTATGAGATGAATTAATTCAATTATATATAATTGAATAATTATAATAATTGAGAAATTGGTGGAGTTTGTGATAAACTCGTTGATTGCCTTGTGTGGCACAGTGACGTAATATAAGAATGATTATATTAATTTAAGCGAACAATTAATCTATATTAATTGTTAATCGAAGAATATTAATTAACAGTTATAAAATACTAATGAGGATTGATTAATAATATGTGATTATTATTATTGCAAGAAACATAATAATAATGAGCAACGTGTTTATAAATATAATAAGATTTATATCAAAGTGATAGTTAATCATATAAAGGTTAATTAAATTGTTATGGAGGTTAACAATTATATTGATTGATGTAGGATATGTGTATATTATTAATTAATATTCAATTTATAAGATGAGAAATTATATGTGCAAGCATGCGAATTAAATGTATAGTAACTATATGTTATGATATGTGTAGGTGACAAATGATGTGTGGATATACATTAAAATAATGTATCATGGATCTATTATAAATAATTGTTGAGTAATACAATTTAATAATATATGATATAATGTAATGTGGTAGTATCCGATTGTATTATATCGGTAAGATAAAATGTACATAGATTATATGTATTCAAATTGCATTTATTACATTATGGGGAGAACATTGTAATTATAACCTAAGAGTACATATAATATATAACATAAGTGTAGCATATAGTCCATTTGTAAGAATGCTGAGATTTGCTTGGCTTGTCCCAATATAATAGTCACTCTCCTTTCCCTCATTCACGTGCACAACCATTATGGCCTAAGCCTATTGCTTCTCCTTAAACTCAGAAAATTTCCATAGCCTTGTAGCAATGATGAGCAAGGGAGTGGTTTTAATGATGGATTCTAACAACTAAATACCTACCATTCTATAACCTTCATGCAATTTGTCAATCCGTTAGTTTGATTTGGGAGTTAGAAGCTTGGACTGTGTATTCATTCTTCTATATAAAGGAACTCCCTGCACCTTCATTTCATTGCTGAAATATTTCTAAGAGAAGAGAGTATACTGTGATTGTCTATTTAGTTCAGAAGGAATTTCTATAGTAGCATCAGCAAGCTTACTCCATAACAGAGGTATAAATCCTCTTCGTGTCTTCATTTTCATTTTCTGTCAAAAGAACTCCATTGTTGTTCTCTGAGTTTTGTTGAAATTCTTGATTATGCCAAATTGGTTCATGATTGGTTTGTAGAACCCTTATATTGTTGTTATATGAACATACACACATGATGGAACCACTGAATAGTCTTTCATTTCCATTGTTCCTCTTTAATTTCTGTAAATACATGAAATTCGTAAATTAGTTAGAGTTCATGAAATTGGGAATTGATAATTGCTATTGACTGTTATATAAGCATATATGTATGTGTTAGTAAGTTAAACAAGTCTAATGTCTGGGTATGTTGAAATCGATGAAATGGGAGGTTTTGGGTCGGTTTTCGCTGCAGTCTGAACCGCAGAAAACTGCCTCGACGCCGCAGCGCCGCAGCCCGCGCCGCAGCGCCGCACGCAGCGCCACTCGCGCCAGTATTAAGCTACTGTTGCCGCGCCGCAGCGCCAGCCTCTGTGTTCAGTTTTCTGCATTCTGCAACAAAACTGTTATGTACCAATTGTTTGATTTTTGTTTAAACAAGCATGGGAGCATGATTAATACATATATATAAACCTAATGAGGCAATGTAAGCATGTTTTAGTATATTAGCATGCATGGTTAACCAAACGACACATAGTTTGGAAACGAATTTAAAGTTTCATAAACGACGTTAACATATATGAAGCATGTATACATTCTGACTTTTCGAGCATGTTTATAGGGCCTTGAAATACATGAAAAGCATGTTAACTTACATATATAGGTTTCATAAGGAAGCATGAACATGATAGACCTTATTAATGAACTATACTAACAAAGTATAAGCTTTGAACGTGAACGTTGGTATGTTATGACGAGAATTAGAATTTGACATTTATGGACACATGTGATAGTACTCTTAGACTCATTCATGTGTCATGCATGTATATATACCATGATTAGTTGCCGTGATTAAAGTTTAGCATGAACAAAGCATGTTTTCAAGATAATAACAATGCTAGCTACATATATGCAATACGAGTACTCATGAGCATGACTAATACAAGTTATATGAATATCTTATGTGTTTAAAAGCAATCATGTTAGACCATATGAGTTCGTGTCCTTGAATGGCTTTAAGTATTAACTTAAGAACCTATACCATGTACGATTGGATTTGGAAAAGTTATACAAGCATGAAAGTATCCTTTAAATATGAATACATGCTACGCGATATTATATGATGTTACTTGAACCCGATTTTGACGGTTAACTTAAGGAGATGCCGTAACTTGCTAAAATGAAATATATTTAGTATTGATTGTGGTCTTATGTGATATTAATAATATGCAAGCATGTTTGCTAATTGTTAAGATCTTATATAATATGAGAATGCGTTTAAACTCTAAAGAAGGAACGTTAAGGATAGAAATTATATTCTATATAACTGTGTAGCTAGGTAAAACTTAGCTTATGTGTTGATCGTATATTCAAAGAGAAAATGTGAAGTTAAATTATATGACTAATGAATATCATATATATACGTAACTGTATTACGATAGGAATTCGAAAGTGTTGATTGCTTTTCGTGGATAAACTACGCTAAAGGCAAGTTCTCTTACTTACACTCTTTTAAAGTGCAAGTTCTCTTACTTACACTCTTTTAAAGTGCAAGTTCTCTTACTTACACTCTTTTAAAGTGCAAGTATCCTAACCGACGCATTTACTTTATGCAAGAAAATCTATGATTGTGAAAGTTTCCTAACTTATACTCTTTTACTATGCAAGTATACTATCTTGTGTATTGCGAACTAGTTTCCTATTTAATCGGTTGAATCGAATTAGCATACTTGAACTCTTATTTCATTAAAGCTATTATTCATGTTGAACTTAGTATTGTTCTTGAATATTGTGAAAGTGTCTATGCCATTTGATTCGGCTGGACTTATGTTATTGAAAAGCAACCCAAACTAATTGATTGGTGCGGGATCTTATATTTGACTGAGAAGAACAACCTTCTTTGAAGGGAATATATAATTGTCGGAGAACCGACGTGCACACTTGAGTATGGTTGATTGTTATGCATAACAAGGGTACTTTAGGCTGATCACCTGTTGTACCTGTTTTTGTTGGATTTTCAGTTTATTACTGTCAATTCTAGTAGAAGTTCATAGTCCGTAGTGACTACTCAGTATTCAATTATTTGAAATCTTGAATTGACTTATTATTGAATCATATTGATATTATCCTGTCCTTAGCGACTGATATTGAGAACTGTTGATATTCTTGTTATTCTTGAACTATCAAATCTTGTTATACCCTTTCGAGAATTGAGAATCTTATTACTCACCCTTATTGTATATTACTTGCTGGGCAATTTGTGCTCATTCTTGCTTTCCCTAAAATATTTCAGTTAAGGCAGAGCATGGTGAACCTTCGGGCGTTGATAAGGGCAAGGGCAAAGCTACCAACTAGCTTATGTCTGTTATGTTTTAAATATATTAATATTGTATGAAGATGATGTAGTAAGACTGGATTTGATTATGTTTAAGCTTAAGTTAGATTATGTAATAAGTCGTTAACTGATATTATTATGTAATCTATTAAGTATTGTAGGTTGCGAGACTTGGGGGAATAATTATAATAAATCATTGTAAATTATTCTAGAATAGATTTTCCGCTGTGATCGTGTGATATTTAATTATTATTATTGTGATGTATTACCATGAGCACGTGATGAACCGAATTCGAGAGACCAAGTGGCGGTCCTGGAATTTGGGGGCGTCACAATGCACATATAGAATACTATATTCTACTTGGAATGATTATTAACTTAATTCTAGTTTGGTTCACTAGAGCCACCATGAACTAAAAGGTCAAACCTAAAGTGCAAGGTATTTATTGTTAAGTTTTTCTTCATATGTCACTGTAGTTCACTTTAAGCCAAAATGGTGTCAATTTCCTATTTAATGTCCTAATTCAATCTAAATAAACATAATTCGAATTTAATGAAAGCTAAGATACTAACTTTAACCCATCACAAGTAAATTAGGAACATTTTGTCACTATTTACTCGTTGTATAGAAATGTATTTCTTTTGGGATGTGTGAAATGGACACTGGACTCTTATTGGAAAAAGTGAAAATTTATTTTGATTGGAGAAGGGGTTGGAACCAGGGCCTAGATGAGATTAAAGTAGACTTTATAAGCTTTAATTTTACGTAAGAATGAACAAAAACAGATAAGTAACAAATGAGATATGATAAAAACAAAAAAGTGTTTTGTTAAAGTAAAATTGTGAAATCGAGTTTTATAACTTGGATTGAGATGAACTTTGGGTCATAGTGTTGTGTAATTTAAGTTGTGTAGTCTTGGTTGTGTACTACTTTACCAACATATGAAGTATTAAATCGGACTTAGAAATAAGTTAAAAGACTAATAAGATAAATTAGTACAATGCACATTTAGAATGATAATGGTAAAGAGTTATACGTATAACTAATTGGTATGCCGACATTTATAACTATATAGGTCATGCAAAGGACGCAAAATATTAGCGTAAGCAGGATAAGAGAATCAAACAAGTTTTCCATAACTTGATGTTATGTGTTACATGCAAATTTTCAATAATATGTGAAATTCTTGTGAACTTGTTTTAATGTGCACTCTGTGCAACAATGTGATAATAACTATATAATTTGAGAAATGCAAAGCATGAGTATTATGAAGCATGTATAAAATGTAGAGAATGAGAAACATGAATCATGTATAAAATGTACATCATGAGAAATATGAAACATGTGAAACATGAAGCATGTATAACATGTTGAAATGTGAATTATGTGCTATGTGATAGCTGTTAAACTTTTTTGGGTAACGAAGTTGCTCACCCTTGCTATATATAAATATTTTTAGCTAAGGCAGAGCGGACCGAAAGATATGGTAAAGTTAAAGAAAAAGAAAAGTTAATAATATAAGAGGTTTTGTATTAATTGTAATATTAGTAGGGGTGAGCATGGTGCGATTTAGTGCGGTTTGAAGTCCAAACCACACCTGAAATCGCTTAGGTGCGGTTTGGCAAATCCAAAACCGCACACGAAACCGCTTGTGATTGGTGCGGTGCGATTTCGGTTCCAAAACCAATTGAAACAACAAAAAGGTCTAAGCCTTCAATATAATTTAACACAGCTCACATCGAGAAATTAACTTAGTGACAAAGTCGACAATGGGAATTATATCAAGCATAGAACCAAAGCTCCTTCTGCCAAACATGTCAAATTCACCATCAAATCATAAAATAATGAGACACATAAAATAGTTTTAGTTTATAATAAAGGAATGATACTTTAAAACTAAAACATACGCTATATAAAACAACAGAGACCATATATTCGATAACAAGTAAGAAGGTTTATCTATTTTCCCAAAAATTAAAAATATATACTGGAGATAGAATGAAATTCTATCTTATATATTGTAGGGAGGACTTATAGAATATAATCTTAACTGTACCTAAATTGAAAAATAATCTATTAGACTATTACTAGTATAGTATAGACCTTAACCAATGCATCAAGTGCTCGAACCAACGAATTTGACCCCTCAGCTATAAGCCCCTCCAGTAACGCATCAAACAAATCTGAAATTCCAAAACCCAAATACTTAATTTTTGACTCTATAACCTCTAACCATCTTCTTTTAATTGGTGAAAAAATGACAATGCAAGACTGGGGTTTTCTCTGAGCGTGTTCAAGTGAAAAGTAACTTTAAAATTTACTAGAGATAATACATACATACACACACATGGTGCGGTTTCGGTTTTATGCGTGCGATTTTGGCTAGTAACCAAATCAGAACCGTAAATTTGGTTATTCAACCTATGTGACGCCCCCAAATCCGGGTCCCTTTTATTACCTCGAATTCGGTGCAGTCACGGTACTACCATCGTCAAACTATTACATCCTTTACTCACAACTTAATGAATATAACTTAGCTTAATACAATTTAGAATATAAATTCTTTTCATTATCAGGATCTCGTATAATGACCCCAGACTTTTATAAGTTACAATCTTGGTCATTTACCATTCCTGTCTTATATCATATTCGATATTATAATAATGCGAAATAATTTAAACTTTTTCAATCTTCTTTGAATAAAATCTTTTATTGATTTTCACAACTTGAATCGATTACAAATCCTTGAATCAATTATATTATGATTCACTTTATTCGAATCACTAAATAAAATCTTACATCTCTGTTCGAAATTCTCTATGTATCACATAGTACGACTTTACAATCTTAACAAGTATAAAACATCGTAATCTACTATCGTATACATCTTCTAAAACCTAAACATGGTTCAAAAGCATATATTTAAATAAACAATAATCCTCTTGCAACACTAACGAACTCTATCACGTAGCACGTAACTTTTACCGTGAGTCTTTAACCTACAAAAATGGTTATTTGCAAGAGTGAGCTCGACAGCTCAGCAATTCTAACAGTTTTCATACATCACATAGTATATAATATCATACTCAGTTCATGCATTCATAATCATTTAAATATACTACGCATGTTACTTCTCACATAACAGGCATAGAGATTAACTTCACAATATATCATTAAGATCAATTTTCAATCTCAAACATATCTCATATACATTTCATATATAAGTCAACATCATTATAGCATAATATAATTCAACTAACACTTATCAGATTCATATAACAAATAGGAACTGAAAGACTTGCCAGGTTCGTAGTTTAACAACTACGACTTAACTGCCTATAGATATCTGCACTTCGTGTAATCCTACACAGTTATATAATCATGGATTCACACTCGTCAGTTATACACATCCATAGACATCCTCAACATAATAAAAAATTTTACATTATTTTCTAAGTTGGTTCTTAGAACCTTCGTTTCACTTTCTTATCATACTCTTATAATAGCTAGGTATGTATAGGTATACCTTAACCATTCTTAATATCAACATTCATATACATTTATCACACACTTAACTATCTATTTACATATAGCTAGTGTAGTTCATCTTTAAAACTTGCTCATATAATGCATATCACGTCTAACTAGTTGGGTACACATATCAATCATGACTAGAGGCATACAAGTCCTATCATGCTTGCACATAAAGTCAGAATGCAAGTAACTCAATGTTCAATCATCTTACTTTCAAACTTTCTAAGTTTTATTTTCAAAATCCTTGTCATGATTAAGCTAATCGTGCAAGGCTACTATGTTCATCATGTATACATGCGAGGTGTCATAATAATGTTAATACATATGCTCACAAATATCTTCATCATATACGCATAACTAGCATCTTTTCTTGCTTTAAAACATGTCTAATTCATGCTTAACTAACTTTCATAGTGTCTAACAAGGTGTGTGCACATACATGACATCTAAGTGATGTTAAAAGCACTAGCATGTATGCTCAAAAATATCAGAATCTAGTCACACTATAATCATGAAACTTAGTTTGCAAAAAGTCCAAGTTTTGCTTTTGAAATCATTTCCAATTTAAACCATGTGTTCTAGTGTATGCTCAATACCTTAGACTCACATTTCATGCATATCTAGATCATACAAACATGCTCAAAAAGTCAGAATATAAACATGGTATGTATATATCAAAGTTCATTTTAAAAACTCTAAATTCATTTATAAAACTCATACTTCCTTTAGTAAACGTTCTCTAATGAGGTCAAACATGTTCATGCTTATGTCAAGGTACATATCTATGCATGTTAACCCTGTTTTCATGCATGTCTAAATGATTCCAACACGTTTAGACTTAACAGAGTTTAACAGAATGAATTATTTTTGATTGGTGCCTGGCGCAGCTGCGCTGGGCTAAGCCTTGGGAGTGGCACAGCTGCGCTGTCCCAGGTTAGGCTCAGACCACAACAACTGGCGCAGCTGCGCCATTTTGAACTACAGGGGGAGCGCAGTTGCGCCGTACCCTGTGCAGTTCAAACTGGCTTCTGCTATGGCAGTTTACAAACCCAACTTCAAAATTCTTACGAAACATGACCCTATCTAACCACATTACATTTCTAACATGCATATAAGCTTAGATACTAAGTTTACATCATCCCCCAATCCAATTTAACAATAATTCATGCATAATCAAAACTTTAGAAATTTCAAGAATGAAGAGGTTATACCTCTGCCAAGCTTGCTGCTAAATGAACTTCCTCAATTCTTAGACTCCTTACTAACATGCTATACTCTCTCTCAATATTTGACTTAGCAGAAAACTAAGCAATTGAATTTGAGAAGAGAGGACCTTCTATTTATAGAGAAATGAATACACAGTCCATGTCTTTGCCTTCCAATTCAAACTAACGGGAATGGGAAGAATACATTGGTTAATGGCTTAGGTTGGTAGAGTTGTTGGAATTCACTATTGAACCCACTCCCCCCATAATGATTGCACTCAATTGTTTTCTCTGAGTTTGAGAAATGGAGATAGGCTAGCCTTGTAGCCATTCACGTGAGGAAGAAATGCCACTTATTTTGGGACAAGCTCTAACACTCAGCAACTTGGCAAAATAAATACAACACTTAGGTTATATTATATGTACACCTTATATACACTTAGGTTTTAATTTCATTTAGAGTCACAATGTAGTTAAAATAATATCACAATGTAGTTAGTTAAATCTATACGTAATACAATCCATGTACATTTCATAATACCGCATATAATCTAATTGGGTATTGTCACACCACTATATTAATCCATCTTTATTATTTCAATTATATTAAATATTAAAATAATCATTAAGTAACAATTATTTATTTAATTTATTATAATATTCATGAGGTACATATTTAATGTAGCCACACATCACATATTGTCACCTATGCATTATTTACTTAACTCACACAATTCATTCAATCATAATATATAGTTCTTATATATTATATAGTCACATTAAGATGTCACACTACACTTGCACAAACCAATTAACTCCCATAATACATTAATTAATCCCTTTAATTATTCATTCATTAAATTATTTAATGAATGTCTATTCCACCACTTTGACACACTAGGCATACCTCATAAGCTTATCTTAAGCTCATTATCATTTTCACCACACTTTAATATTCCTTTAATATAAGGTTTGTGTGACACATGTACTTTAATACTAAGATATTTAGCCACCTTAAATAATTATACACTTATAATATGCATAACATTTACACTTAGAATAATTAATATTTACTCTATTAATTATTTAAATAATAGAATTTACGGTAAAATAATAACTTAAGTTATTTAATACATTAAAATAACTTAGTTTTCTTTTATAGATTTAACCCTCTTGGGGATACATTACTATTATAAGAATTATGTATTCCACCATAACATGACATAAAACATTTTTATTATGTTTTCTCCAAATAGAGGAATTAATTATAATGA
The DNA here is from genome assembly GCA_020205555.1 of Panax stipuleanatus. Taxonomy (NCBI): domain Eukaryota; kingdom Viridiplantae; phylum Streptophyta; class Magnoliopsida; order Apiales; family Araliaceae; genus Panax; species Panax stipuleanatus. Next base: position 94,753,878 of record CM035123.1, on the reverse strand, counting down.
AAGAATTCACTCATTATCTCAAGATATTATTCTTAATATAATATCTATATCTCATTAAAATAATTACATGTACGGCACCTGTACACATTATATATAGAAAATAAGTTTATTTCCTATTATGATAAATCGTTTCCATATAGCAAATATGTTTTAATATATTTACCATATTACTTAATCATACATGTTACCTCATACAAGGCTATATAAGGTAACATCATCATATAAAATATTATTCTCCTTTTATTAAAATTATTCAAGGCTAGAACTTATTTTAATATTCCTTATTAGAAATATAATTATTTCTCTTTCCTTTCTATCAATTGTCCCCAAAATAATTTCTTTAATCTATACATTTAACCATATCTCAAATATTAATAAATTCTCTAATCAATATTTATTTAAAGATATATTGGTTTAACAACGTATATATATATATATATATATATATATATATTATTAACGTCGTTCGCACATTCACATAATACCATGCCAAATAATATATATAAAGGCACTTACTATACTCACATACTCCACACATGTATTAACTCACTATTTATTTAAGTGATCTTAAATCCCTTATTATATCACCATAGTTAATTAAGGCTTTAATATTCAAATTATATTATTTCATAATATAACTTCCAGTTTAAATTAACCAATATTTATACTTATTAGTTAATTCCTTTAACTAATTTATGCTTTATTATCTCAATCCATCCATGGATAGCTTAAGCACTAATAACAACCTATATTACAATCATACTAGTTACTAGTATATATATTCAAGAAAATGGTGATTATTCATCAAATATATTTAATGTCACCAACTTACTATGATAAAATAATTCTATAAATTATTTAGTGTTGATAGATAAATCTTATCCATCTTCTTACTAATTCATCTCTACAATTTATAACAAATATATAATAATGATATATATTTATTAAACACAAAATCACTTATTATATAGCTCATATTACCATATGTAACACAATACTACATACTCATAACGTATTTATATATTCTTATTTGAACCCATATCATGCCTTAAGAATTTTACTTATTAAATTCTTATTTTATAATTTCTAAAAATTCGGGTTCTCACAACCTACCTAAAACTGCCACATGCGCCGGAACCGTTGGTGCGGTTTGTGCAGTTTTTGGTGCGATTTTGGTTCCAATTTGGTTATTTGCTCAGGCCTAAATATTAGTACGGATGTACTATTTTAAAGAATATTAGATTATGTTATGTAAAGGTCATTGTGACACCCCCAAATCCGGGTCCTCTAACCCCGATTTGTTCGTCACGATAAAATACAAATCTCCACCTCTAAATAACATACAATAACTAAATGCGAAATATAATAAACGTATGTCGTTCATTCAAAAGGTGTTACTAGTCCCAAGATTCGATAACCTTAATACAACCATACAAACATACCCTATAATAGTCATTAGGGTTCAAATTACATTAATCGTAATTACACTAAGCATAAAGTAAAGTCTGCTCCTTGCAAACTAATCCTACATCTTTCCTTTACCCTTGTCCTTTCCTGAAGTCTCGGGCTTAACTGCAATAGAAGTCATGATATAGCAAGAATGAGCAACAAGTTTGCTCAGCAAGTTTAAATATAACAATAAAGGATATATCATGATGAATGGAATATATATCTGACAAAGAATTCAACAATATGAATATCGGAAGCAAGAATAACAATTGCTTTTAGAATAACTGATAGTCAGTAGACTTTGAACTATAAAACTCCAATGGAATCAATAGCTAATTGACCCTTTGGTTACTGGCTACAGAATAAGTACTTGAGGGGATCAGCCTCGCATACGCTATGTATATGCATAACATTTAACTCTGCTCTTTGTATCATATATTAGATACCTAGGGTACTCTCCTATCATATAAGGGGTGTCCTTTCAGTCTAAGAATCCTTACCATCAATTGGTTTGGATAGCTTTTATAAAACTTTATACACTTGTCTGACCGAACAAAGGTTTAGACTTTATCTGACACAATTCAAGAATTATAGAACTTTAAATGATGTACAAGTCCAAGACTGTACGAACTCAAGTGCACCAAGTGCGAATATCAATAATATCGATGTGGAATAATTGTAAAGTAATTAAACCACTTAATAGCATGCTTGGAAATAAGATTCAAGCTTAAATAAGATAACTTGCAATACAATAATAACCTGCTTAATACAATGCGAGGAGGATAAGAAACTTGCACAATAACAAGTGAAGTTTAAAAACTTGCACAATATTCAAAGTTGTGTAAGGTAGAGAACTTGCACAATCAAAGAGTGAAGTTCGGGAACTTGCTTACAACGTTCCTTGAGTAAAGTAAACACAAGGATAGGATACTTGCCTGTTTGCTCAGCTACAATAAATCTAGCTTTAATTAAACTCGTTGAAATAACCTATCATTAACAAGTCGGTCTTTCAATTAGCATGTGTAAACTAATATGAGTCTACACTTACAAGAATTTACTTAACATATAAGTCTATCATATAAGTCTATCACACATGACCATGTCTAGTACCAAACATACCATATATAACATGTTATAGGTCATTAAATGTTAACTGTCAAAAATCAAATCTCATAAACTATTTCAGACCTGAAAGTGGCCCGGCGCAACTGTGCAGGTTTAGGCTTTAAGAGTGGCGCAGCTGCGCCACTCACTGGTTAGTCCAGAAATGAATTTTCATGTCGCTGGACAACCCGAGCGTAAACTCTAGCATTCAGACTACTGATATAAATAAATACACATGCTTTAAGGTTATACTTTCAAGTTTGACCCTAGCATTCTCATTCTAATCCACTTTAAAGTTATATGTTTTCATGCCGAACATTCACATACTTTAAGCAATACACGTTCATGCTTCAAATTCGGTTACTAAAGTCATGTTATCACATAACAAGGTTAAACAATACTTAGTAAGCATACTTGTGCGTATACTACTCATGTATACATGTTAATCACATAGTTCATGCTTTAGAAATTTATTTCTTGAATACGTGTGCATAGGTGATATCCATGTTTCATCACATGATGCTCATGTCAACATGTCTAGAGGCATAATGAATCTTAATATACATGCTTGCATGATCATAACATAACTCACATGGTAATCGATGTTATTAACTTTCAAATCTTAAGTTTTCTTTGAAAATTGCACCAAGTCCTTTTAGTACATGCAAGGCATTTCGACATATAATTTATATGCATTTGAAACCATATTAAAGCCACATAAACGTTCTCATATGGTCAGAATCTAAAAGATATAAGTCATGGTTAAGTTTACTTCAAAAGTCTTTAAGTTTTTCCTTTGAAAACTTTTGAATCTTTCAATCATGTATGCTAGTGTGTTCAACACTTTAATCATGCATCATACGGTCATGCTCACGAAAATCAGAATATACACATGGTACACATATGCTCATGACAAGTTCACTTTAACAAATTCTAAGTTCATTTATAAAATTATAAAGCTTTTCGTCCCATAACACATACCAACATGGCCATGAACATACATGTAGTATCATATACCACAAGTTAATATTAGTTCTCATGCTTGCTCAAAGTGATATCATAGGTTAACACATAATAGACCTTAACAGAAAGCAAAAACAGTTTACAGGACCCTGCGCAGCTGCGCAACTCCCAGGTATAAATCCGGCGCAGCTGCAGCCGGTGTCCGGCCAAACCAGTAACTACCCTTTGCTCTGCAGAATTGTAAACCCAAATCAAGATTACTTATGAAATTCATTTCTATACCATCCATAAACCAGTCCCAACATGCTATTAACTAAATTAACACTTAACAAGCATACTTCACAATTCAATTAACATCTAAATAGCATAATCAAGAACTTGACATTGAAGAACAAGAATGGGAAACTATAGGAATTGTACCTCTGTTATATGGACTTGCTGCTATCTCTCACTCTCTCAATTCAATAGAACTCAGAATGTAAGCTCTACTTAACAATAACTCAGCAAAAGAAAATGAGAGGAAGAGAGGCTATACTTATAGAGTTTTGATTGTCCATACAATGTTATCTCCCACTAATTCAAACCAATGGATTGTACAATAACATGGAGGTTAACAAGAAATTGGTGATGAATTGGTGAAATCCATCATCAATCTCACTCCCCTCTTAATCATTATGGCTAGAATTGTTGAAATTGAGAAGGAAGGTAGAGTAGTAGCATATTGGGAGTTCACGTGTGGAAGAATGAAGAGGAAGAATGACTCCAATATTGGGACAATGTAATATAACTCAGCAACTTACAATATAACTTACTAATGTTATATATGTATACATATAGTATATACTTAGGTTATATATAAATTAGGGTCACAATGTTATTTCTAATGAGCAAATGATAATGTAATGTATCAAGTAGGGGTACACATAGATATATCAACATATAATTTATGTACATTTTTCTTAATACCAACTATAATTTAATTGGGTATTATCATTTTTCATTATCACAATGGTTATAATTTCAATTAATAACTTATTGAAATCATTTATCAAATAACAATTGTTTATTGATATTACTACATGGCAATAGGGTTAAATATTAATGTCTATCCACACATTGTCACATAAACATTATTACTATGCAACTTACATAATGCAATTAATCTTACTATATAGTCTATATGTATAATATATAGCCATATCAATGGTCACATTGCATCTTATACCATATAGAGGTAACTATCTTATCACATGCTTGTATTAAAACAATTAATCGATCAAATATAACCTCATTATATTTATTAATAATTTACACGCTTATGTTTTATTATTCTCAACAACCATAAATTTATACGTTATCGATTAATTACCCAAAATATCAATTAATCAATCACGTTCAAATCTCTACACTATATTCAAGTAAATTGAATATTTAAATACTAATAATTCTTTTGATATAAAACTTAGGGCTAGTTCACTAATTTAATTAGACCATTAGTGACTCCCTTTAATATAATCCTAGCATTTATTTGCATAGGCTCAACTCACATAATCACATAACCACGTAAGGTTTAAATAAGCTCATAAAACTAACTCATTAGAATTAAATCACATATTTAATTAATAATGAATTTTAAAATTTCACGGTCATTACAGTCATAGAACCTGGGAATAGATGTTGATATACTGTAATAAGGTTGTAATTACACTAATGTCTGTAATATTTTATAGATGGATGTAAGTCACATATATAGAATGAGTAGTATCGTGAGCACCAAATCCAAGGTTTGAAGGTACCTGAATTTGAGGGCATCACAGTTTAATCAATAACCACCAACGAATCATCACATTTAAGCAGGACCAATCAAACAAATTACTATATTCCAAACAAAGTTTAGAATTACACATTACTCATATATTTTTCAACCCATAAACCAATCCGTAATTATATGTAACATATTTTATATAATATATAATATGTATGTATACATACTGTAACACCCCGAACCCGATAGAGGCCCGAAGTGTTACACGCCTCAAGCCCAAAGGCCCGCAAGGCAACAATATCAATAACGTGCAGCCCAAACAAAACAACTCAATAATAATCTTAACTTAAAATCCAACAATAAATATATTTTAAATCAATCCAAATGAAATACCAATAAATACCACATTCAAATAACAAAGACGCAGCTCCTCGAAACTAAGAGTTTTATCAAAATCCATCAACAAAATAAATAATATCTAAAACTAAACTCCAATTATTTCAGCGTGTCAAATAAGTGCTCAACTTTCAACGATGGAACCTGTAAAAATCTGTAAGGGAGTGAGCAATGAAGTCCAGCAAGTAGCAATCCTCCCTATCTAGCCGAATCAAGTACAATTTGCAAAACACCTTTTTCGAAATTCTTTTTGTTCAATAACAATAGTACATAAGCTTTCAAAACTAAAATAATTCAAAAAAAATGATTTCAATGTATATCATATATCTTTTAATCCACAACCTTAGCGACTAAGGTTACAATAGCCTTGTAACACGGCCCAAAAGTTCGATAACGTTATGATACGCCCTACTAAGGTATCTATAAAAATGCACGCTCCCCGAAAAGCATCTAAAATGTGTGCGCCTTAGTAAGTCCTATATTAGCTCCGGAACTAAACGTAATCAATAACGGGTTCTATACATAGTCAGATTGAGGATTTCAAAATCTTCTCTCTATATTATCAATATTCTAAACGATACTTTTTCATAGTTCAAAATCATATAATCTCATTTCACAGTTCAAAAATAAATACTTGATCCGAAGTTTTGAATAAACGAACATAACATTTTAATCTAAATGGAAGCCTTAAATAAAACATAACAAATTTTGAAACCGTACATTTAGGCATCCAAGTAATTACTAAGACATACATATAAATAACAATAATTTTAAAATCACTAAATAGTTCGAAAATCCACTTACCTCAATATTGCGAAATACGGAAATATTAGCCGAACAAATCCTAAATATAAGTTTAGAACAAATAGAAATCATTAGGATAAAATATCCTACCTCAAACGTATTTTTATTTATATCTTACACACATTGATATTTAATACGTATTTATTTTTAATCCAATTTTTATTTAGTTAATATATCTAAAATTGCAATAGTTTTCTGAAATTATAATAATTTCAATACTATAACCATAAAATAAGTAAAATAAGTATATATTGCTATTAGTTTATAGTTTACTTGTCAATATATATATACATAACTTACTGCATGTAAAGTACGAATACATATATGCTCATAAGTCATAACTATCAATAGTAACATACATATATAATAGACATCCATTATCTCCTACCCACAAGTACACATTTATATATTTACAGACATATATGCAAGTCAATTTATAAAATACAATACACGCCCACAAAGTTACAAATTCTGAAATCCTACAACGACTGAAAATTTCGCACGCCTGTACCGAAAATTATATACATGTACGAATATATCTGTTATTAATATTTTACTCCATAAAAATATATACATATATACGGTTTTAAAAATCTCATTTATTTTCACAAAAATTAGATACATAACACCATTTTTAGGATCTTTTTTTATTTTTATTATTATAATCATTGTTTTAAAATATCTAACATACATATGAATCAACTTATAATTAAAAAAAATAAGCTTTTAGGCTGTTTATCTTTGTGTTTTCTTCTTCTCTGTTCTGCAGTAGTCCCAAAGCCAAATAACTTTTTACGTTATTTTCTCTCTCTAGTTATTTAAATATATGTAATTCCTTTGCAAACTAGATTACCAGGTAAAAGAGTCCTTTTTAAAATTAAAAGTTTGTTAAACTTGAATTACTTTTCTTATCCTTATAGTTTTAGATATGTACAAATAATTATTAGTTACACTTCTATTGTCTAATTATATTTTCTTTTTTCTTTTTTTTTAAAACCGGGTATTACACATACATATGTATATTACGTATATAATATATAATATACTACATATATAGATATACTTGTATACATACATACATATTTATATTATGTATATAATATACTACATATATAAATATACTTGTATACATACATATGTATATAATATAATATATATTTATACCTCTTTCCTAAATATTTAGAACCTTTAAAATTAGCCCTCTACTACTCCTATACCTAGTTACCCCCTCTTTCCCTCCTCAAATCTATCACAAAATCTAAATCCTACCACATTCTTACTATTTCCCTCCTTTCTCCAATAAGGTTGTTACTCTTGTCAAGCCTGTATTCTCAAACAGAAATTTAAGTTAAAAAAATTAAGAATAAAAAATAAAATAAACCAATAAATAGTATCTCTTGTTCCAAGAGAAGTAAAAACTTCTAAATTAAGCAAGCCTGCAAAGAATCAATACAACCAGAAATATATTTTGAAAATCTCGTTCGTTAAAAATCGTATTAGTACAATATCATTCAAACATAGCAAACAACAATTTCTAATTTCAATAATACCTTTGATGTCGAAATTTGTTCATGGTTGAAATACCAATATTGATCCAATTCTGAGAAGCTGAATCTCCTATATTTAACTCATTTTCTGCTTACATACTTGTGAGTTGTATACGTCACTAAAATTCACTCAACCTTTTCAAGCCACATTCTATGCTTTACATTACAAAATTTTCACTTAGCACAACCATATAACCATATAAAGACATACAAAAAGATATCAATACATATTCAAAAGGGTAACCAAGTGTAAAATAATCTCTCAACAAAAGTATAAAATAAAATAGAATATTAAATACAATATAACAAATACATTAAGTAGATACATTCAAAATAAATATTACAATAACCCTAAGACATGATTCTTGGTAGTTTAATTAATAACCACCTACGAAGCATCACATTCAAGCAAGAATAATCAAACAAATTACTATATTCCAAACAAGGATTAGAATTACACATTACTCATATATTGGTCAACCCATAAACCAATAATTAAATATATGTAACATATTTTATATATTATATAATATATAATATGTATGTATACATAAATATGTATATAATATACATATATACATACATATGTATATTAAATATATAATATAAATAATATAATATAATATATATTTATACCTCTTCCCTAAATATTTAGAACCTATAATATATATTTATACTCTTTTTTTGCCTTACATTTCTCTCACATGCTAAATTCCCAACATGTGACACATGACCTTTCTTTCCTTTAGCTCCATGACTTTATTTGCAAAACATTAAATGTTGATTGCCAACTATGGTACATGATTCACCACATGCTCCCCCCATCATCTTTATCCTTTAGTTAGTCATCTAGTTAACTTTATCATTTTCTGCTACAGTAGTCATCCAGACGTGTAAAACCTGTCTGTTTTAAAGTTTGAGTTAATTTGTCACTAAAACAGACGGGTAAAAACTTGTCTGCTTTAGAGTCAGAACCAAACTGTTACTAAAGCGATCTATTATCTCACATGTTCAATTTGCTAACAAGTGACACATGTCTTCCAAGACTTTGGCTCCAAGTCCAAGCCATGGCTTCCTACTTTGGCTCCAAGAAACTAGGGTTTAACCCTAGGTATAACCCTAACCAAGTCACTCCAAACCCTAGGCTCAACCCTAGCCTAGCCTTTTCAACCCCTTGGCTCAACCCTAATCAAGCCCTTTTTAATTCCTAACCAAGTCATCCAAACCCTAACCAAGCCTTTAAAATCCTAGGCTTAGTTAACCCACTAAATTTAATTAGTTATTTTATTTTCTAGTTTGGTTTTCTAACTTTCTCAGTTACGTTCTCGTAACCCACTCGGTTAGCCAAAAAATCGACTTTCGATTTTTGAAAATCCAATTTCACCACAGATCCTGATTTCTCGAATATATGCTATGTCGTATTTTGAAAAGTCAAAAAAAAAGCGTTTTTAGCGTGAATAGTGTTTTACGACTTTTTTCCGAAAAAACTTTTATTAGAGATTTCATCTCTCCTTCTCAAATAAAAGATATGACGTAATTCAAAATTTTTGAAAAAGAACATTTATTAACGTTTTATGCGTTTTATGAATAATGTTCTAGCGTTTTTCTTTGAAAAAAATTATTTTTTCATACAAAACCCTAATTCATATATTCTAACATGTAAACATAATTTAGGTCATATTACGACCTTTAGCAAATGAAATTCTACAATCTAAATGCATGTCCTGCACGGTATAATAATATGTACAAGATACAATACTTGTATAACATAAAAAGTTTGCACAACATCAATATACTATCACACAATATTTAATTGTACAAGATTATGAAACTTGTATTCAATATGAAAATTGAATAGAGTTAGGATATTTGCCTTAACCGTCGATCTGTTATACTTCTACTTTACTTGTCCATCAAATATCCTACACATTTAAGTTCATATATGCATACCAATTAGTCACGTAAAGACAACAGTTATGGTTTACATTCATTCTATTTCTTATTTCATGTTGTTCTCGTATTATGATTTAATCAATGCGGCCAACTTTTATTTTACATTTTACGCCACAGGTATAAATTAGACAGGTATTCTGATGTCTGCTTTAGCCTAAATTCTAACTCGTCTGCTTAGGTGTCTGCTTACTGTTAAATAATTATATCGAAACGTGCTATTGCATAGAATAAAATAAAATCAATAATCATAACATTAAGTACTTACATGAATTGAGAGAAGACATCTTGTATGTATCACGTTTTGCTGCGCGTAAGGGTGAAGGTCTTTAATTGCCTCTCTCAATCTTAATGATGGGTGTATAGGTGTGTATAAACTTCTTGAGACGATAACTGGGACCAAACCCTAAATGTTTTATTTATAGAATAGCTAAGTGTTAAAATCGTCCATCAAGATTATGAAATCCTAGGGCCCATTATGCCAAATTAATATTAGTAATAATATTTATGGGTTACATAATTACCAAGCCCATAAATAAGATGATTAAATTAATACAATATGTAAGCCCAATAATTCCATAAATAGTAGAGGCCACATAAGGGAATAAAATATTCTAGCATTCTCACACTTAGCCGAAATATTATTTATATACAAAACATAATGCTTACAATCATTAATTTGACCAAGTATTAATTTAATGTCTACACCATGTTCAAATAAAAATATCAATGCAAATTAATACAATTTTTGTGTCACTATTAACACAAGATCCCCATTAGTTACACAATTAGTACTTTATTAGAACAAAGATTAACATTAAGCATAACAGGTATGAATAGAGTTTACATAAGTGGTAATAGATTAAACTCATTCATATGGTCCAAAACATAACCGTATCATTTGCTCACAAGTTCTCAAGTGTGCACAATAAAGAGAATAGCAAACCATAAACATAATGTGAAGTTCAAAACAACGAGATCATAATTGTTGTCTTACATCAAAATAAATCATTAATTAAGACTACCAGTTAAACCCATGCAGGCAAAATGCCCTAAAAAGAGATTGGGTGGTAAGCCTTTCGTAAGTGGATCCGCTAACATATCATGCGTACTAATATACTTAATGACAACGCTTTGATCTTCAACTCTTTCCCTGACAAAGAAGTACTTAGTGTCGAGGTATAGTCCAGCACCACTCGAACTGGTGCTGTTGAAAAAACTAACAGCAGAATCATTATCACAAACTACTTTCAATGGCCTTGAAATGGAAGCCACAACCTTAAGTCCTGAAATAAGATTCCTCAACAATACGACGTGACAAGTAGCATGATAACAAGCCACATATTCTGCCATCATCGTGGAAGTGGTAGTTAACTCCTGCTTATGACTTCTCCACGAAATAGGGCCTCCTGAAAGCATAAAGATGTACCCTGATGTAGATTTCTTTTCGTCTTTACACTTAGCAAAATCAGAATCAGAATAACCAACAACTTCAAGGTTATCTATTTTTCTGAATGTAAGCATAACATCCTTAGTACCCTGTAAGTAGCGTAAAACTTTTTTGGCTGCTTTTCCAGTGATCCAAACCTGGATTTGACTGGTAACGTCCAAGTATGTCAGTTACATATGCTATATTTGGACGTGTAAAAACTTGAGCGTACATAAGACTCCCAACCACAGAAGCATAGGGAATAAGATTCATTTGATGACGTTTAAGTTGATTCTTAGGGCATTGATATGAGCCAAATTTGTCACCCTTAACAACAAGGGCGATAGTAGGGGAGCAATTTTGCATGGTGCATTTGTTAAGAACTTTGTCAATATAAGCTCTTTGGGACAATCCTAATATCCCGCGAGACCTATCTCGATAAATTTCAATACCTATAAAATAAGAGGCTTCACCAAGATCCTTCATATCAAATACATTATTGAGAAATCTGGCTCACACAAATACATTAAGATAAATACAAACACACTATTGTATGAGATATAAAATAATAACACAAGAATTTTACGTGAAAAACCCAACTGGAAAAAACTACGAGGAGAGATCACAGAAATTCACTATGAAAAATAATCTGGAGATTACAAACTCTCTACTGAGAAGTAAAATTACTGTTTATTTCTCTACACCCTCACTTCTATAATTGCTCTAACTGAGCACTCTCTATCTCGGATGCTTGCTTTCTACTTTCTAGCTTCCGATTATGTTTGCTGAAATATTTTGGGTGTATACTTCCCTCTTTTTCTTCCTTGTTGCATGGCTACCCTTTTAAAGCCACAAAGCATGAAGAGAGAGAAGGAATGCTAGGGTCACAATGGGAGGTGGGCAGCTCACAAATTCAAGGGGCGGGCACAACATGTTGGCCAAACTTACCGCCCACTTCAGCCACTCACGGCTCAGCAGATTTTGGCCTGCCCTCTTTTCTTTGGTTCGGCCCTTTTTGAAAATTAGCATGCCCTGTTTTCCCTTCTCCGACCCCTATGTTTCTTGGCTATATAGTAGTAGGCAACAAACAAGGAATGTGTGTGTTAATATACACCAAGTGGGCAGCACAGAGAGTGGAGAAAACACCCCAGCAGCATACACCAAATATTAGAGAGTGCTCAGTTAGAGCAAATTAGAGAAGTGAGGATGTACTAGAAAGTTTGTAATCTCCAGATTATTTTTCATAGTGAATTTCTGAAATCTCTCCCCGTAGTTTTTTCCCAGTTAGGTTTCCACGTAAAAATTCTTGTGTTATTATTTTATATCTTATACAGTAGTGTGTTTGTATTTATCTTAGTGTATTTGTGTGAGCCTGATTTCTCAATAATTGGTATCAAATCATCTTGGTTCACACCAACGATCAGTTTAAAGAGAAATTAGGCAGGTCACAAATACGAAGATGACAAGCACAAGTGCGAGGTATGAAGTTGAACCATTTGACGGTAAATCAAATTTCAGTATTTGGCAGTGTACGGTCAAAGATGTATTGGCTCAATAGGGATTGGCAAATGCACTAGAAGGAAAGAAACCAGCGACTATGACAGATAAAAAATGGACGGAACTTGAAGCAAAGGCCGTGACAACAATCAGATTGAGTTTGGCACCACAGATCAAATATCAGGTTTTGACAGAAACCTTTTCGAAGGACTTGTGGGAGAAACTTGAGAAAGTTTACAAGTCAAAGTCTCTATCAAACCGGTTATATTTGAAGAAGGAATTATACAGGCTTCGGATGGAAAAAGGGTCAGATTTGACCAATCATATTAATGAGTTTAATAGATTGGTGACCCAACTAACCAATATTGATGTAAAGTTGGACGAAGAAGATAAAGCCTTATTACTTCTTGTCTCTCTACCAGATTCATACTCAACTCTCCAGACTACACTCCTTGTAGGGAAGGGAAAGCTTGTAGTTGACGATGTGATGTCAGCAGTACTGGACCAAGATAAGTTCAGGGGCACAACTTCCAGAGATCAAGGAGACAGTCTTCTTGTTTTTTCAGATGGGCGTGGCAGGGGTCCTAATCGAAGAAGCATTCCGGCAAGGAATAAGAAAGGTCTCAGTCGAGACCAGGCAAGAAGGATAAATCTCAGGTTGAGTGTTATCATTGTCACGAGAAGGGCCACTACAAAAATCAGTGTCCATTGTTGAAGAAGGATAACAAGAAGAAAGGTAAGTAGATTGAAAATTCTACTAATGTTGCTGAGTAAGCAGATGTGTGCAGCGACGAAGAGCTGTTCACAGTGACAGAAAATGAAGCTTTACAAGGTGATCTCTTATCTGTAAGAGACAGTAGCAGCCTTACAGATTGGTACATGGATTCCGGTTGTTCTTTTCATATGTCCCCTCACAGGGATTGGTTTGATACTTTTACATCCTGCAATGGTGGTACAGTTTTATTGGGTAACAATGCAGTCTGAAAAGTTACTGGGATAGGCACCATCAAAGTTAAAATGTTTGACGGAATTGTCAGAACATTGGGTGATGTAAGGTATATTCCAGAATTGAAGAAGAGCTTGCTATAGGTTAGAGTACTTAACTCTATAGGCTGCAACATCTCAGTCAGAGATGGTGTCATGAAAATTACCAAGGGTTCAATGATAATTATGAAGGGCCAGAAGAAGGGCACCCTCTACAAGTTGATAGGGGATACAGTTGCTGGTGGAGTATCAATTTATGTGCAGGACAATTCCAACAATGATAGCACAGAATTATGGCACATGCGACTTGGTCATTTGAGTGAAGGAGGAATGAAATAACTTCACAAAAGGCAGTTGCTGAAAGGTGTCAAAACGTGCAGTTTGGAATTTTGCAAGTTTTGCGTGTATGTCAAACAACGGAGAGTTAGCTTCAAGGCAGGAGTACATACCAGTAAGAATGTACTTGATTATGTACATTCAGATGTTTGGGGGCCAATCAAGCATAAGTCAATAGGTGGAGCCCATTATTTTGTCAGGTTCATAGATGACTACTCTAGAAAGGTGTGGGCGTATTTTATGAAGCAGAAATCCGAGGTTTTCAGAATCTTCAAGCAGTGGAAAGCTAAAGTAGAAAACCAGACAGGAAAGAAGTTGAAGTATTTCAGATCAGATAATGGCACGGAATACAAGGAAAGGTCATTCCTACAGTTCTGCCAGGATGAAGGTATCATCAGGCACTTCTCAATCAAAAGAACTCCAGAGCAAAATAGGGTTGCAGAGAGGATGAACAGAACTCTATTGGAACGTGCCAGATGTATGAGGTTGAATGCAGGATTGCCCAAGAATTCCTGGGCTGAGGCATTCAATACAGCCTGTTATCTGATAAATCGATCTCCTTCAGTTGGAATTGATTACCAAATCCCCGAAGAGGTATGGAGTGGGAAACCAGTTGATTTTTCTGTGATGAAAATCTTTGGTTGTCCAGCTTATGTTCATCTGCCAGTCGAGGAACGACAGTCCAAGATTGATCCAAGGTCAAAAGAATGTATTCTGCTTGGATATGAAGACGGAGTCAAGGGATACAGGTTATGGGATCCAGTATCCAAGAAGAAGTGGCAAGAGTCTGGGTCGGGTAAAAATAAAAAAAAATGTCACACAGACAAATAACAAATCAGATGTTTGTTTCAGGTATGGGATGAAAGGGCAATGGTCACGTACCTGTCGTACGCCAATGCATCTGGTTAATTCATACCAGGAGTCTCAAAAGAGTAAGAAAAAGGTGGCAGAAACAAACTTTGTTACCATCAATTGAATATTGTTGATGTCCCAACAATGACCAACAATGAGGAAAAGTTTGGTGACATTGTTGGACCTTCTGAAAGCATCTTTTTGGATATCGAATAATTTCTTATTTTAATTAAGCATCATGCATGTATAATATTATTAGTTTTTATTTTGTACGCTACATGTTATGTGTTCCACATGTATAATATTATGAATCAAATATATGTTTTTTTAATATATTTTTATATGTGTCAGACCAAATTTAATGGATATGGAAGATATATGTTTAGCAGACATAGACCTGACAATTTAAGTTGAAACCCATATAGTTAACCAAAATCACTTGGATCTATTGGGTTAGTTAACTAGTTTTTAAGTGATGGGTTGGTTTGGTTTGGTTTTGGACCCATATTATTATTACAAATATGGGTTGGATCTAGTTTAACTACTTTTGACCAATATTAGTCTATAATAATTTTTTGCACTTTGAAGAGCTAATACATTAACATGTATGCATTATTACACTACATTTTTATATAACACATATACATTATACATATTACATATTTTTGTAATTTATACACTTGTAATTATGTATACATTATATACATATTACATATTACATATTACATATCACGTATACATTATACATATTACATATTGGGCAAATGTGCATAATGACCCTGAGGTTATTGCATTTGGTCCATTTAGTCTGAAAGTTTTCTTTTTGTCCTTAAATTTTCCTGACGCGTTGTAAAACATAACTCAACTAGACCACTGTGGTTAAAACAACTTTGAGCTAGACAATTCAATCTAATGGCTGAATGACACTTCTGTCCCTCCAAGTTGCAACCCACTTTCAAAGTCGTTCCTAAAGTTCAATTTTCGTCAATTAGGTCCTAAAATTATATTTTGTTGGCGTTTCCGTTCCTTCAGCACAATTTAACCTCAACCCGATCCATGTTGACCAATTTTAACCCAACCCGACCCAGTTTGACCCAACTCAAATTTTTAATATTTTAAAATATAATACTATTTTAAAATAATAATTCTATTTAATATTTTAAAAAAATAATATTTAATATTTTAAAATAAATTATTATTTTAAAAATAATAATTATTTTAAAATTTTAAACAAAAATATTTATTTTTAATATTTAAAAATAAAATATTATTTTTAAAAAAAAATTAAAATAATAACTATTTTTCATATTCTAAAAAAATAAGTTTTTAAATATTTTTTAAATAATTATTATTTTTAATATTTTACAAGTAAATATAATTTTTAAAATAATAATTATATTTAATATTTTAATATAAAAGATAATTTTTAAAATAATTTGAAAAAAATAATATATTTAATATTTTAAAATAAAATATTATTTTTTAAAATTTACAAAAATAATTATTATTCTAATGAAAAAATATTAGACACTTTATTTTTTTCAAAAATGTTTAAAGTTTCATAAAATATAGATTCAAAAAATTAAATAAGAAAATAAAACTTTATTCTTTAAAAAATAAAGTAAATTTTTTCATTTTTTATGTAAAACTTTATTTTCAGAATAAAAAAAAAGTTAATATCTTTACCATTATTATATGTATTCTTAATATTAGAATTTTTAAAAATTAAAATTAAAAATAGAAATTAAAATACAAAAACAGTAGAACATAAATAAAAAAACATATTCAATTTTTAAAAAAATAAATAAATATTGTTTTTAAAAAATTATTATTATTTTCAGGAAAAAGATAATTTAGAAATAATTGAGATTGAATCCCTAAAGTTTTTAATTATTTTAAATTTTTTTTCTAAATTTTTTTCCTGAAAATAATAACTATTTTTATAAAAAATTATTTATTTAAAAAATATTGAATCATTTTTTTTAATCTTTTATTGTTTTTGTATTTTAATTTCTATTTTTAGTTTTCGTTTTTAAAAATTCTAATATTAAGAATACATATAAAAAAAAGATATTACCTTATTTTCTGAAAATATATTTTTACATAAAAAAATGAAAAAATCTACTTATTTTTTAAAAAATAAAATTTTATTTTCTTATGTAATTTTTTTGAATCTATATTTTATGAAACTTTACTCATTTTTGAAAAAATAAATGTGACGCCCCCAAAATAAGTTCAATATCAACCCATTCTAGGTCGCCAAATACATGGTACAGAATTTCAAATACAAATCTTTTATAACAAAAGGTCGTGAGAAATACGACCATACAACTATGAATTTCAATGTAAATCGTATATAATACGAAATATAAACATTCAAATTTATTCCTTATTTATTATAATTATTATCTCACTATTTTATAGAATAGTGAGGACTTTTACAGATCTAACTCTGATCATCACACTGTTCTCCGACTAGTCCCCACAACATTCTCATTCCCTGAAGAGGACAATAGATGAAAAGGGTGAGCTCAACTAGCCTAGTAAATAATATTATGACTAAGATAATGAAAAATAAATTATCGTTAGTCTTCAATAATTCAGATAAAATATTATTGACAACAAGTTTTAGATCAATATTCGCAGCGAAAATAACAATTCATTAGAAGAGTTAAGTAAAAAATGAAGTCTACTATCTTCTATGATTTAAAAGTCCATCATTAATATTTTATTCCTGTAACATCAATCAATATACATCTCGAAATTAAATATTCATCTTTGCACTACGGGCCAAAGATATTCATTTGTATCATCAGTTGGTCATGTTCATTTCAACACCTGTTCAGCTTTGCACTACGGGCCAAAGATATTCATCAGATAATCATTCATCTTTGCTCTACAGGCCAAAGATATTCAGTTATATCACCATTTAGGACTGAGGATTATGAAAAATAATATAAATAACGAATCCAGTGAGATAAAGGATAAAGATTATGGATTCGTAATTTAGTTTATCCAAGTTCAAGAATATTCCATAATAATACTTTGTGGAGCAAAATTCAAGAATAAAGATCAAAATTTGGATCCAATCAAAGATAGGAACCTTAACAAGCAACTTGGACAAATAGAAGAAAATATAATTTTTTTCGTGAATAGTGCCCTATACGTGAATAGTAATCCCGACGGAAAAAGTAAGAATTTCATAATAAAATTCATGACAATAATTTGGTATAATGAAAAGAATAACATCGTTTACGAAAGAAAATAACATCGTTTACGAAAAAAAATAACATCCCTTACCTTAACTGGAGAGTAGTTTTGATTGAAATATCGGATATTACGTGGACGAAAACTTGCACTGTTATCAACACTCAAATTATCTAAATCACAAGAAATACGCTCGATATTATAGAGAGAAAATTTTCTGATTCTGGTGTGTTTTTCATTTCTAACTAAACACCTATTTATAGAAAATGCTTAGCATGTCAATGTTAACAAAAGAAGCATTCGGAGAAATTTCTAAGTTTTGAAAAAGTTGGCAGGTTTGGCAAGTTTGGCAGCCATCAAGAAGGAAAAAAAATTACCCACATGCTTTTTATATAATATATATATATATATATAACATTTATAATTATTAAAAGAATTCCCATTCAATTCTTTTCTATTCCATCTCATTTTATTTTATACCATGAATTTATTGCAAAAATATTACCACTCAAAATGATAAAATTATACTATTATATTATCACATTATAAAATTATAATGTAATATTATAATAATATATTTGAATAAATAATTTATCGGAGAAGATAAAATATAAATTTTTCAACAAATGTCTCATACTAAAAAATCTTCCTTTTATATCAAAATTGAAATAAATATTTCCTCATCATATTTATCAATAATTTAATTATTCATAAATAATATTACAGAACTATAATATTGACAACCAGGTCGTTCTCAGAAAAGAGGGGACTTTTCGATAAGGATTTCTGTGACGCCCCCAAAATAGGTTCAATATTCCACCCATTTTGAGTAGTCCAATACACTCAAATAAATTCAAATACAATCTTTTATATCACACGGTCGTGCAAAATACGACCACACAACTGTGAGTGTCAATACAGACATGTAGAAAATATTAATATTCAAACTAAGTCCTCATTACATTTATTATCACACTATTTTAAATAAAACAAATAGTGAGGACTTCTGCAGCTCTAACTAGGACCATCACTCCATTTTTCGACTAGTACCCGCGATATTCTCATTTCCTGAAGAGAACAATGGAAGAAAAGGGTGAGCTCAACTAGCCCAGTAAAGAATATTATGACTAAGATAACGAAAAATAAATTATCGTTAGCCTTCAATAAATCAGATAAAATATTATGGACAACAAGTTTTAGATCAATATTCGCAGCGAAAATAATAATTCATTAGAAGAGTTAAGTAGAGAATGATGTCTACTATCTTCTTTGACTTAAAAGTTCATCATCAATATTTTATCCCTGTAACATCAATCAATATACATCTCGAATCAAATATCCATATTTGCACTACGGGCCAAAGATATTCATTTGTATCATCAGTTGGTCATGTTCACCTCAACACCTGTCCATCTTTGCACTACGGGCCAAAGATATTCATCAGGTAATTATTCATCTTTGCACTACAGGCCAAAGATATTCATCACGTAATTTTTTATCTTTGCACTACAGGCCAAAGATATTCAGTTATATCACCATTTAGAACTGAGAATGATGAAAAATAATACGAATAACGGATCCAGTGAGATAAAGGACAAATATTAGAGAATTTATTCAGAGTTCAAGAATAAAGATGGATCCAATCAAAGATGATTTGGAAGAAAAAAATATTTTTTTTACAGTGAATAGTATCCTGTGAATAGTAACTCATGAATAGTAACTCGACATAAAAAGATAAAAATTTTACAAGAAAGTTCAGACCAATATTCCAGTGAAATAATATTAGATGAAGCGCAAAACTCAAGTAATATCTGATCATTTCAGGAATTATAGAAGCAATACTTACCGTAGTAAGTTTAGAGTTAAGAATTTGAAATGAAACAATATACGAAATTTCAATTGAATTTTCACCCGTCTAGCGGTAGTCCGCTCAGACAGATTATTTTTTCAATTTAATAACAACTGAATACGAAGATTCACCCATCTGGCGGTAGTCCGCTCAAACAGATTATTCCAACAGAATAATAAGGAATGGAATAGCAACCCTTACGAGTATTGAAAGAAAATAACTCTCTTCATGAATACGAAAGAAATAATACCCCTTACATTAAAATTTGGGGACTGCACTAGCGTAATAGCAGAATACTCTTCTTCTTTCTCTCTTATTCTCTCTATACTTTCTCTCTCTATAGCTTTAGTGAATTGGTGAGGAATAATGAAAAAATGAGCTTCTATTTATAGGCTCGATAGAGTAAGGGTAAAATAGTCTTTTCATCATAATTTATGACATCCTTGCTTACATCATCGCTCCGATGACATCCTTACTTACCTCATCGCTCCGATGACATCATTGTTTGTATCATCGCTCCTGATGACATCATTGTTTGCATCATAAGAGTTCAAATTCAATTTGCACTCTTCCACCTTGTTTAACTTTTATATCATGAATTTACTATAATAATGTTACCATTCAAATTATAAAAATCATACTATTATATAATCACATCATACTACTATAATGTAATATTATAATAATATATTTGAATGAATTATTTTATCGGACAAGATAAAATATCAACTTTCAACAAATGTCACATGTTAAAAATTCTTCCGTCTAAATCCACATTGAATAAATATTTCCTTATCATATATATCAAAAATTAATTATTCACAAATAATATTATAGAACTACAATATTGACAACCAGGTCGTTCCCAGAAAAAAGGGGGCCTTCCGATAAGGATTTCTCTTTACTGGCGCGCAATTAATCAACTCATTTCCTAGACAGAACTTCCTTAGACATTGCTAATAATGCTATCTAATAATATTACTCAAATAATATGAATTATTGATTTGATAATTTGAAATAATGTGCAATGACAATTATTGAATCAATAATATAAAATAGCAAATTAGCACTAATTGATATAAAATATCAACATAGCAAATATTGAATCAATAAAATATCATGCAATTATTGAATCAATAATATAAAATATTGAACAGTAATTACTGTAACAATAATTGAGTAAGTGCCTTCCTACGTAAGAATCAATAATTCAAAATATTGTGCAATACCGTGTGCTACCGTGTAACACCGCGTATTACTGTATTTTAACCACCGGGTATTTTAACAGTACTAACGGTAACAGTTTTGCCATTATAATATAAAAAAGTTATTTATGTCGCTTTCTATATCCGACATTCATTCCATTGTGGGGTCCACCAATGACTACGCCGTCGTACGAATATTCTCCTATAAAAAGAATATTCCTCGACCAAACGAATATTTTTCGACACAACGAATATTTTATAACCACTTGCTTACTTTGTAAACTTTACACATTTCACCCATAACTTATCACATTTATCAAATCAACACCTTATTATTTTTAAAAAATATATAAAGAAAATTAAATCTTATTCATAAAATTTGGGGTCTTACAATTTCTCCTTACTTGCGCGCAATTAGATTAACCTAACCCCTTTTCTCGACAGAACTTTCTTAGACATTGTCAATAATGCTATCTAATAATATTATTCAAATAATATGAATTATTAATTTGATAATGTGAAATATTGTGCAGTGACAATTATTGAATCAATCATATGAAATATCAATGTATCAATTATTGAATCAATAATATAAAATATTGAATAATAATTGAGTAATTGCCTTATTACGTAAGAATCAATAATTAGAATTACTGTGCAATACCGTGTGCTACTGTGCAACACCGCGTATTACTGTATTTTAACCATCGGGTATATTAACAGTTTTAACGGTAATAACTACGCCGTTATTTTTAGAAAACTCATTTTTGTCGTTTTCTTCATCCGACAGTTATTCCGTTATAGGGTCCACAAATGGTTGCGCCGTCGTACGAATATTCCCTGATAACAAAAATATTCCACGACCAAATGAATATTCTCCGACAACAATGAATATTTTATTACCACGTGCTAACTTTGAGAAATTTGCACATTTCACCCATAACTTATCATATTTATCAAATCAATACCTTACTGTTTAAAACAATATATAAAAAAAATTAAATCTTTATTCATAAAATTTGGGGTCTTACAATAAAAGTTTCTAATATTTTTTTCTTAGAATAATAATTATTTTTATAACTTTTTAAAAATAATATTTTATTTAAATAAAAAAAAAATTATTTTAAAATATTAAATATAATTATTATTTTAAAAATAAATTTTCTTTTAAAACTTTAAAAATAATAATTATATAAAAAATATTTTAAAAAATATATTATTTTTTAAAATAGTAAATATAATTTTTTTTAAAAAATAAACTTTTTTAAATATTAAAAATAACTATTTTTTAAAATAATTATTTTATTTTAAAATATTAAATATTATTTTTTTAAATGTTAATTATAATTATTATTTTAAACTTATTTTAAAAATAATATTATATTTTAAAATATTAAAATTTTGGGTTAGGACAAACTGAGTCGGATTGGGTTAAAATTGGTTAAAATGAGTTGGGTTGAGATCAAATTGGATTGGAGGAACAGAAACATCAACAAAATATTATTTTAAGGACTTAACTGACAAAATTAAACTTTAAGGACGACTTTGAAAGTGGGTGACAACTTGAACGGACAGAAGCGCCAATCAACCAAATCTAATTCACTGATAGGTGACAAAAATAAAATTTAATTACGGTAATTTATTGTCACATGACATGAAAACATGTAAATCATCTTTCTCCATTGTTGTTTTTCGTCTGTTCACATTTCACCATTAATCAAACACAGATGGTAAGCTAACATATGAACGGCAGACCAGAGAGAGATTAGGGCTTTCCTGCATCTATTTGTTCGAAAGAAATTTACACCATTCACAGGATTCAATCTATTAAGGTACTCAATCGCACTTCAATTTTTAAATTTGAGATTGATATCGATTTTTTGTTTTGAACAATTTCGTACTTGAAGAAATATATCAATTTTGGAGGAAATCTTGATGTGAACTCGTAATCTGGTTCTGCTCATTGATTATTTCTATATATTTTGTGTTTGGGCTCAAGGATTTTCTATTATGATACCCGAATTCCATATTTGAAAGCTCGAAAACAAAACTGTTAGTGTATCTGACATAAATCAAAGTTTGAATGGTGTTTGGAAAAACATTGGGTGTTGGGAGACAAGATTTTTTTATGAATTTTACTGTTAGTCAGAAGTTTTGATGTCTAGTTACTTGTAGTAGGTTTCTAATCAACTGGTTTTAGCAAGTCCTGGTTTGGTTCAGTAGGGACAATGGTTGGAATTGGAGAGGCTTCTGATTTTGGGTCTAGAGAATTGAATTATCGATTAGTGAGAAGCTGTTCTTTTCGCGAAGAAGATGGTTTTCACGGGACAGTAACTCATTTTGGGGGAGGTGGATCAAGGTACATGGGGGCTTAGATGAGGAGACACTTGCTACATTTGGTAAAGCTGTCCGCCCAGATATCCAAGCGGCAGATTTACCTGTCACACTAAGTTACTGTTATTAAATTTTATTTTTGCCACGTGTCAGTCAATCAGAGAGTCCGTTTGTGTAGCTGGAAGTTTTTTTTTAACGGGAGGGGTCTAGTTGAGCTACGTTTTACAACGTCGGGGGCATCTAGGGACAAAAAAAGCTCCAGGGCTAACTGGGTCGAATGCGAAAACCTCAGGGGCAATTATACACCTTTGCCCATACTATATTAGTTACAGTCATATACGTAGACAGTAGTAGGGCAAAAAAAAAAGACGCCTCAACGTTTTATGCAAGCACCTCAATTCCCAAAAAGTCAGACGTCGCCATCGGAGAAAAAAGAGAGCAATCAAAAGAAAAAAGGAACAATCGGAGGGAAGAACATCAAGTAAAAGATTGAAGGGTCCTCTTAACATGTGCCCTTAGGGCACATGCTAAGCACACAGTTCAAGAGAATATTCCCTTGAACTGTGTGTATATTCCCTTGATTTTTGCATTTGCACCAAGTTTAAGGAAATATGCACACAATTCAAAGGAATATTCTCTTGAACTATGTGCTTAGCATGTGCTCTAAATGTTAAGAAATTCCAAGATTGGATACCACAATCAAAATACAAAATTAAAAAGGAACTGATATTTCCACATAAAAATTGATATTTTCACATGATTCGTCTCACATGAATATTGAGTAGGTCCCACCTCTATTTTTAGAGATACTCATGTGGAAATATTATTTTAACATATGGAAATATCAGTTTCCAATTAAAAAATCGGAAGGGAAGAACACAACAACAATCGAAGGGGGAAGACCACAACAATCGGAAGGGAAGAACACAACTATGTGATAAATTTCATATCTTTAAATTTTTTATTTGTAAATATTAGTCCTAATAAGCGAGTTCCATATATTACCCCCATATATCTTTCTGATCCAGTTTTGTTTCCTTCAACCTTCCAAAAACAATCTAAATTCTTCAAAATAGTTCATTTTTATCAATGTGAAAACCCAACTGATTGTCTAAAAATCGGCCGGTTCATCGGTTTTCAAAAATATTGACCGATTTTAGTGGTTTAATCCGATATATTTGCAAGTTCGGTCTTTTAAGCGAACCAGACCGGATTGGGGCCCGGTTCTGATAACTATACGAACAAGAGAAAACAGTAACATTAAAAGGCTAAAATGCAGTTTGTACCCAAAGTTTGTAAGGTTGTTGAGGACTTGAGGTTTGCACCCCAATGTTTAAAACGTATCTGAGTGCACCTCAAAGTTCTTTTCGATGTTTTAATACTTTAAAAGTGAGGGTACATTTTGCTTAGCGCAACAAACTTTGGGGTGTATTTTGTTGAGTTAAAAGGAACTTTGGAGTGTATTTTGACCAGTTTAAACATCAGAGGGTACATTTTGTTTATCATAAAAGATTCTTAGGATGCACTTACATATGTTTTAAACATTGAGGTGTAAACCTCAACTACCCTACAAACTTTTGGGTACAAACTGTATTTTAGTCAAATTAAAATTACTCTCAACTATTTTTGTTCATTCTCTAGTGGACGTTTAGCTGTAGCTGTGTGGAGAAATAAAGAAGGGAATATGTTTTATATAATATATCTTACAATGTATATAATTGAGAGCCTTTATAATTTGTATAAGCTTTTAACCGCAGTACATTTGGAAAGTAAATCAATCATCTTTTAATCATGCAATCTCATTTTAATCATGCAATCTCCCTAATCATAAAATCCCCCAAATCATGCTATTAGAATAATATCCTAGAATTCTCTAAATTATCTATTAACACTCTCCCTCAAGCTGAAAGTCTTATATTATGACTTACAACTTGTTACAAAACATAATCCCAAAACTAAAAAATTCAAACCAAACTTAAAAGGAAAATATTTTATCTCCAATACTCCCCCTCAAATTGAGGCCCTCTTCAATTTGCACGAATAAAAGAAAAAAAAATAATGTGCATGTCCAAAGTTGATTCTTACCCTCAATACATAACTTCACATCCACTTTTCAAGGATATTATGTGCAGGCGCCAGTCAATAACAAAGAACACTTATCTTCCACAAAAACGATGAAGGACTCCTTACCTTCCTCAATAACGGAGAACTCTTAAATCTCCCAACAAATCGAAGGACACACGCCTTCCTCAAACCTCTACCCCATGAAAATCCTTGCTCTCTAATCAACAACCGATTTTACATATATCAACCTGAGAAATTAACTACTATGGACATGTTGACTTTTTGAAAATGAGAAAATAAAATATAAAAAAACTCCAACTCCAACAAAAAAATCAGAACTGAACCCTAACCACCTAATTTTTCTTTAAGATGAAGTTAAACAATAAAAAAAACGATACCCGCCACCAGCTATGTGCTGGCTGCGGCAGCCAGAAGCAAAACCTTTTGATTTGATTGTCAAGATCAATCAAGCTCTGACACCGTGTGGAGAAATAAAGAAGGGAAGATGTTTTCTATTATATATCTTACAATATACATTAGAGAACCTTTATAAAGGCTTAGAATTACAGTACATTTGGAAAGTAAATCAATCATCTCTTAATCATGCAATTTCACTTTAATCATGCAATTCACCTAATCATAAAATTCCCCAAATCATGCTATTAGAATAATATCTTAGAATTCTCTAACTCTACTAACAAGCTGAATTAATTATATCTCCCGATTTCTCCGACCGGAGCTTCGGCAAGCCGATCTCAAAGGCAACCTTCCGGTGGAATCTTTTCCTATTTCGGTAAGACTCTCTTCAATATACATACACGAATTTGTCTTTTGAATCTCTGATCGATTAAAATTGAACAATTTTATGCCTTTGTGTGTTTCCTTTGTATCTGGTACTATATAGATACACTATAGTAAACAGTTAAACATACATTTTGAAGTATTTAGTATTTTGATGATTATGATTTTGCAAGAACATCTCATTATGAAGGGGCAATGTTCCTTATTGATGTTAAAAGATTCAATTTTGGAGTGGCAAATTTCTGTTTAACTATACTTCGATACTAGCTTTGTTAAATTTATTAACTTGTGGCACTAGTAATTTGCTCATCTTTTTGCCCCTATGAATGCAATTAGGTTGCAAAGATTAACAGTTGATTCTGAACAAGAGTTTGACCCTTTTTTTTAAAATTGTTTTAATTCTATTTTTCTCAATATATTGCAAATCCTTTATTTTTCATAGGTCGAGTTTTTATTAATTCAAGTGGTGCCATAGATATTCAGAGAAATGGATTTGGTTTCTGGTTACAAGGTACTTTTCTACCATTATATTTGTACTAGTTAGCAGAATATAATAAATAATACTTTTTAAAACCCTCAAGTTTGATACTTGAGCTTCAAATTTTTGGTGATTCGTGCAGGGAGTTGTTGGACTTATGTTTGGAAATGAAAATTCGGGGTCGAATGAAGATAGGTAAATGATTTTTTTCCCTCCTTTTAATGCTTCCTTTTAGTTTTGATAGTTGGAGAATTTGATATTGCGTATAATGCAAGCTTAATTTCATTTTTTGATCATTTGAGAAAACTCAAGTTACACTATTATTCAACTATACTTTATGAAGTTTAGTTAATCTTCTACACAATTTTGCTTGATATAATATCCACTGCAATCAGAAAAATGTGGAAGTGAAAATACATTTTATTTTTGTGTGACCGTTGATAGTTACTGACATGATTCTTATCCAACCCCTAGTTTAGAGTTAGGATCATGCTGTAAAAATCTTCTCTTGGGTCCTACAATTGCTTGTTACTTTTAGATTTACTCATTGCGAACTTATCAACAAAGTCAGTCTGTGTCTCTGGACTTGGTTTTCCAAGAATTTTATTGGATTTTCTTTGTTTCATGCTGCCTTAATATTTGGTTTTTATAATCGTACATTGTTATGTATTTATGCAACTGTGATGTCAGTTGATGTCAGTACTGTATGTCTTACTGACTGACTGGAAAATAGATGTTTTGTGCAAGTATCTTAGTTGGCTCTTTGAAAGATTATTGCGATTCTTCTCCATCAAAAGGTTGCATTTGGGTTTCAGGCTGTTTGTTACACACACACACAGACATGGAATTGGAAGCATATGTATCTATGTTTTTATTGGAAGAATTAAGAATTTAAAAGAAGGATATATGTTGACAATTTAATATTTTTGCTTGGTCCTGGTTTTCTTGGAATATTCGTGGTGTAAGTTCAATTGCTTTCTGTTCTTTTCAAATGGGAGATATGGTGAAATAAAAGAGATTGACTGACCGACTACTCTAAAGAATCAAGATATGAATTTATCCCTTGTAAATGAATATTCTATCACTTGAGATATTTATTTCTCCACCCATTCCAATTTCCAAGGCCAACTATTTTGAGAAGTCCCAAATAAGTCTACTTTCAAAATCATGGTACTATGTCTCATGATATCCACATACATATTGATCTTGGCCGTTGATCATGCTACAACTTACTTCTATTAGATGCTATTCCTTATATCGTCATGTGAAATCATATGCCCTTTCTTATGAAGCCCTTAACCTTCGCTATATTTTTAACCATTTGTATCATCAAGGTGCACACAGTTCATTTTGTATTCCATGTGTATGGTTTATCAAAATTAGAGTATGTGTCCATTGTGGCATCATCTTGTGTAATTGTTGGATGGCTTATTGTTTACTTGCTTAGTTTCAATTTGCGTTTTGAATTATCTAATTTATGGCTCGTATAAACAGCTATGTTGAACGCTTGCTCGACCGTATAAGTAATGGTGCCCTGGCAGAGGATAGAGGAAATGCAATTGCTGAACTGCAATCTGTTGTAGCAGAAAGTCGTGCTGCCCAGCTAGCTTTTGGGGCAATGGGTAAGCAATTTTTGTTGGAAAAGAGTAATACTTTATGTCACATGTTATGTTTCATAACATAATTTATTCACTTTTATTGCAGGCTTTCCTGTGCTTTTGAGTGTCTTAAAGGAAGAGCGTGATGATGTTGAAATGGTATGAAAGCTTTGGGTAGTAGCGTATTAATCTACATGTGTATTTTGTTTTCCGGTTTCTACTTTTCCTTGAAATATTAAAGTGATGGTATGTTTGCAACAATAGGATTAGATTACATGGAAGTCCGAGCAATCCATTGACTAGGAATTCAATGTGTTGGTCTTACAAATAATATTGAGCGATTAAGGAGCTACTTGAAAAAGGATATTTGCTATCAAGCACAGAAACCTCCTAGAAGCCTCCGAGTCGGTGTCGAGGCCGTGTTGGATGTTGTCCGATTTCACAATCAACAATTACGTGCAAGTATATACGATCAACAAGTAATAAAGTGATAAGAAAGAGTGACGTACTCACGAGGAATCCTATTTATCAAATCCCATCTACTAGTTTTATACCAATCCAATTTTATTTAAACAACCAAATTTTGTGATTTTCTAATTAAAACTAAATTAATCTAACCAAAACTACTTTTAACACAGACTTGATTTAGATGGTAAATGCTTAAGACTACAATATCCCCAATTATGCAATATAAATCAATTACCCAATATCTCCAATTATTAAATCCAGGAATTCAAAGTATTTTAAAGCCCTTTTCCAAGTGATCAATTAAAATTATTCAATTCAATTAATTCTGCGATATTCCTATGCAAAACAAAAGAATTAAATTCATTACGTTCCAACTCCCAATTGTTATATGCAGTGAAGAGAGATATCCCTATTCAATTCACAATCCTAATTATTTATCAAATGCAAATAACTAAGAATACATGCTATCACATTCAGTTCTAACCCTAAATTTCATATCCCGAATTAATCTATTGTAACATGGTAATTATTGGCCAAATAATTATTCAATAAGCATAAACTATGATAGACAACTCACATTGAATAAATAATTGGATTAATACGAATAATCAATTCATAAGCTTAAAAGGTTCAATTGTAGCCTTAATTAAAAGGTTAGTTCATACTGAAAATTAAATCACAAAACCCATAGAAATCATCTTAATTAGATTACAAATAAAGAAGGAAGAATAAAAACTCAATAATGGGCTCCAGTCTTCAATCTCCAATTGCAATCCTTAAGTGATCCTCTGCAATTTCCAAGTCAAATCTTCAGCTCTGTCTCAATGAATGTGTGTATTGTCTCAATTAAGTCTCCATAAGATAAGCTCTTTATAGTCCATCACGACAATCCCAAAGTCTTAAGGAATCCCCCTCCAAATTTGATGCAAAATCTAACTTGGAACTGAAAGTTGCTGAGTTGGCCCCGCCTGGCGCTGCTGCGCCAGGTTTCTTCCTTAAAACGGCATTGCCGCGCCATACAACTTAGTACCCAATTGAAATCTCTGGAAGGGTGGCGCTGCCGCGCCCAATCCCTTTTAATCCTGGTGCTGCTGCGCCAATCAACATTACCCTCTGCTAAATCTCTAGACTATCCGCGCTGTCGCGCCGTTCTCCTTGTTATCCTGGCGCTGCCGCGCCATGCTGCCAGAACTGCTTCCTTGGCCCTGTTTTTACTCTTTTTTGTTCCCTATGACACCTTTTACTTCCAGTTCCTTCCCCTGCAAATATTCTACAAAAACACAAAAACACAAAAACATAACTAAAAGCATCCACACAACTTGAAAATAGCAATAGATTAAAGCTCAATTGTACTTAATTCGTAGGTCTAAAACTTGCTTATCAAATATCCCCAAACTTAACCGATTGCTTGTCCTCAAGCAAAACAACACAATGCAATGACAACTAACATGCTACTAATAATGCAACCTAACAACTAAGAATCTTATAAATCCGGCAAACAATCATTTTGAAATTCAACCATATGCCTAAAAAAGATCAACAAGGGGGTCTAACCAAAAGCAAGTCAAAAACTCATATCAAACCAAAAATCAATGCCCGCTATCAACGATGCATTGTGTGTGTTCAGTAAGCATTAAAATTACTACAATTCAAATACATCACATAATACGCTTCTTAGAAGGAAAATCACATTTTTATCTCAAAAACTCTGTAAACAAATTAAGTTCCAGCTACGACTTTGCAGTAACTAAGCTAGGCGTAAATATGAGATTTATTTACTTTTATTCAATCATGAGGGCATTTTGCTCTTTCTCGTGTTTACACTTGACTGTGCAATGTTTAGTTCTCTTAGGCTTTTCAATGTTACCCATGCAGCAAGCTTTCAACCAACGACTCCCAAACCAGACGGCTTCATGGCTCTAGGTGTAGAGACATCCCCTTGGGCGTACTTACTCGAGTAACAAAGGCCACAAAACTAAACTAGTCAATGTGTTTATTCATATTTTTTTTCTTTTATGCCTTTTTTTTTAAAATCCCATAAATTCCCCCAAACTTAAGCTTTTGCATTATCCTAGCCTTTATTACTAGTGTACTGAATTTTCTTCATTAAAACCAAAATTTCCCGCAAGAAGACAATTATGCGATCATTTAAACTGAGTAAATTATAATGGTCACCCAAATGTGCTATCCGGTTACATCAGTTTCAAACAAGATAAGACTTTCATCATGGTATGAAATTACTACGCCTTGGTTATCAATAGTATTCGAACGCCTATGCAAACCCAATCTCATCATTGGCCAAGTTAAATTCCACTAATTGATGCTCGAATTCATGCAACATGATCTAACTATATGCAAACAGATATAATAATAACTTGACTACAAAAACAAATATTTTTGTGATTTTTTGATTTTTTTTGTTTTTTTATATATGAATAACTAAACAAACTACTGAATGCACACACATTGACTAATAAACAAACTAAGCAGACGCAAACTAAATGCAATGCAAAACACATATACTAAACAACCTAAAGTACCCCCAAACTTAAACAAGACAATGTCCTCATTGGCAAAAACAAGAAATAAAAGTGCTAGAACTGAGGACTTCCCTCTGAAGAAGCGTTGAGTTCCTCATCAGGAGAATCTTGCGGTGGATAAGGGGGAACATCTCTATATACTTGGAAAGGAACTTGAGAGCCGGAACTTGCACTGAAAATCCCTGATAAAGTCGAAGCAAACTGGGCATTAAACGACATCATGGCATCCATCTGCTGTGCTAATGCATCAAACCTCCGATTCATTCGTCTATCTTGTCGATCGAGCCTAGGGTGCAACGCCTGAATGGAGTCATGAAAATTGGGAGGATCCGAAGCCTGGGATTCATCTTGGTGTACTTCTTGTTCTTCTGGGGCTTGCGCACCTTGTTGATTGCTGATAATAAACCCTTGCCCACGCGGATGTGACTTACCACCATTCCACACCTTATATCTTACCATGGTGACATGATCAATGACGGACATAAGGGCCAGTAGTGGTTCATCAGGCCCCATTGAACGCTTGTGCGCCTACATAGGTAATCAACGAAGCGTGAGTTAATGCCCCAGTAGTGCTACCCAAGTTTTAAGAATGGATCCTCTTATTGTGAAACCAATATCCACCACAGTTGTTAAGGCGTCGCCAAGTTGTCCAGTCAGTGTTCAACATACAAGGCGGTAGTACGACTTGGGTTTAGGGTGAAAGTCGAGTGCCTAGCCCAGAAAGTCGTCGCCTTGGACGCCTCGGCGTCGACAATTTTTCGGCAAGTTGACCGACTTGGATACGACGTCGATCAACCCACTGGGTAAAAAAAAACGTCGCTGGCTAGCCCTAGTCGATTCGCGATATCAAAGAGAAGTCACAGTCGATCGAACAAAAGAAGAGAAGAGTGAGCGACTGAGAGAGAGAAAGATTGCGAGAGAGAGAAAGACTGCGAGAGAGAGTGCGAGTACCTTACCTCGTCGACTCCAACCGTCCGATCGTCTGACGTCCTTTCCGGCTAAGGCGCTAAGCTCGCAACTCCCGTTGCCTAGTTTCGGCAGGTATTCTTTCTCTTTTTTTCCCCTTTCTGACCTTCTCTGCTGCTCCTTCTGTTTTTTAAAGTGCCGACTGTTTTGTTGATATATGCTTCGCAGTTGCTCTGTTACTTTTTTTTAAAAACTGCCGACTGCTCTGTTGTTGATATATGCTGTTGCTTTTTCTTTTTTTTTTCCTGCCGACTACTCTGTTGCTTTTTTTTTTTTTCTTGAATTAATTATATTTTATTCTTTTTTTTGCAAGTACATATTTCACTGATCAAGAAAGAAATTAATCAAACATGGAAAATCATGATTGTGAATTTATTAATTATATTTAAATTAGTACTACTATGCTATATTTCTATTAATTATATTATATTCTTAGCTCCAATATTTTTTACAAGTACATATTTCACTGATTAAGAGATGCATGACTGTTAGTACTACTAAATAGTTTACTCATCATTTGGACTTAATAATATGAACTATTATTAGTTATTAATTAGAACTATATATATATATATATTATATAGTATTAATAATGTTATTTCATAGTGTTATGTTTTGAGTTTTAATGTATATGAAATTTTATTGCCAATATATTTGTTAAGTAAAATAAATAATATATAAATTGCACATTGTAAACGACTTGTCACCTTACAGACGCCATGGCGGTCGCCTTGTCGCCTAGGCGTCCAGGCAGTCGGCTACCGCCATGACTAGCCGTGGCACCGTAACAACTATGATATCCACTGGTTCACCAGTCACAATAGCATATAACAAGGAACGATCTTTAGTAACATGTTGATGCCTTGTCGGTAGTAGAGTAGCGCAAATGAAAATATACCAGGCTTTAGCATACCTGCTCAATGTCGTATGCGGGAAACTCACTTTTTATGTAGTCCCTTGCTTCAAGTCCACTGCGTTCCCGGTTTTCCAATCTCTTGAAGCACGTCGTCTAAACTGTATTCCTCTAGCCCATCACTTAAGTAGTGCATATCATCCCGCAGTGTAGGCAAATGGAAGTACATGTTGATATCATTTCTGCTAAATGAAACTGCCCTGCCCCTTACTTGAACCACATCATTAATTGCATCGCTGGCATTCGCATAAAATTGTTTGACTACGTTGATTAATGCTGCCCCCGGCTGCTCGGTCAAATGAAACCATTCTCGCTTCGCAATCATTATAGCTATTTCCCTATTTTGTGTCTCATCGGGGCGAATCCCTTTTTCTAACACAAGTTTTGCCTAGTAAAGCACCATGATAGAAGTCTGCTGCCCCCAAACTTGTGATTTTCATGTAATCATATGCTCGGGGTGCCCTTGAACTTTCAATCCTGGATCGTTTAGGTGCCATTTGATTAAATGTGACAATTTACAACTCGATATTTGAACAATCACTGTTTTACGCCACAAAAAGGACTTTTCAAGGAAATCTGCGACTGGTTTAGACAATTTAACAAATAGATGGCGTATTACCAATAACAAATAGATACCCTTCCTTGACTCAACTTGAAACAAATCCACCTATCGTCTGGTAAATGACCTTCAAGAACACTTAACGCATGCAATGCTTCTCTCTTATTAGCAAACACAAAGCAATTTCCAATAACCCCAACTAAATTTAAATATCAACAATCTTCGCACAAGATAAACTCCAACTTACTTGAATTGAATTGGTATTGTGATGACGACATATTGAAAGAAGAATTTACTTTCACGATTCCTTGATTTGAACTGACTAGACTCTGATTTCTCTATGGATTGAAGAGATGCACGATTGATTAGGGTGTTAGGAGGACCAACCACGATGTTTCGAAGAGAGAGGATTTCGTGGGTTAGTGGTAGAGAATTTGAATCGTGGGGAAGAATGGAGATCGTGGGATAGAGATCTGGTGAATCCGAAGGAGAATGGGTTTGGAGAATCGAGAATGGAGAGAAAATCGTTGGTTATGGTTTTGAATCAGAGAAGGATTAGAACATTGGGGGTGTGGGTTGATGAATCCAAAGGAGAATCGGATTTAAAATTGTTTTGTGGTTAGGACGGGTTTTGGGAGTAAAAGGAGAGTTTGAAATGAAATAGGAAAGGACTCTTAGATCTGGCCACTCGACCGATTTGACCAACTGTGATTCGCATCAGGCGCTACCGCGCCACGTCTTCAGCTTTCTCTGGCGTTGCCGCGCCACGTCTTCAGCTTTCTCTGGCGTTGCCGCGCCTATACTCCAGGGTTTCTGGTCTGCCCTTGTGCTGATGGCGCTGCTGCGCGATAGTTCTCTTCTGAAGTGGCGTTACCGCGCTGATAGTACAGGGATTCTAGCCTGATGCTTTGAGTCCGGCGCTGTCGCATGGTCCTGTGGCGCTGTTGCGCCAGGGCTATAGAAAACTTATGTGACTTGTTTGGGAGAGCTAGCGTTGTCGTGCTGTTACATGGCGCTGCCGCGCCAATAGTCCAGAAATTTGTTTCCTTTCTGTTCTGTACTTAAGCTTCGAGGTTCCTGAAAATCATAAACTAAAGTATGTGAAAAACCTAAAAGCACATGCAAACTATGGAGTTGATATTAATTGCTAGGAAATAAAATAAAATAAAATGATTGGGTTGCCTCCCAATTAGCGCTTGGTTTATAGTCGTCCAGCTCGACTTTCTTGCTTTTGTTCAAATATCAACTGTATCCGTCAGATGGATTGATGATGGACGTCGATCGATGTCTCCCCCCAGTAATGTTTCAGACTGTTGACGATTGACCTTAAATGTTCTCTTCGAATTCGGCTCTTCAACCTCGACAACTCCATGGGGAGCAACAGATGTAACCATGAAAGGGTTGGACCACCTAGATTTCAGTTTTCCGGGAAACCTCAATCTGGAGTTGAATAACAACACTGTTTGTCCTGGTTCAAATTTTCGGTCAAGGATCCGTTTGTCATGCCATTTCTTCACCTTTTCTTTATACAACTTGGCATTCTCATAAGCTTGGTGCCTGAATTCCTCTATCTCATTCAATTGAAGCAATCTTTTTTCGCCTGATGCTTGCAAATCAAAGTTTAATTTTCGAATGGCCCAATATGCATTATGTTCTTGTTCTACCTGTAAATGACATGCTTTTCCGTAAACCATTCTGTATGGTGACATTCCAATAGGATTCTTGTAGGCCGTTCGATACGACCATAGAGTATTGTCTAATCTCCTTGCCCAATCCTTATGAGATAGATTCACAACTTTTTTCAAGATTCGCTTAACTTCTCGATTGGACACTTCAACTTGACCATTGGTTTGGGAATGATAGGCTGTAGGAATTTTGTGTTTCACCCTATATTTGGCGAGCAGTTTGGTTAAGTGCTTGTGGCAAAAGTGTGTCCTCGTCACTGATTATAGCCCTTGGTGTACCAAATCTCGTGAAGATATTTTTCCTCAAGAATCTTAGCACTACTTTGGCGTCATTCGTGGGTAATGTAGTTTCCTCAACCCATTTCGACACATAATCAACTGCCAAAAGTATATATACTGGTAGATGACGACGGAAATGGTCCCATAAAAGTCAATGCCCCAAACATCAAAAAACTCAACTTCTAGAATGGTGTTGAGGGGCCTTTCATGTCTTTTCGAAATATTGCCAACCCTTTGGCATCAATCGCACTTTAAAACATAAAAGTAGGCGTCTTTGAACAATGTCGGCCAGAAAAATCCCGATTGTAAAACTTTTGTAGCAGTTCTATCTCCTCTGTAATGTCCCCCATAATAAGATAAGTGGCAATGATTCAGAATGCTTTCCATCTCTTCACGTGGCATACACCGTCGTATCATCTGATCCGCACATGTCTTGAACAGGAATGGTTCATCCCAAAAATATTGCTTGACGTCGTGAATGAACTTTTTTCGTTGTTGAGAATTCAAATCAGGTAGAAGCACATTACACTCTAGATAGTTCACGTAGTCCGCATACCAAGGTATTTCCGTAATTACTCTAAAAAGTTGCTCATCCGGAAACGACTCATTGATCACCATTTCATCCTTTTTCTGAGTTTTTGAATTTTCCAATCTGGAAAGATGGTCGGCTACCTGATTTTCTGTACCCTTTCTATCTCGGATCTCCAAATCGAATTTTTGCAGTAGAAGGACCCATCAAATCAACCTTGGTTTTGCATCCTTCTTTGCAATCAAATACTTTATGACAGAGTGATCCGTGTAGACAATTACCTTAGTCCCAATCAGATATGCTCGGAATTTGAAGGCAAACACTACCGCAAGTAACTCCTTTTCAGTGGTGGTGTAATTCATCTTAGCATCCGTCAATGTTTTGCTTTAGTAGATGGTGTGAGACCCTATCTTGACGTTGTCCCAGTACCGCACCAACTACGTAATCACTTGCATCACACATCAGCTCAAATGGCAAGGTCCAATCGGGAGCAACAATGACTGGAGCTCTAACCAATTTCTTTTTCAGAACATCAAAAGCCTCTATGCACAACTGATCCATCTTAAACGGCCCATCTTTTTCAAGGAACGAACACAAGGGTTTTGGGATTTTAGAAAAGTCTTTGATGAATCGTTGGTAAAAACCCGCGTGTCCCAAAAAACTCCTTATTCATTTCACAGATGTTGGCGGAGGTAGCTTCTCAATAGTTTCAATTTTTGCCTTGTCTACTTCTAAGCCAGCTGCAGAAACCTTGTGACCCTATATTATTCCTTGTACCATAACGTGGCACTTCTCCCAATTGAGCACCAAATTTGTCTCCACACATCGTTTTAACACCAAAATCAGATTATTGAAACATAGATCGAAACTATCCCCAAACACAGAAAAATCATCCATGAAGACCTCCAACTTCTGCTCTACCATATCCAAGAAAATAGCCATCATACATCACTGAAAAGTTGCCGGCGCATTGCAAAGACCAAAAGACATACGCCAGAATGCAAAAGTTCCGTAGGGACGTGTAAACGTGATTTTCTCTTGATCCTTCGGAGCTATTGCAATCTGATTGTATCCCGAATAACCATCAAGAAAGTAGAATTGGTGTCCAGCTAACCTATCCAACATTTGATCAATGAACGACAAGGGAAAGTAATCCTTGCGCGTAGCCTTATTCAACTTGCGTTAATCCATGCATACTCTCCAACCTGTAATTGTTCTCGTAGGGATGAGTTCATTATTCTCATTTTCGACAACAGTCATTTCTCCCTTTTTTGGCACACACTGTACACGACTTACCCACGAACTGTCTGAAATCGGATAGATGATACCAACATCTAACCACTTGATGATCTCTTTCTTTACCACCTCCTTCATAATTGGATTTAATCGTCTTTGTTGCTCAATGCTCTCGGCTTTACTCTTCCCTCAAGTAGAATTTTGTGTATGCAAAACGATGGACTAATTCCCTAATATCTGCTATGGTCCACCCAATTGCTGTTTTATACTCTTGCAATACCCTTATCAACTTTTCCATTTGAGTCTCGTTTAGATCCGCAGCAACAATAACAGGTAGAGTGTTGGACTTTCCCAAGTAGGCATACCTCAAATGAGAAGGAAGAGGTTTTAGCTCTAGCACCGGTGGCTCCTCTAATTATGTTTTGGACATCTTTTCTCCTCCTTCGGGTCGGCCAAGATTAATGAATTTCCGAGATACTGGTAATGCATTTAACCATTTGACATAATATCTCCCAAGCCATCAAAGGTATCTACCCCAACCAATGCAGCTTCTAACGGATCTTCAAAGTCAATTTCGTTGATCCTTTCATTAACCACTTCATCGATTAAGTCCATCCGCAAGCACTCTTCTCCTTCTTTTGAGAACTTCATTGATTTAAAGACATTAAAGGTGACTTCTTGGTCTTGGACTCGCATTGTCAACTCACCTTTCTGCACATCTATCAGAGTTCTCCCTTTTGCTCAGAACGGCCGACCAATAATGATTGGGATTTCCTTATCTTCCTCATAATCTAGAATGATGAAGTCCGCCGGAAAGATGAATTTCGCCGGAAAGATGAATTTATCGACCTTTACCAAAATGTCTTCCACAATACCCCTCGGATACGTCACTGACCTGTCTGCCAACTGCAAGCTGATATTTGTCGGTTTCGGTGCCTTTAACCCTAGCTGAGTGTAAACTGATAATGACATTAAATTAATACTAGCACCCAAATCACACAATGCCCTTCCGGAAAACTGATTACCGATCACGCATGGAATAGTGAAACTCCTTGGATCCTTCAACTTCGGCGGTAACTTATTTTGTAGGATTGCCCTGCACTCTTCGGTTAATGCCACTGTCTCGAATTCACCCAATCGTCTCTTTTTAGACAAAACCTCCTTCATGAATTTGGCATAACTAGACATTTGTTCCAAAGCTTCCGCAAAGGGTATATTAATGTGAAGCTTCTTGAAAACATTAAGGAATCTGGAGAATTGTTTGTCTAATTTTGATTTCTGAAATCTCTGCGGATACGGTATGGGCGGCACTACACTGTTTTGTTTGGTCTCGGTTGCTCTCTCCTCCAAATCCGTATCCTTTGCCTTATCTGTCTCCGTGATTTCCTCTTTCTCCACAACTACAATATCTGGCTTCTCCTTCCCTCTAACTGTATCAGGCAGCTCTTTTCCACTTCTTAGAGTCACAGCTTTGCAATGTTCATCTCTTCCCGGATTAATTTCGGTGTCACTCAGTAGTGCTCCCTGTGGACGACTGTTCAACACAAGAGCTAACTGACCCATCTGATTCTCCAAGTTCTTGATCGACACTGCTTGGCTTTTTATATTCAAATCTACCTGGCTCAACAATTTATCCTGCTCATTCATCCTCTTATCGATAGCTACAATGGACTTCGCCAATGCCTCTTCTA
Source organism: Panax stipuleanatus (assembly GCA_020205555.1). Classification (NCBI taxonomy): domain Eukaryota; kingdom Viridiplantae; phylum Streptophyta; class Magnoliopsida; order Apiales; family Araliaceae; genus Panax; species Panax stipuleanatus. The sequence continues at coordinate 94,714,400 of CM035123.1, read as the reverse complement.
AGTTCGGTTTCCTTTCTGCCTGTTGTGGAATTGGATTTTGAAAACCGGGTGAATTTTGTGGTCGTGGAGCTTGAGTTTGGTCCTGATTATTACTCCAAGAGAAACCTGGATGATTCCTCCACCCCGAATTATAAGCATTCTGATACGGCTGCGGTGGCGGCCTGTTATGACACCCCACAAACTGAGTTGACTTTGCACTAATGGCACACTGATCTGTCGAATGATTTTCGGGGCATAACTCACAAATTATCGCCACCTGTGATATTGATTGTGGGCCCCATGAGTTAATCTTCTTAGTTAATGCGGAAACCTGTGCTGCTAAGGCTGTAACTGCATCTAATTCCAGTTCCCTGCTGTTTTTGGCGGATTAGACCTTTCCATTTGCCACTGATAGTTGTTGGCCATTGTCTAACTACTGGTAAGCGTCATCAAAATTATTCCCCATAATGGCACCTCCAGCCGCTGCATCAATACTAGCTCTTGTAGGACCATGCAAACCATCACAAAACGTCTGAACCTTGCAACCATCTTGGGATTCCATGATGTGGACACTTACGGGGCAAATCCTTAAACCGTTCCCATGCCTCATACAATGTTTTCGAGTCAAACTGGGTGAAGGTGTGGATGTCATTCCTTAGTTTTGTCGTCTTTGCTGGTGGAAAGAACTTAGCTAGAAATTTTTGAGCTAAGTCGTCCCAAGCCATGATTGAACCTGGTGGCAAGGAGTGCAACCAACTTTTCGCTTTGTCTCGTAGTGTAAATGGGAACAATCTCAACCGTACTGCTTCCTCCGTAACATTGTTGAACTTGAACGTATCACAGACCTCCAAAAAGCTCAGGATGTGTTTATTAGGATCATCATTCGGACCACCCCTAAACTGAACTGAATTTTGTAACATTTAAATGGTCCCCGATTTAATCTCAAAACTGTTTGCATTGATCGCCAGTCTCCGAATGTTAGATTGAATGTCTGTTACTATAGGCATGGCGTAATCCCTAAGTGATTTTTGTTCGTCCACCGCCATGACTATTGGATTTTCCGCTTCTTCTGCCAGTTCTTCCGGATGTACTTCCTCACTAGTCAATATTAGTTTTCGGAACTTTCTCTCGATATCGTCGGCGTATGGCAAAAGTTCCTCTTTACCCTTTTATCTAGTGTGCATACATGGATGAAAATCCTGCAAGAAGAAAGAAACAATTAAATAAAATGTTTAAATTAAAACCGAATTGATTGTAACTAATATGGAATTAATATTAAATTCAGATTCTTCGGCAACGGTGCCAAAAACTTGTTATCCGATTTCACAATCAACAATTACGTGTAAGTATACACGATCAACAAGTAATAAAGTGATAAGAAAGAGTGTTGTACCCACGAGGAATCCTATTTAACAAATCCCAACTACTAGTTTTATACCAATCCAATTTTATTTAAAAACAACCGAATTTTGTGATTTTCCAATTACAACTAAATTATCCTATTTAACAAATCCCAACTACTAATTTTATACCAATCCAATTTTATTTAAACAACCGAATTTTGTGATTTTTCAATTACAACTAAATTCAACTAACCAAAACTACTTTTAACACAAAGACTTGATTCAGATGATAAAGGCTTAAGACAACAATATCCCCAATTATGTAATATAAATCAATTATCAAATTTCTCCAATTATTAAATCCACTCGAGTTGTTAACAGGAATTCAAAGTATTTTAAAGCCCTTTTCCAAGTGATCAATTAAAATTATTCAATTCAATTAATTCTACGATATTCCTATGCAAAACAAAAGAATTAAATTGATTACGTTCCAATTCCCAATTGTTACATGCAGTGAAGAGAGATATCCCTATTCAATTCACAACCTTAATTATTTATCTCATGCAAATAACTAAGAATACATGCTATCACATTCTGTTCTAACCCTAGATTTCATATCCCGAATTCATCTAGTGTAATATAGTAATTATTGGCCAAATAATTATTCAGTAAGTATAAAATATGATAGACAACTCAAATTGAATAAATAATTGGATTAATACGAATAATCAATTCATAAGCTTAAAAGGTTCGATTGTAGCCTTAATTAAAAGGTTAGTTCATACTGAAAATTAAAACCATAAATCCCATTGAAATCATCTTAATTAGATTACAAAAATAAAGAAGAAGAATACAAACTCAATAATGGGCTCCAGTCTTCAATCTCTAATTGCAATCCTTAAGTGATCCTCTGCAATTTCCATGTCAAATCTTCAGCTCTGTCTCAATGAATGTGTGTATTGTCTCATTCAAATCTCCATAAGATAAGCTCTTTATAGTCCATCACGGCAATCCCAAAGTCTTAAGGAATCCCCCTCCAAATTTGATGCAAAATCTAACTTGAAACTGAAAGTTACTGAGCTGGCCCCGACCTGGCGCTTCCGCGCCAGGTTTCTTCCTTAAAACGGGGCTGCCGCGCCATACAGCTTAGTCCCCAATTGAAATCTTTGGAAGGGTGGCGCTGCCGCGCCCAATCCCTTTTAATCCTGGCACTGCCGCGCCAATCAGCATCACCCTCTGCTAAATCTCTAGACTATCCGCACTGCCGCTCCATTCTCCTTGTTATCCTGGCGCTGCCGCGCCAAGCTGCCAGAACTGCTTCCTTGGCCCTGTTTTTACTCCTTTTTGTTCTCTATCACACCTTTTACTTCCAGTTCCTTCCCCTGGCAAATATTCTACAAAAACACAACTAAAAGCATCCACAAAACTTGAAAATAGCAATAGATTAAAGCTCAATTGTACTTAATTCGTAGGTCTAAAACTTACTTATCAAATATCCCCAAACTTAACCAACTGAGCTGAGCTGTGTTCTGCATTTAGGCACATTTATTATTTGATAGCCGTGTGTGCCTGTTCACTGAACCACAGCAGTAAATTCTGTGGAGAGCAAAGAGCTAAAAATAAGATAAATAGATACTACTTAATGCATAAAAAATAACCAACTGTAATAAGTTGTTGTTGCATGTGAAAAGCTTGGCAGTCATCCTTATCTATTTTGTTGTCTGCGTTGCCAATATAATCAAAGTACCAATTTTCATTTTTCAATGTCCGTCCACTTACTAGTAAGCCAAAGCAAATCAAAAAGCAGCGTCGGCATCATTATGGTGCGGAAGGAGGATTTCAAATTTTAAAAGCAGGGGCATAGGAGTCATTTAATAATGGTGTCAATATTCTTTTAAATCGCGCCCCGTTAGATCTTCCTATGGACGGTGTAAGATGGGTTGGCGACTAAACACTTCATAGCCGAGGTTGTCTATGGATCATTCCCCTATATATATCTAAAGTGTGAACACAATGGGTTACACATTTCTTTTCGAATCTGAACTTTTCTGAAGAACAAAAACTTAATATTATTGCTTGTTAGTACATTCTATATGATAAATATCTGTCTTCTTCGTACTGACAGATTTCCATTGTTGAATTGGATGTTAGATCATCCACCAGTGGTGTAGTCATAATTTACTGATATTGACTTGGGTCTGCGTTGCGCTGACCTGGTTCTCTTAATCTGGTGCTTGCTGACCCACCAATTGGCCAGCTGCCTGTCTGCTGCATTTTGATCTATATGTTTAGTTCACCATGTTCGAGTTACAAAGATGTTGGCAGTGGATCAAGCGTGATTTTGCGGCAAAATACTTCTGGCTAACAACTTAATTCTCATTTTGAGATGTAGAAAAAAATAAAAATAAAAATATTACACACGTCAAGTTGTGTATGTACATTAGATGGTATTTCTGGTGTTAGATGGGGAACTTGTTTAGTCCCCTGCATCCTACCATCCTATGTACCAGCAGTTTTCAGCCGAATTATGATTGCGACGTATATGCATACATGAGATAGGTAGGAATTAACAAGGGTCCCACTTTAATTTATTCTATCTTATCGCATATACTTCCACGTTGGTCGCAATCCAACTTTGTCAAATATTTGTCGACATGTCTGTCATTTTCCTTATAACATTTTGATAATTAATATTGTCTATGCTCAAATCAATTCATGCTAATATGTCTGTGTTCTTTCATTTTATGGCTCAAGGTTCATGGGGCTCTCGAAACTCTTGTGAGTGCGTTAACTCCAATTGCTCATGCAAAAGGCCCGCCAAATGAGGTTCAACCAGCTTTAATGAATACTGATTTGCTATCTAGAGAAGCAGAAAACATTTCCCTACTCTTAAGTTTGCTGGTAAGGGTTCTATATCTTGATTTTTAGTGCAGTGAACGGTTTAGACATTGGATTCTCTTGGATCATGCACATGATTGAAAAATTACTGAAAAAATATACCTTGGCAGTCGGAGGAGGATTTCTATGTACGATATTATACACTTCAACTTTTGACTGCCCTTCTCACAAACTCTCGAAATAGGTATCTTTTTACATAGCCACTTTCTTCCTGTCACATGGTTTTATTATTAGCTGACCTCCCTTTTCAGGTTACAGGAAGCTATTCTCACCACTCCTCGTGGTATAACTCGGCTTATGGATATGCTTATGGATCGTGAGGTATGAACACGGAACTGAATCAACATTCTTGTGTACTGTTCCTTGTTAGATCTTGAAGAAAATGTGTGGGTTTCCTTCTAGGTTATACGAAATGAGGCCTTGTTACTTCTCACTCACTTGACCTGGGAAGCTGAGGTAAGCTATTTGCCTCTCATGGTCATTTTTATTTATGTTGAAAAAAGTTGTCAAGTCACTTGGTTTTAATTTTCATCCTAATACTGCCATGATATGTAATCTTAGGAAATTCAAAAAATTGTCGTCTTCGAAGGCGCTTTTGACAAGATTTTTAGTATTATTAAAGAGGAAGGAGGTTCAGAAGGCGGTGTTGTGGTGCAGGTAGTTTACTGACTTGCATCTTATTTAATAAAATGTTTTGTTATGGTGCTCCTATTGTTCTGGCTTCTTTGCCGATGAAGCTGTTGTTATTGCAACTAGCCTTTTATTGTCGTTGGCACACTTTCTACTTTGGCCTTTCCTAGTATCCCACACTTTTGTATTATATATACATGTGCCTTAAGGTTGTTGGACTTGTGAAGTTCTTCTGATTAAGATGGATTGGATATAAAACATGGTTTGCTGCCAACTTTCATTTGTAAGTATTACACCGACACCAGTTAATTGCACAATCAAGAATATTCAGACTGGATGACACTTCTGTAGATAGTGGTCTGATTGAGTTGTTCAGGATGCCGAAGATATATTTGTGTTTAAATTACTTTACAAAAATTAAGTTTATTAGTCCCTCAGTCCTCAAAAGGATGTTCAAAGTACAAGAAGTTTCACATAAATTAAGAAAACTAAAGTAGCGGGAGAGTATAAAATAAGTAAGACTTTTATCCATAATGGACCCCATGTAAGTAAATTAATAAATCTTTGTCTTTTTTAAACGTAGTGGACCCCACTTAGGTATACTTTTGAGGGTAAACTATTATTTGTGCTTATTTTATATTTGATATGTATTTTTAGATATACTTTTGTGGACAAAATATGTTGTATTTGAGGACATACTTTTGAGGATGGAGGGAGTATGTTTCAAATGAAATTCTTTAAGAATCTAGTCATGCTTTAGACATACCGAGAAAATCGCTGACTAAAGAAAATAAAAGAATTAAAGAAATAAGTTGCGGACCTTTTTGTGTAGAATGTATACTTTTGACTCTTCATTGATTTGATAGTTCCACATTGATGTTTCTGATGACTCTTGTTTTCTCTGTAACATCATATTCTAATTGTTTATTTAAAAACATACTACAACTATGATAATGTTGTTCTGTTGGTGGGGACGAAATAGTTTCCTACGTTTTAGTGCGAGTATAACAAGATTAGTTGTATGTTCGATCAACATTGATTAAAATAGACAATATTTATAGGAAAAGGTGGGGTAAGGAGAAGTGATCGTGTTATGTTTTCTCTTTCTTTATTTCCTTCTCTCTTTTATTTTTATTTTATTTTATTTGTTGTTGAGATCACTTTACTGTTGCTTTGTACTTGCTAAAATGTGATCTGTTTTTATCTCATTGAACGAAGAATTTTTGGTATACATACAATATTCCTGGCTCAAGTCCCTAAGGAAGGTCGCTGCCATTCATATGGACTTTATCATATATATCTAAGAACGCTGCTTAGGGATTACTTTTATGAAATGTCCGCATCCAAATAATTCTTGCAACAAAGCCATGATAACTAAGTGCACGTCTCTACGCATATCCATGTATCCCTTGTTTTAGCTGTTCGGCACGCCTACCACTGCAACCCCTTGCAACATTTCTTAAAGCTTCCTAAGCAACCCTCAAGATACAAGGGTATCAAAAATGTAATATTCTTTAATATTTCTTGCACGTCTATAGATTATAGAATGAAAATTTAAGTTCTTCTCGACCTTTGCAGCCATTGAAAATTTAAAGATTGCCAGTAACATCACTCTCTAAGAAAGTGATGATCGTAAGGAATTCAAATGATACTTGTTCAACAATTTATTTTGCATCTGCTGTTACACCTCGGATGCAGCCTGAAGACTAGGACCTGCACATATATAGTTTGACTTGGATATTTCTGCTATTAATGACCTGCGAGAAGCCTATACTGTTATTAAGTTTAACTTGATCCTAAAATACCACCAAATTTGTTGTCTGATTTCTAATTTTTCATATGTAGGATGATTTGCCGCTTGTATCAGTCATGTTGTGTGTGCATTTTCTGTTCTTGAATAATTAAGAACTTTTACCTCTTTTGTAGTTCTGATTTTGGTCAAATAATTATTCATCTATTATAGCACTGAAGGTGTAATCTGAGAAATATTTAAATTAACTTATCTATTTTTTGCTAATTTATAATTGTCACTACCCAGGATTGCCTTGAATTGTTGAACAATCTCCTCCGCAACAATACATCTAATCAGGTCTGTCACTTTGATTTCGGTTTCTGTGCCTACATAGAATGGTGATATTGACACTCATTCAGTTGTTGTAAACACCTCTTTCTACCTTTTTATTTTAATGTGTATAGTGCCCTCCGTATTTAGTGGTACAAGTTCAAAAACAAATTCTCCTCTTTTTAAACTTTTAATAGGAAAGCATAAAAAAAAATAAAAATAAAAAGTTAAAATAAACATTTAATACAAGCAGTCCTTGGTGCTGCATGTGTATAAGGTGTATACTTTTACATTATGATTATACAATATTGAATTTCTCTTTCTCTCTCTCTTTCCCTCTCTGTAGAATTTATTTCCTAAAATTACCTTTTAAGGAGTATACAGAGGCAGTTTGCTTATAAAATATAGGTATATTTATCCATTTGATCAAAGTAATAACATTTTTTTTAAAAACTATAGGAGTTATATCTATCTTTATTCTAAGATTTATCGATATATAGAAAAATATATAAATATATAACATTACATTGAAGAGGGACCTATGGAAAACAAGGGAGTACCAGTAGTGCTACCAAGTGCTTCCCCAATTAACCACTGTGTAGACGTTTTATAGGTATTGCTGAGGGAGACAATAGGCTTTGACCCTTTGATATCTATTTTGAAGCTCAGAGGAGGTGCATACAGCTTTACCCAACAAAAGGTTAGATTTCATTTTGTTGGAATTTGTTTACTTGTTTCATTGTAACAATTTTGTTCACCTGATATATATTAAGTTATTAACCACTATGTATGTGTTTGTGTGTTTGTAAGAAAAGTAAAATATATGTACATATATTTGCAGAAGTATTACTTATTATTTTCTGTTGTCCTTGGAACCAGTAGACGATAAATCTACTCAGTGTATTAGAAACTATTAGTTTGTTAATGATGGGATGTCCAGGAACTGAGCCTGGAAAAGATGATGGCAGAATGACGAATAAGACCGTCTTAGTTCAGGTTTGTCAAATTTTACCTTTGGTAATAAACACCTGAAAAATCTTAACATTGATGAATCATCTCACTCACTCAAATCTATTTAATTGGTATAGAGAAAGGTTTTGGACCATCTCTTAATGTTGGGAGTTGAAAGCCAATGGGCTCCTGTTGCTGTTCGCTGTGCGGTAAGAGAACTTGCTTTCAATAATTTAATGCAATATGTTGCCTACTTTTAAATCTCTGAGTGTGCCCTGTGTCTGGATCGCAAGACACAGGTTGTAAGTAACTCCATGGAAACAACTTTACTTGAAGACAGACAGACAGCTTATTAAGGAGATGCGGCCGCGCACGCGGGGGGGTTGGGGGGGGGGGGGGGGGGGGGGGGGGGAGTGAGAGATCACCCTTTCTGTGGAACTCTGGCAAACTTTGCTCAAGAAGTATATATGGGTGGTTTAGATTTTTTTTCCCTCCATTTTGTTCTTTTTAATAGAAAACATGATATTTAGTAGAACTCGTGAACTATAGACTGAGAAATTTAAATTAGTCACAAATTTAAATAGAAGACAACTTTGTTGCTTGTCCCCCCATCAGCCATCCCCCAGGGGCAGAGCAAGGAGGATTTTCAGGATATGGGGGTCAAATCTATTATTAGTATTATTTTATTTCCAGATTAAGGGCATTAACAATATATAGAATATAATTATGTTTTCATCCTATTCTCTCTTAAAGAAGTGTACTAATACATTGTGATTTCTTTTATTTCCAAAGTCAAAGTGGGCAGATGCTCACCAGTGGCAAACAGCCTTAGGTAACAGGCCTCCTAAAGGCTATTTGTGGGGCCTAGGCTAGAAGGAAGCTTCTAGGGTTACGGTATATGATATTGTAGAAGAGCTATAGGATTTGGGGCTGGATTAGGGTTTAATTAGGAATTAATATGCGAAGGTTAAAAGTTTAAAGGTCAAAGATACAGTAATCCATGAGCAATGTTTAGAGTTAGTAAGGTTGTGTTTGATAAATCTGACGATTAAGATCTGAATGATTATGATGTCTTAATAAATTAGATCATCTGAATGGTTATGAGGTCTGAATCTAAAAAACTGTTTGATAACTAAAAAGTAAGTTGTCTCTTAATGACACTATTTTACTATTTTAAATGGTAAATTTTTATTTAATAATTTTAAATATTCAATTTAATAAAAATGAGTGAATAATATTGTTGAATATATTTATATAAAAAAAAATTATCAAAAAAATTTTATTAAGAGGTACCTCTTAATTATTAAGATTTCATTTTCTGTCTTACCGATTAAGAGGCATTCAGAGGTAACAAAAAAACAAACAAACAGCATCATGCCTCTTTTTTGAAGAAGGTTCTGTTACTAACATGTTTACTTCCATTGAAAAGGATTTATTTGATATTATGGATGACTGGTAAAAATGGATTTCAATTTCTAATAAGAATCCCCAAAAAGTGGATCCCGCTCTAATAGCTCCGAATACCCCCACATTGTTTATTCTACCTACATCCCTGAGAATAGGAACGAAAAAATAAAATAGAAAGAAAGATCCCGACTTTCGTGCTTTGGTGGGTCTCCCTTTTTATCATATGAAATAAATTGCTCCATCTTGGAAGATGAGTTCTTCTTTCTTTTTTGATTACCTTCCTCGCGTATGTTAGCGAATAAGAGGCAGTCCATTAAGAGGCAATCAGATGTAAACAAACAGCACCTAACTGTCACAAAATCCGTTAAATTGTTTGACTTTTAATTGAATGACTAGCATGTGAGAGGGAGGCTGTGTCCATGTCACATATATGTTAAGGTGGCATGCCATAGTGGAAAAGAAAATAATAAAAAATTACTTACGAAAATTGAAATTAGCATATTATACATTTACACTAATTACAATTTTTTACAACAAATTAATTTGTATTAAACTAAATAATATAATTAGTATTTTACAAACTTAAAACTATTTATACATTTAAAACAAATTATAGTAAAACAAATTAAAAAAAAAAAACATGACACAAATTAAACATCACCGGTGTAGAGCCTTTACATTTCCCTTTCTTCTTTTTTTGTTTGGTACCATCGGAAAAAATAATCGTCAGAAAAAATAGAGGTGGCTAGATCCATCCACTCACTAAAATCTGCCTCCAAACGTATATTATGATGAAGTCTTACTTCCTTCAATCATACTCCCACCTCTCAATTTCCAACTAATTAACCAATTTTTTTTTTTTTGAATTTTTCCTTTTCTAGCAAAATTCGGCTTCTTTTTCTCTATTTTGTTTTCCCTTCGACAACGGATAATGATGGTGTTGGGACTTTAGATCTGAGATGGGATGTTATGGAAGAAGGTGAATAATGATTTTTAATTTTTTTTTTCTCTCTCTGTTAACTATTGCCCAATGTACATTCATTGATTGGGGGATATGGGTTATGGACCTTGTAAAAAATCTTTTTGTGAGAAGATTTTGGTCTAATCTCCAATTTGCACCCTAAACTATAACCCAAAAATTGATTTGCTAAATTTTATTTTGAATTAAATGCACCATAAATTTTGAGTTTCAAAACAATTTCCACCCTCGCACCCTCTACATCAAAGTAATCTGCACCCTAAACTTTAGTGCAAAAGGTGCGAATTTTATTGAAACTCAAAGGTTAGAGTGCATTTAATTCAAAATAAAATTTAGGGTGCAAATTGATTTTAGGGTTAAAGTTTAGTGTGCAATTTGGAATTTAGTCAAGATTTTGACATAGGTACAAGACAAAAATTATTTATCCCACAAAAAACGGCAGATCTGAGTTTTGGAGGTTGATGATGGGGTTGAATTTTGATTAAATTTTAATTTTGGTGGAGTTTAGTGGTGGTTATGGTTAATAATGGGAGTATTCTTGTGAAGAAGATGAATGCTTTTATTATTATTATTTAAAAAAAAGGAAGTTGAAGGTCTAAAACTCTAAATAAATAAACTAATTTAATATATTTTTTTAATTTTTGTTTTGGACTTGAGTTTGATTTAATTTAATTTTCTAACTCAGTCTCTCAGAATCAATTTAATTTTCTAACTCAGTTTCTCTCTCCTCGTTAATATGCCACGTAGACCATCGTTAAAATTTTAACAGAGCAGACCAGTTTTTTGAATTTTTGTAAAAAAAATGTAGTTTAGTTAGTGGAGTATAAAAAAAATTAATTTAGTGATGCAAATGTAAATGTAAATTAAGGTTCAGTTCAGTGGGCAAAAAATGATTTAACCCAACAGAATGACCGCATATAAGAAAGTGGGAAGAAGAGTGTTTAACCATTTTAAGGAATCCACGATGCGTGGAGGCCACGACAGCAGAAGGAAAAGAGACGCAACTTTATTTTGAAGTAATCCATACTCTATTCATTATGTGGGATTTCATATATATAAGGAAAATCTTTAGGGGCCAAGTGAAACTCCTATTCTAAGTATCAGGTTTTGGAATTAACTCTAATAATCTAGACAGTACATACTAGGAAAGTACATAAACAAAAATTTGTATTAACCTAATGAAAATAGACATCTCTAGTGATCCCCAATAACTCTAAAATTACGTCAAAAATCCAAAATAATTCTAAATCTATTTACATAATTAATCAGCCATAAAAAAAGAACAATAACCTTCTTTGACATGATCTCACATCATTCTTCCCTCTATAGAGATAAACTCGACCTATAGTGATAAATTGTCGAAGAACGAGAAATCATAAGCTATGATCCTGACTCCATGAGCTTCGAAATCTTGAAACTCTTTGAAGCTGCTTTGATATTTTGGAAACCAGAATGATGTTTAGTTGTTTTCAAGTAAATCATTGAAATGATTATCGATAACAAAACCAACATATTGATGAATTGATACTTAATAGATCGTTTTGAATTGCTTTAGTCTAGGAACTTCAACTGTCTTCTTGTTTATTACCTCAACTTCTACATTTTATTCAAGTGAATATTTTGTCATTTTTTTGAGTTGCTCAGTTTCTTTTCTTTTTCTGGTTCATTCACTACAACCTTCTTTTTGCCTTTAGGATGAATATAGGAGGGCACAAGTGGCACCAATTTGTTTTAGCTTCTTGTTGTGAATTATGGAGGTTGAAATTCTATTAATGCTATTAACATAAGTGTCGTATTAAAGAAATAACTCTACTTACCTAAACAATACTCTAGGAAAGTAGATTACAAAAATACTTGAGCAACCTAATTAACCTAGACATTTAATAATCCCCAATAATTTTGAAATTACATCATAGCATCCAAATTAATCCTAATTTATTACATAATTAATCAGCCATAATTGAAGAAGAAGACTAGTACTCTTAGACATGGGTCCAGCATCGACCCACCACCCCTGTAAACAAAAGGATAAATAAATAAATAAAAAGTCAACAATTAGAAAGAAGAACAAAAGAGTTCCTATAGATTTGCAATAGTTTTTAAGAGCGCATTCGGTGATGCATTTACTTGGGAAGATTTTATTTTATTTTTTATATTTTTTTAATAACTAACTGTCTGAGCTGAATAGACATAATTTTAAAAGTAAAGTGGAATGTTTATTGCATAGCCTCTCCCAAGCCACATAAGGGAAGAGGGTTGTGTCAGACGTTACGAGATGGCTATAAAAAATTAGCAATTGCTTATGAAAATGAACACATGATATGCTTTTCGTTGGCATATGGATTAATTTGCTGCCTACCCCAATTAGTTTGGAATTAAGGCGTTTGGGAGTTGAGCTGGGTTGAGTATCCTGTTGAGGGGCTAGTCATACAAGCTATTAAATTTTATACCATTATTTTTCAGACTTGAACCTGCAAAACTCATGTTCGAAAGAACATATATATATATATATATATATATATATATCATCTATATATAAAATAGGAAAATCCATACAATGTCACAACTTTTTTGTTTAAAGTATTGTGCCACGTAGAGTAAATAATAAGAAAATAAAGAAGTCTTTACACTTTACTATAGATGAATAGCTTGTAACCTTGCCAGGCCTTTCGATGCATTGGTGATCTGATAGCTGGACATGTGAAGAATCTTGATACCCTTGCAAGCAAAGTTCTTGGAGAGCAGCCACATGAAGAACCTGCCCTAAATTCTGTCCTCCAAATCATTTTACGAACTTCTAACATGCAAGAGTTCTTAGCGGCTGACTATATTTTTAAGTGCTTTTGTGAGGTTGGTATCATGAATCTAATCTTTCAGTGAATTATTTCTTTTCACAAGGTCTGAACATGTTTCTTTTCCTTGTGTTCAAGTCTCATGTATTCTTTGTTGGGTCTGTGATAGTTTCTTGAATCTATATTTATAATTTTACATTGTTGATGCACCTAAATTGAAACAGAAGAACTCTGATGGTCAAAAAATGTTGGCATCCACATTAATCCCTCAGCCACATTCAATGACTCATGCTCCACTTGAGGAGGATGTGAACATGTCCTTTGGAAGGTTGGTTTGTTATGTTTGCATTATAATGCCTGCATTTTTTGTAAGGACTTTTTTTAGGTTCTAAGATGTATAAACATCTGCACTTAAATTTGTTGGCTTTTACTCTTTCTTTATATGCTGAAACTTGTTGCCGCTTATGATTGATAATTTTTTTGTCTCACAGCATGCTGTTACGTGCTCTTACTCTTAGTGAAAATGATGGTGATCTTGAGGTAGTGTGGTAATTTTCATATTTTTCATATTAATTTTGCATGGCGATGAACATATGCAGATGATGGTACATTGTAAATTTGTTCCCTGTTTTTTGTATACCGTAGTAGTTTTGAGTAATTTGAGTGTTTTTAAACCATTTTTAGCCTTGGTGCATTTGTAAGGAGAAAAATTGGAGATTTTTGGAGTAGCATTGATTGATTCAATGGTACAATGCTTGGTTCGGTTGGTTCTTTTTTTATTTGTCTGGCTTAATCAACAAGGGTACCACACATCAATAAGGTATTTGCTTGAACTAGTTATAAAAAATAACCATCCAGCTAATGTTTTCCAATTGCAGACTTGTTGCAGAGCTGCTAGTGTTCTTTCTCATGTACTAAAGGATAATATCCGATGCAAGGAAAAGGTCTGTTGCAGTCTTATATTCTCACCTATATTTTCTTGCTTCAAGTAATATTAAAATCTGGTCCATTGTTTTAGGAAATTGCTCCAAAAATATATTTTCCACATTAGAGCTAATCTGGGGTTAAGCCTGTACTCCCTCCATCTTCTTTTATTACAACCGAGAATTTCATGCAGGCTCTACGAATCGAACTTGAAGCACCAATGTTGTCGTTAGGAGCATCAGAGCCCTTACTGCACCGTACAATGAAATTCTTAGCTGTTTGTGACGTGGTCATCCTGAAACTGCTGGTCACGTGGCTCTTTGACTACCCAAGTGCAGTGCAGTGCTTACTAGACGCACGGCCTCACCTAACACGTCTCCTTGAATTGGTATCCAATCCAAACACAGCTCTGTGCACAAGGGGATTGGCAGCGGTGCTTCTGGGAGAATGTGTTATATATAATAAAAGTGCTGATGCTGGAAAGGACGCATTTAGCATAGTTGATGCCATTAGCCAGAAAATTGGACTTACATCATACTTGCTACAATTTGATGACATGCAGAAAAGCTTTCTTTTTTCATCCGCAAAGCCAGCCGAGCCCCATAAACCGCTGACAAGATCCGCTGCTGCTAGCATGGCAGAGATAGAAGATGTTGACGATATTGAAGCTACTGATCAGTGGAATGAGGAACATCCGTTACTTGCATCAATATTTGATTCTGAGTTTATCAACTTTATCAAGAGTTTGGAAGCTAATATTAGGGAAAGCATCTTAGAGATTTATAGTCATCCCAAAAGCAAGGTGGCAGTAGTTCCGGCAGAACTGGAACAGAAGAGTGGTGAAAGTGATGCAGATTATAACAAGCGTCTGAAAGCAGTTGTTGGAAAACAGTATTCTGACATACAGGTAGTGTTACGATCAGTTTGTCTTTTTATATTATTATCCACTAGTACTCTGAAGCACATGCGTTGCATGTGTAATGTATATTATGTTATTAATCTTCTTGTGCTGCTGAGGGGACGTGTGATGAGTGAAGAACTTATCCGGTTGCTTTCATCTGACAGTTTGTTTCCTTTTTCTCCACTAAAGGACCTCCTCAACCGGGTTGCAACATTGGCAGGTGACTCATCCAAGACGGGTGGTGCTGGTGGTTCATCCCACACTGAACATAGAGTTAACGGAAGCTCAGAAAGAGAATCAGAGGCTCTTGGTAGTGATCTTCAAGTGCTATCCCAACAGTTGGAAATGCTCAAGATGGAGAAAAGCCAAACCGAGTCCGACCTGAAGAGCTTGTCCGACGCCTACAATAGTCTGGAGCAGGCAAACTACCATTTAGAGAATGAAATCAAAGCTTTAAAGGCTGGCGGAGGAGCCGCGCCGTTTCTAGATGTCGAGTCGATAAAGGCAGAAGCAAGGGAAGAAAGCCAGAAGGTGAGCGAGGCAGAATTGAATGATTTGCTCGTCTGCCTAGGTCAAGAGCAGAGCAAAGTAGAGAAGCTGAGTGCACGGTTGTCGGAGTTGGGGGAGGATGTCGCGCAATTGCTCGAAGGTATAGGAGATGATATCGAGGTGCCTGAAGAAGACGAAGAGGGTGAAGACTAATTATGGAGTTTCTCTGTTTTCCTTCTCCTTGCTAGTTTTCTTTGGTTGGTGTTTTACTACTGTCTTCAACTCTTTGTACATCATTTTAGTGAATTGTACAGTCTGCCTTTGTTATTTATGATACTGAGTTTGATAAATAAACTACTCTTTGATTAGGTTATTTTGTGTTGGTGAAATACTGATGTCTATCTAGTGCATCTAATGTTCAAGATAAATTCTAGTACATTTGATTTTCTACTTATAAGTTTATTTTTAAGTCAAAAAAATGAGCATGTATTCCTTTATGCGCAATTATTAATTTAATCTAAAGAGATGAAGAACGAATCACACCCTTGAAGATTCGTGCTTCCTCAGGTACAAGATCAACTCCAATATTTCCTTGTTCAACTTGAATCTACCAGGTGTGATTCCTTCCTTTGATCAACGTTTGCCACCCAAGTGTTTGGCCTCTAGAGGTGATTCACCAAGGATGAACAAATATTAAAAAGGTGGGTTATTGGCAAATCATAGTTTTCTCTCTCTCTAGAAAAGGTGTGCTCTCCTTACAATTGGAATTGTATTAGCCCTTAATCAAAATAAGACTCCTCTTATTAATTAATTAAACTCTTTTAATTAATTAGGCTTCCTAATCTTATTAGGAGCAATTAATTAAATTCCTTTAATTAATTTACTTCATAATCTTATTAGGAAAATGGGAGAGTACTTTTATTAATTAATTCTCAAACTCCTTTATGAATTCAAATTAATAATAATAGTAATAATAATAACAAGACTCCTCTTATTAATTTATATTTAATAATTCTAAAATATTAAATAATAAATATTAAGCTAATTAATTTATTTTATCACCATAGATTATATTAAATACACTTAACTTATTATTACAATTATGTCATTTGCTTCTTAAATAAATATTCATCTTTTTATGGTGTGACCCTTTAGGTTCCCCATATTAAATCGGTTATGAATAAATTAATTAGAACAATTCTAATTTTATTTAAATAAATATATTAACTATTAATTCATTTAAATAAATATTTATTCTACAATAAGGGTAAGCCCCCTTAGCGCTCAACGACTTTTCAGATAATATAAATTTAACATTAATCATAAAAGAACCTTTGAGTAAATAAGTACCGTACAATTCATTCCTTCTACCATATAATGTCCCAATTAAATATAAGACATGGATTTACTATCAAGTTTTATTTTATTTAATTATATATATTCCGATCCTAAATGCACAAACTCCGATGATACAAATTAGAAACTACTTTCTAATTTCATTCTGCATTGGCCAAGGACTACTGAGTTGTCATTTATCGAATCACATAGGACATTCACTTCTTTTACTAAAAGTGGTAGATCCTTTATTGATCATTCATTATCTTCATGTATAATTAATTATACCGAAGTATACCCTTTGATATACCCTCAGGGTCTTAAGGGACATGTCAAAGTATAACTCATCATACATAAGATACTATGATGATCTCAAGTCTAAGGATTACTTGCACTACTATCACTAAAAGAATTCCAATTGATAAGCGAGTAAAACTCCATTAGGTATTCCTTAGCGAACCACGTTCAGTGTACTTATTCTCCAATAAGCACCTACATACTTGTTTTAGTGTCTCCACACAAATGATCATGAGATCGATCATTCTCTTCCAAAGAGCAAGTAACGTTTGTACCAATTTATCCGTACTCACTAATCCTATTTAGTAATCTATCGAATGAGAACAATTTTAGTTTTAAGCTATCTAAGAATTTAGATCCCATTAGCATGATCATCATCATTATTCTAAAAGCATTGCTTAAAATTATGTGTTTATCACATTTAAATATAACAACATGATGTAGATAATATAAACGTCTTTAAATAAACAATTCTTTTATTAATAAATAAATAAGATTGTTACAAAGTATATGCTTTATCATCATACATGATTAGCTTGTGTGCATACTACTTTCATACCACTCCCACCCTTGCCATGCCTAATTTTCAGCAACCATTCACTATCGAATCTGATGCTTCTGGGGAAGGGATTGGAGTCGTGCTCACCCAAGAAGGAAAGCCCATTGCCTTTATGAGCCGAGCCTTAGGAGTATCCAAATTATCATGGTCCACATACGCCAAGGAGTTGCTTGCAATCATCCACACCATACGAACTTGGCGACCTTATATTCTCGGACTGACGAAAATTCTACATCCAAACTGACCAGCGGAGCCTTAAGTACTTACTAGAGCAGCGTGTGGTAACACCGGAGCAGCAAAAATAGGTTGCAAAGCTGCTTGGCTATGATAATGAGATACTTTATAAGCCTGGAAGAGATAATTCAGCAGCCGATGCCTTTTCCCGCGTGACAGGCTCCCCAACTCTTAATGCCTTATTTGTCTCGCAAGCTCAAATTTAGGAGGAAGTTAAAATAGCAGCTGAAGGCGATGCTTACATGGATCGCATTAGCAAACTGGTTACTAACAAACCAGGCCTCCCCTACACAATGCGTAATGGGCTGATACTATATAAGAATCGGGTGGTGGTGCCTCCCAAGTCCCAAATTCCAGACCAGTTACTGCGTGAGTTCCATGACTCTCCTCTTGGTGGCCACTCCGGAGTTCTGCGCACATATAAACGTCTCGCTCAACAGTTTTATTGGCCATCAATGTATCACTTGGTGAATGAGTATGTCTCCTCTTGTGATGTTTGTCAACGAGCTAAGACGTCTACATTGTCCCCTGCTGGTCTCCTACAGTTGTTGCCCATTCCTTGTCAAGTATGGGACGACATCACCATGGATTTCATCGAAGGACTACCTCTATCCCAAGGTAAAAACACAATTCTTGTGGTCGTCGAGCAATATCTGCACTGTTTGGTTCACCAACCACCACGAAAATGGTACTCTCTTCTTTCTTGGGCAGAGTTTTGGTATAATACAACCTATCATGTTTCGACCGGAATGTCACCTTTTCAAGCTCTGTATGGTCAACCTCCACCCATGATTCCACACTATCAGTTAGGCTCTTCACCTGTTAATGAGGTAGACCAAAACTTGGCTTCGCGCAATAATCTTTTCAAACAGCTCAAACTCAACTTACATCACGCTTCCAACCGGATGAAACAAATGGCAGATTCAAAGCGGCGTGACATCGAATTCAACAAAGGCGACCTTGTTTTCCTTAAATTGCACCCTTATCGCCAGCAAACAGTGTTCAAACGAGCATCTCATAAATTGGCTTACAGGTTTATGGGCCATTTGCAATTTGAAAAAGCATCGACAAGGTAGCATATCAACTGCAACTTCTTGCAGGTTCGTGCATCCATCTGGTATTCCATGTTTCCTTGTTGAAGAAGAAGATTGGTGATTCAAGTGCAAGTTGTCTTACTTTGCCACCTATCAACGATGATGGTGGCATCATCATAGAACTTGAGAAAATCATAAATACTCGTTGGATTAAACAGGGGGGAAGATTTTTGGAAGAAAGCTTGGTTAAATGGAAACGCCTTCCCATTGAAGATGCCACTTGGGAGAATGCAGCAGAGTTGCAAAATCAGTTCCCTAATTTGAACCTTGAGGACAAGGTTCCAGTAAAAGTGGGGGGTTATTGATAAGCCACGAAGATCTCAGCGTGTTTCTCGGCCAAATCAGAAATACTTGGACTGAGTATGGGGCTGCAAGTTTGTTCAGGAGAAGTCCATTTGTTGCTAGTGTTATTGTCGGTTGGAGTCCTATTTTTCTGCAAGTTTGTTATTTTTGCTACCATGATGTAATTTCTGTTTATGCACGGTAGTCGTGGTCGTAAGTTTAGGACGTTTCCGTTTATGCATGATAGTCGTGATCGTGTGTTTAGGAAGAGTGCATGATAGTGGTGGTCATATATTTAGGAAGAGTGACTGGAAATTATATGTATTTAAACTCTTTCAATGAATAAAAAGAAGCAGAAAAGAAATTATCCAAACTTGTGGTCTGTTCTCACCCAAAGAGAGCGATTTATTCTTATTTCAGGAGCTATGGCTGGGACCTAACAAACCCGAATTCACATTATAGCCTAAATACCCATAATGCCCTTGCAACACTGTACCATACCGTGGGGGGCTCCGTTCGGTCTCTCCGCTTCCGTCACTCCACTCCGCTTCGCTCCGCGCTTGACCTTTTTCAAGAGCTTCTCTGTTACTTGCATGCAAATGAAAATTAATACCTTGTGTTTCTGTCACCCTCCTTTAACCAAAACAGTCTGGATTTTGATTTGTCTCCACATCACTCCTCCTCCTCTTTTCTCCTGCTCTTCCATGCTCCAATATTCTCTATTTTTCAAGATAACACCCAATTCCTCCATTTTCTTTTCTATATGCTTAATGGATTCTTCTACAAACCCATAAACCTCCAGCTTCCATTTTTTATTAGTTTCTTTCATGATTTTCAGTTTTCTTACGAGTTTATAGCCTGCCCAGCCTGATATATCAGCTCCCTTCCATGCTTGTTCACACATTCATGTAACAACCAATTATCTGCAAATCTAAATATTGGCCTAGGACCCCATAGCTTCAGCTCAGTACCTTTTAATAAAATGAAACAATTAATTAATGGTCCAATAAATTTCTACTAGCTATTACACCAAATTAACCTGAAAATCTCAGTAGATTGGACACGAATAAAGTTCTTCTTTTGGCTAAACACTCTTATGATTCTCCATTCTTTACCCATAATTGATTACTCCTTTACTTCCTCACAAATTTCTCCTTCCTCGAGGGCTTCTACACTTGCTTTGCTTTTGTTTAAAAACCTGAAATTTCTCTCTCCAACTCATTTTTCTGTTGGTGAACACTTGAATATCTTCAATATAGCTTCAAAATCTTCCTTGTTGACATATCAATACCTTATATATAAAGGCATCACAGCCGATCCATCAATGGAGTCGACTCTGAATTAATTTGAGTCAATTTCGTCCAATTTTATGAGTTATTTACCGAGTTTGGTTCAATCTCAATTAATCGATTCATTTTCATGGGCTGGCTTTGTTTCGTCTTCCCAATTCGTTGAATCCGTTTGGCCATCCTCTTCAGCTTCCACCCTCTCTTCCGCCCCTCTTCCACTTCCACAGAGTTCCTCTTCCTCTTCCACTTCCACTTCCACTTCCACTTCCCCCTCTCCCTCTTCCACTTCTTCCACTTCTATATATATATGTGTGTATCTGTATATGTGTATGTTTATGTGAATTTATTGGGTTTATATTATGTGTAAATTTTACTCTTTTGCTGCAGATCTGACATCACTTCGTCCCTCTCTTTCTCGAACCACGTTCGATTTCGGTTTTGTGGGCTGTTAGTATACTAAATTGTTGAAGCTGTCATGTCCCAAAATTTTCAACCACTTCACCCCTTCTAAGATAATTGTTTTAGGGGAAGTGCTCTTCATCCGATGTCTCTCCGGTAAAACCCTTCTAGCCACTTGATTTCATCCACAGCTTGGTAAGCTCTATCCCGAGCTTCTTCGAGGTCTTTACCCTTGGCAGTGACGCCAAGAACACCCCCCCCCAGTAGCTATGAAATTCCCATCCGAGTCGAGAGCGGTTCCGGCATGAAATATCTTTACACAAGGAGCAATATGCTCTGCTTCTTCAAGTTTCCGATTTATTTGATTTCGAGAACAAAACAGGTAATTGATGATTATTTCCTTTGTTTTATTGATTTTTTTGATGTAATTGTAGGGTTTTTTCGATCTTATTTATTCGATTTCGAGAACAAATCAGGTAATTGATGATTATTTCCTTTGTTTTATTGAATTTTTTTGATGTTATCATTTTTATTTTAGAATGAAATTTAGCTTTAATTTTTGAAGAAATTTAACTTCTTTGTTGGTGAATTGTATATATCTGTGTTGGCATTATTGCTAAATTGTAATGAGGGTTTTAGTTTTCCATGATTTTGGAATAAGAACACTAACTCCTATAAAAAGATGATTCTTTGTTCTAATTATATCCCCTGGAACTATATAGGGGTTCATCAATGCAATATGTTTCAGTCTGAAGAGAATGATGGATTCGAGCTCGATGTCAGTCTCAATGTTGAGGTATTCACTCTTTGATTAATTAGTTCCATATATATTTGGTTGTATATATTTGGAAGTCTCAATGGTTTGATTGGATTATCCATTTGGCATTTGCTTAAACATAATTTTGTATTAAAAATATTTTTAGCTCACTGCGCCCTCTACCAAAGGGGGCACTAAACAACTTTCAATCAATAGACTTAGTCCAAACTATTGGGTATTGGCTGACTCTTGCCATTTAACACATTTTCGGACGATGCATTTATTATTTTGAGCCTCTGTTCTGATAGTTCTGAAATAAATATGCAGCTTATGTCTAGCATATCTTATTGTTGTGCTACCTTGCAAGTTATGAGACATATCACAGATCTTATTGTTTCTGTAAAAGGGTGTATTTTCTTATAATTGTACTGGCTGCAATAATTAACTTATTGACTGTCATACTCAATGATATGCTAGAATACATGGTGACAAAATATAACTTATATCTTCCAAAATTTGTATTTGTACTGTTTACAATGAAATTCTGCTTTATAGTCAAGTGTTATGAGAATGACTATGTAGCATATGCTTGACGGTTGATAGAATTGGAAATTTATAAACTGTGAAGTTTATATAAGTGCTCATTCTGAATTGTTGGATGACTTGCATTTTGCTAATTATTTGTCCGTCAGTCAAATTATATATTCCCCAGAGTTCACATGTAACGTTCCTTGGCTTTTCTCTTACAATTAATTTTAACAGCGATCTCACTTCAGCTCCTCCTAACACCCACATCCTGTTTCAAAATCCATAATCTGCCTTAGGTGCTGGCATTTTGCTATTGCAAGTGGTTAGCATATTGTGATATTAACACTATAAATATGTCATATATTACTCCTGTAGAATAATACATAAATTAAAATGTTTGCATTTACTTCTTTGGGAGGCAAGGTAGACACAAGTTGCAATAATGGTTCTGCAATCAAGCGCAAGTCTAGATCTCACTGATTAGTATTATCAGATATACAACTAAGATATACAACTTAGAATTTGTATCACATCATTTGCATGTTGCTTTGGGACTAACCAATATTGAATCTCTTTAAATGTTGATAAGGAAGGTGAATTGATATGAATCTGACAGAACAATTTTCATTTAAATCAAAACAACGTGCCAAGTTCTTGGGCCACCATTATGACTTTGGAGATTTCCTCTTTCTTTCTTTTTCTTTTGTTTACTATGTTTTAGGTATCAAGGTTGAGTTCATTCTTATTTTGAGTTGCATTAGGTTCATTGATATATTCTAAATATAGTTTCATATTCCCACATTTGGGTTACCTGAAACCACATCGGCACCCATCTACTTGAGAAATGATAAAACTTTGGCATCTCATTACAAGTTGCAATATTAACTGTTTTCACATTGAGCATTACATAGATATCTTACTTGATGACAATCACGTTTTCTTCAAAGTTAAGGATGTGTTTTGTAGTAAATGTGAATTTAACTGATTACAATGAATTCAATATCATCACCTGAATTATTTGCTTGCTTTAACCAACAAGAGAATTTTGAAAACCAAACAAATACACATCATGGTTTGGACTGTTGTTTTGATTTTTGTTATGTGCAGCGGTTGAGGGGCATGAGATATATTTGAAGCAGGCCGTTTGCAGCTAAGAAAAGAAAAACAAAACTTTCTCACAGCCTTCTGTTGAAGTTTGTTTTGAAAAGTATTTGGTTTGTACTTTGACTTCCAAATTTATGGTTGTGAGGTGCGAGGATAGAGAATCTAAGAGTAGTAGTTACAAAGTATATATCTGACAGTAGTTACAGTAGTAGTATTTATACTCTTTGCTCAAGTGTTTATGCTCTTGAACTACTCCTCTCCCAGTTAATTTTTTTTAAAAAAATTTGTTTATTGATTTTGCATAGGCAATTTGGAAAAGCGCAAGCCAAAGAGTTGAAGGCGAAGCAAGCACAACTTGCAAAGACAAAAGCATAGCCTGATATAATTTCAAATCTGATTGAAGTATCAGAAAAGTGATTATAAGGAGAAAACAAAAGAACAAATTTCTGAAATCGAATGGTGGTATGATACCTGCCTTATAATTGTTTAGTGTAATTGTTCTGTTACTCCCTTGACCCAATTTATGTGTAATCTTTTCTAAATTGTGCATGTTTCACTTATTTTTGGATGTGAATACTCCATCAGAATATTGATGCTCATCCATGTGATGCAGATTGGAAACCCCATGGATTATACTACTTGGAAAGAAACCATAATAAATATTCAGAATTCTTACAAGAAAGGAGAAGATATATTCCCTTTTCTATAGTTGTGATATCTGATAGAGAGTGGCTACTTGGAGGTAATTAAATGTGATGCTTAACTTTGATTAAGGCAGCATACAAGTAAGCCATTAACTATTTAATTGTTCTTTATTCAGATCCGTCTAGGTAGGATAAACATTCCACATATTCTCTTCTCCTTGCTGAAAACATTTGTGGCAAACTTGAAGTGATGGTAAATAAAATGCTTCAGTATAAGCTTTATAGCTATACTCTCTCTTCCCTCTTTATTTTTTTGTGTGCTCGCAAACGCTTGCATTGTATCTATTATTTCTTAAACCTTAAATTTAGGTTTAGCATTCATTTCTTGGGAATGCTTGCTCTTCAATCTAAGAGATGTATACAGGCCAACAAATATGATATACCACTTCATTTTGTTATTATGGATGCTTATGTTTTATGTTGTATTTTAGTTGCAAAAGCATCATGCAAGGGAGTAATTCTTAGAAATTGGCATTTGCCTATTTTACTCCATTTTCAGATAATTAAACTAATATTTAGCTGAGATATGACATGAATGTTTGACAAATTATACAATATGTTATTCAAACTAGCCCGTGCATTGCACGGGCTATCACCTAGTTTTCTCTAATTTGATACTCATTCTAATATCGGAGCTATCTCTCAGCGACATAAACACGATATTCAATTGTTTTAGGGGCTGTTTGTTTACATTTAAATGAGTCTAAATAAGTCTGAATTTGAGCGAATAAGTCATTCAGACCGTTTGTTTAACAATTTTTAAATTCTGAATGTATCTGAACTATTCATACAAAAAATTATGACTGAATGAGTAAGAAGTAGTACTGAATAATATTTTTACTTACATTCTCTCATAGACAATTAAAATCAATATCCATCTATTTTACTATTGTAAACAAATTTTGTTACGTACAAATTATTTTTTATTTTTGTTTAACAAAAATTTGAATAACCAATTTAATGAATGTTGTTTACGTAGCTTTTTGTTTTGATTTTATGTACTATATAATGTTATTAATATTTACTAGTGTTTAATTCCTAAAATAAAATTTTAATAGTACACTTCATAGAAATTGTTCAACAGTTTATATTTAATTTTTCTTAGATAACATTATTTATTTATAATTATATAATAAATTTGTTCCTAACAGCCCAGAAGGTTAAAATAGGATAATACACATTCAAATATTTTAAACAGACAATTATCAAACACATCATTTCATTCTGTATTCAAATTTTTTACTCTATTCAGCTCATTCAAATTTTTTTATACATTTCATTTAATTTTATCAAACACCACCCCCCCCCCCCCCCCCACGCAAATCTTACATATCGCCCTAATCCAGACCACCGTCAACATAACTCACATTTTGAGACGTCCTGATGAGAATGTGAAACATCATTTTTGGGTTTGTGTTCATAATAATCTGAAAATAATTTGAAATGTGTTTTTTTTTCAATCCCAAGTTTCACCTACTAATGAGACTAAAATATTCGCTTTCACCTGTTTGCCCGAATTGAACCTCGACTTGCTTGGCTAGCAGAATTGTCTTCGGTGCCAATTGGCTAGCAAAATTTTCTTATATTGAATTTATTTATAATGTATTAAATTTTTTTTTAAGAAATCGCCTAGCGCAAGCCTGTATGAAAAGGTTCATGGGGTCAAGCCCAAAAGGGTCATGGGGTCATGGAAACGCAGGCGCAAGCCTGAATAAAAAGTCTGGTCCGGGTGAGAAGATTCATTCGGCTACAGTAAGAAAACTTGCATTATCAAAAAAAAAAGAAAAAGCGGTTGCCCAAGTTTTTATCAAATAACTTATAGCCTCAGTGCGAAAAAGAGGCAAAAAAGAGACTAGCAAACAGCTTCTTAGATCATCAAATGATCTGAGGCTCTTAATTATAGATCTATACCTGGTATTAAATCTTGTAATGCTTGGTGAGTCACGGGCCGGGCCATGTCGAACTGGGCAGGCCGGGCATCCACTGGCCTGGCTAAAATTGGACCGGACCAAAACAGTTTAAATTTTGATAAGTTGAAAAAATAAAGCTCAAACCCCAATTTTTGGTAGACAAATTGGCCCGGCCCGCGGACCTTGGGCCAATTTTGCCCGGTCTACTGGTGACTTGGACTTGAGTTCCTATACTGTATAGGTTAAATAAAATTTTATTCTACTTTTCTCAAAATGTCAAGTTTTGTTGCAGCTTCCCATGATTTATAGTACTCCATTCTCACACTTCTGCCCTGTAATAAATTTAATTATATTTTTACTAATGGAAACAACCCAACTAAAGGATACTGATTCTAATTATAAACATATATGCATAAAAAATAAATACAATTTACTAAACTAGAAACACAAGTAACCCAGAAAAGGAGACCTATCAAGTTTCCAACTTTCAAGTAGAAAAAGTCACCAGTTCATAACAATTGTTTTACATGCACATTAGGTTTCATAGACATTTGACATGCCAAGGACCACATCTTTTTCTCCTCTTTTTTTTTTGGATTAGTCAAACCAAGGACCACATGTAACAGTTGAAAACTCCAAAAAGAATATTTAAAAAAAAAAAACTTCCATTTTCTGTTCCATTAATATCAAATTTACAGAATCCAACGAGTTGTCAAAGAGGGAATGGGGAGAGAGACAAAATGCGCAAATAGTCAAATTCAGTAGACCATTAGCACAATAAATATATTACTACTAAGAGTATTTCATGGCAATAGTGGTGTTAGAAACATCCTTAATTTCTAAGCATGTCCTTGAGCATCTAAGTTAAGTAGCCCATGTCTTAAGCCGTTTTGCATCTAATTAAGTAGCCCATGTCTTACGCCGTTTTATGAAAACATGTGCAAGAATCTTAACGACAAGAGTTAGACCATGTATGACCCTGATGTCTACGATAGATTTTTATAACCCACACATGTATGTACATACTGAATCCAAATCAGATCGAAGGAATGCCATAGTTTCGGAAACTACACTAAACTCAATCATTGTATGTATTATAATATTATGCCCTAGGACTTTTTACAATCACAGAGTTTTTTTCTCTGATGATTCTTTGGCAATGAACCAAAGAAGACCATTTCCAGAAAATATGAAGGCGCAAAAATTAACAATTTAATAAATATAAGCTAAAAATGTAAAGAAACAATTGAGTTACAAGAACAGAAAAAGGACCTCTTTCTGTGGTTTATCTTTATATTTCACTGATCTCACCTTCCCTGCATACACCCACATCCAATACCATGCTTTTTCTCTTTGACTCCAATAGCCGACAACAGTTTCTCCTTGGAGACTGTCAATAAAGGTTCAAAACAAACACAATGAGAGACCCCATAGTACAAGTATTTAATATAGAACAAAAGAGAAAATGTATGTTTTTGAAAACGCTACTATAAAAAGCCTCGTGTGTGCAGATCACTCTAAAGTTTTTAGGGTCTTAAAGATAGCTATAGAGTATACACATCTACAAAAATCATTTCTTTCCATTTTAAAAGGCTAAGGCCAGGAAACAACCAAGATGGCTAATAAGCATGTTATGGTCACGTTGTAAAGTCACGTTAGCCTTTCACAGCAGAAATTGGGTTCTGTTATGAGAGTAATAGCATATGTTTGATGGCAATAGTTGAGAATCGAAGTACAATGGGAGGTGAATTAGTGCTTACCCTGTCCCATAGATGTGGATGAGGTCTCTTATACACCACTACTCTATCAACTTCGGCAGGAGATGCCATCTTCCATTTGCATGCGGGATGAGGAACTCGATGCCGATCATATACGCTTACTGTTTGATTGGTGATAGAATTTAATCTTGCCCTTGACAAATAGAACACAAAGGGTCTCTGACAGGGGTTTCGAGCAACTGGGCGTGTGTTGAAAGCATACGCAGTGTAATCTGCTCTCCTATACCAATTTAAGAATGTCCTCGAAGGCATTTCTATCTCACGTGGAGATAAGACTCCTCGGAAAATTTGAATGGCAAATCCCCAGGATACTGAAATGGTCCAAGTCTTATTTTTTTCATAACAAATGGATTGTTGTATGAGACCCGCCGAATCAAGCTTCATTGGTATTTTTAACCGCTGCAGGGCTTCCACCCGGGTCACATTTGGGAATATTGGCTCCACCACATCAAGGTGGTGTAAAGTCACCAATGGCGTCACTGGATGCGCCGCAAGAAGTCCAAATAAGTTCCCATAAACATCATACTGGATTACCATCCACAAAGAAGGCAAGAAAAGATTCCCAGTAGGAGTTCAGTAACAAATTTCCACAACTATAATTAAATATTTACTAAATCTTCATCTGAAAGAAAAATTAAAAATGAAGCACATTGCCCCCCCCACCTTTTGAGTTTTGACTATCGCTGTTCATTCTACATTATTGATGTTGTGCATAGCAACCTACATTTAGCAAAACTGGACCTACATATCATAGGATGATTGACTGAGGTACCCACCAGTCCCAACTCAAACAGTACCTACCATAACTTATTTCCTTTGGAAAAATATCAATTTGAGGTAATCAACCAGAAACTAGAAAGATCCAGCCCTACGACTATTGTTACTGTCAAAAGTAAATAAAATGATTAATTATCATCTTCATTCACGGGCAAACAGGTTGCTCCATACTTACTAATGTACCCTACATATAGCATATAAAAAGCCCATTCTACTATTACCACCAATTCAATGAAAAAGAAACTCATAGTACAATATATCACATTTAAAGCAAAGGCAACAAGATTTTACTGCATTCTGATTCATAAATAAAACTACCAAGATAACCGATAGTCCCATAAGCATTGTCGGCAAACCCCTAAAATTAAATAATCATATTAAAAAAAAAACTAAAAAAACCATCCAAACAGAAAAACATCAAGAACAAGGATAGGAAGAAATAGACCTGGTGAAAACCGAGTTCTTTAGTGAGTGGGACACCGAGTTCAGCCATACAAGCCTGCATTCTATCATCAGAACCATACAATCCAGGATACCTCTGAATACACTTATCTTGCATTTTCTCAAGAGCCTTTGCCAATGGGTAGCTAATAGCAAAACCCCCACCCCCATAAGCCATCCCATATGAGAAAAATATATTCTGCAAATGACTTTCAGATAAGCTCCCAATATAATAATACTGATTATGATCGTATTTATTCAAAATTCTCACTAAATTCTCTGTCACAAAAACTGTATCATCATCTCCCATTACAAACCACCTCACATTCTCCATCCCCAGCCGGAGAGTCTCTGATACTATCCGGGATATCCGAATCGCAGACCTGTGCCCCTGCCGGTTCTTGTA
Organism: Panax stipuleanatus; assembly: GCA_020205555.1. NCBI lineage: Eukaryota > Viridiplantae > Streptophyta > Magnoliopsida > Apiales > Araliaceae > Panax > Panax stipuleanatus. Next base: position 94,685,151 of record CM035123.1, on the reverse strand, counting down.
GGCGAACCGGGATGTGTTGCCGGAGATTTTCACCGGGGGCAAGCCCTCATCTTTCTGGGTTTTAACAGGATTATCTAGCCAAACGATTCCCCTCATTTTTTCAGGCTTCCACCACAGCTTAATGTAGTTTTTTCGCTTCTCCCAGAGCTTGGCCGAAGCTGCAATGCAGAAAACAATGTCATTGAGCTCAGTTTTCCGGCCGGATTCTGGGGTTTTAGCTAATTCAGTCTGACTGGGATTCAAAGAATTTGATAAAATTGTTAAATTGGATTTTGAGGAGTAGAAAGATAGGCTTTTGTGATTGATTGCGGGGAAGATTTCATCATCACAAGAGTGGGAATTTGCTACAAGCTTCAGAGTGTAAACAACATACGTGGCGGAAACAAATAGGACTAACCAAAACATTAGCTTTGGTAAAGCTCTGGTTTGTGAATTAGTGACAGAAATGGGTGTGCCTGATGGGTTTCTCATTTGTTCCCAAATGAGTTTTTCACTATCTTTTTGGGAAACTTGCATAGCTTCTTTCAAAAGAATGGAGATTTCAAGGAAATTAGTTGATTATTCCTAAATGGGTTTTGGGTTGGAGGTTGTTTTTGATATAAAGATTCAATCTTTTCAGAGTTTTTAACAGGCTTGGGTGAAACCCATTAGATCTGGGGTTGGGGGTTTTAAGATTATACAGTAAATGAACAAAAAAAAAAGCTATAGAAAAATTCCAAAGTACATTTAGAAAATCCAAGAAAATAGTCTTGTAGGGGGATTAGATTCACAAAAGGGGTGAAGTTTTAGATGAGAGAGAAAGGAGTGGAGGAAGAAGGAAGGAGATCATTTCATAATACAACAATGCTATTATCACATAAAAAATAAAGCCACAAATACATATTTTTGAACTCCGCCTGTCATATGGGAATTTTGGTAATTAATGGGATGGTTTCAGAATCCGGATTGGTGAACCCTGTTATTAATATCTGTTGTTTTTACAAGGGGTGGTTAGAATGAAGTTAATTTTGAATAATTGATTAATATAGTGTTGATACGTAAATTAAGATATAATATCTATTTATGTATTAGTACTGTATTGATCAATTGACCGATTTACCATAAAGTTAATTTCATGATAACCAGATTCTTTTACAGCGATAGCATTTATAAAATTTGAACTTTCAAATACACTACTCCCTCCGTTCCTAAAAGATTGTCGTTTTAAAAGAAAAAATTTATTCCAAAATATTTGTCGTTTACAACTTTTTAGAAGAATAAATTATTTACTTTATTATATTATTCCTATCTTCTCTCATTATCCCAATAAATTCTCTCCCTTGTATTAATCGTTTTCAATTTTCTATAAAGGAGTAGTGATGAAATTTCAAACAAATTTTACTAGTATTAAATGACTTTTTATTCCATGTGCTAAAACTTTAAACAATAATGCGTTGCAATTAATTTTCAAATAATATATTTATAAGTTAAATAAATTATATTTGAAATAAACTACTACGACACGAATAATTTTTTTTTTCAGTGTAACCAACCATACACATGTTTTAGCCGTAGCTTACCAAAATATAATTGTAGTACATTGTGAATATATATTTTTTGAATTCTTATATTCGACATTAAGACGATAATATAATCGGAATAAAATAAAATGTCGTTTACAATTTTTAATAATATTAAAATAATTATAAAATGTCATTAAATATTTAAATGTCATGGTTTTTTTTTATCGACGTCAAAGGTATTAAAAGATCAGTAGTCAGTACCAATTTACGTTACTACTAAATTGCAATAATTAATTACAAGAAGCTTGCATAAAGAAAGAACATAAGCATCACATAAAAGATAATACTCTTCCTGTTTCTAAAAGATTATTCCTTAAGATTTTGACACATGAATTAATAATATTAGTAAAATTTATTTGAAATTTTATTACCACCCCTTTATAGAAAATTGAAAACTATTAATAAAAGGGAGAGAATTTATTGGGACAATGAATGAAGATAAGGGTAATATAAGAAAGTAAATAATTTATTTTTTAGGAAGTTGTAAACGACAAACATTTTGGAACAAGTTTTTTCTTCTAAAACGACAATATTTTAGGAACGGAGGAAGTAATAAATTCTCACAAAATTTGAGATGTGAAGGTGTCAGAACTCAATAAAGACCATGACTTACATAAATGAGTCCTCTTAACATGTGTCCTAAGCACATATACTAAGCACACAGTTCAAGAGAATATTTTTCTGAATTGTGTGCATATTCCCTTGATTTCTGTATTTGCACCAAGTTCAAGAAAATATGCACACAATTCAAAAGAAAATTCCCTTGAACTGTGCGACGAACGAGAATTTTATAATTTATTTTTATATTTAGTGAATTAAATAAATATTTTTGATGATTTAATTATTGAGTTAAATAATTATTTGATGAAATTGTGGTAGATTAATTTCATTATATGTGTTACATTGATTAGATTAATGTAGAGAATTTTATAATTCTAAGTATGTGATTAATTGAGCTTATTTGAATAAATAAATTATTTAATAAGCATAATGTTATTTAATTAATTTAATAATTAATTAGAGATTTAATGATTTGACATAATTAATAAATGAGAATTTTGTTTATGTGACTGTGATTTAATGTGAAATTATTTTATTTTATTTAATTGATTTAAATAAGATTATTTGGTTAATTAAAAGTGTAACATTAAACTATATAATAAGAAGTTAATTAAATTAATAGGAAAGGGTATATATGATGCTAGTCAAACATGGCCCTAGGAGAAGTTGGCCAGTTAACCCACTAAGGGATTAACTGACCACGACAACGTCAGTTTAAATATACGTATATTTATATCAGGCTTATATACATATATATCATATCAAACTCTATATTCATATTAGAGGAAATAAACTTAGAGATTTCAGAGAGAAAACTTAGAGAGAAAAAAGAATTGAGAGAGCTGAAAGAAATTGAAAAATCAAAAGGAGTTTACATCATCTTCACAGAGATTTCAAGGGTAATCTCTTCATCTCAATTCTTACTTCACGTATAATATTTTCTCCATGAAAAACCAAAATTTGAGTTCTCTATAAAAGCTTATTTGTGATCAATGCATGAATTAATGAATTATGTGTATATACATTTTAATATATGATCATAACATGTTTTCTACCATCTAAGTATGTTTTAAAACAATCAATTTCATATAAATATGCTTTAATTGGATTTTGTGAAGTTATAGAGTATGAAAGTTGTATATATGGCCCTTGTGAACAAATTGTATGCTTTGAATTGGTTGTTTAACTTAAGATTTACAGTAAATTATGATTATACATATTTAAACGAACAAAACAAACTTTGAACGAACGGATTCGGAGTTATAACGAATTCGTGGCGATGATTTTCATATTTTTCTTCAAAACATTCAAAAATACCAAGAACATTGAAATTTTGTTATTTGATTTGAGTAATTATGTGATATTAAGTGTTAAAAGCATGTTAGTATCATTGTGTGATGTTTCTACGAAGATGGTACATCTTGAAAATCACTGTGTTAGTTTAATTTGCATTTAATTGGGCTAAGAACTGTGAAAATCGCGAACTGTTCCTGAACCAGTGGAGGCCCCCCGCCCCGGCGGGCTTTTGGCCTAAGGATTACCTGCCCCGGCGGGCACTATGCAGCGACTAAACCCGCTTCGGCGAGATACTTGCACTTTAGACACCCGCCCCAGCAGGGGGGGTGCAGAGAAAAAAAAATTATTTTAAAAACCTTTTGCGTATTTTAAAACATAACATGATGAGTTAACTAACGTAATGAATACGATGACATGTTAAGCACATATTGAAATGTTAGAACCATTCACTAACTTGTTTACGTGAATTATTGATAAGTTAAAATACATTATGTAAACTGTTAATTGTAAAGTCTTACAACGTGGTCAAAGACCGATGTTGTGATTCGATAAGTATATCGAACTTATAATTAATTGGTATTGTGAATGGATAATATGTAGGATTAATTAAAGGGCGTGAATTATAATTGTGGCTTGTGCAAGAGGTAAGTTTCCTTACCTTAACTCGTTTACAATTACGCAAGTATTCTACCCCTAACTTATTATCGTTAAGCAAGTTTTCTTATTTATACTCTTTAAATTGAGCAAGCTTTCTAACTTCAAAGTTATTCATTGAGCAAGTTCTATACGTATGATTCTATATCAATCAAGTTATTGTTCTTAATTATTCAAGTTCAAGATTTCATATGAGATATTATAACTCTTTTGAAGTATTACTTCAGTTATACAATATTTATTCAATTTTATACCCTTGAGATTTATTATTCAAATTGAATATCATTTATTGTTGAACCTTATAAGACTAGCGAACCCTTATTGATTCGACTAGTCCATAGTTGATGAACGTTCTAAATTCTAGAACTATTAACGAGCTTATCCAAATCAAATTTTCTTTGGTGCGGACTCTGATGTCAAACTGAGATGAACAACCCTACCATAGGGGATTGATGATGCTTTAGCGTTGAGATATTGTGCACAGTATGGTACTAAGGGTTGATCTGTGACGCCCCCAAAATAGGTCCATTCAACCCAACCCATTCTGAGTCGCCAAATACATGGTACAGAATTCAAATACAAACTTTATATCATACGGTCGTGCAAAATACGACCACACAACTGTGAGTCTCAATACAAATATGTAGAAAATATTAAGATTCAAACTAAGTCCTCATTACAATTATTATCACACTATTTATCAGAAATAGTGAGGACTACTACTGCTCTAACTCGGACCATCACTCTGTCCCCCGACTAGTTCCCGCAACATTCTCATTTCCTGAGGAGGACAACAGATGAAAAGGGTGAGCTCAACTAGCTCAGTAAAGAATATTATGACTAAGATAATGGAAAATAAATTATCGTTAGCCTTCAACAGTTCAGATAAAATATTATTGACAACATGTTTTAGATCAATATTTGCAGCGGAAATAACCGTTCATCATCAATATTTTATCCCTGTAACATCAATCAATATCCATCTCATCAAATATTCATCTTTGCACTACAGGCCAAAGATATTCATTTGTATCATCAGTGGTCATGTTCATCTCAACACCTGTCATCTTTGCACTACAGGCCAAAGATATTCATCAGGTAATCATTCATCTTTGCTCTACATCATCTTTGCTCTACAGGCCAAAGATATTCAGTTACATCACCTTTTAGGACTGAGAATGATGAAAAATATTTTAAAGAACGAATCCAGTGAGATAAAAGACAAAGATTAGGGATTCGTCATTTAGTTTATCCAAATTCAAGAATAATCCATAATAATACTTTGTGGAGCAAAATTCAAGAATAAAGCCCAAAACTTGGATACAATCAAAGATAGTAACCTTAACAGACAATTTGGACAAATAGAAGAAAAATAAATTTTCCCGTGAATAGTGCCGTATACGTGAATAGTGCCGTATACGTGAATAGTAACCCCGACGGAAAAAGTAAGAATTTCAACATAAAATCCATGACAATATTTTTGTATAATGATATTGAGAAGAATAACATCATTTACGAAAGAAATAACATCCCTTACCTCAAAAGAACAGTATCTCTGACTGGAATATCGGATATAATACCGACGAAAGCTTGTACTGAATAGTAATACTCAAAGTATTGAAATACTCACAAAAATACGCTCGATATTATAGAGAGAGAAAACTTCGAATTCTGGTGTGATTTTCAATTCTAACCTAAGCACCCTATTTATAGGAAAAGCTTAGGATGCCAAAGGAGACTAAAATAATAAAATATTATTATTTTTTTTTTCTTAGCCGCCGGCTGCTCCAAAAAGCCATCAGCCATTTTGTTTCAACCAAAAGTGGGTCCCACCCATTAAATAATATATTTATTTTCCAAAACTTCAATAATTCATAATAAATAGCCCCTTTGTCAGAAAAATACAAATTCTATGTTCTTCTATAGGAAATTTAATTCTCTACAACTTTGCAGAAGAAATTTTTTCCAAATTCCCAACATAAATTATCCGAAATCCATAAACAGATGATTTCCCACACCAAAATACTGATAAAAACACATCAGCACTAATTCCTTCTTTAATATCCACAAAATAAATATTTTCTTATCATATAAATCAATAATTAATTATTCACAAATAATATTATAGAATTATAATATTAACAACCAGGTCGTTCCCAGGACAGAGGGGGCCTTCCGATAAGGACTTCTCCTTACTGGCGCGTAATTAAATAACCCCTCCTAGACAGAACTTCCTTAGACATTGTCAATAATGCTATCTAATAATATTATTCAAATAATATGAATTATTGAGTTGATAACGTGAAATACTGTGCAACAACAATTATTGAATCAATACTACAAAATATCAACTGTAGTCATTATTGAATCAATCATATAAAATGGCAATGTAGCAATTATTGAGTCAATAAAATATCAATGCAGCAATTATTGAGTCAATAATATAAAATATCAACGTAACAATTATTGAGTCAATAATATAAAATATTGAACAGTAATTACTGTAACAATAATTGAGTAATGGCTTCTCACGTAAGACTCAATAATTCGAAATACTGTGCAATACCGTGTGCTACTATGCAACACCGTGTATCACTGTATTTTAACCACCGGGTATTTCAATAGTACTAACGGTAACAACCACGCCGTTATTTTGTAAAAAAGTTATTTCTGTCGCTTTCTATATCCGACAGTTATTCCGTTGTGGGGGCCCACAAATAGCTGCGCCGTCGTACGAATATTCCCCGACAACAAGAATATTCCACGACCAAACGAATATTCCCCGACAACAAGAATATTTTATAACCACTTGCTCATTTTAAAAATGTTTGCACATTTCACCCATAACTTTCATATTTATCAAATCAACACCTTACTATTTCGAAATAATATATAAAGAAAACTAAATCTTTATTCATAAAAGTTGGGGTCTTACAACCTCCCCTCCTTATGAAATTTCGTCCTCGAAATTGACGTACGTACCTGGTATGTCGAAAAGGTGAGGATACCTCGCTTTCATTTCCGATTCCAACTCCCAGGTCATTTCCTCAATTGCATGGTTTCTCCAAAAAACTTTAACTTGAGGTATAATTTTCGAGCGTAGGACATGCTCCTTCCTATCCAAGATCTTGACAGGTACCTCCTCGTACGTTAAATCTTCAGCTATCTCGTCTGGTTCTAACTCAATAATGCGGTTTGGATCCTTCACATATTTACGTAACACGGATATGTGAAACACGTTATGAACACGAGACATGCTTGGAGGTAAAGCGAGTTTATAAGCCACATTTCCTATTCGGTCAAGAATCTCAAATGGACCAATGAATCGTGGATTGAGCTTTCCTCTCTTCCCGAACCTCGTAACTCCTTTCCACGGAGCAATACGTAGTAACACATGGTCCCCAACATTAAATTCCACGTCCTTTCGATGAAGATCCGCATAACTCTTTTGTCGATCTTGTGCTGTTTGTATACGTTGTAGGATTATTTGGATCTTTTCCGTAGTCATACGTACTAACTCCGGTCCCAACAATGTTGTTTCACCCACCTCGTTCCAACATACTGGAGAACGACACTTTCTCCCATACAATGCCTCGAATGGAGCTACGCCTATACTTGCCTGATAACTGTTGTTGTAGGAGAATTCCACCAATGGTAAATACTTATCCCAACTCCCTTTGAAGTCTAGAACACAGAGTCTCAATAGATCTTCAAGAGTTTGAATAGTCCTCTCTGATTGTCCGTCTGTTTGAGGATGATAAGCCGAACTGAATCGTAAATCCGTACCCATAGCTTTCTGCAAACTGATCCAAAATCGTGAAGTAAATCTGGGATCACGATCCGAAACTATGGATACTGGCATGCCATGCAATTTCACAATCTCATTCACGTACATATGAGCAAGACGTTCAAGGGAATAAGTCTCTCGTATCGGCAAGAAATGAGCAGACTTGGTTAATCTATCAACAATAACCCAAATCGCATCTAAGCCTTGAGAAACCTTGGGAAGACCCGTAACGAAATCCATCGTAATGTGTTCCCACTTCCATCTCGGAATCTCCAGTGGTTGCAATGGACCCTTCGGTACTTGATGCTCCGCCTTTACACGTTGACAAGTTAAACATCTCGAGATGAACTCCGCGATCTCCCTCTTCATATTGCCCCACCAAAATGTATGTCGAAGATCACGATACATTTTAGTACTCCCAGGATGGATTGCAAACGGTGTGTTGTGTGGCTCCATCATGATTCTATACTTCAAGTCAAAATCGTTAGGAACACAAAGTCTGGAGTTGACTCGAAGTATTCCCTCTTCATCGATTCTTGCTTCTGGAATTGCACCTTCTTGCACCTTCTTCTTCATCTTCATCAGTTCCGCATCCGTAGCTTGAGCAGCTTTAACTTTATCAAGCAAAGCTGGTTCTACGCGTATACTTGACATCATCGCACTCGTTCCCACATATGATCTTCTACTCAACGCGTCAGCTACCACGTTCGCTTTTCCAGGATGGTATTGGATGGTATGATCGTAATCTTTCAACAGCTCAAGCCAACGTCGTTGTCGCATGTTGAGTTCCTTCTGAGTGAAGAAATATTTAAGGCTCTTATGATCTGTATAAATCTCCACTTTCTCTCCGTACAAGTAATGTCTCCAGATCTTCAACGCGAAAACGACTGCTGCTAACTCTAGATCATGAGTAGGATAATTCCTCTCATATTCTTTGAGTTGTCGCGAGGCATAGGCTATGACTTTCCCATGTTGCATGAGAACACATCCTAACCCTTTGCCTGAAGCATCGCTGTAGATAACAAATCCATCCGAACCAGATGGTATTGTCAGAACAGGTGCCGAAATAAGTCTCCTCTTGAGCTCTTGGAAGCTCTTCTCGCATTCTTCGCTCCAAACGAATTTCGTATCTTTCCGAGTCAACTGTGTTAATGGAGTAGCGATTCGAGAAAATCCCTCTACGAACCTCCGATAATAACCAGCTAAGCCCATAAAGCTTCGTACTTCGGTCACCGACTTAGGTTGCTCCCAGCTTTGTATTGCTTCAATCTTCGCCGGGTCCACAGATACTCCACGTTTCGATACCACGTGCCCAAGGAATGCTACTTCCTCAAGCCAAAACTCGCATTTCTTCAGCTTAGCATATAGCTTGTTCTCACGAAGCTTTTTAAGTACCAACTTCAAATGGTGTTCATGATCTTCACGGCTTTTAGAATAAATGAGGATGTCATCAATAAAGACAACAACGAATTGATCCAAATACTCCTTAAATACACGGTTCATCATATCCATGAAAGCAGCAGGAGCATTAGTCAATCCAAAAGACATGACTAAGAACTCATAATGCCCGTACCGTGTTCTGAAAGCAGTCTTTGAAATATCCTCAGTTTTAATCTTCAACTGATGATATCCAGAACGAAGATCGATCTTTGAAAAAAATTGCGCTCCTTGCAACTGGTCGAACAGGTCATCAATACGAGGTAACGGATACCTATTCTTAATGGCGACATGGTTCAACTCCCGATAGTCAATACAAAGTCGCATACTCCCGTCTTTCTTCTTTACGAATAAAACAGGAGCACCCCAAGGAGACGTACTAGGACGAATAAAACCGATATCTAACAACTCTTGTAATTGGACCTTTAACTCCTGAAGTTCAATAGGAGCCATTCGATATGGGGTTTTAGAAATGGGCTTTGTACCGGGCTCAAGGTCAATAAAGAATTCAACTTCACGTTCTGGGGGTAGACCGGGAAGTTCTTCTGGAAATACATCAGGAAACTCATTAACAACGGAAATATCATTCAAATCTGATGTATTCTGATTTAGATCAGTGACATAAGCTAAGAAAGCTTGACATCCGTTTTTCAATAAACGAATAGCTTTATGACTTGAAATGATATTGACTGATTTTAGTGGTTTGGTGATTTGGATTCGCACAACAGGTTGATTAGGAATATGAAAACTAACAACCTTACGAAAACAATCAATTTTGGCATGGTAAGTGGTTAACCAGTCAATTCCTAAAATCACGTCAAATGCAAGTATTTTCAAAGATATAAGATCAACAGGTAAGGTGAGGGTACCAATCTGAATCAAGCAAGATTTGTAAACTGTAGATGTAACAAAGGTTTCTCCTAACGGAGTTTCAACAGATAAGTCAAAGTCTAATTTATCAGAAGTCAAGTTCAAACGTTGAGCACAAGCAGGTGAAATAAAGGAATGGGTAGCACCGGTATCTAACAAGGTATAAACTTCGCAAGAGTTTATGATCAGCTTACCCGTAATCACCTCGTGTGGATTCCTCGCGTTTTGGGCTGTAACGACAAACGCTCTTCCCGGAATCACCGACTTTAACTTGTCTGCAACCGCCTTTGGAATCACCACCCCCGCTGAGCTTGGTTTCGCTATAGGACAATCTCGAGCTATATGTCCTTCCTTTCCACAGTTGTAACATGCTTTGAATAGTTGTGGACAGTTTGGGCTGATATGTCCCTCTTTCCCGCATTTAAAGCATACGACCGGTGGTCGTTCTCCTCCCCTCGAAACAGTTGATTCTGGTGCTGATGTTGACATCTTCGTGTTCTCATTGTTGTACATTCTCTTCTTGAAATCTCCCCCCGATTCGCTTCTTCTACTATCATGGCCACGATAACCACCGGAGTGGTTACCACTTCTGTCATACTTTCCTCCTCGCTGATTGTCATTGCTCTGATGACTACTGCCACTAGTACGACCTTGGTTGTGGTCCCTCGGTTGAACATAATCATTATCTCGTTCTAACAACTGGGCCCTGTTTACTATATCCGAATATAAAGAAAACTTATGAGAAATGAGGTATTGACGTATTTCGGGTTTCAAACCTTTTAGAAACATCCGCATCATACGTTCCTCATTCTCCACCAAATGAGGTGCAAACCTGGACAGCTCTGCGAACTTAGCCTCGTACTGGGATACCGTCATGTTGTTTTGCTCGAGTCTGATAAACTCTACTTCCTTCATATGACGAATACTTTCAGGAAAGTACTTGTCATTAAACAGTTTCTGGAACGCTTCCCAAGACATCTGGAGTACGGCAGGCTGGGTACGCTTCACGGATTCCCACCAGTAATCTGCCTCTCCACGGAACATAAACGTGGCGAATGGAACCTTCTGTTCCTCTGTACATCCCAAGACATCAAATATCTTGGTAATTTGTTTAATCCACGTCTCCGCCTTGATCGGATCTGGCTCTCCCAGAAACTCTGGTGGTCCCAATTCTTTGAACTGCATAGCAGTGACAGCTCGCGTGTTGTTATTATCTCCACCTGTATGTTGCACACGAGTCTCCCTCGTCTGATTTTGCATAAACTGCAAAAAACTTCTAAACATCTCATCGTTTATCGTCTGACCAGCGTTATTTTCAGGATGAACATTGCCTTCTTGTTGCACGTTCTCCTGGTTAACGATTAAAGGTGTCTCCACGGTCTCATTCACTTCGTTGTTAACATTCTCAGCTGCCATTCTCAAATACTGCCATAAAACAAGGGTTAATTAAACAAGTCAACATATCACATATTAACCCTATGCTCCGACTGACCAATTAAATGCCACATAAGCTTAGGTAGGACACACTAGCGAAGGATTTACTCGTCTCTCCCCTCCTAGTTCTATTCCCCGATCTCCGCCAGAGATCATATCCCTAAGCTCTGATACCAACTGTGACGCCCCCAGAATAGGTCCATTCAACCCAACCCATTCTGAGTCGCCAAATACATGGTACAGAATTCAAATACAAACTTTATATCATACGGTCGTGCAAAATACGACCACACAACTGTGAGTCTCAATACAAATATGTAAAAAATATTAAGATTCAAACTAAGTCCTCATTACAATTATTATCACACTATTTATCAGAAATAGTGAGGACTACTACTGCTCTAACTCGGACCATCACTCTGTCCCCCGACTAGTTCCCGCAACATTCTCATTTCCTGAAGAGGACAACAGATGAAAAGGGTGAGCTCAACTAGCTCAGTAAAGAATATTATGACTAAGATAATGGAAAATAAATTATCGTTAGCCTTCAACAGTTCAGATAAAATATTATTGACAACATGTTTTAGATCAATATTTGCAGCGGAAATAACCGTTCATCATCAATATTTTATCCCTGTAACATCAATCAATATCCATCTCATCAAATATTCATCTTTGCACTACAGGCCAAAGATATTCATTTGTATCATCAGTGGTCATGTTCATCTCAACACCTGTCATCTTTGCACTACAGGCCAAAGATATTCATCAGGTAATCATTCATCTTTGCTCTACATCATCTTTGCTCTACAGGCCAAAGATATTCAGTTACATCACCTTTTAGGACTGAGAATGATGAAAAATATTTTAAAGAACGAATCCAGTGAGATAAAAGACAAAGATTAGGGATTCGTCATTTAGTTTATCCAAATTCAAGAATAATCCATAATAATACTTTGTGGAGCAAAATTCAAGAATAAAGCCCAAAACTTGGATACAATCAAAGATAGTAACCTTAACAGACAATTTGGACAAATAGAAGAAAAATAAATTTTCCCGTGAATAGTGCCGTATACGTGAATAGTGCCGTATACGTGAATAGTAACCCCGACGGAAAAAGTAAGAATTTCAACATAAAATCCATGACAATATTTTTGTATAATGATATTGAGAAGAATAACATCATTTACGAAAGAAATAACATCCCTTACCTCAAAAGAACAGTATCTCTGACTGGAATATCGGATATAATACCGACGAAAGCTTGTACTGAATAGTAATACTCAAAGTATTGAAATACTCACAAAAATACGCTCGATATTATAGAGAGAGAAAACTTCGAATTCTGGTGTGATTTTCAATTCTAACCTAAGCACCCTATTTATAGGAAAAGCTTAGGATGCCAAAGGAGACTAAAATAATAAAATATTATTATTTTTTTTTTCTTAGCCGCCGGCTGCTCCAAAAAGCCATCAGCCATTTTGTTTCAACCAAAAGTGGGTCCCACCCATTAAATAATATATTTATTTTTCAAAACTTCAATAATTCATAATAAATAGCCCCTTTGTCAGAAAAATACAAATTCTATGTCCTTCTATAGGAAATTTAATTCTCTACAACTTTGCAGAAGAAATTTTTTCCAAATTCCCAACATAAATTATCCGAAATCCATAAACAGATGATTTCCCACACCAAAATACTGATAAAAACACATCAGCACTAATTCCTTCTTTAATATTCACAAAATAAATATTTTCTTATCATATAAATTAATAATTAATTATTCACAAATAATATTATAGAACTACAATATTAACAACCAGGTCGTTCCCAGGACAGAGGGGGCCTTCCGATAAGGACTTCTCCTTACTGGCGCGCAATTAAATAACCCCTCCTAGACAGAACTTCCTTAGACATTGTCAATAATGCTATCTAATAATATTATTCAAATAATATGAATTATTGAGTTGATAACGTGAAATACTGTGCAACAACAATTATTGAATCAATACTACAAAATATCAACTGTAGTCATTATTGAATCAATCATATAAAATGGCAACGTAGCAATTATTGAGTCAATAAAATATCAATGCAGCAATTATTGAGTCAATAATATAAAATATCAACGTAGCAATTATTGAGTCAATAATATAAAATATTGAACAGTAATTACTGTAACAATAATTGAGTAATGGCTTCTCACGTAAGACTCAATAATTCGAAATACTGGGCAATACCGTGTGTTACTATGCAACACCGTGTATCACTGTATTTTAACCACCGGGTATTTCAACAGTACTAACGGTAACAACCACGCCGTTATTTTGTAAAAAAGTTATTTCTGTCGCTTTCTATATCCGACAGTTATTCCGTTGTGGGGGCCCACAAATAGCTGCGCCGTCGTACGAATATTCCCCGACAACAAGAATATTCCACGACCAAACGAATATTCCCCGACAACAAGAATATTTTATAACCACTTGCTCATTTTAAAAATGTTTGCACATTTCACCCATAACTTTCATATTTATCAAATCAACACCTTACTATTTTGAAATAATATATAAAGAAAACTAAATCTTTATTCATAAAAGTTGGGGTCTTACATGATCCCCCTAAGTACGAGAAGTAAAGTCCATAGTCTTCTGACTGTTAAAGGTTTAAAGTATAAGCACTTGACAACCCAGGACATAGTTCAAGGTTTTATGACCCTCAGATGTTCTTTTGATTCTTGTTATTCATTCTTGATTCAAAAGCCGAGTTTTCTTTATTCAGAAGTCTTTGATTCACTCGCATATTATTATATTTTTAAATTTGTATACTTGTGGGAAATCGTGCTCACTCTTGCGTAATAATAACATTGCAGTTAAGAACGAAAGATTTGACGAGCCTTCCACTAGCAAAGGCAAGAAAAAAGTCAACAAGTGATGAAGACTTGTTGTTTAATTGATAATATTTGTTTAAGAGTTATGTGTAATGTTTAAGACTTATTATTTGTTTACGTTTCCGTAACAGAGATTTAAGGTTAAGTATGACCTGAGATTAATTATGTATTATTGTTCAGATGTTGTAACCCCATAAGGGGAGATGATGGATTTATTTCTATCTATTGCATGGTTTACATTTATTATGGGTAGATAGATAGATGATACTTGTACAGTGAACACCAAATCCCGTGAATATTGAAGTATTAGAATTTGGGGGTGTCACAAGTTGGTATCAGAGCTGTAGGTTATGAACCTTAGGTGGGGGAAAACCTTAGGGTAGTAGCCTTTTAAGAGATCAATAACATAGTAATGATAACTCTTATCGAGTTCTAAGAAAGATAATAACTTACCTTATGTGCTATTTGTTTATACTTAAGTACTCGCTAGTATCGATTAGCATCACGTAATAATTAAGACTTAAAATTTGATTTATCAGGATGTCGGATGTTGGAGGATCCAGTCAGCCTAGGGATGTTGTACACCGAGTGGCTATCGAGGAGGAGCCCCGAGACATTCATACAGTCTGGGAGCAGTTAGTTTGACGAGAGCCATCTCCTTTGATCACAGTCGTTGGTCAGAAGCATGAGCCGATATTTGACTCAGAGGAGGACTCTGAGGAAGTTGAGATTCAGGCTGAGGCAGCTGAAGAGGAGGATGAAGACCCTGAAGAGTTCCCACCGAACTTTATCAGCGCTGAGATGTATGATGAGCTATATGACCGTAACATAGAGTTACGGAATACTATTCAGGAACTGAAGGAGCAGACAGTTACTCAACAGTCTACCATCGAGCAGAAGGATGGTGAGGTTGAGGCTCTTCACACACATCTTGGAGACGTAGAGTGGGAGTTATTTCATGAGAAGGGCCAAGGCGAGCAGAAGTCAGAAGAGATAGAGAAGCTGAAGAATGATTTGAAAGAGAAATCAACAAGGCTTGCCATAGCAGAGGATGCTTGGGTGAGGGATTCACGACGTGCAGATCTTGCAGAGGATAATGATCGTGCAAAGAAAACAAAGATTGAGGAGACGGATTATACGTTTCAAAATGCAATTGACAAGGCCCAGGATCGGGTTATGTACTATCCAGTTCAGTTCGAGGGTCTGCCTTGGTATATGTCCACATTATGGAGGAAGAATGCAGTAAAGCTGTTCGACGCCTTAGTAGGCAGTGATAGGACAGTTTGATTATATGAATACTTCTTTGAGTAGTTAATAATGTAAATTCCGATGTGATTATAAACAAAGGAATATTTTGATGATTTAAATCCTGAAGATTCTTTATCTAGGGATAGTTGATGTAAATAGCAGTGGTGCTATCTTTTGTTGTTTAAAACTTTTGATTAATAAAATGTCAGAGTTTATTTGAGATGTTATGTGTTAATTGTTATCTTAAAGTATTTAAGTTAAGCCTTACATATTTAAAGAATTGAATAAGATCTAATAAGCGTATATCTTAACAGAAATATGCTGCCGAGAAGAAGACCAAACCGTCAACCGGCCCAAGAAGTGTCAACGAACAACAACAACGATGCCAATGCTAACGCCAACCCCGTTCAGCAGTTGGTGAACTTACTGGCTGGAGCGATTAACAATCAACCTCAAGCTCTACCAAATACTACGTTCAAGGACTTCAAGGCGGTGGGACCGCCAGAGTTTAAAGGATCCATGAGTCCGATAGAAGCACAAACATGGGTTATGGAAATGGAGAAGGTTTTTGACGTTGCTAGGGTCGGTGAGGACCAGAAGACCGCTTACGCTACATTAATGCTGAAATCAGAAGTCAGTTATTGGTGGCAGGCAAATAAAGTCCGAGGAGGAGAAGGTGTGATCACCTGGGAGAGGTTCACGGAGATGTTCTTCGAGATGTATTTCTCGACAAGCTTGCAGAACCAAATGGAGGTATAATTTCTAGAGCTCAATCAGGGGAATATGTCTGTACCAGATTACGCTGCAAAGTTCAATGAGTTAGCTAGGTTTTCCACATACCATGTACATACTGATGAGAGAAAGGCTAGGCGATTTGAGCAGGGACTGAAACCCTAGTTGTGTAGCAAAGTGTCAATATTTCAATTGAACACTTTTGCTGGAGTACTGGAGAAAGCCATCCTCGCTGAAGGTGGAAGCGATGCGGTGACCAAGTATAACCAGGATCAGAAGAAGAAGAAGAATGAAAGCGAAGGAAATAACAAGGCTAGTGGCAGCAACACGGGAGGAAGTAATAATCAAAAGAGGAGGTGGACTGATAACACACCAACTGGGAATCAGCAGGGAAACCAGAAGAAGAGGGTTGAAGCATGTCCGACCTGCGGAAAAGCTCACCTGGGGGTCTGTATGAAAGGAAATCGGGTGTGCTATAATTATGGTCAGGAAGGCCACATAGCACCTAACTGCCCTAATCCTAAGAAGGGCGCCTGCTTCACATGTGGGTCGAAGGACCACTTGGCTAGGGACTGTCCCAAGAAAGTATCTGGAGAGGCAGGATCAGGAAGGAATAGGGGAAACAGCGGTGGCAATGCTCTGACTATCACGGGACCAACCGCAACCAACCGACAACCCGCCAGGACATTCAACATGACAGTGCAAGATGCTATACAGTCTCGCGATATGGTGTCAGGTATCATTCTGATCAATAATGTTAATGAATATGTATTATTTGATTCGGGTGTTACTTTGCTCCTTTATATCCAATGACTTTGCTAAGAACTTAGGATTGCCTAAGGACGAGTTAGAATACCTATAAACATAGAGATTGCGAATAGATAAGTGATCCCTATAAAGTATGTACACAAGAACTGTAGAGTGGATATTAAGGGTAACATTATGAACGTAGATCTTATCCCGATTAGACTTGGGGAATTTGGCGTTATTCTGGGAATGGATTGGCTATTCAATTATGGGGCTGTAATTGATTGCCAAAGGAAATGTATTAACCTTATCACTCCGTCAAAGGTTGTGTTTTATGGCAGCAAATCGCCTAGACAAGCGAGTTGTCTAACAATGATGCAGGCCAGGAAGTTATTGAGACAAGGCTGTGTAGGATATTTAGCCTACATAGTCGATAGTCGTAAAGAGAACCCAAAATTGGAAGATATACCAGTTGTGAGGAACTTCGTAGACGTATTTTCGGATGATCTACCAGGACTTCTGCCAAATAGAGAGGTTGAGTTTGTGATCGATTTGGAGCCAGGAACGGCTCCAATATCGAAGGCACCGTACCGTATGGCTTCGGTAGAAATGAAAGAATTGATGGTACAGCTGCAAGAGCTACTGGACAAGAAGTACATTCAACCGAGCGTATCGCCGTGGGGAGAGCCAGTGTTATTTGTGAAGAATAAGGATGGGACGATGTGGCTCTGCATCGACTATAGAGAATTGAACAAGGTCACTATTAAGAACAAGTATCCATTGCCTAGGATCGACGACCTGTTTGATCAGTTGAAGAGAGCGAGGTACTTCTCGAAGATAGACCTGAGAAATGGTTATCATCAATTGAATGTGAGGCTAGAGGATGTTCCGAAAACAGCGTTCAGAACTTGATATGGTCACTATGAATTTCTGGTTATGTCATTCGGTCTAACGAATGCTCCTGCAGCATTTATGGGCTTAATGAATGGAGTATTCAAGCCGTTTTTGGACAAATTCGTGGTGGTGTTTATCGACGATATTCTAGTATATTTCGAAGACCAAGGAAGAACACGTAAAAGAGCATCTAAAGGTAACTTTAGAGGCATTGAGAATAGAGAAGTTGTATGCCAAGTTTTTGCAAATGCAAATTTTGGATTGAGTGGGTACAATTTATCGGGCATGTGATTGATAAGGACGGAATTTCGATAGATCACTCCAAAGTCGAAGTTGTGATGAACTAGGATCAGCCGAAGACACCGTTGGAAGTGAGAAATTTTCTTGGATTGGCAGGCTATTATAGAAGATTCATTCAGGACTTTTCCAAGATCGCAACTCCGCTGACGAATTTGACTAGGAAATCTATAAAATTCGTTTGGACGGAGAAGTGTGAGGAAAGCTTTCAAGAAGCTTAAGAAGAGGTTGAGTTCGGCACCAGTGTTATCTCTTCCAGATGACATAGGAAATTTTGTGGTATATAGTGATGCGTCACATAAAGGACTAGGCTGTGTGCTTATGCAAAGCAGCAGAGTCATTGCGTATGCGTCCTGATAGTTGAAGGATTACGAGAATGGGTATCCGACCCATGACTTGGAATTGGCTGCGGTGGCATTTGCTTTGAAGATCTGGAGACACTATCTCTATGGGGAGAAGTGTGAAATATATACAGACCACAAGAGTTTGAAATTTATTTTTACACAGAAGGACTTGAATATGCGCCAGAGAAGGTGGTTGGAGTTAATTAAGGACTATGACTGTGAGATTTTATACCATTCGGGTAAAGTAAATGTGGTTGCCGACGCCTTGAGCAGAAAGGGTCGGGAGAAATTGACGATGTTTACCTCTCAGGAGGAGCTAATTTCAGCAATGGAGAAGCTAGAATTGGAGGTGAGGTATCCGATGGAGATTGATGAAAAGCTATTCCAGATACAGGCTGGTACAACTTTGCTGGATAAGGTTAAGGAAGCTCAACTACAGAACGAAGAATGTGAGAAGATAAGGAAAAAGATATCTGAAGGAACTGAACCGAGATTCAAAATGGACAGTGAGGGACTGTGAATATTCGAAAGTAGAGTTTGGGTACAGCCAGTGGTAGAGATTAAGGAAGAAATTTTGAGCGAGGCTTACAGTTCACGGTATTCGATTCACTCCGGTAGTACCAAGATGTACCAGGATCTCCGACAGCATTTTTGGTGGCCAAATTTGAAACGAGATGTGGCAGAGTGTGTTGTCAAGTGTCTGACATGTCAGAAAGTGAAAGCAGAACATCAGAGGCCGAGTGGTTTGCTACAACCTCTAGAGATCCCAGAATGGAAATGGGAACATATTACGATGGATTTCGTGGTTGGCCTTCCGACAACTCAGAAAGTATACAACGCAGTATGGGTTATCGTTGACCGATTGACGAAATCCTCACACTTCCTTGCCGATCAAGATCAGATTCAACCTAGATCAGTTAGCGAAGCTGTATGTGAAAGAAATTATATCGAGGCACGGAATTTCTAGTGTCGATTGTTTCCGATCGAGATCCGCACTTCACATCGAATTTCTAGAAGCGACTACAGGAATGCATGGGAACACATTTGAGAATGAGTACGGCATATCACCCTCAGACAGACGGACAGAGCGAAAGAACGATCCAGACATTAGAGGATATGTTGAGAGCGTGCATCATGGATTTCAAAGGAAATTGGGATGATCACCTACCACTTGTGGAATTCGGTTACAACAACAGTTACCATGCTAGTATTGACATACCGCCTTACCAAGCGTTATACGAAAGAAAGTGCTGAACTTCACTGTACTGGGATGAAGTTAGCGAGAGACAATTGCTAGGTCTAGAGTTGGTACAGAAGACAGCAGAAATAGTCAAAGTGATCCGGACACTGATTAGTAGCAGCTCAGGATAAGCAGAAGAAATACGTCGATCCACATCGCAAGAATGTTGAATTTGAATCGGGTAGCTTTGTATTTTTGAAAGTCTCTCACTGGAAGGGAAAGATCAGATTCGGAAAAGAAGGGAAAATTAAGCCCAAGGTTCATTGGACCCTTTGAGGTACTGCGAAGAATAGAAGAAGTCGCATATGAGGTAGCCTTACATTCAGCACTAGAGAATGTCCACAATGTCTTCCATATGTTAATGTTACGACCATACAAACCCGATTACAAACATGTGATTGAATATGAACCCCTACAATTCGGGAAAGACTTATCCTATGAAGAAGTTCCTGTTCAGATTGTTGACAGGAAAGAGCAATTTCTCAAAAATAAAGTAATATCTTCTGTTAAGGTAATTTGGAGGAACCACAACGCTGAAGAAGCTTCGTGGGAACTCGAAGAACACATGATGAAGAATTACCTGCATTTAGTTACTTAATCTATGTGTAAGCAATTCTGGGGACAGAATTTTTGTAAGGGGGAGAATGTAAAGGGACGAATTAATAGAACCGTGATTCTGGAGACAGAATCCTTTGAAGAGGGGAAAAATGTGACGAACGAGAATTTTGTAATTTATTTTTATATTTATTGAATTAAATAAATATTTTTGATGATTTAATTATTGAGTTAAGTAATTATTTGATGGAATTGTGGTAGATTAATTTAATTATATGTGTTACATTGATTAGATTAGAATTTTATAATTCTAAGTATGTGATTAATTAAGCTTATTTGATTAAATGAATTATTTAATAAGCATAATGTTATTCTAATTAATTTAATAATTAATTAGAGATTTAATGATTTGAGATAATTAATAAATGAGAATTTTATTTATGTGACTATGTGATTTAATGTGAAATTATTCTATTTTATTTAATTAATTTAAATAAGATTATTTGGTTAATTAAAAGTGTGACATTAAACTATATAATAAGAAGTTAATTAAATTAATGGAAAAGGGTATATATGATGCTAGCCAAACATGGCCCTAGGAGGAGTTGGCCAGTTAACCCACTAAGGGATTAATTGACCACGACAACGTCAGTTTAAATATACGTATATTTATATCAGGTTTATATACATATATATCATATCAAACTCTATATTCATATTAGAGGAAATAAACTTAGAGATTTCAAAGAGAAAACTTAGAGAGAAAAGAGAATTTAGAGAGTTGAAAGAAGTTGAAGAATCAAAAGGAGTTTACATCATCTTCACAGAGATTTCAAGGGTAATCCCTTCATCTCAATTCTTATTTCACATATAATATTTTCTCCTTGAAAAACCAAATTTTGAGTTCTTTGTAAAAGCTTATTTGTGATCAATGCATGAATTGATGAATTATGTGTATATATATGTTAATATATGAGCATAACATATTTTCTACCATCTAAGTATGTTTTAAAACAATCAATTTCATATAAATATGTCTTAGTTGGGTTTTGTGAAGTTACAGAGTATGAAAGTTGTATATATGGCCCTTGTGAACAAATTTTATGCTTTGAATTGGTTGTTTAACTTAAGATTTACAGTAGATTATGATTATACATGTTTAAACGAACAAAACAAACTTTGAATGAACGGAATCGGAGTTATAACGAATCCGTGGCGATGATTTTCATGTTTTCTTCAAAACTTTCAAAAATACCAAGAACAGTGAAATTTTGTGATTTAATTTGAGTATTTATGTGATATTAAGTATTAAAAGCATGTTAGTATCATTGTGTGATGTTTCTACGAAGATGGTACTTCTTGAAAATCACTGTGTTAGTTTAATTTGCATTTAATTGGGCTAAGAACTGTGAAAATCGCGAACTGTTCCTGAACCAGTCGAGGCCCCCCGCCCCGGCGGGCTTTTGGTCTAAGGATTACCTACCCCGGCGGGCACTATGCAGCGACTCAACCCGCCTCGGCGAGATACTTGCACTTTAGACACCCGCCCCAGCAGGGGGGGTGCAGAGAAAAAAAAAATATTATTTCAAAAACCTTTTGCGTATTTTAAAACATAACATGATGAGTTAACTAATGTAATGAATACGATGACATGTTAAGCACATATTGAAATGTTAGAACCATTCACTAACTTGTTTACGTGAATTATTGATAAGTTAAAATACATTATGTAAACCGTTATATTTAAAGTCTTACAACGTAGTCAAAGACCGATGTTGTGATTCGATAAGTATATCGAACTTATAATTAATTGGTATTGTGAATGGATGATATGTAGGATTAATTAAAGGACGTGAATTATAATTGTAGTCTTGTGCAAGAGGCAAGTTTCCTTACCCTAACTCGTTTACGATTACGCAAGTATTCTACCCCTAACTTATTATCGTTAAGCAAGTTTTCTTATTCATACTCTTTAAATTGAGCAAGCTTTCTAACTTCAAAATTATTCGTTGAGCAAGTTCTATACTTCTGATTCTATATCAATCAAGTTCTTGTTCTTAATTATTCAAGTTACAAGATTTCATATGAGATATTATAACTCTTTTGAAGTATTACTTCAGTTATACAATATTTATTCAATTTTATACCCTTGAGATTATTATTCAAATTGAATATCATTTATTATTGAACCTTGTAAGACTAGCGAACCCTTATTGATTCGACTAGTCCATAGTTGATGAACGTTCTAAATTCTAAAACTATTAGCGAGCTTATCCAAACCAAACTTCCTTTGGTGCGGACTCTGATATCAAACTGAGATGAACAACCCTACTATAGGGGATTGATGATGCTTTAGCGTTGAGATATTGTGCACAGTATGGTACTAAGGGTTGATCCCCCTAAGTACGAGAAGTAAAGTCCATAGTCTTATGACTGTTAAAGGTTTAAAGTATAAACATTTGACAACCTAGGACATAGTTTAAGGTCTTATGACCTTCATATGTCCTTTTGATTCTTGTTATTCATTCTTTATTCAAAAGTCGAGTTT
The DNA here is from genome assembly GCA_020205555.1 of Panax stipuleanatus. Lineage (NCBI taxonomy): Eukaryota > Viridiplantae > Streptophyta > Magnoliopsida > Apiales > Araliaceae > Panax > Panax stipuleanatus. Next base: position 94,662,058 of record CM035123.1, on the reverse strand, counting down.
TCTTTATTCAGAAGTCTTTGATTCACTCGCATATTATTATATTGTTAAATTTGTATACTTGTGGGCAATCGTGCTCACTCTTGCGTAATAATAACATTGTAGTTAAGAACGAAAGATCTAACGAGCCTTCCACTAGCAAAGGCAAGGAAAAAGTCAACAAGTGATGAAGACTTGTTGTTTAATTGATAATATTTGTTTAAGAGTTATGTGTAATGTTTAAGACTTATTATTTGTTTACGTTTCCGTAACAGAGATTTAAGGTTAAGTATGACCTGAGATTGATTATGTATTATTATTCAGATGTTGTAACCCCATAAGGGGAGATGATGGATCTATTTCTATCTATTGCATGGTTTGCATTTATTATGGGTAGATAGATAGATGATACTTGTACAGTGAACACCAAATCTCGTGAAAATTGAAGTAGCCGGATTTAGGGGTGTCACAAACTGTGTGCTTAGCATGTGCTCTAAGGGTACATGTTAAGAAATTCCTACATAACTATTGATCACATAATGCTCACATACACACATATGTATACTGTGGATCCCGTCTAACATGTGGAGCCCAGAAATATGCATGTGTGTGTATGTGAATATTACGTGATCTATATTTATGTGATAATAGCATTATTTTAGTACTTAATACCATTTTGACTACTTTATAAGTAGTCCTATCAAATTATCAGTTAACTTTGTTCATACAACTCTAATTAGTGCAAATCAAGCATTTAGTAGATATATAAATGAATCTATATTACTCCTTCTATTCCACCCAAACAAAATAATACCTTTGTTCCTGATCATAAGATCAATATTAATTTTAAAATTAATTTAAAATATTTTTTAATTTAAAATTAAGATAATTAATTTAAAATATATTATAATAAATCTAACAATGAGTAGAATATAAGATGGAAATCACTTGGTATTGTGTATGAAATTCCTATAATTAATTAAGAATTAAGATTTATTAGTTAATTTACAATATTAGAGGAATATGTTTTCTAAAATATATTCATGATTTATTTAGCTGTTAATAATAATAATAATAATAATAATAATAATAATAATAATATCTGGCGAATTTTATAGGTTGATTATTATGTGAACAATTGTAATTGATAATATTTTAATATGTATTTCAGCCCAGCACTCTGTCTCTCACGTGCTCTTAACTAATTGGGTCCTCTTAACATATGCCTTAAGGGCACATGCTAAGCATACAGTTTAAGAGAATATTCTCTTAAACTGTGTGCATATTCCCTTGATTTTTGTATTTGCACCAAGTTCAAGAGAATATGCACACAATTCAAGAGAATATTTTCTTGAACTGTGTGTTTAGCATGTGCCCTAAGGACACAGGTTAAGAAATTCCTTTTGGATTATATATCAAGCATAGTTGTCAATTCACTACCCTCAGTCGTTCCTTTCAAACCGTGAACTTTAAAATTATAAATATATTTTCAAACGATATCAAAAGATAATATTGTTTTTAATATAAATATAAGATTATTATTAATTTTTTTGAAGTCAGTTTAAAGATATTTTTAAATATAAAATTAACTTAAATTCTTTTAATTTTAATTAACATAATAGAATAGTGTTTATTATCTCAAAGGTATTACCCAAATTAAGATTTATTATTTTATAATTTTTAATAAATCATTTCAATTTTAACTTTACACTGACCTATTTTGTTTTTGTTTGTTTTTTCTTTTTTTATACGAAATATTATTTTTTTCCTTAACAAACTTTAGTATTATTGAGATTGAGACTTTAGACGGGGCCCAATAAAAATAGAGAGGAACAAGTTGGTGGGCACCTTTTATGAACTTGTCGGCTGATAAGTAGATTTTTATATAGACTAAAGTACACTCTCCACCCAAGATTTACACCATTATTAATGTTTGCACCTCAAACTCCAAAAGGTGTCTATGTACACTCCAAATTTCATTTCGTCTAACTAAAATGCACATTTTGGACTTAATCTATCAAAAGTGACTGGGACTCGCACACGTGTGGATTTGATGGGAGTATGTTTGTTTTTTCCATCTCATCTTCTCATTCCCGCATCTAGAACAACTTATTAAAGCCCTAATTTCATCAATACCATCGATCACCAAATTCGCTCAAGAAACATAGGAAAAATTAGGGCTCATGGATCGAAATTGCTTGTGTATGAAGAATTCATTGATGAAGATGACTTGGAGAAGCTCAAACAATGCCAGAAGAAGATTTCTTGGTTTGTCCAGATTGGTGTGAAGATGGGCACGGTGGTTGTAATTTCTTCGCTTTGGTTGATCCTCCAATGTGTGAGCGTTCAAGGGTAGCAATACTTGGATTAAGTAAAAGATTAGAGAATGTGGATGCTGAAATGAAAGGTCTAAAATATGAATTGAAGGAATACAAAACTAGGGCAAGGTGTGCTTGGAGTCTCTTGATTGTAACTTGGATTTTTATTTTTAATTGCATGTTCATCTCAAAAAAGGATGAAATTCCATAATTGTAATTTTCTAGGCTATCTATTTAAGGTTATTTATGTAATGGTAGAAATTAGATTTCTGGGCACCTTTTGTGATTAGAGTTATGGGCAATTTTTATGAACGAAGATGATGTAATTGCTGGAATATTTGAAGTGATGGATGTAATTTCTAGGCTTCTTTATGCTATATGGCCAAGATGATTTAGTTTTGTTCAAATTAAATGCTAAACAACAACTATCAAAAACCATAATCAAACACAGCAGGTGCAGTTAAATCTATGAGCAACAACACATCACACAACAAACAACATTAATACACCCAACATACATTGTAGGCCATAAACACAATGCACACCAAGCCAAACTGCTATAATTTTCTAAGAATAATTATTTCCATTCAACAAAGGTAATGTAATTAATTAACAGTACAAAAGATCAATCCCATTGGCAATTCAAAGAACAAGCATTATCAGACCTATTATCAAACATTCCCAACCAATTCATAGTACTAGGCAATAAACACCTTGCCATAACCAGACCTTGGTATACAATTTTCTACCCAAAAAGGTCAAAAAGGTCCCTAAACTAAGTCCCCAACTATTTATCTACAACAGACCCTCCACTTGTTAGTTTCTTAAATGAAGTTTCTCTCTTTTAGATTTTGTTGTAACTTGTAGTGATCTAAGTGTTGTGAATTATTTTCTCTTCCATGTGTAGTTTTTGGCTTGTTATATATCACTTGAGTTATTTCTTTAATTATCCTTATAATGGATACCACCTTGCCACCTTATTGAACCTCTTGCTTGCCATTCATCAACATTCATGCCATAACTTTCCTCTGTTGCAATCTTTGTTGGACCTCCCTTTGCAACAGTCATTCCTTGACCTTCCTCTACATCATTCCCAGTCTTTTTAACCTTCTTAACCCTCTTAACCTTTCTAGGAGGTTGAGAGGATTGACTTTGTGAATCCTGGGAAGATTGTGAAATCACATCTCGTATAACCCCTCCATGATCCATGTAAGGTTTGTTAGAGTTTGAATGATTAATTTGATGATGAATGAGCTTAATGTATATATGTACCAGTATGATTTGTACAATCCTTATAAAGAATTGATATATTATACAAGGACTTAGAATAGAAAAGATCAAATAATGTTAGGTTGATCTTAAAAGATTTGAGCTGATGTATAGCTGATAGGATCGTAAGAATACCCTGCTATTTGAGGAACACGATCGCAGAAGAAGCACTAAAGTAACACATACATCAAGAGGATCGTCGAACTACCAAGGAACAACTAAAAATGCAAATTCACCCCAATTTGTTAAATGGACAAGTGATCCTCTCAGAAAGCTAAACGATCATTAAAAAAATCGATCGTAGAATAGTCAGGTCTGACAGACTGACTTTAAAGCGTTAAAAGTTGAAGGTCCCAATGTAACATCAAAATATCCTTGGCAAAAATTAAAGATCAGGGCATGTGTCTACTGGTTACCTGTTAGATAGTGACGGTTCAAGGGTGTTAGGTAAAAAAAAGCAGGCTGATATGACAGGCGCAGAAAAGGAACTGTCTCCCAAGTTCAAAAATGTCAAGCATCAAGCTTCCTATTACAACAAAGCATTTAATGCTTCAACGGGCATATCACAACGGGAAGATTTCTCAACAGAGTATAAAAGGTTACAAGGATCCAATTTTGGAAGTGCTGAAAATCTTGATTAAAAAAGCCATATACTCTGCCAAAAAGTAAAGAACTGAACTCAACGATTCAATACACAAAGTTCGAGCTGCTAAATATTTGAGAAGAAAAGTTTAACGCCAACTTAGCAGCACCTCTCAACAAACATCAATCATTTGAGCATCTGAGGGTAAGAGTGTCCTTATCTTTGTGGCTAAATATCCAAGTCTGCTGAGCTTGAAGAGGGCAAAAGTGTCCTTGTCTTTGTGACTAAATATCCAAGTCTGTTGGGCTTGAAGAGGACTAAGTGTCCTTGTCTGTATGACTAAATTTTAGTAGATTCCTACTCAAGGAGTAAAAGAGTGGAGTAGGAGTTATTCAGTCTCTGAACCACTTAAAACCGCCTGTGTCGTTACTATTCTTGTTGTTTAAATTGCTTGATTATTAGTCTTCATTGCTTAAACCCAAAACCATTATTTGTTTCAGATCTTTAAGGGGTTTCTTTTCAAAGAACATATTCTGTTGTGCTTATTTAAATAAGTTTATTAATTATCAGTTAAAAAGAATTTTAAAAGATCTATTCAACCCCCCTTCTAAATCTATAAGTGCCTTTGGGAAATAACAAGTTTGTTTATTCATTTTCTAAAACAAAGAAGCAAAAACATGTCAATTAGTAAACAGTCACATAAATAGGATCACAAAAAAACATAAATACAAACATAAACTTAACTTACTTTAGGACAACTTCTTGAATTGTGACCCCGTGCATTACAAAATCCACATGTCAATGACATACTTTTCCTTTTTAACTTTGTTGTATCAGGATTAGCTGATAGAATATCATTAGTATTTCTCCTAACTAGTTTAAGTTTGCCTACTGGGGTATGTTTAACTGGTGGCAAAGGGGGCTCAATCCCATTAGGATCCCACTGATCTCTGTGTCTTATAGGCTCAATGTTGGTATTTTAAACTCTTAGATACATCTCATTGGTTAAACATTCATGTACATATATAGCTGGACCATGTCCCATTTTGTTGATACATAACACAACATATTGGCAGGGTATCCCAGATAGGTCCTACCTCCTACAACTGCATGTTTTTCTACCCAAATCCACTACAAATGAATAAACCCCAGAAGTCAAAGTGACTATAAACCTACCACCACCACCTTACCACAAAAGGTAGACCAACCCCAGCCTGACATTTCCATTTCTCTAATTGTTTTTGTTATTCTGGATCACAATACACCATTAAGTTTCAACATCGTTTCCCTCCTTCTAACAATTCTATTCATGCATTAGAATCTAAGTCCTTCAAGACACCCTATTACTGGGTTAACTCTAGGCTTTAGAACTTTGCTATTAAAGACCTCAGAGTGATTATTGACAAACATATCACTTTTGCATACGGTCCTAAAATGAGACTTAATCCATTGAGCATGTGGCTTTGGGGCTAACCATTCATAAGCACCGTTATCTTCCTTTTTTAACACATCCATTACCTTTTTAAAAATATAAGGGTTTGTTGCTTTGGCAGCATTCCAAACCAATTTCTTAAACCTAAACCTTTATGTTTGTACCAAAAGTTTCTGTATAGATGCATGACACAAGTTTTGTGTTCAGCACCTGGAACCACAACTTCTAAAGCATTGATCAACACCTGTTTATAAAAAGGTAAATGTTAAGATTAAGGGAAATGGACAATAAAAATATTAATGGATGCAATAAATGTAATAATGGATGTAATACAATATTGTACCTTTTGTTTATCTGAAATGAATGTCCACCTCCATCATTTGCAATCCCAAGATCTTCCACAAGCAAGTTCAAGAACCACAACCAATACTATATGTTCTCATATTCGACAATAACCCAAGCAACTGGCCATAGTTGTCTCAATTCGTATTAGTCAAATCAATACACACTCGCAAGTGCACGTGGTCAACAAGTAATATAATGAAAGTAAAGTATCGTTCCCACGGAGAATATAATTGCAATTTAATCTAACAAACACCAGTTTTATAACTATTTTGGTCTCTTTAAACAGATGGATAAACTATGAATTACTAAAAACTTAACAATTAAACCTAAAGAACAAATGATTAAATTAGATAGAGGAGCATTGAGATTATAATTTCACTTGTTGTTGCACTAAGGTTGCTACACTTCCTGTTAAGTCCAATTGATTACTTCGGATTGTTAGTTGAGAATAGGAATGTAAAATATGATAATCTCTCGATGTACCATACCCATATCACACTAAATCCACAGATGATAGAATGAATATGAACACCCTAATTGACTAACGCACTATATCTCTAGGTGAATTACAATCAAAGAGGGTTGAAGCTCAAGTTCTCAATAGATTACATACGGTGCTTCGGTATATCTCTATTCTAGGCACGAATCATGAATTCCATCGCTATGTAGAAGTCATAAACATATGCTAACATGATTAGATCTAAACCTATAACCCGTATCTCAATTTCATATAGGTTATCACGGTAATTGGTGATCAAGCAATTAAACATTTAGCACAAATCACATTAGACAATCCATATATAATCAATTAGAATGAACAAGGAAACAAAACAACTTTAGCTATGCAATAAGATCCATTATAATCCCAAAATTAGGTTTAGTTCATAATTGAAACAAAATCCAACATCCACAACTGTTTATACATTGAAAGCTAAAGATGAAAGTAAAGAGAAATTAGGGATTGAGGAAAGCAAATCTGATCTCTCTTTTTTAAATTTGAACCTTCAATGCTCTTCAATTGCTTCAATTCTCCAATATCTATTATAATCTTAACTATTCTAGGAATTGAAATAATAATCTAAGGTAGATTCAAAAGTAAAGAGTAGAATATACACAAGGCTCTCTATATGTCTCTCTATCCTAAAAATGGCAATAAAAAATGACCTCATGTCCTGGCCCTAACTTACAATGACCCCTTCTTCAAGACACAATCTAATTGGCCATTTAAGTGAAAAGTTAAATTTGGCATCAGGAACTGGCGCAGCTGCGCCGTGGTTAAGCTTTAAAGTGGCGTAGTTGCGCTACAGGGCAGTCTAGCCGGGTCTTGGACGCAGCTGTGCAGTGCTGCAGGCAAGATGGGGTGTAGCTGCGCTCTGTCTCAGTTCTGCAGTCTGCTATCTGCTGCTTCCTTTCCATGCACGCATTGATTATTTTAGCTTCCATTTCCACCAATTGATGTTCAATGCCACCAAAAGAGTTCCCGAGTGTGAAAACTACAAAATAAGACTAAAATGTGTGAAAAGCAACTAAATCATGCGGGAATAAGCAACAATTGAAGTTAGTTGATACCAAATAAGTAGGAATAAAACCAACTTATCAAATATCCCCAAACTTGAACCGTTGCTTTCCCTCAAGCAACACAAGATAATGAAAGGCTATCAACTAACTAACATGCAAGCTAATACTAATATGCCTACGAATCCCGATATCAAGCAAGTTATGAATTCCAATAAAGATGCCTCAGAGAAATTGTATTAACCACCCAAACAGAATATCAAAAATAGACAGGTCGCTGAACCATAACACTTTGCACGCCAAAATCTGTCATTAATTCTGTAGTGTGTAGTGTGCATAGTAACTGCTAAATTTGCCATAATATAAGTTCTTCACATAATACGCTTTTTAGATGGACAATCACAATTCATATTCAAGAATTTCAATGAATGGGACAAGTATCGGTTATGACTTCACTTAGACCAAGCTAGAAAATCAAAAAGGGATTAACTTTGCTATTATTCACTCACGGAGGCGATTTTCGCACTTTTCCCGTGTTCACACCTAACTGTGCAATGCCTAGTTCTCTTAGGCATTTCAGTGATACCTGTGTAACAGCTTTCGACCAACGACTCTGAAATCGGACGGCTTTAGGGTGCTGGGTGTAGAGACATCCCCTAGGGCGTACTTACTCAAGTATCAAAGGCCATAGAACTAAACTAGCCAAAATGTTTATTCTAATTTTTCTATTTTCTTTTTCTGAATTTTCCATTTTTTTATTTTTTTTCTTCAATAAATGCATACTTCTCCCTAATCTTTCCCCAAACTTGAGTCTTTTTGCTATCATAGCCATTACTACCCATCTGCTTTAATTCTCTCATTAAACTCAATTAACATACCAAAAGACAATTATGAGACGACTTATATTTAGGCAAATCATGATGGTTACTATAAAGTGCTATCTGATTACGACAGTAACAACAGATAAAGATTCACATCATGTTCTAACATTGTGATCATATCCTATTTATCAATATTATTTAAGAATTAAGCATTTCCAATAATTCATCAGCCAAATGAAATTCACACAAACTAGATGCTACGATTCATGCAATAAGATTTAACTAAATGCAATTTTTTTTATATGCAATAAAAGAAGATAAACTACCATGCAATTAAACTAACTAAACTAAACTAAGCGTGAAATGAAACTAAAATGCAACTACATGAACTAAATGTTGTAGAGCTTCAGTCCCATTCTACTACCACAGCTTTACATAATTGAGTGATGATCGATGCATGCGGGATTCCCTCTGAAGTGATCCCTCTCATGTATCTCAACATAGATTGATTGATTAGATGGCCCTACATCAATTGATTTCCCATTTTATAAACCCATACAGAATCACAACCCTTTCAGTAATGACGTCTGTATGATGACTTGTAAGGAGCATACTTGCATAGATAAAGTTGTACAAAGCTTTCGCATACCGACTTAAAGCAGTCTAAGGAAAATGAATATTTATATTGGTTCCTGCCTTATTGGTCCACTTGGTCCCTGGTTTGCACATGTCCTCCACTAGTTTATCTAAGTCAGTCTCAAATCTCTATGACTCCACCCAATTGGTTTTAGTTGATGGCAGGGTCGCCATGTGAAATAAAGCATTGATGGCTTGCTTGGTGTAGGGCACCTACTTGCCTCGCACATATGATATACCATTCTGCGCTTCTCGAGCGTTAGCATAGAATTCTTGCACTAATGTATTGGGGCTGCCAATGGAGTTGCAACAAACAAGGCCCAACCATGCCCTGTAATCATCTCTTTTAGCTTGCCATCAGTCCTTATTGGGCTTTAATCCCCTCTCTTGCACAAAGTTCTTTCCCATCAGAACATCCAAATAATGGTGTTGAGCAGATAGATTCACAAATCGGGCAACATCCTAAGACATCTTGACTGCTTTTCTGCACCATCATGATCACCGTTACTGGACGAGGCGGGGGATGGAGTTCGAATTCGTTTTGGTGCCATGATAGCAGACTAGGGCTAGGGCTTGTAAATGCTCGGCTTGATGTATATGTTACCCCCAAACTGATTGATGCACCCAAACTCTCTCTCGGAACTTTGATCAAACACTTGATATGCAACCCAAACTTCTCCCTTGCCTCTATGTTTCTGAGATATAAAATGGGAATGAGAGGGAAGAATCTAGGGTTTATATAGGAGAGAGAAAGTATAGGTGTAGAATTTGATTAGGATATGGGTTGAGTGTTTGGAGTAGATGTTGAAGAGGAGTAGAGGGTTAGTGCTCTGCTTTTGGTTTTGAGATGAGACTTGATGTGTTTGATTTAAATTAGGAATGTAATGTTTTAAACTGCTGATGCGGGCCTTTTTTTTAAAATAGTCTTCAGGTTCGGGTGCAGCTGCGCCGGGTTTGACTTGGGGATGGGCGCAGTTGCTCTGTGCTTTGGTTCTAGTTTTTGACTGACAGAAGGCGCAGTTGCGCTGGAATTGACTTAGGGATGGGCGCAGCTACGCTGCCCTGAGCCCAAGCTAAATTGGCTTTTTCCACTTTTCTATCATGCAATGCTTTGGTCAATAGATTTATACCTGAAAAGTGACGCAAACAAACTTATTAAGATGATTTAAACCAAAAATCTACTACTACTAAAGCTGTAAATTAGAAATAATCAAGGAGGAAGATAGATTGGAAATGTAACATAGAATTAAACAAGGGGGAAGAAAGATTGAATTGGATGGGGTGCCTCCCATCGAGCGTTTGGTTTATAGTCATTCAGCTCGACTATTCCCTTCTTCATTGTGGATTGGCAAGAAAGATTGAGGATTTCTGCCAATCAAAATCACCACCCCAATAATGTTTAAGGCGTTGTCTGTTGACTTTGAAAGGTTGCTCATGGTTCTTGCCCATTATCTCAACAGCGCCATATGGAAACACAGTTTTTATAATGAAAGGTCCCGACAATCGGAACTTGAGCTTTCCCGGGAAGAGTCTTAGCCTTGAATTAAACAACAAAATTGCCTGCCTCGGCTCAAACTTTCTGTCCATGATTTTCTGGTCATGCCATCTTTTCACCTTTTCTTTGTACAGTTTTGAGTTCTCATACGCCTGCAGACGGAATTCATCAAGTTCATTTTGTTGGAGAAACCTATTCTCCCCTGCGGCTGTGAGATCAAAATTCAATTTTTTGATGGCCCAGAATGCCTTTTGCTCTAATTCCACGGGAAGATGGCAAGCTTTGCCATAGACCAACTGATACGGAGACATCCCAATAGGTGTTTTGTAAGCAGTCCTATATGCCCAAACTGCATAGCTTTAATGCTCAATCTTTTCTAGTGGGATTGACAATCTTCTCCAAAATTTGCTTGACTTCTTTATTAGACACTTCGGCTTGGCCATTCTTCTGGGGGTGATAAGCTGTAACAATCCTATGATTCACCCCATACAGAGCCAAGAGAGTTGTGAAGTACCTATTATAGAAGTGGCTCCTCTTATCACTGATTATTTCTCTTGGAGTGTCGAATCTGGTGAAGATGTTTTTCTGAAGGAATTTTAGCACAACTTTGGCATCATTGGTCAGTAAGGCACTGGCTTCCACCCACTTAGACACATAGTCGACTGCCAAAAGAATGTAGAGGTTGCTGAAGGACGATGGGAATGGCCCCATAAAGTCTATTCCCCACACATCAAAGACTTCCACTTCCATAATTGTATTTAGTGGCATCTCGTGGCGTTTGGAAATGTTGCCCACTCTTTGGCATCTATCACAATTCTTAACAAACTGATGGGCATCTTTGAATAAGATAGGCCAATAGAACCCTGCTTGAAGCACTTTAGCTGCAGTTTTCTCAACCCCATAGTGTCCTCCATATAGTGAAGAATGACATGCATGTAGAATACTTGCAGTTTCACTGTATTGGATGCATCTACGAATCATTCGGTATGCACACTGCCTAAATAGGAATGGCTCCTCCCACATATACCTCTTTACCTCATGTAAGAATTTGTTCTTCTGTTGGCGAGTCAAATCTGGTGGAAATACATTGCTCACAAGATAGTTGACAAAGTCGGCAAACCATAGAATTTTTGAACTAACTATAAACAATTATTCATCGGGGAAGTATTCATTGATCATTGCCCTATCCTTCTTGTCTTGCTCTGGACTAACTAATCTAGAAAGATGGTCAACAACTTGATTTTTTGTACTTTTTTTGTCTCGGATTTCTAAATCAAACTCTTGGAGAAGAAGAATCCATCTGATCAGTCTAGGCTTGACATCTTTCTTGGATATCAGGTATCTAATGGCAGCATGATCTGTGAAAACCACTACTTTTGTCGCAATGAGATAAGACCTAAACTTGTCAAAAGCGTATACAACTGCTAATAGCTCATTCTCAGTAGTAGTGTAGTTTAACTGAGCATCTGATAGAGTCTTGCTGGCATAATAGATAGTATGGAAGATTTTTTCATGATGTTGTCCCAACACAGCTCCTACTGCATAATCACTAGCATCACACATTAGCTCGAATGGTACCAATCAGGTGCCAAAATTACTGGTGCTGATGTTAGCTTCTTCTTGAGTAGCTCAAAAGTTGACAAACAATCTTCATCAAACTTAAACGGGACGTCCTTCTCCAATAAACTGCATAAAGGCTTTGTAATTTTGGAGAAGTCCTTAATGAACCTGCAGTAGAATCCCGCGTGACCCAAAAAGCTACGAACCCCTTTAACTGATGTAGGTGGAGGCAAATTCTCAATCGTCTCAAGTTTAGCTTTGTCAACTTCCAGTCCCCTTGATGACACTTTATACCCAAGTATAATCCCTTCTTGTACCATGAAATGGCACTTCTCCCAGTTAAGTACAAGGTTTATTTCCACACAACGTTTCAACACCATAATCAAGTTTTCCAAGCAGCTATCAAAAGAGTCCCTAAAAACTGAGAAGTCATCCATGAAGACTTCTACATTCTGTTCTACCATGTCGGAGAAAATGGCCATCATGCACCGTTAAAAAGTTATCGGTGCATTACATAGCCCAAATGACATTCGTCTGAATGCAAATGTACCGTAGGGACAAGTAAATGTTATCTTCTCTTGATCTTCAGGAGCAATAACTATCTGATTGTACCCCTAATAACCATCTAGAAGACAATAATACTCATGACCTGTCAGTCTATCAAGCATTTGATCAATAAATGGAAGAGGGGAGTGATATTTTCTTATTACTTTATTGAGCTTTCGGTAATCCATACACACTCTCCATCCAGTGACAGTTCTAGTAGGTATCAGCTCGTTGTTCTCATTTGCTACCACTGTCATTCCTCCTTTCTTTGGTTCACACTGAACCGGACTAACCCTAAGAGCTGTCAAAAATGGGATATATAATTCCAGCATCCAGCCATTTTAAGATCTTTTTCTTGACTACCTCTTTCATGATAGGATTGAGCCTTCTTTGTTGTTCTACTATGGGTTTGCTGTCATCCTCCATAAGGATTTTGTGCATACAGAATGATGGGCTAATCCCTTTGATGTCGGCAATTGTCCATCCAATAGCAGTCTTCAACTCTTGAAGGACTCTAATCAGCTTACTTTCCTGAAATATGGTAAGTGCAGATGCAATAAAAACATGCAAAGTATTTGATTCGCCTAAATATGCATACTTGAGATGATTAGGAAGAGGTTTAAGTTCAAGTGTAGGAGGTGTTTCAAGAGATGGCTTCAAACGCTCTAAGGACTTATCTGCATACTCCAAAGACTCAAAAGGAATTTTAAACTTGCTTACCCTTGGTAATGCATCCAATATATGTAAGTATTCAATTAACTCCGGATTATCAATGTTAATGTCTCCCAACAGTGTGTTTTCCAAAGGATCATTATTCATAACCCGTAAAAACACTTCATCCACGGCTCTGTCAATCACATCCATCCTAAAGCATTCCTCCTCATTTGTAGGGAACTTCATAGCTTTGAATACATTGAATGTGACTTCTTGGTCCTGAACTCTCATAGTCAATTATCCTTTTTGCACATCGATGAGAGTCCTCCCGGTTGCTAAAAATGGTCTCCCCAGAATAATTGGAATGTCCTTGTCTTCTTCATAGTTCAGGATGATGAAATCAGCTGGAAATATAAATTTGTCCACTTTCACAAGTATATCCTCCACAATTCCTCTTGGATATATAACTGACCTATCTGCAAGCTGAAGAGATATGTTTGTTGGTTTTGGTACCGGTAGACCCAACTGTGTGTATATCGATAAAGGCATGAGGTTGATGCTAGCACCCAAATCACACAAACACTTGTTGAATGACAAGCTACCAATAGTACACGGAATGGTAAAACTACCAGGGTCCTTCAACTTCAGTGGTAGCTTTCTTTGCAATATTGCACTACATTTCTTAGTTAAAGCCACTGTTTTAAAATCTTCTAACTTCTTCTTCCTGGACAAAATACCCTTCATGAACTTGGCATAGCTTGGCATTTGCTTTAAAGCCTCTGCAAATGGTATGTTGATTTGCAGCTTCTTGAAAACTTCAAGGAATTTGGAAAACTATTTATCCAATTTTTGCTTTTGAAGCCTCTGTGGATATGGAACTAGTGGATACACTCTTGGTGTAGGAACATTAGTTTTCTCAGTGGTTTCCTTCTTTTCTAACTCATTCTCTGCCTTGCCCTCCTTTTCCTCTGAAAGCTATGCATTATCTGTGACTGGGGTAGGGCCAGCTGCGCTGTGTCCCTTTGCAATTTCGGCACAGTTGTGCCTTCTGTCAGGATCTGTTTTCTAATTCTAAGCTGAATATCTTGGCACTGCTCCTTCCCCTCTCTCTTTGGGTTCACTTCTGTATTGCTAGGCAAAGATCCTTGTGGTCTATTTGTCAACATACTGGCCATTTGGCCCACTTGAATCTCCAAATTTCTGATAGCAGTTGCTTGACTCTTTATCATCACCTCAGTGTTAGCCATGTACTTCAACATCATCTCCTCCACATCTGACTTCTTTTCTGGTTGTGGAGGTAGAGCTTGTTGATGTTGCTGATTTTGGAATCCTAGGGGGTATGTTGGTCTTGGAGCTTGTTGATGGTTTTGGTTATTGCTCCATGAGAAATTAGGGTGGTTTCTAGCCCTAGGATTATAAGTGTTTTGGTATGGATTTGGTAGTCTCTGATAGCTACCCACAAACTGTACTGATTCAGGATTGATGGCACATTGCTTAGTAGGATGGGCTTCTGCGCATAGCTCACAAACAAAAGCTACTTGCTAAATTTTTGACTCTGCCATAGCATCAATTTTCTTCGACATTGCTGCTAACTGAGCTGATGGAGCCCGGTGGTAAAGAGTGTAACCAACTTCTTTCCTTATCCCTTAAAGTGAATGGGAAAAGTCGAAGTCTCACGGCATCATTCGATATTCTGCTGAACTTAAATGTATCACAGATCTCTAAAAAGCTCACTAAATGCTCGTTTGGGTCATCATTGGCCATACCCCCAAACTGTACCGAGTTTTGTACCATTTGAATTGTCCCCGATTTAATTTCAAAGGAGTTGGCTACTATTGTTGGCCTTGTGATACTTGATTGGAATTCATTGATCCGCTGTGTTGCATAATCTCTCAATGCTTTTTGTTCTTCTGCCGCCATGATTACCGGTGTCTCAATGACCTCTTGAATTTCTGTAATACCCTTACTCAATCGTCGAACCCTTCTTCCAATGTCGTCCTTGTAAGGCAACAAATCAAGTTTCTTAGATTGAGTTTGCATACACTATTCAAGAGTACCTGAAACAAAGAAAAAATATAAAAAGAAATAAGATAAGAAAGATTGTTTAACTAAGTTCAATCTAATTTAAACTGATGATGAAAGTAATAAAAATAATTTATATTCTCCCAGCAACGGCGCCAAAAACTTGTTGTCTCAATTCGTATTAGTCAAATCAATACACACACGCAAATGCACGTGGTCAACAAGTAATATAATGAAAGTAAAGTATCGTTTCCACGGAGAATATAATTGCAATTTAATCTAACAAGCACCAATTTTATAACTATTTCGGTCTCTTTAAACAGATGGATAAACTATGAATTACTAAAAACTTAACAATTAAACCTAAAGAACAAATGATTAAATCAGATAGAGGAGCATTGAGATTATAATTTCACTTATTGCTGCACTAAGGTTGCTACACTTCCTGTTAAGTCCAATTAATTACTTCAGATTGTTAGTCGAGAATAGGAATGTAAAATATGATAATCTCTCGATGTACCATACTCATATCACACTAAATCCACAGATGATAGAATGAATGTGAACACCCTAATTGACTAACACACTATATATATCTCTATGTGAATTACAATCAAAGATGGTTGAAGCTCAAGTTCTCAATATACTACATGCAGTGCTTCAGTATATCTCTATCCTAGGCATGAATCATGAATTTCATCGCCATGTAGAAGTCATAAACACATGCTAACATGATTAGATCTAAACCTATAATCCGTCTCTCAATTTCATATAGGTTATCACAGTAATTGGTGATCAAGCAATTAAATATTTAGCACAAATCACATTAGACAATCTATACATAATCAATTAGAATGAACAAGGAAGCAAAACAACTTCAGCTATGCAATAAGATCCATTATAATCCCAAAATTAGGTTTAGTTCATAATTGAAACAAAATCCAACATCCATAATTGTTTATACATTGAAAGCTAAAGATGAAAGTAAAGAGAAATTAGGGATTGAGGAAAGCAAATTTGATCTCTCTTCTTTAAATCTAAACCTTCAATGTTCTCCAATTGCTTCAATTCTCCAACATCTATTCTACTCTTAACTATTCTAGGAATTGAAATAATAATCTAAGTTAGATTCAAAAGTAAAGAGTAGAATATACACAAGGCTCTCTATATATTTCTCTATCCTAAAAATGGCAATAAAAACGACCTCATGTCCTGGCCCTAACTTGCAATGACCCCTTCTTCTGCGCCGTGGTTAAGCTTTAAAGTGGTGTAGCTACGCTACAGGGCAGTCTGTCCAGGTCTTGGGCGCATCTGCGCTCTGTCTCAGTTCTGCAGTCTGTTGTGTACTACTTCTATTCTTTGCACGCATTGATCATTTTAGCTTCCATTTCCACCAATTGATGTTCAATGCCACCAAAAGAGTTCCTGAGTATGAAACCTACAAAATAAGACTAAAATGTGTGAAAAGCAACTAAATCATGCGAGAATAAGCAATAATTGAAATTAGTTGATACTGAATAAGTGGGTATAAAACCAACTTATCAGGCCACACCCCATTGTTAGGGTCAACTCCAACTACAGTTAATAACTAACCCGTATATGGTCATTTGAAAAAACGATTATCAAAGCCCACTAGTGGTTTACATCTCAATTTAAAACCTTCTTTTAGTGACTGTAGACATATATAAAATCTGAGAAATCTACCTAAGTTTTGTCCTAGTTCTGGTTTTGCTTTTTTTCAGGCATGACTCTTCTTAGCTCTGCATAACATAGTCCAATACCATTCTATACTCTTGCTCAACACTCCTTTTCAATGTTTTTCATAACTCTTTTCTTAGATATGTATACTAGACTCCTTGATACCCCAATTGTAAGACCCCAACTTTTTATAAATAAGATTTAATTTTTCCTAAATATTATTTTAAATAGTAAGGTATTGATTTGATAAATGTTATAGTTATGGGTGGTATGTGCAAATTTTACAAAGTAAATAGTTGTCGGAAAATATTCGTTTTGTTGGGGAATATTCTTTTTGTTGTGGAATATTCGTACAACGGCGCAATCATTGGTGGACTCCACAATGGAATAACTATCGGATATAAAAAGCTACAAAAATAACTTTTCTAAATTACCGTTAACTGTTGAAATATCCCAGTGATAAAGTAACAATAATACGCGTTATTCTACAGTAGTACACAGTATTGCACAGTATCTCTGATTATTGATTCGTACGTAAGAAGTCACTCAATATTTCATTTAATAATTGCCACAGTAGTTACTGCATAGTATCCCATATTATTGATTCAATACTTGTTACAGTAACATCTATTTTATGTTATTAAATCAATAATTGATACGAAATAGTAACTCATATTATTTGATATGATATTATTAAATCAGTTAAACATTATTGACAATGTCTAGAAGTTCTGTCAAGGAAAGGGGTTAGTCAATTGCGCGTTATTTTTACGGAAGACCTCCTCTTTCCTGAGAACGACCTGATTGTCAATATTGTGAATCTGTATGAATAATTATTGTGTGGTGGATATTTGTCCAATTTTTAAAGGGGGGGTTAGCATGAGACATTTGTTAAAATTTTGTCATATTTTTCTATAGAACCACAATTATCTTCTTCGACATTAATATTCATTCAAATATATTATTATAATATTATAATAGTATAGTTTTATAATAATATTTTAATATAATATTATAATGATATAATATTATATTAACTTTGTCAGATTGTTAAGTTTTTTCAAAACTTCCCGTGCACTTCTCTCCTGCACATTCTTTTTTCTTTTTTCCAAATTGGTGGCTTGAAAGTTTCTCCTGCAATTATTTTGTTTCCAAATTCGTGGGCCCTTACCCATAAGAAAAAGGAAGTTAGGCAGAAAATTTGGCAAGTTTGTTTATTTTTTTTCTCCGAGTTGCACTATAAAAGGGAGGTTATCCCTTTATCCTGGAGACACCAAAAAAAACACAAGTGTTTCTACTACAATATTGTGAGTATTTCTTTTGAGTATAAGAATACTTTGAGTGTAGCTTATAGTGTAAGATTTTCTCAGGATAATATCCGTTATACCAGTTAGATCTTATTTTCTACTAAGGTAAATGATATTATTTTCTTTCAATACTCGTAAGATAAATCATTTTCTTTCATACTTCATATTATGTAAGTGATATTATTTCATTTCATACTCCTAAATCTAAACTTACTATGGTAAGTATTGATTCAATAATTCCTAATTAGAAAGTTCTTAAGGTTTGCACTTCATCTAATATCATTTCACTTGAATAATTTATTACTTGAACTTTCTTTTTAAAATCTAAATGTCGGAGTACTGTTCACGCCCGGGTACTATTCACGTCAGGGTACTATTCACGAACTTAGTTTTCTTTTCTTGTCCAAATTATCTTTGAAATATAAATCTTAAATATTATTCTTAAATTTTACTCCACAATTGGATATCATGTTGACAATTTGGACATTTTTGAACTCTGGATAAATTAAATTACAAATCTTTAATATTTATTCTTGATCTCACTTTTATTCATCGTTTATATCATTGTAATCATCCTCAGACTTAAATTATGGTGAAAAGTTATCTTTGGCCCGTAGTGCAAAGATGGACTGTTGATTGGTATGATTATAACCAGGAATTGTGTATTGGTATAATCATGACCTTTGGTGCTAAAGATAAAGGCTTATGGTGAGAGTTCTTTTTGGCCCGTAGTGCAAAGATGGACTGTTGTTTGGCATGATCATGACCACTGGTGATATAAATGAATATCTTTGGCCCGTAGTGCAAAGATAAAATGTTGATTTGCATAATTATTGATTAATGTTACAAGGAATAAAATATTGATGATAGACCTTTAAATTGCTGAAGATAGTAGACATCATTATCTACTTGACTCTTCTAATGTATTGTTTGTTCAGCTGCAGTTGTTGATCTAAAACTTATTGTCCATTATATTTTATCTGATTTATCATTGTTGAAGGCTAAAGATAATTTATTCTTCATTATCTTAGTTATGATATTCTTTACTGGGCTATTTGAGCTCACCATTTTTCCTTTTTGTTTCAGTGTTCTTCTCAGGAAATAAGAGTGTAGCTAGGACTAGTCGGGGAATAGAGTAATGGTCCGAGATAATTACTATAATAGTCTTCACTATTCTGTAAAATAGTGTGGCAATAAATGTAATGAGAAATTAGTTTGAGTGTAGATATTTTCGTATTATATACGGTACAATATTTGTATTGAAACTCACAGTATGTGTGGTCGTATTTTGCACGATAGTTTAATAGTTGTAAATAGGAAAATTTGTATTTAAATTCTGTAGTATGTATTTGGTGACTCAAAATGGGTTGTGTGGACCTATTTTGGGGGCGTCACACCAAGACCCAAATCTTTGACTATTTTAGTATGAAATTGATCAAGTCCAAATATTGGATTCATCCTAATATCATCCTTATATTTTTTGGCAATCCATGCTGCATTTATAGAGTAATTCTCCTATTCTCCGCCACAAGTATGCACTTTATATAACCTAATTATTTTAAATGTGAGTTCTTTTTGTAGTTTTGTATCATAGAAGTACTATGTACATGGCTACACACACTTTCCTTGGATCTTATTTGACAAGTTCTTCTTTAAATACACCATCCTTCCACATTTGATGCCATGATTTTTAATTGTTGCCTTCACTTTAGTTGCATTACTAAATGTCATTCCCAACTCAAAATCAAGATCCTCTATGATACCTTCCCTAAATTTTGGATACCCTTTATATTCTTGTTTAGGTAGTTCAGGATCAAACTCATTAACCCTAGGCATCCTTTCCACATCAGAGTCATCATACTCAGAGGATAAATCCCCAAGTTTATGTGGTTATTCCTCTTCATATTGGGCTTCTTTAATTTGTTTTCCCTTCCCTTTGTTAGTGACAATTCTTTTTCCTTTTTTAGCACATTTCCCTTTGTCTTTCTCTTTTACAGTTACACCCTCATCCCCCCAATGTCATCACCCTCAGCCCCTTCCTCATTGTCATCACCCATAACCCCCCCTCATTGTCATCACCCTCATCCCTTTCCCTATTTTCATCACCCTCTACCCCTCCCCAATTTTAGCACCCTCAGCCCCCTCCCCAATTACGTCATCCTCTTCATCCTCCCTTAATTCTTTCTCAGAACTATCCATAAAAGTGTCATCACTTGACTCTATTTCATAGTCCCCAATGGATACCAAATCTATGTATTCATTTCTACAGTCATTATTATTCTAAACTTCAACTTCAAATTCATCTTCAAATCCCACATGTTTAAACACCTCCAAATATATTTCAATTAGCCTACTATGAGGGAGAATGATACATAATGTCAAAACATCATCATCATTTTCTAACTCTCATAATCCCCTCTCCATATCTGTTCTAGGTAACTTATAATGAAACTTAACATGTCCAACTTTATACCCTAACTCCTTGCCCATTTTAACTATGTCGAGTCGAGAGACGTAATTGTTGGTCGATTTCACAACCGATAAACACGCGCAAGTATACGCGGTCAACAAGTAATATAATGATAAGAGAGTTGTCGAACCCACAAGGAATTAACTCTAACATTTTCCAAGTACTAACTTTATATCGTCTAAATCTTATTTAAACAATTGATTGAAGGTATAAAAGCTAAAGACTACAATTACGCTAAATAATAACATAAATAGATAGTTAAAGAGATAAGAACACAATATCCCCGCACAAGCATTTTGTCGAACACTTGGCGTGCAATGCTTCGTTTACATCTCCCAACTCTCCAATTGATCATAATGGTCACGATGATTTGTCAACCGAGAATTCGTTAGTATTCATACATCTTTTCCTAGGTTTATATAAACATATCCTCTCCAGATCCACCCAAAAGGGAATAGCACGGAAAGGAACATCCTAACTACATAACCCATCATATTCCTATGTGAATTAACATTAGACAAGGAATTCAAGCTTAGATTCTCAAATTGGCTACACATGTCATATAGGTATATTCCTATCATACACATAAATTATGTATTCCAACACATGTAGAACAAGCATAATCACATGTCAATATATTCATGGTCTACACCTACAATCCATTTTTCAATTTCATATAGACTACCAAATTAATTACTAATTCCTTAGCAATTAAACATTAAACACAAAATATAGAGTACCAATTCATATGGTGCCAATCAAAAGGGTAAGTTATTTAATACAAGCTAAGCTCAATTACGTTGAAGGACTCAAAACTACTAATTACAAAAGAAAAAACAAAGAAAAGATAAAGGAGTGGCTTTCCATTGTTGTTGGATGAAACTCCATTGAAGCACCTCCATTGAAGCTCCTCCAAGCTCTTGAAGAACCATGGCACAAGGCCATGACCTTCTTTCTTGATGCCCAACCGCCTCCCTCTTCTCTTTGGTAGCAAAAATGAAGATAAAATGAAAGGAAGTGAAGGAATGTGTGAATGGGTGGCTAGGTTATGCATTTAAGACCTGAAAATTGTCAAAAATCTGGGCCAGGCGCTGCAGCGCCTCAATTTGGCCTGAAAAGGGCACTGCGGCGCTGAAACAGGGGGCATGCTACTGCTTAGAGGCACTGTGGCACCAGAATTTGCCTAGATAGGCACTGCGGCGCTAGGCAAAAATTTGGAATTTTTAGCTTTGACGTCTGTTGGGAAAATGACCATAACTTCTTCATACAAACTTCGATTTGGATGATTAAAGATGTTCCGGAAAGACGAGAGGGAGATCTACAACTTTCATTCTTTGAGTTCTTCAAAATAATGGCTGGAGCAATGCTAAAATTGGCCCTGAAGTGACTGTTATGCAAATGGCAGTTGAGCAGTTTCCAAATTTGACACCTGTTGGGGAAATGGCCATAACTCTCGCATTCAAACTCCGATTTAGGCGATTCAAGTTGTTTTAAAAAGAAGAGACGTAGATCTACAACTTTTGTTCTTTGAGTTTGGAGAGATAATGGCCGGATCATGGCCAAAAATAGGGCCTCAAGAAACTGCTATGTCAATGACAAACCGAAAATGCAAATTTGACAACTCCAACTATCGATCCAAATGACACTCATTCCAATTCCTACAAAATAAAGTAAAAACACATAAAAATAATACAAAAACACAAAAGCAAAACAAAGCCACATTATACAAAAATAAGATGAAAACACCTAAAACTAAATGAACTAGCTTAGGATTTACAAATTATCAACATCAAAAGTACCTAATTTGTGTATATAAAACACACTCATCAGTAGTTAGGATGACACAAATCAAAAAAGTTAAAGGTACCCCCCTCTACATACTGTTTATGTGGGGAAGCTTCAAAGTGTCTATTATTAAAAAATTTGACTGTAAAATATTCTTTATTGTCTGTAAAGCCCCAACACAAAGTAAACACTAACAGTTACATGTGTGGAGCACATCATATTTAATTTCATAAAATCCATAACAACAATAAAAAGTAAAACATATAGAAAATGTTGTTTATCAACATCAAAAATGTGACGCCCCCAAAATAGGTTTAATACTCAACCCATTTTGAGTCGCCAAATACACTTAACAAAATTCAAATACAATTTTTCATATCACACGGTTGTGCAAAATACGACCACACAACTGTGAGTGTCAATACAGACATGTAGAAAATATTAACATTCAAACTAAGTCCTCATTACATTTATTATCACACTATTTTAAATAAAAAAAATAGTGAGGACTTCTACAGCTCTAACTCGGACCATCACTCCATTCTCCGACTAGTTCCCACGATATTCTAATTTTCTGAAGAGAACAATGGAGAAAAAAGGTGAGCTCAACTAGCCCAGTAAAGAATATTATGACTAAGATAATGAAAAATAAATTATCGTTAGCCTTCAATAAATCAGATAAAATATTATGGACAACAAGTTTTAAATCAATATTCGCAGCGAAAATAATAATTCATTAGAAGAGTTAAGTAGAGAATGATGTCTACTATCTTCTTTGATTTAAAAGTCTATCATCAATATTTTATCCTTGTAACATCAATCAATATACATCTCGAATCAAATATCCATCTTTGCACTACAGGCCAAAGATATTCATTTATATCATCAGTTGGTCATGTTCATCTCAACACCTGTCCATCTTTGCACTACGGGCCAAAGATATTCATCAGGTAATCATTCATCTTTGCACTACAGGCCAAAGATATTCATCACGTAATTATTCATCTTTGCACTACAGGCCAAAGATATTCAGTTATATCACCATTTAGAACTGAGGATGATGAAAAACAATACGAATAACGAATCCAGTGAGATAAAGGACAAATATTAGAGAATTTATCCAAAGTTCAAGAATGAAGATCAAAATCTGAATCCAATCAAAGATGATTTGGAAGAAAATTTTTTTTTTTTACAGTAAATAGTATCTCGTGAATAGTAACTCGTGAATAGTAACTCGACATGAAAAGATAAAAATTTCACAAGAAAGTTCAGACCAATATTCTAGTGAAATAATATTAGATGAAGCACAAAACTCAAGTAATATCTGATCATTTCAGGAATTATAGAAGCAATACTTAGCGTAGTAAGTTTAGAGTTAGGAATCTGAAATGAAACAATATACGAAACTACAATTGGATTTTCACCCGTCAGGCGGTAGTCCGCTCAGACAGATTATTTCCACAATTCAATAACAATTGAATACGAAGGGTTATTCACCAGGCATGCGGTAGTCCGGGTAGACAGGTTATTTCCACAGAATAATAAAGAATGGAATAACAACAGGATTTCACCATGCATGCGGTAGTCCGCGTAGACAGGTTATTCCAATAGAATAATAAAGAATGGAATAACAACCCTTACGAGTATTGAAAGAAAATAACTCTCTTCATGAATACGAAAGAAATAATACCCCTTACTTAAAATTTGGAAACTGCACTAATGTAATAGCAGAATACTCTTCTTCTTTCTCTCTTATTCTCTCTATACTTTCTCTCTATATAGCTTTAGTGAATTGGTGAGAAATAATGAAGAAATGAGCTTCTATTTATAGGCTCGACAGAGTAAGGGTAAAATAGTCTTTTCACCATATTTTATGACATCATCGATCCTATGACATCATTGCTTACCTCATCGCTCCGATGACATCATTGTTTGCATCATCAGAGTTCAAATTCAATTTGCACTCTTTCATCTCGTTTAACTTTTATACCATAAATTTATTATAATAATGTTACCATTCAAATTATAAAAATCATACTATTATATAATCACATCATACTACTATAATATAATATTATAATAATATATTTGAATGAATTATTTTATCGGACAAGATAAAATACCAACTTTCAACAAATGTCACATGTTAAAAATTCCTCCGTTTAAATCCACATTGAATAAATATTTCCTTATCATATATATCAAAAATTAATTATTCACAAATAATATTACAGAACTACAATATTGACAACTAGGTCGTTCCCAAGAAAGAGGGGGCCTTCCGATAAGGATTTCTCCTTACTGGCGCGCAATTAATCAACCCCTTTCCTAGACAGAACTTCCTTAAACATTGCCAATAATGCTATCTAATAATATTATTCAAATAATATGAATTATTGATTTGATAATTTGAAATAATGTGCAATGACAATTATTGGATCAATAATATAAAATAGCAAAGTAGCACTTATTGATTTAAAATATCAACGTAGCAAATATTGAACCAATAAAATATTATGCAATTATTAAATCAATAATATAAAATATTAAACAGTAATTATTGTAATAATAATTGAGTAAGTGTCTTCTTACGTAAGAATCAATAATTCAAAATACTGTGCAATACCGTGTGCTACTGTGCAACACAACGTATTACTGTATTTTAACCACCGGGTATTTCAACAGTACTAACGGTAACAATTTTGTCGTTATTTTTATAAAAAGGTTACTTTTGTCACTTTCTATATCCGACATTCATTCCGTTGTGGGGTCCACCAATGACTGCGCCGTCGTACGAATATTCTCCGACAAAAAGAATATTCCTCGACCAAACGAATATTTCCCGACACAACGAATATTTTATAACCACTTGCTTACTTTGCAAACGTTGCACATTTCACCCATAACTTATCACATTTATCAAATCAACACCTTACTATTTCAAAATAATATATAAAGAAAATTAAATCTTATTCATAAAATTTGGGGTCTTACAACCTCCCCTCCTTATGAAATTTCATCCTCGAAATTGACGTACTTACCTGATATGTCGAAAAGGTGAGGATACCTCGTTTTCATTTCCGATTCTAACTCCCAGGTCATTTCCTCGATATCATGGTTCCTCCACAAAACTTTAACTTGGGGTATAACCTTTGAGCGTAGGACATGTTCCTTTCTATCCAAGATCTTAGCAGGTACCTCCTCGTATGTTAAATCTTCGGCTATCTCTTCTGGTTCAATGTGGTTTGGATCTTTCATATATTTACGAAGCACAGATATGTGAAAAACGTTATGAACACGAGACATGCTTGGAGGTAAGGTGAGTCTATAGGCCACATTTCCTACTCGGCCAAGGATTTCAAATGGACCAATGAATCGTGGGTTGAGCTTTCCTCTCTTTTCGAATATCGTAACTCCTTTCCATGGAGCAACACGTAATAATACATGATCTCCAACATTAAACTCCACGTCCCTTCGATGAAGATCAGCATAACTCTTTTGTCGATCTTGTGCAGTTTGTATACGTTGCCGGATTATTTGAATCTTTTCCGTAGTCATACGTACTAACTCCGGTCCCAACAATGTTGCTTCACCCACCTCGTCCCAGCATACTGGAGAACGACATTTTCGTCTATACAACGCCTCAAATGGAGCCATGCCTATACTTGCCTGATAACTGTTGTTGTAGGAGAATTCCACCAATGGTAGGTACTTATCCCAACTCCCTTTGAAGTCTAGAACACAGAGTCTCAATAGATCTTCAAGAGTTTGGATAGTCCTTTCCGATTGACCGTCCGTTTGTGGATGATATGCCGAACTGAATCGTAAATCCGTGCCCATAGCTTTCTGCAAGCTGACCCAAAATCGTGAAGTGAATCTTGGGTCACGATCCGAAACTATGGATACTGGCATGCCATGTAATCTCACAATCTCATTCACGTACATACGAGCAAGACGTTCAAGGGAATAAGTCTCCCGTATCGGCAAGAAATGAGCAGACTTGGTTAATCTATCAACAATAACCCAAATCGCATCTATGACTTGAGAAACCTTGGGAAGACCCGTAACGAAATCCATGGTAATGTGTTCCCACTTCCATTTCGAAATCTCAAGTGGTTGCAATGGACCCTTTGGCACTTGATGCTCCGCTTTGACACGTTGACACGTTAA
This sequence comes from Panax stipuleanatus, assembly GCA_020205555.1. Taxonomy (NCBI): domain Eukaryota; kingdom Viridiplantae; phylum Streptophyta; class Magnoliopsida; order Apiales; family Araliaceae; genus Panax; species Panax stipuleanatus. The sequence continues at coordinate 94,635,456 of CM035123.1, read as the reverse complement.
ACACCTTGAGATAAACTTCGCGATCTCTCTTTTCATATTGCTCCACCAAAATGTATGTCGAAGATCACGATACATTTTGGTACTCCCAAGATGGATTGCAAACGGTGTGTTGTGTGCCTCCATCATAATTTTATACTTCAAATCAGAATCTTCAGAAACACGAAGTCTGGAGTTGACTCGAAGTATTCCTTCTTCATCAATCCTTGCTTCTAGAATAGCACCTTCTTGCACCTGGAATAGCACCTTCTTCCTCATATTCATCAGCTCCGGGTCTATAGCTTGAGCAGCTTTAACTTTATCAATCAAAGATGGTTCTACGCGTATACTTGACATCATCGCATGGGTCCTCGGAGTCTTGAACTCTATCTCCATCCTTTGTAAATCACACAAAATAGGCCTTGAAAGCATCACATTCGTTCCCGCATATGATCTTCTACTCAACGCGTCAGCTACCACGTTCGCTTTTCCAGGATGGTATTGGATGGTATGATTGTAATCTTTCAACAGCTCAAGCCAACGTCGTTGCCGCATGTTGAGTTCCTTCTGGGTGAAGAAATACTTGAGGCTCTTATGATCCGTATATATCTCCACTTTCTCCTTACATAGGTAGTGTCTCCAGATCTTCAACGCAAAAACGACTACTGCCAACTCTAGATCATGAGTAGGATAATTTCTCTCATATTCCTTGAGTTGTCGCGAGGCATAGGCTATGACTTTCTCATGTTGCATGAGAACACATCCTAACCCTTTGCCCGAATCATCGCTGTAAATGACAAATCCATCCGAACCAGATGGTATCGTTAGAACAGGTGCCAAAATGAGTCTCCTCTTGAGCTCTTGAAAGCCCTTCTCGCATTCCTCGTTCCATACGAATCTTGTATCTTTCCGAGTCAGCTGAGTTAATGGAGTAGCGATTCGAGAAAATCCTTCCACGAATCTCCGATAATAACCAGCTAAGCCCAAAAAGCTACGTACTTCGGTCACCAACTTCGGTTGCTCCCAATTTTATATTGCTTCAATCTTCGCCGAGTCCACAGATACTCCACGTTTTGATACTACGTGCCCAAGGAATGTTACCTCCTCAAGCCAGAACTCGCATTTCTTCAGCTTGGCATATAGCTTGTTTTCACGAAGCCTTTGAAGTACCAGCTTCAAGTGGTGCTTATGATCTTCACGGCTTTTGGAATAGATGAGGATGTCATCAATAAAAACAACCACGAACTGATCCAAATATTCCTTGAATACACGGTTCATCATGTCCATAAAAGCAGCAGGAGCATTAGTCAATCCAAAAGACATGACTAAGAATTCATAATGCCCGTATCGAGTTCTAAAAGAAGTCTTCGGAATATCCTTAGTTTTAATCTTCAGCTGATGATATCAAGAACGAAGATCGATATTTGAAAAGAATTGTGCACCTTGCAACTGGTCGAACAGGTCATCAATACCAGGTAACGAATACCTATTCTTGATGGTGACATGGTTCAACTCCCTATAGTCAATACAAAGTCGCATACTCCCGTCTTTCTTCTTTACGAATAAAACAGGAGCACCCCAAGGAGATGTACTAGGACGTATAAAATCGATGTCTAACAACTCCTGTAGTTGGACCTTTAACTCCTGAAGTTTTATAAGAGCCATTCGATATGGGGTTTTAGAAATGGATTTTGTACCGGGTTCAAGGTCAATAAAGAATTCAACTTCACGTTCCGGGGGTAGACCGGGAAGTTCTTCGAAAAATACATCAGGAAACTCATTAACAACAGAAATATCATTCAAACCTGACGTATTCTGGTTTAGATCAGTGACATGGGCTAAGAAAGCTTGACATCTATTTTTTAATAAACGAATAGCTTTATGACTTAAAATAACATTGATTGATTTTAGTGGTTTGGTTGTTTGAATTCGCACAATAGGTTGGTTAGGAATATGAAAACTTACAACCTTACGAAAAAAATCAATTTTGACATGATAAGTGGTCAACCAGTCAATTCCTAAAATCACATCAAATGCAAGTATTTTCAACGATATAAGATCAACAGGTAGGGTGAGGGTACCAATTTTAATCGCGCAAGATTTGTAAACTGTAGATGTAACGAAGGTTTCTCCCAACGGAGTTTCAACAGATAAGTCAAAGTCTAATTTCTCAGGTGTCAAGTTCAAACGTTGAGCACAAGCAGGTGAAATAAAAGAATGGGTAGCACCAGTATCTAATAAAGTGTAAACTTCGCAAGAGTTTATTATCAGCTTACCCGTAATAACCTCGTTCGGATTCCTTGCTTGTTGGGCAGTCACAACAAAAGCTCTTCCAGGAACCACTGACTTTAACTTGTCAGGGATAGCCTTTGGAGTCACCATCCCTGCTGAACTTGGTTTTGCTACAGGACACACTCGAGCTATGTGCCCTTCCTTTCCACAGTTGTAACACACCTTGGATTGTTGTGTGCAGTTGGGACTGATATGTCCCTCTTGCCCGCATTTATAGCATACGACCGGCGGTCGTTCTCCTCCCCTAGAAATAGTTGATGTTGGTTCAACTATCGATGCTTTCACGTTCTCATTGTTGTACCTTCTCTTCTTGAAATCTCCCCCCAACTCACTTCTTCTATTATCATGGCCACGATTACCATCGGAGTGGTTACCGCTTCTGGCATGATACTTTCCTCTCTGCTAGTTGTCATTGTTCCAATGACTGCTGCCACCAATACGATCTTGGTTGTTGTCCCTTGGTTGAACATAATCATTATCTCGTTCAAATAACTGGGCCCTATTCACTACATCCGAATATAGAGAAAATTTGTGAAAAATGAGATATTGACGAATCTCGGGTTTCAAACCTCTCAGAAATATTCGCATCATACGTTCCTCATTCTCCACCAAATGAGGTGCAAACCGGGATAACTCCGTGAACTTAGCCTCGTACTGGGACACAGTCATGTTGTTCTGTTCCAGTCTGATAAACTCTACCTCTTTCATGTGACGAATACTTTCTGGAAAGTACTTGTCATTGAACAGTTTCTGAAACGCCTCCCAAGACATCTTGAGTGCGGCAGGCTGGGTACGCTTCACAGATTCCCACCAGTAATCTACCTATCCACGGAATATAAAGGTGGCAAATGAAACTTTCTATTCCTCCGTGCATCCCAAAACATCAAATATCTTGGTAATTTACTTAATCCAATTTTCCACCTTGATTGGATCTGGCTTTCCCTGAAACTCTGGTGGTCCCAACTCTTTAAACTGCTTGGCAGTAACAAGCCGCGAGTTGTTATTTCCACCAGTATTATAAACACGAGTCTCCCTCGTCTGGTTTTGCATGAACTGCAAAAAGCTTCTAAACATCCCGTCATTTATCATTTCTTCGGTAGGGTTGTTTACAGGAGGAATATAGCCTTCCTGTTGCACGTTCTCCTCGTTGGGGATTAAAGGTGTCTCAACGGTCTCATTCACTCCATTGTTTAAATTTTCAGCTGTCATTCTGAAATACTGCCACAAAACAATGGTTAATCAAATAAATTAATATATCACATATTAACCCTATATTCCAACCGACCAATTAAATAACAATTAAGCTTAGGTAGGACACACTAGCGAAGGTTTTACTCGTCTCTCCCCTCCAAGTTCTATTCCCAGATCTTCGCCAGAGATCATATCCCTAAGCTCTGATACCAACTGTGACGCCCCCAAAATAGGTTCAATACTCAATCCATTTTGAGTCGCCAAATACACTCAACAAAATTCAAATACAATCTTTCATATCACACGGTCGTGCAAAATACGACCACACAACTGTGAGTGTCAATACAGACATGTAGAAAATATTAACATTCAAACTAAGTTCTCATTACATTTATTATCATACTATTTTAAATAAAAAAATAGTGAGGACTTCTACAGCTCTAACTCGAACCATCACTCCATTCCCCGACTAGTACCTGCGATATTCTCATTTCCTGAAGAGAACAATGGAGAAAAAGGGTGAGCTCAACTAGCCCAGTAAAGAATATTATGACTAAGATAATGAAAAACAAATTATCGTTAGCCTTCAATAAATCAGATAAAATATTATGGACAACAAGTTTTAGATCAATATTCGCAGCGGAAATAATAATTCATTAGAAGAGTTAAGTAGAGAATGATGTCTACTATCTTCTTTGATTTAAAAGTCCATCATCAATATTTTATCCCTGTAACATCAATCAATATACATCTCGAATCAAATATCCATCTTTGCACTACAGGCCGAAGATATTCATTTGTATCATCAGTTAGTCATGTTCATCTCAACACCTGTCCATCTTTGCACTACGGGCCAAAGATATTCATCAGGTAATCATTCATCTTTGCACTACAGGCCAAAGATATTCATCACGTAATTATTCATCTTTTCACTACAGGCCAAAGATATTCAGTTATATCACCATTTAGAACTGAGGATGATGAAAAATAATACGAATAACGAATCCAGTGAGATAAAGGACAAATATTAGAGAATTTATCCAGAGTTCAAGAATGAAGATCAAAATCTAGATCCAATCAAAGATGATTTGGAAGAAAAAAAATATTTTTTTTACCGTGAATAGTATCCCGTGAATAGTAACTCGTGAATAGTAATTCATGAATAGTAACTTATGAATAGTAACTCGACATAAAAAGATAAAAATTTCACAAGAAAGTTCAGACCAATATTCTAGTGAAATAATATTAGATGAACCGCAAAACTCAAGTAATATCTGATTATTTCAGGAATTATAGAAGCAATACTTATCGTAGTAAGTTTAGAGTTAGGAATCTGAAATGAAACAATATACAAAACTGCAATTGGATTTTCACCCGTCAGGCGGTAGTCCGCTCAGACAGATTATTTCCACAATTCAATAACAACTGAATACGAAGGGTTATTCACCAGGCATGCGGTAGTCCGCGTAGACAGGTTATTTCCACAGAATAATAAAGAATGGAATAACAACAGGATTTCACCATGCATGCCGTAATCCGCGTAGACAGGTTATTCCAACAGAATAATAAAGAATGGAATAACAATCCTTACGAGTATTGAAAGAAAATAACTCTCTTCATGAATACGAAATAAATAATACAACTTACCTTAAAATTTGGAAACTGCACTAATGTAATAGCAGAATACTCTTCTTCTTTCTCTCTTCTTCTCTCTATACTTTTTCTCTCTATAGCTTTAGTGAATTGGTGAGAAATAATGAAGAAATGAGCTTCTATTTATAGGCTCGACAGAGTAAGGGTAAAATAGTCTTTTTGCCATATTTTATGACATCATCACTTACATCATCGATCCTATGACATCATTGCTTATCTCATCGCTCCGATGACATCCTTGCTTACCTCATCGCTCCGATGACATCATTGTTTGCATCATAAGAGTTCAAATTTAATTTGCACTCTTCCACCTCGTTTAACTTTTATGCCATGAATTTACTATAATAATGTTACCATTCAAATTATAAAAATCATACTATTATATAATCACATTATACTACTATAATGTAATATTATAATAATATATTTGAATGAATTATTTTATCGGACAAGATAAAATATCAATTTTCAACAAATGTCACATGTTAAAAATTCCTCCGTTTAAATCCATATTGAATAAATATTTTCTTATCATATATATCAAAAATTAATTATTCACAAATAATATTACAGAACTACAATATTGACAACTAGGTCGTTCCCAAGAAAGAGGGGGCCTTCCGATAAGGATTTCTCCTTACTGGCGCGCAATTAATCAACCCCTTTCCTAGACAGAACTTCCGTAGACATTGCCAATAATGCTATCTAATAATATTATTCAAATAATATGAATTATTGATTTGATAATTTAAAATAATGTGCAATGACAATTATTGAATCAATAATATAAAATAGCAAAGTAGCACTTATTGATATAAAATATCAACGTAGCAAATATTGAACCAATAAAATATTATGCAATTATTGAATCAATAATATAAAATATTAAACAGTAATTACTGTAACAATAATTGAGTAAGTGTCTTTCTACGTAAGAATCAATAATTCGAAATATTGTGCAATACCATGTGCTAATGTGCAACACAACGTATTACTGTATTTTAACCACCTGGTATTTTAACAGTACTAACGGTAATAGTTTTGCTGTTATTTTAATAAAAAGGTTATTTTTGTCGCTTTCTATATCCGACATTCATTCTGTTGTGGGGTCCACCAATGACTGACCCGTCGTACGAATATTCTCCGATAAAAAGAATATTCCTCGACCAAATGAATATTCTCCGACACAACAAATATTTTATAACCACTTGCTTACTTTGTAAACTTTGCACATTTCACCCATAACTTATCACATTTATCAAATCAACACCTTACTATTTTAAAATAATATATAAAGAAAATTAAATCTTATTCATAAAATTTGGGGTCTTACAAAAAAGGTCCTCTACCCAGCTTTATAAAAATACTATCCAATGATGTCCACCATTCCACTTTACAACAAAATAACATATTAAATTACAAAATGACCCGTTATTCAAGAAATTTAAAAGCTTTAATGCAATCAAAAGGCATCTTAGAAGTATTTAAGATATTATGGGACACTATTCACTTCATAAACATCGTTTTCAGCATAATCCCTCGAGAATATATTGTTGTCACTCATTTTTGCTCCAATTCTATGTGTCAAATCGCGAGCCCTAGGTCATGTAAACTATAAATTATAGGATCAATTTCATAAGCTTTGGGACCAGCGTGTAGTTGAGTTGTGGTCTACTAAGGGATATCCTGAGCCGTTAGGTTCCACCGTCCCTCCGCCCAAGATTACCTTATCTCATAATGAGGAGATAACTCTTTGGGTCACGTTTCTTAGGATCCCCAGTAACACTACGGGTAGGTATTAACTGCTAGGTTAATCGCGAATACTAGCATATACATTCCCTTGAGGTATTCATTCTTTTATGTTTCTCGTTCTTTTGAAATCTATATCGGTTCATAAATATTTTCTAAAGTTGTTTCTATTTTCGCACTCTAGCCATCGTAAGCGTCCGAGAGCACCTATTGGACCATATCATATGTGTGTTGGCTTGTCTGACTAGATATTCAAGAGGGTTATGATGCAGGTGTCGAAGACATTTGGTACGAATTTAATATTCCATCAACAAGACTTGCCTACCCATGCTCGCCTATATCAGTTTACACATAATGAGTAGGTTTTATACCTATGAATCCGATGTTATTAAACTTAATTATTGCTATCTTTAAGTATGTTTAGTATCTTTTTATGTGTTTTTGTGTTTATTTCTTGTAGGTTGGAGCTAGAGGGACAAATTGGTCATTTGGGAGAAGAAAAAGATCAAAAATCATTAATTTTAGAGTTGAGTGGCATTTTTGTAAATACGTGGTCCTGGTCAAGAGCCTAGGCGCTTGGAAATGACCTGGGTTGAGCGCATAGGCGCTCATGTGCTGCTAAAGAGGGATTTTGCTACTGATGAGTTATTTTTTCGAAGCTAAAAAGGAATCTGAATGAGGGTTTTGACTAATACAAATAGGAGAAGACTTTAGAAAAGACGTATCGAGGAATTATCAAGACAATTGCAGAGAGAACAACGAAGGAGGATTACAAGAGCTGAAGATCAAAGAGAGAATATTGGAGCAAATTCAGAGTTTCTTCTTCTCTTCTCTAGTTTTATCTTTTGCAATTACCTGAGATGTTTGGATTATTTATCTGGATGATGTTTTTCTTTATTATTATGAACTAAACTTTAATTAAGATTGCAACGGAACTTGGTATATAGTTTAAATTAAACCTTCCCATTGAATGAAAGTTGGTTTTTATTAAATTGTTTATTATATCTTTTGCTTATTGATTAATTGTTTGACCAACAATTACTGTGATAATCTATATAAAATTGGAAGATGGAGTATAGATTGAGATCTGGATATGATAACATCTGTTCATATAATCTGAATAGGGTTAATATGATTAACATGTAGGATAGGAATATACCTAAGTGTCTTTTGTATCCATTGAAAGAATTTGTGTTAAAACCCTAATTAACTTAATTCACATAGGAATATAGTGATTTAATTAATTAGGGTGTTCCTTGTAATTATGTGTCTTAAGGATCGGATTTTGGAGGATTTGTTCACATGTTTTTGGAAAAAGTGTGTGAATTTTATAAAGCATTCTTGGATAATGATTCGTATTAATTAACTGAATTATATGGGAAGTAAATTGATTTAAATGAAATACCAAGGGAAGTTGTAATCTTAACCTGTTAAATCTGCATTAATCTTGTGAACTTTGATCTTAATTATTAATTTTGCTAATTTAGATTTTCATATCACAACCAATATTTCGTAGTTTAAAATAAGATTAATTGAATTAAGATTTATAATTGATAAAGGTTAATCTATTTCCTCGTGAGAACGATATCCTTGCTTGCTGAATATTACAATTGAACGTGTATACTTGCGTGTTAGAGTGCTATTTAGAAATTAGGCAACAGTACATAACATTGTAGTAGGGGCCACTGTAAAGAGTACGAATATCCCGTCGAAGTAGTTTGACGCGATACGCGATAAGGTTATACAGATGGTGGTTACCCTACTGTTGGAGGCTTTTGTGACGATGCTGAGTCAGCTCCCAACCATTCCTCAAGTATTTTATTCATTTTAAATTTTATATTCTATCTGTTACTTAAATTATTATTTAGATATTTCTTTAATTCTCATTTATGTTTACTAATAGGTTATATTTTTTTATTGTATCAATAGGGCGGTGATGCCGAGCGGGGGGATGATGTCGAGCATAGTGAGGATGATGAGGATGATTTTTAGACTATGGAGCAGTAGCGTCGACCCTACTCAATGATTCTAGTCATACCGATGGTAGTCATACCGATGGTAGTCATACCGATGGTAGTCTTACGTTATTGTAAATTATATTTTACCTTATTTTACATTGTAAATCATTGTTGAGTACCATTTTTTGTTAAACTTATGTATATTAATATTATTTATCGTAATTTAGTTTATATTTTTTATCGTTAGGGACGTGTATATTGTTGTATGTATATGTTGTTGGGAGGAGTTTATATTTTAGCGTATATGTTATTTTCTATGATATATATTATTTGAAAAAACTGACTAAAAACTTGGAGCAAATATAAATTATGGTTTAAAAACCTAGAAACTGCAAAAAAAAATTACTAAAGTTCAACGGGAATAACCTATTTCCGAAAATAGGTTATTTCATTTATTTATGCAAAACATACATATTAGTCTTATTTTCGACGGAATATTCAGTTAGGCATAATTTCGTCTAAATTAGCTTAAGTCCGACGAAAATTTTGTCAAAAATAATCTGTCGCACATAACCTATCCCGACGAAAGTCTCAACGAACTTATTCTCGAGGAACCTGTTTCCAACAGAATGGCCGACGGAATATTCCGTCGGAATTAAGCGTTTTTCTTATAGTGCGTCTATGGTAAAGGTTTATTTAGAATTATTCTTATCAAATTTTCACTTCAAATATGCAAGAAGCGATTTCAAATTTGATTTAATCAAGGTCAATATTTTATTAGTACTAGTGATCGCCGCACATGCGCTGCGTGTGTAAATTATGTGGGGTATAGTAAATGTCTATGTAAACTTATTTTTGTCAAATTTTTACCTCAAATATACAAGATGAGAATTATAAGTTGATTTAATCGCGATCAATATTTTATTATTACTAGTGGTCGCAGCATACGCGTTGCGTGTGCAAATTATATGGAGTAAAATAGAACTTTTATAAAATTTAAAGGAGTAAATAGAAAGATATAAAAAATTAATATTAAGAATGACAAAATAGTAATATATCTAAAGTTGTATGAGCAAAAAAAAATTTGACACAAAATCATCAAACTTGTGGAGAAGTCTTATGGAGGTGTTGTAATATATATATATATATATATATATATATATATGTATATATATATATTATAGCGACGGAAAAAATCGTCGTTGTAGCCGGTTCGTTTTTGGTTCACTCCCAATGGTTCGTTGGAGAGCCTGACCGTATATATATATATATATATATATATATATATATATATATTAGAAGATAGATAGATAAATATAGATTGATAGATATTCCCTTCGTCCATAAAAGGATGAGTAAACTACAATTTGAACATATATTAAGGTGATTCAGTTACCATGGTTAACTTCTTGGTAAGTTGGTTAATTGACCAATACAGTGCCGACACGCAGAGAGATAGAGATCACCTCCTGGCCTGCGTGTCGACACTGTATTGGTCAATTGACCAAAGTTAATTTCATGCTAACTACTCTCATATTAAGGAAAGGTAAAAGTGGAGGAAATGGAGTAAATTCTTTTTCAAAATTATCCCTAATGACCCCACAAAATTATATAAAGTGATAAATATTTTTATTTTTTTATACTAATGAACTCCACTAAATAATTTAGTTACTTTTCACTTTATGCACTTTTTCTCATTCTTTTGGGAAAAAAAATTATATCTTTAGTCATTCTTTTGGGGACCGAGTACGACAGTCAATTGGGTTGGTTAAGCCCAAAACCCGATTGTTCGACTCATTTAAATCTCGCTCGAATTCTATTTGGGAGTGAATCGAACTGAGCTTGGACAAAAATCAAGCCCGAAGTGAAATTCGGGTTAAACTTGGTCAATAGGTCGTTCAACCCATTATGGGGCCGACCGAATTACAGTGTTAAAAACACACACACACGCACATATATATTATTTATTACATATTTACTTTCTCAATTTATAAATGTTAGCGCCAATATTCTTCCATACGCTCCAATCACTAAAGCGCGTCAAATCCTGCACATAAACAAATTCACACCAAAAACTTGACGGCTTTAGCCGCTGGGGGGATAACTCCGCTGTGAGAATAAGTATAAGTTAAATAAGGTTTAACAATGGAGGCTTAATGTTGTAGTGCTGGAAAAATAATAATGTGTGTATGTCCCTTAAAATCATGGTATAGTCTTGTATTTATATTGATCACACCGCCTTATAGAGTCTTTCCCCACATAGAATTAAGGTTCCTCATTATATATGATTCCTTAATGAGATTGAATAAAATCTATTCAAAGAAAGGAAGTTGGATTATATCCTAACACTTTCTTTGGGAGCGAGGAAATAAATGCAACTAGGAATCCATGATTTCTTAAAACACTCAATTGCCAAAACAGATTCCTACGTAGGTTAAAATAACTATACGTGGACCTTGACCCACCGTTTAATTTGGGCCCAAATAATTACGCCCCTAACAATATAGATAGTATTTTCAACTAAGTTTTTTATAAAGTAGTCAATATATCATTTTCATAATAAAATATAATAATAACATAAAAAAGATCACGATTAAATATTAAAAATAATAAAAACTTATTTATGTTAATTTAAACTTCAATTCGATTGGTAAAAAGAATGATGTATGTTAAATATTTTAAATAAATTACTTCAAATTATATTTTTTGGGTCAAGGAGTTAATATTTATAATTTTATATTTTAATATCGATTTGATCGAAAAAAAGCTCTAAACTCGTGATCTTATTTGCGTCGAGTTTAAACAAATTTATTAAAGTTTGAATAGGCTAAGCCCAAACTCGAACCTAAGTAATTTTAAAATGGGTCCTTTACAATAATATACAATATTTAGTAAGTAATTACAATAATAGTGCACTCATAAAATATTTACACAATTAATACACTTTTCATATTTATTTATAATATTAGTGCAATTAGGATTCCTTAATTTAGGGAATTAGTATAGGATTCAATTCATAATAATAAGGAAACCTAAAATCAAGGAAAAATAACTGCCATAATTAATAATTCAAATTCAAATATCTTGAATTTAACAACAAAAACAAATTCAAAAATAATAATTCAAATTCAAATATTCAAAGTTTTGCAACGTCATCTTCCTCCTCCCCTTCGCCGGTGAGACCCAATTTCATGTCAAAAAAAATAAGAACACTGTATAGGAAAGAGAGAGATAAGAGAGTGATGTATAATGTAATGTTGATAACCAAATCTTCGTACCAAGGTAACCAAACGTTTATACCAAGGTAACCAAACCTTTATATCAAGGTAACCAATCTACCTCCACACCTGCAGTATGAATTGGTTAACTTGGCATGAAAGTTTGGCAACCAACTGCATGAAGGTTTGGCTACCAACTGCATTACATTCAAAATCAATTGGTAACTTAATAAAACAGAATTGGTTACCTTGGTATGAAGGTTTGGCTACCAACTGCACTATGAAAAAACTGCAGAAACAGAGCGGCGACAGATCATATTTCTGCGTTGGTACTTGCTCTCGAAAGGATCATATTTCTAACCTATTGTTTCGAAAACGACCGTTACTATAACCAACACGTCACATGTAGCCCACGTGTCTCCCTAAAATCCATTTCTCTAACCCTTATTCATTAACTCTTTCTCTCTCCGTCCTCCCATGGCCGTTTCTCTCTCCTCAAATCCCAATCCATTTTCTCTTTCTGTAGAAATCTTGCCCTAGAAACCCATGTCCTAGCTGTTGTCGCCCTCCTTCCAGTTGGCGGAACCCTTCTTGCCCTTGCCGAAGCGTGGATGAGGAGGGTGGAGGCTTAGGGGGTGGCGGCGGACTTTGGAGGTGGAAAAGGTAGAGGATTTGAGGTGTAGGTGGGGGTGGAGGCTTAGGTGGTGGAGGTACTATATGGTTTACTTATTAATTACTTAATTTAATAAGTAAATTAATACTAATTCCCTAAATTAAGGAATCCTAATTGCATACTAATTCCTTAAATTAAGGAATCCTAATTGCACTAATATTGTAAATAAACATGAAAAGTGTATTAATTGTGTAAATATTTTATGAGTACACTATTATTGTAATTATTTTAAAAAATATAATAGAATATGTAATTGTTCCTTTTAAAATCCACTGAATTTGGATAATCTTGAACCCGACTCCCATAACCCGAGGCCTAGGAGTCTAGGACGAAGGGAGTAATAAGTTTGAAAAAGCTTAAAATATAACCGAACTTTCAAACATTTTCTTTAGACCACACTATTTGGCGCGCCAAACCTTCACAAGAACTCTCTGAAAAGGTTGGAAACCATAATGCCTACATGAGACTTGCTCAGCCTCTTTCTCCCTCCGCCTTCCACTGCTTCAAATCCCTAATTCACCAAAATCTCTACCCCCAAGCCCTAAAAGCTTCTCTCGCTCTCCAAAACCCACACCTCACCGACACAACCTATGCCCTCTTCATCAAATCAGGCTCCGTTCTCGACCCATTTCTCTCTTCTACTCTCATCACTCACTTCTCACTCGCCGGCGACTTCTCACGCTCCACCCACTTCCTCCGTGATACCCACCGCCCCGATACTGTCGTCTACAATTCTCTAATTTCCGGGTATGGCCGATATGGCCAACCCGGACCCGCTTTCGAGCTCTTCAATAAGTTCAGAAAATTGGGAATTTATCCCGATGTTTATACTCCAAGTTCTCTCCTTAGTGCTTGTGAGAATTTGGAACAAAATGAAATTGCCCATTGTGTTTTTCTCAAAATGGGGTTTGTTTCTAGTGTGTTTTTGGTTAGTGGACTTGTTGAAAAGTATTCGAAATTGGGGTTTGTTGGTAATGCTGAGAAATGTTTTGAGGAATGTTTGGTGTTGGATTCTGTGGTCTGGACTGCTATGATTAATGGGTTTGTTTGGAATGGGGTATTTGAGAAGGCAATGGAAATATTTGTGGAAATGAGGTGTTTGGGTTTGGTACTGAATGAGTTTAGCTTGACTAGTGTGCTTGGTGCATTGATTCATGTCAAAGAAGGTGAACAGATTCATGGATTTGGTATAAAGATGGGATTTTTGCGTGGGTGTTCAAGTCATCTCAATAATGCACTTATGAACATGTACGCTAAGTGTGGATATAAATCTTATGCGGTGAAAGTGTTTGATGAAATTCCTAAACCAGATGTTGTCTCTTGGGCGGGGAGGATTTGTGCAGCTTATGATGGTGCAGATGCTTTTGAAATGCTTAAAGTTTGTGTTTCTAAAGGTTTAGAAATAAATGAGTATACTATGATTAATACTTTGTCTGCCATTGAAGTCCCAAAGATGTTAGAATCTGGGAAACAAATTCAAGCGCTTTGTTACAAGGACGGGTATTTGTTTGATACATCTGTTTGTGGTGCGTTGATTTCCATGTATGGGAAAAGTGCACAAATGGGCGATGCCAGACGAGTGTTTGATGAAATAATTTTTCGAGACTCTGTTTCTTGGAATTCTTTAATCACTGGGTATTCAGAGAATGGACTTGCAGATCAAGCTATTGCAGTATTTTCTCAAATGCGGGAATTTTCAATACAAGTTAATAAATATACTCTGGCTAGCATTCTTGAAGCAGCGTCTCATTCAAATTCTCCGGAGCAGGCAATGCAAATCCATTCCTTTATAATCAAACTTGGGTTCATGTCTGATGAATCCATGCAGACATGTTTAATAACAGCATATGGAAAATGCAACGAGATTAATGAGGCAAAGAGGTTGTTTACTGAGATTGATCCAGTTGATGTTGTACATCATAATGCAATGGCAGGTACCTGTGCTCATGTCGGCTCCCATGTTGATGTCCTGAATTTGTTCCAAACGAGATGGAACTTGTCCCTGGAAGTTGATTATGTAACTTTTACCATGCTTTTTAAGGCTTGCGGAGTTTTAACAAATTTAGTTTATGGAAAGGCTATCCAGTCTTTGGCTCTGAAATCTGGACTCGATACGGATGTATTCATTGAGAGTTCTGTTATAGATGTTTACTGCAAGTGTGGAAGTATAGGTGACGCGGAGAAGGCTTTTAAGGATGCAGCTAGACACAATTTAGCAGCTTGGAATGCAATGATGATGGGATATGGTCAATGTGGTAGATATCATGAAGTTTACAGTTTATTATGCAGAATGCCTGAATTTGGGGTGAGACCTGATGAGATAACTTACCTTGGAGTTCTTAGTTCGTGTTGTCATGCAGGGCTAGTGAATGAAGCACAATATCACTTGAATTCTATGTTTGATCTTCATGGAGTGACCCCATGTTTAGAACACTATGCCTGTGTGGTTGATGTGTTAGGTCGAGTTGGACACCTTGAAGAAGCAAAGAGGACTATTGATCAACTGTGTATTTCCCCTGATGCTTGTATATGGCAGATTCTTTTATCAGCATGCAATGTACATGGTAACATTGATCTTGGAAAAGTTGCGGCACAGAAACTTCTTGAGCTGCAGCCTGGAAATGACTCAGCTTTCATTCTTCTCTCCAATCTCTATGCTTCTGCTGGTATGTGGAATGCTGTTGGAGAACTGAGAAGAGAAATGAAAGAAAAAACAGTTCGCAAGGAACCTGGTTCTAGTTGGACTCAAGTTAGAGGAGCCATCCATTACTTTTTTGCTGATGATCCATCTCATCCTGAGAGTAGTGAAGTTTATATGAAGCTGCAAACTTTGATGAAGCAGATTATTGAATTTCCTGATGCAGAACAAGATGGCTTTTCTTGCGTGGATTTGTAGACTATGAATTATAAATTCATCTTATACTTCTTGCAATCAAGAACCTGAGCCTTCCAACCGGGCTAAGGCCGAGAATTTTACGCGGAGTGTGGGGCGGTGAAGGGCCGGTTTCAAGTTTGATTGAGTATGGAATTGAATCAAAATGCAATGTGTTGGATGATGCTACAGGGGTACTAAGGCCCAAAATGCATCAAGGAATATGCAGAGCAGCAGAGAATAGGGGAGGCATAGGGGGTGATAAACTGAACTATATTGTCTCCATTTATAAAGGAATCCACCAACCTCGCACTACGTTAACTTAAGAGCAAATTCAAGCTTCTTTAGTACTCCTTCGGTCAAGGAGATGTCTGAACAAGATAGATACTGAAAGCCTTCTGCTTGAGGAATTCAAATTATAAAAACAGGTGATTAGTTGATCAGATGTCTTTATGCAACCTCAAACGAGCATAAGCTCCCTTTCTAATGGGTGAGATGAACTTTCAGGATAAATTTGATTGAGGTCAGAACAGTTTTTACAGTTTTTATATGTCAATCTGATTGAGGTCAGAACAGTTTTAGCAGTTTTTATATGTTAGCTGTTTCTTAAGTTTATAATCAGCGAACGCAACAGTCCAATGTAAACTTATTTCATGTAGTTCTTGCAAAAGATTAGCAGCAAATTGTTGAACGAAGGAAGAATGGGTTAATCAGTCGCTCCTTGAGTTCATGTTACTGTTTAACATAGATGCAAACATCTTGTAGCTGGATTCATTGTTTTATTGATCACTAATTTAGATGTAGTAGTAGAACATGAAACTTTGCAAAGCTTAGGGGAAATATTAACACACTTGGACTTGAGTACCCATGTCATGAGAAAATTTTCCTTCCATCGATTTCAACCCAATGTAGTAGCTTACAAACGAAAGAAAGTATTTTTATTTCATTGAAGTTGCTTCTTACAAATAACTCGAAAGTTTTTGATTGAATTATGATCCCAAGAAGAAAAAGGATCGTTGCGCTATGCAAAGAAGGAATGAAGGATACTTTTGAGTTTACTTTTACATCATTTTCACCTCAAGAATATGACTCACAAGTGATATTCTTGACATATATATTATGTGATGGTTAAATATACGAGTTAATTTGGTGTGTATTTTGACATGTAAATTGGCTATGTTTGTGACAATTGGGTTAGGGTATCATGCTGTAGATCTTTGTTTTAAAAAGTGTAGAGTCTGGTGGTATTTGCGCGTGCCTGAATCTGATTGCGTGTTTTGTGCACGTGTGTATATTTTAGTTAAGTGGTAATTTCTATTCACATATTTTATGTTGCAAATTAAATTTGATTTGGAAGTTGCAATGCAATGTCTTCTCCTATGTTTTCTACTTCTTTTCACCTTCCTTTTCTATTGGTACTTGGATAAAAGTTTTCTCGCATTTTAATTCATTGGATACAATGTGCCAGTATTGTTTCAGATTAGTATATATTGTACATAACACATAAGATCTTTAAATTCTGGTGTTTACTGCACTAGTCTTTCTAAATGTTTGCCTCTTCTTGACGGATAATTTTTGTGTATAAAATGTAGGTCTTCAACCACCCCCCCGGGGCAGTTTTAACATTTTCTGTATTTTTTGAAGTTTTTAAGTTGTATCATTTGCAATCCATTTTAGGAACGCATACCTAGCTTCGATTTTATTGTTGCAGCAACTTTAATGTTGCAAGTCATCTTGTACAACCCTATGGTATAATTTAAAAAAGTTATATATAGAACTTTGTTCCAACAGATTACACTTACTTTGATCTTTCAGGTTTGTTTGGGCATCAGATGGTCACTTTGGTGAAGAAGGCTTTTAACTAAATTTGTAAAATTAAAAACGTTGGTGAAGAAGGCACTGGAGTTTTTGAACATTACCTAATATATACATGTTTGCTTTACATATCAGGTTTACTTAACTGAATTGTTTTATCCTATTCTCTTCAGTTCTAAGGGGGTGTTTGATAAAAATTGAATGAATCTGAATCTGAATGAAAAAAGTTGTTTTATGATTAACATGTCTGAAACATCTGAATGACATAATTTTATTATTTTACTCCTCTGAAAAAATTCAGAGTTGTTGTAAATTTATTTAATATTACTTAATATAATAGTTACAATTTTTTTAAATTTTTTTAATTTTTTTTACTTTATTCAGCTGCTCATTCAGTCATTCAGTCAAAAAAATCTGACTTAGTCATTCAGCTCAATCATCTGACCGATTCAGCCATTCAGACAATTTTTTTTTCAAAACAAACTTACTTAATGACTGACCGATTCAACTATTCAGTCATTCAGTCATTCAGATGTATTCAGTTCTAAACAAACAGCCCCAAGTTTCATGGCAACAAAACAGGGGGAAGGTATTATTTTGCAGCTTCATTTTCCTTTAAATCAATGTATATACAAACCAAGTGGTGCCTAATTGATTTGAAACCAAGGCTAGCAGCCTAACACACAGCTAATATATGTTAAAATGTATAGTAAGCATTTTTCTAGGCTAAAATTAGATGCCCGGAAATGGGTCAACAAGGAGAAGAATCAAACTTGGCATCATCATGGTTTCATCATTGAAAACATCATCTATGCTAAAGATTCTCCCCTGGGAAATAATCTACTTTCCATGTGTTGCAGCCGCTCATCTGTATAGGTGGCTCGGTGTATAAGCAATAATAAACATATAATCATTTGTCATTTTCAATGAGATGTCCTTGAAAACATGGAGAGCATTGATGAACTATTTTCTTCCATTTTTTTTTCTTTCCAAATTTAGCTGTCAAAATCTACAAAAAATATATATAAATAACTCTTAGCAGATCATTATTGTACCCTGCTTCGTCCTCATCCACTTTATCAACCATAGAATCCAGTTTCCAATCCATGTACCTGTAAAACCCACACGTGTTAACTATCAACAAACCAAAAACCATTATGCACATTAACTACAATCATCTACATTGGTATTCTAAATAAGTCAACTAATGATCTAAAGAAATCAATTTGTCTCAAGTTAGGGAGAAAGGAATCTTCTTCAGCAGACAATTTTGCTGGCATGCTCCTCAACCCCCATAAATTTTTTAAAAAAAAAATCTTCTGCCCCAGATAGACCTTATCCAAGTCACTGGTATTTTGATGGTCATTTTGTGCTATATAAACTCCCCATTTGTGAAAGCAAAGCAACCTACAGCTTTTTTCGTGTGACAAAACAAAAGCAGTGTCAAATATCAACTTTTATCAGACCCAGAAGGTGATTCCATTTAAGATTTAATTATGAAAAGCAAGATCAGTAATGTTCCTGGAGCAGCAATTGCAGAAAGTTACAGAAGTAGACGGCCTCTGCCTAAGAGGGGGCAGATAAAATCAAGGATAGCAGCAAATGCTCTTCATTCAATTGTTTCCGTGCTCTCAAGGGCCTCTTACAATCACCACCAGTCTAGTGGGAAAAATTATTTGAGAGAGACGAAACCTATCCAAGATTATTAGTTAAAATCAAATGCTCATATGTATCGTACTCTTCTCCCTGTAGTGTGTGTAGAATTTAGAAAAGTAATACAAAGAACTGTTTTCTTCTGCTCCTTCTTCGTCTCCCTATAATTTTGGTTTAAATCAGTAGCAAGGTAGAACATAGACAGGAACTCAGAAAACTTTGAAACTCCCACAAGCGAAGTAGCAGTAGCAAAACAAAGTTAGTGCATAGTTATCATGATAGGCATAGATGATACTTAAGAACTAATACTAAAAGGATTCATCATGTCGTTTTCAAGTGAAAGCTCTCGGTTTTGTTTTTTTTTCCCAGCAATAAAATGACAAAAAGCAAATCCTCCTATCCTAGTGAATAAAATTAACTAAAAACGAAATAATAAATTAACAAGAGCTTATAAAGTTACAAAAGTTCGCCAGTAAAGAAAGGGATGAAACAATCTAATACGGAGTTGTGTAAAACATAAAAACACAGACATCAATATGGTACACACAAGAGATTATGTAGGACAATAGCCTACTAATTTTGAAGAAAATTCCTAGTTTTTGCTTAGAGGTATTGCATGTTTGTCAAGGTCCTCAAGGAGAATCTCTTTCTGCTCTTTTTGCTTATAGCCAGCCCGTTAGCATTAGGTCACTATAGTTATTATTAGAATGTAGAATATTCTATAAATCTCTTACAATATTATTAGAATCTAGCTATTTAGGGAATGTAGTATTTAGCCTTGATTACAGCTCTAATTAGAGCCTTAATTGTAGTTTGATTGTAACAGAATGTAGTATATATACAATGAAATGATGAGAAGGATTTAACCTCTCATATTCACCAATTTCTTTGTTTTTCTCACAACCCTAAATATGGGTTTCAACTTGGTATCAGAGCCTGGTTCAACGGTACTGTACCAGACCACTGTTCATCAGAACTGTAGCAATTACTGTTCATCGGCACTATAGCAACGTATTGTTCATCAGCACTGTAGCAAAGTACTGTTCATCGGTACTATTCATTGTTACTGTTCATCAATTCGCGATAAGTTCTATAGTGCTTGCCTCTTCTCCTCTTCTCATCTATAGTAGCCGTGTGTTGTTCATAGTTATCAAGGCGCTAAGGCGAGGCGAGTCAGTGGTCGGGTGACTAAGCGCTTAAGCGATAAGGCGCCCGCCTAGTCGTCTACAAGACGATAAGTCGTTTACAATACGCAATTTATACATGTATAATTATATGTATATTTTGTACATCAAAAAATACATTAAACATAGAAAAATAACTCAAAATTATATTCATAGTTTACAATCAACAATATTAAATACAATTATTTAGTGTGAGATAGATTTTAAGTGGTACCAAAAATATATTTAAATATATTTTTTTAATATATATCAAAATTAATTAAATACACCAAAATATATACATATATATATATATAAAGATATAAGGTTTAAATATAATAATATTGTGGGGCATATTATTTCACAATTATTACCCATATGGGATCCAACTGTAAACCAGTTCTAAGTCCAGTGATAAAATGACTAGAACACATAACATAAGTATATTTAGGGCACACAAGTATATTATCCATGCATCAACAGGTATCTATAGCAAACCAGATCATAAGAGGGCTCACACCCATGTGAACACTGCAACAGGTCTTAAATATTACCAACTTGTTTACAAACACAAATACATAATAACGAAGCACAAATCAGCGTGACTTCTTAGAGAATTCACAGTTGATTCACGCGCCCCCTTCACCAACGCATGGCAACTCCTTTTTTCACGGTGCGGATGCATGAAAACTTCTTTTTCCATCGGAGTTATATCAGGGTGCTCGTTTCTCCTTGTTCTTTGCACCGCTGTGGGTCGTGAGATATGATTTTCTGAAAAATGCATAAGATCTAGAGTCTTTAGTCTACTTTCACTAAGGCGTAGTCTTGCCTTGCCGAATGGCCACCGCTCAGACGACTCAGCGTCGCCTAGGCGATGACTTGATAAGCTTGGTGTTGTTTGGTTCAGGTTTCCTCAATTTTTTCTCATATATAGTGGTATTATCTCTATTTTTTCCACTGTCGGTAACTATTGTTCACCTTAATGCCATATAGTGTTCCTTAAGCCTTTGAATCATCCTTGTTGATATTTTCTTGGATATTCGTGTTGCTTTTGTTATACCATATTATGGCATAATTTAGTTCTATCAATAGTGGTGATCCTAATGGTCTCACTTTTGAAAAATATTAGCTTTTCGAACACTCTTGTCCACTCCTAGCTTCGCTCATCATGTCTAGTCAGGTATATTTTCTCATGCACTTGATGCTTCTTCTGCATGTACCTCTTAGATTATTGATTCAGGTGCTACATAACATACTGGTTGCACCAAATTATTTACCACTTATATTCCTTGCTCCGGCAAAGATAAAGTGTTAATAGTCGATGGTTCACTTTCTCCAATCTCAGGGAGAGGCTCCGTAGTTTATATTCACACTATATCTTTATTCTCTATTCTTCACATACCTTCTTTTTCTGCAAATTTATTATTTGTTCCACGTCTCACCAAGTTTCTAAATTGCTCAGTCACTTTTTTTCCTTTTCATTGTATCTTTTAGGACTTGGTGACGGGGCAGAGGATTGGCAATGGTAGTGCAGATGGTGGCCTCTACTATCTAGATGTTCCTCAGACTAATTTACCTTTGGTTGAGAAAGAGACTTCCACTCAGACTCTTCAATTTATCTATAACTCCAGTCTGGCCTCCCCTCATCAGTGGCATTGCCGTCAGAGACATCCTTCATTTAGTACTTTAGAATCTTTGTTTCCTCATTTAACTAAGCAGTGTAAAAAAATCGTTTTTTTAGCCTTGTGAATTAGCTAAACACAAACGCTCAGTTTATTCTGCTATTCATAATCGTCATTTTGAACCATTTGTTGTTATTAATTTTGATGTTTGGGGACCTTCTCGAGTTATTTCTCGTACTGGTCATCGTTGGTTTGTTACATTTATTGATTGTTATTCTCGTATAACTTGGCTTTATCTTCTTCGTTCCAAAAGTGTAGTTTTTTCCTATTTTTGAGAATTTCATAAAATGATACAAACATAATTTGATATTATAGTGACAATGGTCGTGAATATATCGACCGTTCTTTTGGTTCCTATCTTACTAACTATGGCATTATTCTTCATACTTCTTGATTTAAAACTCCAGAACAAAATGGCGTTTGTGACGCCCCCAGAATAGGTCCATTCAACCCAACCCATTCCGAGTCGCCAAATACATGGTACAGAATTCAAATACAAACTTTATATCATACGGTCGTGCAAAATACGACCACACAACTGTGAGTCTCAGTACAAATATGTAGAAAATATTAAGATTCAAACTATGTCCTCATTACAATTATTATCACACTATTTATCAGAAATAGTGAGGACTACTACTGCTCTAACTCGGACCATCACTCTGTCCCCCGACTAGTCCCCGCAACATTCTCATTTCCTGAAGAGGACAACAGATGAAAAGGGTGAGCTCAACTAACCCAGTAAAGAATATTATGACTAAGATAATGAAAAATAAATTATCGTTAGCCTTCAACAGTTCAGATAAAATATTATTGATAACATGTTTTAGATCAATATTCGCAGCGAAAATAACCGTTCATCATCAATATTTTATCCCTGTAACATCAATCAATATTCATCTCATCAAATATTCATCTTTGCACTACAGGCCAAAGATATTCATTTGTATCATCAGCGGTCATGTTCATCTCAACACCTGTCATCTTTGCACTACAGGCCAAAGATATTCATCAGGTAATCATTCATCTTTGCTCTACAGGCCAAAGATATTCATCAAGTAATCATTCATCTTTTAGGACTGAGGATGATGAAAAACATTTAAAAAAACGAATCCAGTGAGATAAAAGACAAAGACTAAGGATTCGTATTTCAGTATATTCAATTCAAAAATACCTCGTAATAATCAATTATGGAGCAAAATTCAAGAATAGAGCTCAAAACTTGGATACAATCAAAGATAGTAACCTTAACAAGCAATTTGGACAAATAGAAGAAAATTTAATTTTTTCGTGAATAGTGCCGTATACGTGAATAGTGCCGTATACGTGAATAGTAACCCCGACGGAAAAAGTAAGAATTTCAACATAAAATCCATGACAATATTTCGGTATAATGATATTGAAAAGAATAACATCATTTACGAAAGAAATAACATCCCTTACCTCAAAATAATAGTACTTCTGGCTGGAATATCGGATATAATTTCGAAAGAAACTTGCACTGAATGCTAATACTCAAAGTATTAAAATACTCACAAAAATACGCTCGATATTATAGAGAGAGAAAACTTCTGATTTCTGGTGTGATTTTCAATTCTAACCTAAGCACCCTATTTATAGGAAAAGCTTAGGATGCCAAAGGAGACTAAATGAATAAAATAATAATTTTTATTTTTTTTTCTTCCGCCGCCTGGCTGCTGCCCAAAAATTCTGATTTTTCAACAAACCAACAAAAGTAGGGCCCACCTTTTATTTAAAAAATATTTATTTTCCGAAACTTCAATAATTCATAATAAATAGCCCCTTTGTCAGAAAAATACAAATGATGTGTCCTTCTATAGGAAATTTAATTCTCTACAACTTTGCAGAAGGAAGTTTTTCCAAATTCCAAACATAAACTATCCGAAATCCATAAACGGATGATTTTTCACACCAAAATACTGATAAAAACACATCAGCACAAATTCCTTCTTTTATATCCACAAAATAAATATTTCCTTATCATATAAATCAATAATTAATTATTCACAAATAATATTATAGAACTACAATATTAACAACCAGGTCGTTCCCTAGGACAGAGGGGGCCTTCCGATAAGGACTTCTCCTTACTGGCGCGCAATTAAATAACCCCTCCTAGACAGAACTTCCTTAGACATTGTCAATAATGCTATCTAATAATATTATTCAAATAATATGAATTATTGAGTTGATAACGTGAAATACTGTGCAACGACAATTATTGAATCAATACTACAAAATATCAATTGTAGCCATTATTGAATCAATCATAAAAAAATAGCAACGTAGCAATTATTGAGTCAATAAAATATCAATGCAGCAATTATTGAGTCAATAATATAAAATATCAACGTAGCAATTATTGAGTCAATAATATAAAATATTGAACAGTAAATACTGTAACAATAATTGAGTAATGGCTTCTCACGTAAGACTCAATAATTCGAAATACTGTGCAATACCGTGTGCTACTATGCAACACCGTGTATCACTGTATTTTAACCACCGGGTATTTCAACAGTACTAACGGTAACAACTACGCCGTTATCTTGTAAAAAGTTATTTCTGTCGCTTTCTATATCCGACAGTTATTCCGTTGTGGGGGCCCACAAATAGCTGCGCCGTCGTACGAATATTCCCCGACAACAAGAATATTCCACGACCAAACGAATATTCCCCGACAACAAGAATATTTTATAACCACTTGCTCATTTTAAAAATGTTTGCACATTTCACCCATAACTTTCATATTTATCAAATCAACACCTTACTATTTCGAAATAATATATAAAGAAAATTAAATCTTTATTCATAAAAGTTGGGGTCTTACAACCTCCCCTCCTTATGAAATTTCGTCCTCGAAATTGACGTACGTACCTGGTATGTCGAAAAGGTGAGGATACCTCGCTTTCATTTCCGATTCCAACTCCCAGGTCATTTCCTCAATTGCATGGTTTCTCCACAAAACTTTAACTTGAGGTATAATTTTCGAGCGTAGGACATGCTCCTTCCTATCCAAGATCTTGACAGGTACCTCCTCGTACGTTAAATCTTCGGCTATCTCGTCTGGTTCTAACTCAATAATGCGGTTTGGATCCTTCACATATTTACGTAACACGGATATGTGAAACATGTTATGAACGCGAGACATTCTTGGAGGTAAAGCGAGTCTATAAGCCACATTTCCTATTCGGTCAAGAATCTCAAATGGACCAATGAATCGTGGGTTAAGCTTTCCTCTCTTCCCAAACCTTGTAACTCCTTTCCATGGAGCAACACGTAATAACACATGGTCTCCAACATTAAATTCCACGTCCTTTCGATGAAGATCTGCATAACTCTTTTGTCGATCCTGTGCCGTCTGTATACGTTGTCGGATTATTTGGATCTTTTCTGTAGTCATACGTACTAACTCTGGTCCCAACAATGTTGCTTCACCCACCTCATCCCAACATACTGGAGAACGACACTTTCTCCCATATAACGCTTCGAATGGAGCTACGCCTATACTTGCCTGATAACTGTTGTTGTAGGAGAATTCAACCAATGGTAAGTACTTATCCCAACTCCCTTTGAAGTCTAGAACACAGAGTCTCAATAGATCTTCAAGAGTTTGAATAGTTCTTTCCGATTGTCCGTCTGTTTGAGGATGATAAGCCGAACTGAATCGTAAATCCGTACCCATAGCTTTCTGCGAACTGATCCAAAATCGTGAAGTAAATCTGGGATCACGATCCAAAACTATGGATACTGGCATGCCATGCAATCTCACAATCTCATTCACGTACATATGAGCAAGACGTTCAAGTGAATAAGTCTCTCGTATCGGCAAGAAATGAGCAGACTTGGTTAATCTATCAACAATAACCCAAATCGCATCTAATCCTTGAGAAACCTTGGGAAGACCCGTAACGAAATCCATCGTAATGTGTTCCCACTTCCATTTCGGAATCTCCAGTGGTTGCAATGGACCCTTCGGTACTTGATGCTCCGCCTTTACACGTTGACAAGTTAAACATCTCGAGATGAACTCCGCGATCTCTCTCTTCATATTGCCCCACCAAAATATATGTCGAAGATCACGATACATTTTAGTACTCCCAGAATGGATTGCAAACGGTGTGTTGTGTGCCTCCATCATGATTCTATACTTCAAGTCGAAATCGTTAGGAACACAAAGTCTGGAGTTGACTCGAAGTATTCCCTCTTCATCGATTCTTGCTTCTGGAATTGCACCTTCTTGCACCTTCTTCTTCATCTTCATCAGTTCCGCATCCGTAGCTTGAGTAGCTTTAACTTTATCAATCAAAGCTGGTTCTACGCGTATACTTGACATCATCGCACTCGTTCCCACATATGATCTTCTACTCAACGCGTCAGCTACCACGTTCGCTTTTCCAGGATGGTATTGGATGGTATGATCGTAATCTTTCAACAGCTCAAGCCAACGTCGTTGCCGCATGTTGAGTTCCTTCTGAGTGAAGAAATATTTAAGGCTCTTATGATCCGTATAAATCTCCACTTTCTCTCCGTACAAGTAATGTCTCCAGATCTTCAACGCAAAAACGACAGCTGCTAACTCTAGATCATGAGTAGGATAATTCCTCTCATATTCTTTGAGTTGTCGCGAGGCATAGGCTATGACTTTCCCATGTTGCATGAGAACACATCCTAACCCTTTGCCCGAAGCATCGCTGTAGATAACAAATCCATCCGAACCAGATGGTATTGTCAGAACAGGTGCCGAAATAAGTCTCCTCTTGAGCTTTTGGAAGCTCTTCTCGCATTCTTCGCTCCAAACGAATTTCGTATCTTTCCGAGTCAACTGTGTTAATGGAGTAGCGATTCGAGAAAATCCCTCTACGAACCTCCGATAATAACCAGGTAAGCCCAGAAAGTTTCGTACTTCAGTCACCGACTTAGGTTGCTCCCAGCTTTGTATTGCTTCAATCTTCGCCGGGTCAACAGATACTCCACGTTTCGATACCACGTGCCCAAGGAATGCTACTTCCTCAAGCCAGAACTCGCATTTCTTTAACTTGGCGTATAGCTTGTTCTCACGAAGCTTTTGAAGTACCAGCTTCAAATGGTGTTCATGATCTTCACGGCTTTTAGAATAGATGAGAATGTCATCAATAAAGACAACAACGAATTGATCTAAATACTCCTTAAATACACGGTTCATCATATCCATGAAAGCAGCAGGAGCATTAGTCAATCCAAAAGACATGACTAAGAACTCATAATGCCCGTACCGTGTTCTAAAAGCAGTCTTTGGAATATCCTCAGTTTTAATCTTCAACTGATGATATCCAGAACGAAGATCGATCTTTGAAAAGAATTGCGCTCCTTGCAACTGGTCGAACAGGTCATCAATACGAGGTAACGGATACCTATTCTTGATGGTGACATGGTTCAACTCCCGATAGTCAATGCAAAGTCGCATACTCCCGTCTTTCTTCTTTACGAATAAAACAGGAGCACCCCAAGGAGACGTACTAGGACGAATAAAACCGATGTCTAACAACTCTTGTAATTGGACCTTTAACTCCTGAAGTTCAATAGGAGCCATTCGATATGGGGTTTTAGAAATGGGTTTTGTACCGGGCTCAAGGTCAATAAAGAATTCAACTTCAAGTTCTGGGGGTAGACCGGGAAGTTCTTCGGGAAATACATCAGGAAACTCATTAACAACAGAAATATCATTCAAATCTGATGTATTCTGATTTAGATCAGTGACATGAGCTAAGAAAGCTTGACATCCGTTTTTCAATAAACGAATAGCTTTATGACTTGAAATGATATTGACTGATTTTAGTGGTTTGGTGATTTGGATTCGCACAACAGGTAGATTAGGAATATGAAAACTAACAACCTTACGAAAACAATCAATTTTGGCATGGTAAGTGGTTAACCAGTCAATTCCTAAAATCACGTCAAATGCAAGTATTTTCAAAGATATAAGATCAACGGGTAAGGTAAGGGTACCAATCTGAATCAAGCAAGATTTGTAAACTGTGGATGTAACAAAGGTTTCTCCTAACGGAGTTTCAACAGATAAGTCAAAGTCTAATTTATCAGAAGTCAAGTTCAAACGTTGAGCACAAGCAGGTGAAATAAAGGAATGGGTAGCACCGGTATCTAACAAGGTATAAACTTCGCAAGAGTTTATGATCAGCTTACCCGTAATCACCTCGTGTGGATTCCTCGCGTTTTGGGTTGTAACGACAAACGCTCTTCCCGGAATCACCGACTTTGACTTGTCTGCAACCGCCTTTGGAATCACCACCCCCGCTGAACTTGGTTTCGCAACAGGATAATCTCGAGCTATATGTCCTTCTTTTCCACAGTTATAGCATCCTTTGAACTGTTGTGGGCAGTTTGGGCTGATATGTCCCTCTTTCCCGCATTTAAAGCATACGACCGGTGGTCGTTCTCCTCCCCTCGAAACAGTTGATGCTGGTGCTGATGTTGACATCTTCGTGTTCTCATTGTTGTACCTTCTCTTCTTGAAATCTCCCCCCGATTCGCTTCTTCTACTATCATGGCCACGATTACCACCGGAGTGGTTACCGCTTCTGTCATACTTTCCTCCTCGCTGATTGTCATTGCTCCGATGACTACTGCCACCAGTACGACCTTGGTTGTGGTCCCTCGGTTGAACATAATCATTATCTCGTTCCAATAACTGGGCCCTGTTTACTACATCCGAATATAAAGAAAACTTATGAGAAATGAGGTACTGACGTATTTCGGGTTTCAAACCTCTTAGAAACATCCGCGTCATACGTTCCTCATTCTCCACCAAATGAGGTGCAAACCTGGACAGCTCCGCGAACTTAGCTTCGTACTGGGATACCGTCATGTTGTTTTGCTCGAGTCTGATAAACTCTACTTCCTTCATATGACGAATACTTTCAGGAAAGTACTTGTCATTAATTAGTTTCTGGAACGCTTCCCAAGACATCTGGAGTACGGCAGGCTGGGTACGCTTCACGGATTCCCACCAGTAATCTGCCTCTCCACGGAACATAAACGTGGCGAATGGAACCTTCTGTTCCTCTGTACATCCCAAGACATCAAATATCTTGGTAATTTGTTTAATCCACGTCTCCGCCTTGATCGGATCTGGCTTTCCCAGAAACTCTGGTGGTCCCAATTCTTTGAACTGCTTGGCAGTGACAGCTCGCGTGTTGTTATTATCTCCACCTGTATGTTGCACACGAGTCTCCCTCGTCTGATTTTGCATGAACTGCAAAAAACTTCTAAACATCTCATCGTTTATCGTCTGACCAGCGTTATTTTCAGGATGAACATTGCCTTCTTGTTGCACGTTCTCCTGGTTAACGATTAAAGGTGTCTCCACGGTCTCATTCACTTCGTTGTTAACATTCTCAGCTGCCATTCTCAAATACTGCCATAAAACAAGGGTTAATTAAACAAGTCAACATATCACATATTAACCCTATGCTCCGACTGACCAATTAAATACCACATAAGCTTAGGTAGGACACACTAGCGAAGGATTTACTCGTCTCTCCCCTCCTAGTTCTATTCCCCGATCTCCGCCAGAGATCATATCCCTAAGCTCTGATACCAACTGTGACGCCCCCAGAATAGTTCCATTCAACCCAACCCATTCCGAGTCGCCAAATACATGGTACAGAATTCAAATACAAACTTTATATCATACGGTCGTGCAAAATACGACCACACAACTGTGAGTCTCAGTACAAATATGTAGAAAATATTAAGATTCAAACTAAGTCCTCATTACAATTATTATCACACTATTTATCAGAAATAGTGAGGACTACTACTGCTCTAACTCGGACCATCACTCTGTCCCCCGACTAGTCCCCGCAACATTCTCATTTCCTGAAGAGGACAACAGATGAAAAGGGTGAGCTCAACTAGCCCAGTAAAGAATATTATGACTAAGATAATGAAAAATAAATTATCGTTAGCCTTCAACAGTTCAGATAAAATATTATTGATAACATGTTTTAGATCAATATTCGCAGCGGAAATAACCGTTCATCATCAATATTTTATCCCTGTAACATCAATCAATATTCATCTCATCAAATATTCATTTTTGCACTACAGGCCAAAGATATTCATTTGTATCATCAGTGGTCATGTTCATCTCAACACCTGTCATCTTTGCACTACAGGCCAAAGATATTCATCAGGTAATCATTCATCTTTGCTCTACAGGCCAAAGATATTCATCAAGTAATCATTCATCTTTTAGGACTGAGGATGATGAAAAACATTTTAAAAAAACGAATCCAGTGAGATAAAAGACAAAGACTAAGGATTCGTATTTCAGTATATTCAATTCAAAAATACCTCGTAATAATCAATTATGGAGCAAAATTCAAGAATAGAGCTCAAAACTTGGATACAATCAAAGATAGTAACCTTAACAAGCAATTTGGACAAATAGAAGAAAATTTAATTTTTTCGTGAATAGTGCCGTATACGTGAATAGTGCCGTATACGTGAATAGTAACCCCGACGGAAAAAGTAAGAATTTCAACATAAAATCCATGACAATATTTCGGTATAATGATATTGAAAAGAATAACATCATTTACGAAAGAAATAACATCCCTTACCTCAAAATAATAGTACTTCTGACTGGAATATCGGATATAATTTCGAAAGAAACTTGCACTGAATGCTAATACTCAAAGTATTAAAATACTCACAAAAATACGCTCGATATTATAGAGAGAGAAAACTTCTGATTTCTGGTGTGATTTTCAATTCTAACCTAAGCACCCTATTTATAGGAAAAGCTTAGGATGCCAAAGGAGACTAAATGAATAAAATAATAATTTTTATTTTTTTTTCTTCCGCCGCCTGGCTGCTGCCCAAAAATTCTGATTTTTTCAACAAACCAACAAAAGTGGGGCCCACCTTTTATTTAAAAAATATTTATTTTCCGAAACTTCAATAATTCATAATAAATAGCCCCTTTGTCAGAAAAATACAAATGATGTGTCCTTTATAGGAAATTTAATTCTCTACAACTTTGCAGAAGGAAGTTTTTCCAAATTCCAAACATAAACTATCCGAAATCCATAAACGGATGATTTTTCACACCAAAATACTGATAAAAACACATCAGCACAAATTCCTTCTTTTATATCCACAAAATAAATATTTCCTTATCATATAAATCAATAATTAATTATTCACAAATAATATTATAGAACTACAATATTAACAACCAGGTCGTTCCCAGGACAGAGGGGGCCTTCCGATAAGAACTTCTCCTTACTGGCGCGTAATTAAATAACCCCTCCTAGAAAGAACTTCCTTAGACATTGTCAATAATGCTATCTAATAATATTATTCAAATAATATGAATTATTGAGTTGATAACGTGAAATACTGTGCAACGACAATTATTGAATCAATACTACAAAATATCAATTGTAGCCATTATTGAATCAATCATAAAAAAATAGCAACGTAGCAATTATTGAGTCAATAAAATATCAATGCAGCAATTATTGAGTCAATAATATAAAATATCAACGTAGCAATTATTGAGTCAATAATATAAAATATTGAACAGTAAATACTGTAACAATAATTGAGTAATGGCTTCTCACGTAAGACTCAATAATTCGAAATACTGTGCAATACCGTGTGCTACTATGCAACACCGTGTATCACTGTATTTTAACCACCGGGTATTTCAACAGTACTAACGGTAACAACTACGCCGTTATCTTGTAAAAAGTTATTTCTGTCGCTTTCTATATCCGACAGTTATTCCGTTGTGGGGGCCCACAAATAGCTGCGCCGTCGTACGAATATTCCCCGACAACAAGAATATTCCACGACCAAACGAATATTCCTCGACAACAAGAATATTTTATAACCACTTGCTCATTTTAAAAATGTTTGCACATTTCACCCATAACTTTCATATTTATCAAATCAACACCTTACTATTTCGAAATAATATATAAAGAAAATTAAATCTTTATTCATAAAAGTTGGGGTCTTACAGCGTTGTCGAGAGAAAAAACCATCACTTACTAGAAGTTACCCGCACACTCATGTTCGCCATGAAAACACTCAAATCTTTCTGGGGTTCTTGGTAATCGGAGCCCAATCTCACTTCTCAAACATTTTCCTGACCCTTCACTTTCTCCACGGGTTTTTGTTTGTGTGCTTTGTCCATGATAAAAATCCTACTCGGGGTAAACTTGATTACAAATCTCTATGGTGTGTCTTCATTGGGTACTCTCCTACACAAAAAGGGTATAAATATTTTCATCCTCCTTCTAACTGAGTTTATATTACTTGTGATGTCACCTTCTGGGAATCTGAATAATTCTATCCTGCTCCCTCATCTCCTCTGGGGGAGAAATCTACTAGTGTAGAGGAGTTGATGGACTATGAGCCTAGTTGTGGCATTCCTTCTGCTATCACTTATCCTATAGTCACTGATATTTCTTTACAGGGGGAGTCATATGATAGATGGAACAAACCTGATTTGAAGACCTAGTCCCGAAGAGATAAGGAACCGGTCATGTCTGTACTACCACAGCAGCCCTACTCGGATCCTAGTTTTCCAGGTTGCTCTATTAATCTTAATGTAATAACTCAAATATCCCTACTTAAAGTTTTGATAACAATCTAACTATTGACCTTAGGAAGGAGTTAGATCATATACTCAACATCCTATTTCTAACTTTGTCTCTTACAATAATTTATCTACCTCTTATCATGCCTTTGTTTCCTTGTTGTCCTTTATTTATGTTCCTTAAGGGTGGAAGGAAGCAATCCAAGATGAAAAATGGAGAAAAACTATGATAGAGGAAATGAATGCCTTGAGAAAGAACGAGACATGGGAGTTAGTTCCTCTTCCCCATGGGAAGAAACCGGTTGGGTGCAAATGGGTGTATATAGTGAAGCAAAAGTCCGATGGGTCGGTTGAGAGACTCTAAGCCAGACTAGTTGCAAAAGGATACATTCAAACTCGTGAAATTAATTATGAGGAGACATTTGCTCCAATGGCAAAAATGAATTACGTCTGAACCATTATATCTTGTGTAGCAAACTTTGGGTGGAACCTCAAACAACTTGATGTGAAGAATGCATTTCTTCATAGGGACCTTAAGGAGGAAGTATACATGGAAGTCCCTCCGGGATTTACCTCATCAGTAACTAATGGAAAGGTCTATAAGTTACGAAAAGCTCTATATAGGTCAGTCCCCTAGAGCATAGTTTGACATGTTCTATAAAGTCATGATGAGATTTGGGTACAAGAAGTCGGGCGGATCACACTATGTTCGTCAAACGTGGAAATGGCAAGATTACCATTCTCATTGTCTATGACGATAACATTTTAGTTACTGGAAATAATGAAGAGATGATTAATTTCAAGGCAAAACTTGCCAATGAATTTGAAATCAAGGACCTTGGCGAAATATTTTTTTGGCATGAAAGTTGCAAGATCTTCTAATGGCATCTTTCTATCCCAGCAAAAGTATGTACTTGATCTGTTAACAGAGACGGACATGTTAGGATGCAAACCAGGTGACTTTCCCAAGGTTAATCATCATCTTATAGGTGGCATAGGACCCACTGTTGATAAGGAGAGATATCAACGGATAGTGGGAAGACTAATTTACCTCTCCCACACTAGACCTGATATTTCCTATTCTGTGGGAGTAGTAAGTCAATATATGAGGATTGAAGCTTTTACCGATGCAGATTGGGCTCGTGGTATTGATGACCGTCGTTCCACATCTGGATATTATTCATTTATAGGCGGCAACCTTGTCACTTGGCTCAGCAAAAAAAAGTCGGTTGTAGCTAGATCTAGTACTGAAGCCGAATATCGAGCTATTGCCTTGGGTGTGTGTGAATTAATGTCGTTGTGAACATTGTTAGAAGACTTGGGAATCATAATTAATGAGCCAATGAGATTGTTTTGTGACAATAAAGCAACCATCAGTATTGCAAATGATCCGGTACAACATGATAGAATGAAACATATTGAGATTGACAGACATTTCATAAAGAAAAAGTTAACTAGTGGTCTCATTTGCATACCTTTTGTCAAGACAAATCATCAGGTGGTTGATATCTTGACCAAAGGTCTCAGTAGTACAACGTTTCATCCCTTATGTTTCAAGGTAGGCTTGCGAAACATCCACGCACCAACTTGAGGGGGAGTGTTAGAATGTAGAATATTCTATAAGTTAGAATATTATTAGAATCTAGCTATTTAGGGAAAGTAGTATTTAGCATTGATTTCAACTCTAATTAGATCCTTAATTGTAGTTTGATTGTAACATAATGTAGTA
Source organism: Panax stipuleanatus (assembly GCA_020205555.1). Taxonomy (NCBI): domain Eukaryota; kingdom Viridiplantae; phylum Streptophyta; class Magnoliopsida; order Apiales; family Araliaceae; genus Panax; species Panax stipuleanatus. The sequence goes on along the minus strand of CM035123.1, from coordinate 94,601,199 downwards.
TATATACAATTTCCCCCTAGACTGGTGTCTCGAGAGCGCGGAGACAATCGAATGAAAAGCATTTGCTGCAATCCTCAACTTGATCTGTCCCCTCTTAGGCAGAGGCCCTCTACTTCTGAAGCTTTCTGCAATTGTTGCTCCACAGGCATTACTCATATTGCTTCTCATAATTGTATTGTGTATGTTGAACAAAATCACCTTCTATGTCTTGTTATAAGTTGATATTTGACACTGATTTTTGTTATTGATACAGACAAGGAGCAGTAGGTTGAGTTTTCTCTTCTCCACTTGGGAGTTTATATAGCACATGGTGGTGACACATCAGAATACTACTGGCTTGGAATTACAATGTTTTAAAACCCGGACCGGACCGGCGGTCGGACCGGTAAAAACCGGAACCGGTCCGCCTTCCGGTCTGGTTGCCCAGTGACCCAGTTTTGGTTAAAACCCGTTTAATTGACCCAGTTGATCCGGTTTTTAATTTTAATTAAATTTTTTTTTTACTAAAAAAAAAAATTTAATACTAAAATTAACCACTTTTATTAATATTGTAACTCATTTTTATTATGTTTTAATTCATGAAAAACGAGATTTTTAAATTTTTTTATTAATTATTAATAATTTATATTTTTATATATTAATGACGTCACTGGGTCAATAACGGTTCGATCACTGGTCCACCCGGTACCTTTTTTTCGTTCGATTAACGGTTCGGTTCTGGTTCTGAGAACCTTGCTTGGAAAAGGTCCATCTGGGGAGAAGATATTTTTTTTTTGAAATTCATTTTTCTGATTGGTGAGGGTTGGGGAGCATGCCAGCCAAGGCATTTGCTGTAGCAGATTCCTTTCTCCCCAACTTGGGACAAAGCAATTTCATTAGGATTTAGATGGTTTGTTGATTTGTTGAGAATGCCAACATGGTTTCAGGTTTTCTAATAATGTGCACGAGCAATTTTTTATAGGTACATGGGCTGTAATCTGGATTCTCTGGTTGAGAAAGTGGATGAGGACCAAGGGGCGACACAAAATGGATCTACCGGTACAGTTTGTTCATTTGTTTTTGTAAATTTTGACAGCTGGGTTTTGAAAAATATAAAAAATAGAAAGAAATGCAATTTGGGTAATAATTCAGGGAGCATGATGTTCCTAATATGCATTTATTTTTTTAACTAGTCACATAACCACAACAAAATTCTTCACTAAAAGCATGGATACATTTGGGAACATAAAATTATTCTCAAACGACATAGTTTAAAAAATGCATCTCTAATTTTGCAATGGAGGGGAGGGAGTATTAGATTATTGGAGGCTTCGGCGAGACCTATTGCCTACATGCCAAAGAAACAGTGTGCTATACTAAATTATTGCCTATCCGCAAGAATACATTGTTGGTTGACTCATTAGACCGCAAAGAAACACGAGAAGATTATTGTCTTATTCATTCTAATAGTGTGTATCTTCTTGTCACTATCTCCATCGCGTCAAATTGAAGATTATATTCCAACCATACTCCAAGATTATATAGATAGTGAAAAACCGGACACGCACAACCATACCTTATGGTAAAAGGATTTTGTATGTGGTTGAACATTTTGCATGATAAAATATATTTTTACTGATGATGAAATAGAAAACAACTAGAGATATATACTAAATTAAATTTGTTAACGCTGGATTATGTTTTCTTGCTAAATCACCTAACTGCGAGCCTAAAACTTCAAGTTTTTGGTACAATTATTGTCACGCTATGTTACGATATATTGAAAACTACGACAACTATTAACTCTGAGTATCACTCCATTCCCATGTTCTCCCCGCCATAACCAGCTACATTTTTATTCCCTAAAAAGAATTATGAAACAGATGAACTCAAATAGTACAGTAAAAAATATCATGACTAAGATAACGAAGAATAAGTTCATTTTGGTAAGAATTTGTTCATTTGGGTAAGAATAAGGAATTTGTTTATTTGTTTTTGTAAAATTTGATATCTGGGTTTTGAAAGAAAAAAAAATAGAAAGAAATGCAATTTGGGTAAGAATTTAGGGAGCATGATGTTCCTGATATGCATTTATTTTTTTAACTCATATCTAAGCATCACATAACCGCTATAAAATTCTTTAATAAAAGCAAGGATATATTTGGGAACATAAAATTATTCTCAAACGTCATAGTTTAAGAAACGCATCTCTAATTTTGCAATGGAGAGAGTATTAGATTGTTGGAGGCCATTCATGTTTTCGGCGAGACCTATTGCCTACATGCCAAAGAAACATTGTGCTATACTAAATTATTGAGTAAAATGTATGGGTGACCCCTGAACTTTAGGTCTATTTGGGTATTGAGCCCCCTTCTTTTAGTCAATGCAAAAACCGAGCCTCTTTTTATCCAAAAATTTGGGTATTGAGCCCTCAGGCGCCACATGGGCGTTGACTTCCTACATGGCACTCGTGGCGCCTACATGGAATATCTGACATCAGGTGGCAGTTTTACAATTAAATCCCAAAAATATGGCCATCCATGATTCGAACTCAAAACCTCCCACTTGGAATCTAAGTCATCAAACCAACTGAACTACAAAGCCTAACTGTTAAATTTGTTCAACGATTAAGTTTTATAACAAAACAATTCTTTTTCCCATATTATTAAAAGACAAAGATACTCATTAATAATAATAACGATAATACCGATAATAATAATAATAATAATAATAATAATAATAATAATAATTATTATTATTATTATTATTATTATCATCATCGTTATTATTATTATTATTATTATTATTATTATTATTACTATTATTATTAATAATAATAATTATTATTATCATCATCGTTATTATTATCCATAAAAAAAGAAAACATTGCGTACTTTCGGCTATAAATTGGAAGTAGTAGGCACTGGTCCACAATTTATTTCTTCTTCAGATTTGATTATTTGCCAAGTTTCTACGTTTTATCCTATTATATTCTATAATAATATTGTTTATACTTTTTTATTTCTCTTTTATCCATATCTAACGCACCGATAATCATATTAATTTAATTATTATAATATATAATGAATCACTTTAGTAACTACTAAATTTATTAAGAAAATTAAATAAATAATAAGAGGTTCAAGATTCATTTTAACAGCTCCAGTAACAGCAGCAGGAGCACCACCTCCTACGGCGGTGGCCCACGAACCCCTCCCAGTCATAAGAGGTCTACCACCATTCAAGGCTCCTCTTCCAGCACCGGGTCCAACACCTTGACCCATGATTATAGCCGCTCTGCCACCGTCACCACCTCTACCTCTCCCTCTCCCGCCACTAGATCCGCCGCCGCTTCCACGGCCGGCACCACCACCACCACTTTATTCCGGAGAAAAGATCTGAAACCCGCTGACATCAAGATCTGAAACCCAAACCCGAAGAAGATCACCATCACAGATCATAACTTTATTCCGGAGAGGAGAAAAGATGGTGGGCTGTAAGGAATGAAAGGGAGATGAGTTCAGGTGGGACGGATGCCAACTCTGGAGACCCCAAACCAGATCCAAGCAACAGATACCCTACGATCCACCCACAGCCAAAGCATATCGAAGCCACCCACCCACTTTGCAAACAAGATCGGTAAATAGATTTTCGGTAAGGTTTAATTGGCCGTCGAAAAAGCTCAAATAGAACCGGAAGAAGAAGAAATGGTGGGCCGAGGAGGAGGAGGAGGAGAAGGGAGGGAGACTAGAACTACCGCCATCTCTAAATAGCTCCCAAATAAACCCAAAACCATCCATATCAGATTCGAGAGATTGGACAACGGGATTAGATTTGTTTCTATTTTGAGATTTGGTGAAATTTGTTTATATTCTTTGATTTGTATCTGAGATTCAGGATTCAAATTTGGTTAATTCATTCCTCATATAACAATAGTTTAGAGATGTTGTGACGCCCCCAAAATAAGTTCAATACTCAACCCATTTTGAGTCGCCACATACACTCAACAAAATTCAAATACAATCTTTCATATCACACGGTCGTGCAAAATACGACCACATAACTGTGAGTGTCAATACAGACATGTAGAAAATATTAACATTCAAACTAAGTCCTCATTACATTTATTATCACACTATTTAAAATAAAAAAAATAATGAGGACTTCTATAGCTCTAACTCGGACCATCACTCCATTTCCCGACTAGTACCTGCGATATTCTCATTTCCTGAAGAGAACAATGGAAGAAAAGGGTGAGCTCAATTAGTCCAGTAAAGAATATTATGACTAAGATAATGAAAAATAAATTATCGTTAGCCTTCAATAAATCAGATAAAATATTATGGACAACAAGCTTTAGATCAATATTCGCAACGAAAATAATAATTCATTAGAAGAGTTAAGTAGAGAATGATGTCTACTATCTTCTTTGATTTAAAAGTCCATCATCAATATTTTATCCCTGTAACATCAATCAATATACATCTCGAATCAAATATCCATCTTTGCACTACGGGCCAAAGATATTCATTTGTATCATCAGTTGGTCATGTTCCTCTCAACACCTATCCATCTTTGTACTACGGGCCAAAGATATTCATCAGGTAATCATTCATGTTTGCACTACAGGCCAAAGATATTCATCACGTAATTATTCATCTTTGCACTACAGGCCAAAGATATTCAGTTATATCACCATTTAGAACTGAGTATGATGAAAAATAATACGAATAACGGATTCAGTGAGATAAAGGACAAATATTAGAGAATTTATCCAGAGTTCAAGAATAAAGATCAAAATCTGGATCCAATCAAAGATGATTTGGAAGAAAAAAATATTTTTTTTACTGTGAATAGTATCCCGTGAATAGTAACTCGTGAATAGTAACTCATGAATAGTAACTCGACATAAAAAGATAAAAATTTCACAAAAAAGTTCAGACCAATATTCCAGTGAAATAATATTAGATGAAGCGCAAAACTCAAGTAATATCTGATCATTTCAGGAATTATAGAAACAAAACTTACCGTAGTAAGTTTAGAGTTAGGAATCTGAAATGAAACAATATACGGAAACTGTAATTGGATTTTACCCGTTTGGCGGTAGTCCGCTCAACCAGATTATTTTCACAATTTAATAACATCTGAATACGAAGGGCTATTCACCAGGCATGCGGTAGTTCGCGTAGACAGGTTATTCCCACAGAATAATAAAGAATATAATAACAACAGAATTTCACCATGCATGCGGTAGTCTGCGTAGACAGGTTATTCCAACAGAATAATAAAGAATGGAATAACAACCCTTACGAGTATTGAAAGAAAATAACTCTCTTCATGAATACGAAAGAAATAATACCCCTTACATTAAAATTTAGAGACTGCATTAGCGTAATAGCAGAATACTCTTTTTCTTTCTCTCTTATTCTCTCTATACTTTCTCTCTCTATAGCTTTAGTGAATTGGTGAGAAATAATGAAGAAATGAGCTTCTATTTATAGGCTCGGCAGAGTAACGGTAAAATAGTCTTTTTGCCATAATTTATGACATCATCGCTTACATCATCGATCTATGACATCATTGCTTACCTCATCGCTCCGATGACATCATTGCTTATCTCATCGCTCCGATGACATCATTGTTTGCATCATAAGAGTTCAAATTCAATTTGCACTCTTCCACCTTGTTTAACTTTTATACCATGAATTTACTATAATAATGTTACCATTCCAATTATAAAAATCATACTATTATATAATCACATTATACTACTATAATGTAATATTATAATAATATATTTGAATGAATTATTTTATCGGACAAGATAAAATACCATCTTTCAACGAATGTCACATGTTAAAAATTTCTCCGTTTAAATCCACATTGAATAAATATTTCCTTATCATATATATCAAAAATTAATTATTCACAAATAATATTACAGAACTACAATATTGACAACCAGGTCGTTCTCAGGAAAGAGGGGGCCTTCCGATAAGCATTTCTCCTTACTGACGCGCAATTAATCAATCTCATTCCTAGACAGAACTTCCTTAGACATTGCCAATAATGCTATCTAATAATATTATTCAAATAATATGAATTATTGATTTTATAATTTAAAATAATGTGCAATGACAATTATTAAATCAATAATATAAAATAGCAAAGTAGTACTTATGGATATAAAATATCAACGTAGCAAATATTGAACTAATAAAATATTATACAATTATTGAATCAATAATATAAAATATTGAACAGTAATTATTGTAATAATAATTGAGTAAGTGCCTTCTTACGTAAGAATCAATAATTCGAAATACTGTGCAATACCGTATGCTACCGTGCAACACCGCGTATTATTGTATTTTAACCACCGGGTATTTCAACAGTACTAACTGTAATAGTTTTGCCGTTATTTTTATAAAAAGGTTACTTCTGTCGCTTTCTATATCCGACATTCATTTCGTTGTGGGGTCCACCAATGACTGCGCCGTCATACGAATATTCTCTGACAAAAAGAATATTCCTCGACCGAACGAATATTCCCCGACACAACGAATATTTTATAACCACTTGCTTACTTTGTAAACCTTGCATATTTCACCCATAACTTATCACATTTATCAAATCAACACCTTACTATTTCAAAATAATATATAAAGAAAATTAAATTTTATTCATAAAATTTGGGGTCTTACAACCTCCCCTCCTTATGAAATTTCGTCCTCGAAATTGACGTACGTACCTGGTATGTCGAAAAGGTGAGGATACCTCGTTTTCATTTCCGATTCTAACTCCTAGGTCATTTTCTCGATATCATGGTTCCTCCACAAAATTTTAACTTGAGGTATAACCTTTGAGCGTAGGACATGTTCCTTCCTATCCAAATCTTAACAGGTACCTCCTCGTATGTTAAATCTTTGGCTATCTCGTCTGGTTCTAACTCAATAATGTGGTTTGGATCGTTCACATATTTACGAAGCACAGATATGTGAAAAATATTATGAACACGAGACATGCTTGGAGGTAAGGCAAGTCTATACGCCACATTTCTTACTCGGTCAAAGATTTCAAATGGACCAATGAATCGTGGATTGAGCTTTCCTCTCTTTTCGAATCTCGTAACTCCTTTTCATGGAGCAACACGTAATAATACATGATCTCCGACATTAAACTCCACGTCTCTTCGATGAAGATCAACATAACTCTTTTGTCGATCTTGTGCAAGCTGTATACGTTGTCGAATCATTTGAATCTTTTCCGTAGTCATACGTACTAACTCCGGTCCCAACAATGTTGCTTCACCCACCTCGTCCCAGCATACTGGAGAACGACATTTTCGTCCATACAACGCCTCGAATGGAGCCATGCCTATACTTGCCTGATAACTGTTGTTGTAGGAGAATTCCACTAATGGTAGGTACTTATCCCAACTCCCTTTGAAGTCTAGAACACAGAGTCTCAATAGATCTTCAAGAGTTTGGATAGTCCTTTCCGATTGCCCGTCCGTTTGTGGATGATATGCCGAACTGAATCGTAAATCCGTTCCCATAGCTTTCTGCAAGCTGACCCAAAATCGTGAAGTGAATCTTGGGTCACTGATCCGAAACTATGGATACTGGCATGCCATGCAATCTCACAATCTCATTCACGTACATACGAGCAAGACGTTCAAGGGAATAAGTCTCTTGTATCGGCAAGAAATGAGTAGACTTGGTTAATCTATCAACAATAACCCAAATTGCATCTATGCCTTGAGAAACCTTGGGAAGACCCATAACGAAATCCATGGTAATGTGTTCCCACTTTCACTTTGGAATCTCAAGTGGTTGCAATGGACCCTTTGGCATTTGATGCTCCGCTTTGACACGTTGACACGTTAAACATCTCGAGATGAACTCCGCGATCTCTATCTTCATATTGCTCCACCAGAATGTATATCGAAGATCACGATACATTTTGGTACTTCCAAAATGGATTGCAAATGGTGTGTTGTGTGCCTCCATCATGATTCTATACTTCAAATCAGAATCGTCAGGAACACAAAGTCTGGAGTTGACTCGAAGTATTCCTTCTTCATCAATCCTTGCTTCTGTAATAGCACCTTCTTGCACCTTCTTTCTCATATTCATCAGCTTCGGGTCTGTAGCTTGAGCAGCTTTAACTTTATCAATCAAAGCTGGTTCTACTTGTATACTTGATATCATCGCATGGGTCCCCGGAGTCTTGAACTCTATCTCCATCTTTTGTAAATCACACAAAATAGGCCTTGAAAACATCACATTCGTTCCCGCATATGATCTTCTACTCAACGTGTCAGCTATCACATTCGCTTTTCCAAGATGGTATTGGATGGTATGATCATAATCTTTCAACAGCTCAAGCCAACGTCGTTGCAGAATGTTGAGTTCCTTCTGGGTAAAGAAATATTTGAGGCTCTTATGATCCGTATAGATCTCCACTTTCTCCCCATATAGGTAGTGTCTCCATATCTTCAACGCAAAAATGACTGCTGCCAACTCTAGATCATGAGTAGGATAATTCCTCTCATATTCTTTGAGTTGTCGTGAGGCATAGGCTATGACTTTCCCATGTTGTATGAGAACACATCCTAACCCTTTGCCTAAAGCATCGCTATAAATGACAAATCCATCCGAACCAGATGGTATCGTCAGAACAGGTGCCGAAATGAGTCTCCTCTTGAGCTCTTAAAAGCTCTTCTCGCATTCCTCGTTCCATACGAATTTTGTATCTTTCCGAGTCAACTGAGTTAATGGAGTAGCGATTCGAGAAAATTCTTCCACGAATCTCCGATAATAACCAGCTAAGCCCAGGAAGCTACGTACTTCGGTCACCGACTTAGGTTGCTCCCAACTTTGTATTGCTTCAATCTTCGCTGGGTCAACAGATACCCCATGTTTTGATACTACATGCCCAAGGAATGTTACTTCCTCAAGCCAGAACTCGCATTTCTTCAACTTGGCATAAAGCTTGTTATCACGAAGCCTTTGAAGTACCAGCTTCAAGTGGTGCTTATGATCTTCACGACTTTTAGAATAGATGAGGATGTCATCAATAAAGACAACCACGAACTAATCCAAATATTCCTTGAATACACGGTTCATCATATCCATGAAAGCAGCAGGAGCATTAGTCAACCCAAAAGACATGACTAAGAATTCATAATGCCCGTATCGAGTTCTGAAAGTAGTCTTTGGAATATCCTCAGTTTTAATCTTTAACTGATGATATCCAGAACGAAGATCGATCTTTGAAAAGAACTGTGCACCATGCAGCTGGTCGAACAGGTCATCAATGCGAGGTAACGGATTACCTATTCTTGATGGTGACATGGTTCAACTCTCGATAGTCAATACAAAGTCGCATACTCCCGTCTTTCTTCTTTACGAATAACAAGGAGCACCCTAAGGAGATGTATTAGGACGAATGAAACCAATGTCTAACAACTCCTGTAGTTCAATAGGAGCCATTCGATATAGGGTTTTAGAAATGGGTTTTGTACCGGGTTCAAGGTCAATAAAGAATTCAACTTCACGTTCTGGGGATAGACTGGGAAGTTCTTCAAGAAATACATCAGGAAACTCATTAACAACAGAAATATCATTCAAATCTGACGTATTCTGATTTAAATCAGTGACATGGGCTAAGAAAGCTTGACATCCGTTTTTCAATAAACGAATAACTTTATGACTTGAAATGACATTGATTGATTTTAGTGGTTTCGTTGTTTGAATTCGCACAACAGGTTGGTTAGGAATATGAAAACTAACAACCTTACGAAAATAATCAATTTTGGCATGATAAGTGGTTAACCAGTCAATTCCTAAAATCACATCAAATGCAAGTATTTTCAAAGATATAAGATCAACAGGTAGGGTGAGGGTACCAATTTGAATAAAGCAAGATTTGTAAACTGTTGATGTAACAAAGGTTTCTCCCAACGGAGTTTCAACAGATAAGTCAAAGTCTAATTTCTCAGGTGTCAAGTTCAAAAGTTGAGCACAAGCAGGTGAAATAAAAGAATGGGTAGCACTTGTATCTAATAAAGTGTAAACTTCGCAAGAGTTTATTATCAGCTTACCCGTAATAACCTCGTTAGGGTTCCTTGCTTGTTGGGCAGTCACGATAAAAGCTCTTCCAGGAATCACTGACTTTGACTTGTCAGGGATAGCCTTTGGAGTCACCATCCCTGCTGGACTTGGTTTCGCTACAGGACACACTTGAGCTTTGTGCCCTTCCTTTCCATAGTTATAACACAAATTGGATTTTTGTGTGCAGTTGGGGCTGATGTGTCCCGCTTGCCCGTATTTATAGCATACGACAGGCTGTCGTTCTCCTTCCCTAGAAACAGTTGATGTTGGTGATGCTGTCGATGCTTTCACGTTCTCATTGTTGTACCTCTTCTTGAAATCTCCCCCGACTCACTTCTTCTATTATCATGGCCACGATTACCACCGGAGTGGTTACCGCTTCTGGCATGATACTTTCCTCCCTGCTGGTTGTCATTGTTTCGATGACTGCTGCCACCGGTACGACCTTGGTTGTTGTCCTTTAGTTGAACATAATCATTATCTCGTTCTAATAACTGGGCCCTGTTCACTACATCCGAATATAGAGAAAATTTATGAGAAATGAGGTATTGACGAATCTCGGGTTTCAAACCTCTCAGAAACATCCGCGTCATACGTTCCTCATTCTCCACCAAATGAGGTGCAAACCGGGATAACTCCGCGAATTTAGCCTCGTACTGGGACACATTCATGTTGTTCTATTCCAGTCTGATGAACTCTACCTATTTCATGTGACGAATACTTTCTGGAAAGTACTTGTCATTGAACAGTTTTTGGAACGCCCCCAAGTCATCTTGAGTGCAGCAGGCTGGGTACGCTTTACAGATTCTAACCAGTAATCTGCTTCTTCACGGAACATAAAGGTGGCAAATGGAACCTTCTGTTCCTCCGTGCATCCCAAGACATCAAACATCTTGGTAATTTGCTTAATCCAATTTTCTGCCTTGATTGGATCTGGCTTTCCCTGAAACTCTGGTGGTCCCAACTCTTTAAACTGCTTGGCAGTGACAAGCCGCGAGTTGTTATTTCCACCAGTATTATAAACACGAGTCTCCCTCGTCTGGTTTTGCATGAATTGCAAAAAGCTTCTAAACATCCCGTCATTTATCATTTCTTCGGTAGAGTTGTTTGCAGGAGGAATATAGTCTTCCTGTTGCACGTTCTCCTCGTTGGTGATTAAAGGTGTCTCAACGGTCTCATTCACTCCATTATTTAAATTTTCAGCTGCCATTCTCAAATACTGCAACAAAACAAGGGTTAATCAAACAACTTAACAGATCACATATTAACCCTATGTTCTAACCGACCAATTAAATAACAATTAAGCTTAGGTAGGACACACTAACGAAGGTTTTATTCGTCTCTCCCCTACTAGTTCTATTCCCAGATCTCCGCTAGAGATCATATCCCTAAGCTCTGATACCAACTGTGACGCTCCCAAAATAGGTTCAGTACTCAACCCATTTTGAGTCGCCAAATACACTCAAGAAAAATTCAAATACAATCTTTCATATCACACGGTCGTGTAAAATACGACCACACAACTGTGAGTGTCAATACAGACATGTAGAAAATATTAACATTCAAACTAAGTCCTCATTACATTTATTATCACACTATTTAAAATAAAAAAAATAGTGAGGACTTCTATAGCTCTAACTCGGACCATCACTCCATTTCCCGACTAGTACCCGCGATATTCTCATTTCCTGAAAAGAACAATGGAACAAAAGAGTGAGCCCAACTAGCCCGGTAAAGAATATTATGACTAAGATAATGAAAAATAAATTATCGTTAGCCTTCAATAAATCAGATAAAATATTATGGACAACAAGTTTTAGATCAATATTCGCAGCAGAAATAATAATTCATTAGAAGAGTTAAGTAGAGAATGATGTCTACTATTTTCTTTGATTTAAAAGTCCATCATCAATATTTTATCCCTGTAACATCAATCAATATACATCTCGAATAAAATATCCATCTTTGCACTACGGGCTAAAGATATTCATTTGTATCATCAGTTGGTCATGTTCATCTCAACACCTGTCCATCTTTGTACTACGGGCCAAAGATATTCATCAGGTAATCATTCATGTTTGCACTATAGGCCAAAGATATTCATCACGTAATTATTCATCTTTGCACTACAGGCCAAAGATATTCAGTTATATCACCATTTAAAACTGAGGATGATGAAAAATAATATGAATAACGGATCCAGTGAGATAAAGGACAAATATTAGAGAATTTATCCAGAGTTCAAGAATAAAGATCAAAACCTGGATCCATTCAAAGATAATTTAGAAGAATTTTTTTTTATCGTGAATAGTATCTTGTGAATAGTAACTCATGAATAGTAACTCGGCATAAAAAGATAAAAATTTCACAAGAAAGTTCAGACCAATATTCCAGTGAAATAATATTAGATGAAGCGCAAAACTCAAATAATATCTGATCATTTCAGGAATTATAGAAGCAAAACTTACCGTAGTAAGTTTAGAGTTAGAAATCTGAAATGAAACAATATACAAAACTGCAATTGGATTTTCACACATCTGGCGGTAGTCCGCTCAAACAGATTATTTCCACAATTTAATAACAGCTGAATACGAAGGGTTATTCACCAGGCATGCGGTAGTTCGCGTAGACAGGTTATTCCCACAGAATAATAAAGAATAGAATAACAACAGAATTTTACCATGCATGCGGTAGTCCACGTAGACAGGTTATTCCAACAGAATAATAAAGAATGGAATAACAACCCTTACGAGTATTGAAAGAAAATAACTCTCTTCATGAATACGAAAGAAATAATACCCCTTACATTAAAATTTAGAGACTGCACTAACGTAATAGCAGAATACTCTTCTTCTTTCCCTCTTATTCTCTCTATACTTTCTCTCTCTATAGCTTTAGTGAATTGGTGAGAAATAATGAAGAAATAAGCTTCTATTTATAGGCTCGGCAGAGTAACGGGTAAAATAATCTTTTCGCCATAATTTATGACATCATCGCTTACATCATCGATCTATGACATCATTGCTTACCTCATCGCTCCGATGACATCATTGCTTATCTCATCGCTCCGATGACATCATTGTTTGCATCATAAGAGTTCAAATTCAGTTTGCACTCTTCCACCTTGTTTAACTTTTATACCATGAATTTACTATAATAATGTTACCATTCCAATTATAAAAATCATACTATTATATAATCACATTATACTATTATAATGTAATATTATAATAATATATTTGAATGAATTATTTTATTGGACAAGATAAAATACCAACTTTTAACAAATGTCACATGTTAAAAAATTTTCCGTTTAAATTCATATTGAATAAATATTTTCTTATCATATATATCAAAAATTAATTATTCACAAATAATATTACAGAACTACAATATTGACAACCAGGTCGTTCTCAGGAAAGAGGGGGCCTTCCGATAAGAATTTCTCCTTACTGGCGCGCAATTAATCAACCCCTTTTGTACACAGAACTTCCTTAGACATTGCCAATAATGCTATGTAATAATATTATTCAAATAATATGAATTATTGATTTGATAATTTGAAATAATGTGCAATGACAATTATTAAATCAATAATATAAAATAGCAAAGTAGTACTTATGGATATAAAATATCAACGTAGCAAATATTGAACCAATAAAATATTATACAATTATTGAATCAATAATATAAAATATTGAACAGTAATTATTGTAATAATAATTGAGTAAGTGCCTTCTTATGTAAGAATCAATAATTCGAAATACTGTGCAATACCGTGTGCTACCGTGCAACACCGCGTATTATTGTATTTTAACCACCGGGTATTTCAACAGTACTAACGGTAATAGTTTTGCAGTTATTTTTATAAAAAGGTTACTTCTGTCGCTTTCTATATCCGACATTCATTTCGTTGTGGGGTCCACCAATGACTGCGCCGTCGTACGAATATTCTCTGACAAAAAGAATATTCCTCGGCCGAACGAATATTCTCCGACACAACGAATATTTTATAACCACTTGCTTACTTTGTAAACCTTGCATATTTCACCCATAACTTATCACATTTATCAAATCAACACCTTACTATTTTAAAATAATATATAAAGAAACTTAAATCTTATTCATAAAATTTGGGGTCTTACAGATGTGCTTAATAAATGTGTAGTTTAAACATAATAATTAATTGTTAAAATTAAAAATAGTAATTAATTTTTAAATTTTAAATTAATTAGAATTATTTATTATTATTATTATTATGGTTATTATTATTATTATACTTATTATTTTATTTTTATTTTTATTTTTTTGTTGTTGGTAAAACTCTACATTTTTAGTTAATAAAAAGAATTTGAGAGAAGACATTTATAATTTCAGAGAAGACATTTATGATGGTGTATCTTAAATTAATGGGGAAAAGAATTATTTTGTTATAAAACTTAATCGTTGAACAAATTTAACAGTTAGGCTCTGTAGCTTAGTTGGTTTGATGATCTAGATTCCAAGTGGGAGGTTTTGAGTTCGAATCATGGGATGACCATATTTTTGGGATTTAATTGTAAAACTGCCACGTCAGCAAACACACGTGAAAATTTAATTTAAAAAATACTGATGTCAGATATTCCATGTAGGTGTCACGAGTGCCACGTAGGAAGTCAACGCCCATGTGGCGCCTAGGGGCTCAATACCCAAATTTTCGGATAAAAAGGGGCTCAATTTGCATTGACTAAAAGAAGGGGGCTTAATACCCAAATGACCTTAAGTTCAGGGGCCACCCATGCATTTTACCCCTAAATTATTGCCTAAAAGCAAGGATACATTGTTGGTTGACTCATTAGACACTAAAGAAATACGAGAAGATTATTGTCATGTTCTTGCCATATAATTATTTTCATTGCGTCAAATTGAAGATTATATTCCAACTATACTCCAAAATTATATAGATAGTGCTAAAAATATAGTGAGAAAGTAGATACGCACAATCATATCTTATGGTAAAAGGATTTTGTACGTGGTTGGACATCTTGCATGATAAAATATTTTCTTACTGATGAAGAAATAGAAAACAACTAGAGATATATACTAAATTAAATTTGTTAACGCTGAATTATGTCTGCTTGCCAAATCATCTAATAGCGAACCTAAAACTTTAAGTTTTGAGTACAATTATTATCACACTATTTTACGATATATTGAGAACTACTACAACTACTAACTTTGACTATCACTCCATTCCACTGTTCTCCCCGCCATAACCATCTACATTCTTACTCCATAAAAGGAATTATGAAACAAAATGATGAACTCGAATAGCTCAGTAAAAAATATCATGACTAAGATAACGAAAAATAAGTTATCATTAGCCTTCAACAGTGATAAATCAGATATTTAAAACATATGGTAGGTGATATAAGTTATTAATAAATAAATACAGCAGAATAAGCAATCTATTAGAAGAGTCAAGTAGAACATAATGTATACTATCTTCTCTAATTGAAAAATTCATTATCAATATTTTATTCCTGTAACACCAATCTACAGTTCCTCTCTGCATCCAAACCAAAGAGAACTTTCACCATGTATCATTGCCACACAGGTTACAGAAACTCAACACTTATATTGTCTTTGTACCCAGACCAAAGACGATCAATTGTAACACCAATAGTCATGATTATGTCAATTCACAGTTCTTGGTCATAATAATGTCAATTAACAATTTCTAGTCATAATCATGTTGATCAATTTATCTTTGTACCCCAGACTAAAGATATTCAATTGTATCACCAATGTTCATGATCATGCCAATCAACAATTCATCTTTGCACCATGGCCAAAGATATTCATCTATAACACCAATAATATTGACCATGTCATTCAACAATTACTCTTTGCACCCAGGCCATGGAGAAATTTCACCACAATTTAAGTATGATGATTATAACACTGATATAAAGGAAGAATAGAAATAATAGGAACAATAATATCAAGAATAAACATTATAGATTTGTAATTTAATTTATCCAGAGTCCAAAATTATCAACACGATATCTAGAAAATCGATTAAAGTTCTTGATAAAATATAAAGTTCAAGAAATGTATGATTCACAATTCAAATATAATGATAAAAATTAATCGGAAGATTCAGCTCAAAAGATAATTGGCGAGGCATAAACTATTAAAATATTCTAACCATTTTAGAAATTTTTACCATTTAATGGTAAGACTATAGAAATGAAGAATAATTTTCTACCATAAATTTAGAGGTATGAAAGAAAATAATATCACTTACCTCGATATTGTGAAATACAAAATTAATAGCCGAACAAATCCTTCCTTGTTCGTCTTTGCAACAGTAAAGAATTTGACTTTAGGGTCTTTTAGAGTTTTCAAAATCTCTTTATGTTTTTCACGAAAATTATAATTCTCAAAAAGATACACGAAATTGACTTAATAATCACTCCATTCGGAGTTAATATCATTGAGTTACGAATTTTGAAAATTAGGGCTGAAAAAAGTGACGAAAATCAGGACAGGTTGTTGTTTTCAACATTTTAATGCATGGAGATTATATTAAATAACTTTTCCTCCTTCTTCAAAATTATAGAGGACGGAAAACTGAAAAAACAGACTTTGAATTCACTCAATTCCATCAAAGGATGAATTAACTATGATTTTTCTAAAGTGATGTTGTACATAAGAAAAATATACTCGGGAATTCAAAGAAGAATGCAACAAAAGACTTCATAACTTGGAATGACTTGGAGTGCAAATGCAACACTCATATTTATACTGAAACATAACCCACATAACTTGACTACAAACATTATTCATTAATTACTCTTTTCCAATATATTATTCACCTATTATATTTATCTTAATTTATTTATTCATCCCTTATCTTTATTTTTAATTTATTTATTCATTATGGTTTATACATATTCATCCATTATCTTTATCTTTAATTTATTTATTCATAATAATTTATACATATTCATCCATTATCTTTATCTTTAATTTGTTTATTCATAATGATTTACACATATTCATTCATTATTTTTATCTTTAATTTATTTATTCATAATGATTTACACATTCATCCATCATTTTTATCTTTAATCTATATCATTCATAAATTATTATTATATTATTCGTTTTTTGTATTATTGACTTAATGTATTAATATCACAGATATTAACGTTCTTCAAATAATGTGTCTGTCTAACTACTTAATAACCGTGACTTTTAATTACGTAATTTTCTATTACTACCATTACTATGATGACAATTATTGGTTCAATGATATAAAATAATGTGTAGTTGCTACTGTGACAATTGTTGATTGAATAATATGAAATACTGTGCAATTACTACTGTGACAATTATTGATTCAATAACATAAAATATTGTGTAATACCGTGTATTATTGTGGAATGTTGTGTGCTACTACAAAGTACCTCGTGCTACTATAGAGTAACGTGTGCTGCTGTACTTTTATCACCGGGTATTAAATAGTTAAATGTGATAGTACTGTTGATAAATTTTTATTAAAAAGATTATTTATGTCATTCTCGGTATTCGACAATTATGTCGTTGTGGGGCCCACCAATGATTGGTTGATTTGAGGCCGTTGTATTTTACCAAATCCCTGACAGAACGGATATTTCCCGACATATTTTTGATCTTATAATTTACACACATCACCCTCAACTTTATTATTTTATCAATTTATCAGGTTACTTTTTAGAATAATAATTATAATAAAATTTAAATTTTATTTATAAAAAGTCGGGCTCTTACACATCACCAAATCAAATGAAAATTTACATCATTTTTATACTTTTTCATGATATAGGTAATGTCTCATAACTTTCATTCGGCTAGCAATTTGTTGTTCTTTCGTCATCAATTAGTTTAATTATCTTTATTTTCTTAGATGTGCTTTCTGTGAATTTGGAGCTAATAAAACATGAGTGATCTTTCACATATAAATAGCAAAGTGGATCTTTTCAATATTAGTTTTATTTATCATCTTTGTCCATCATGATCATTTTGCACTCACTTTGTTAATACCCCTTCATTGTGGAATATAGTTTCAAATTCTAAATTGATGTGAATTCTAATTACAACATTTATTTTTTTCAAAAATAAAATGAATCACGTTAGTTTTAAATTGACCTGACAATATGATTTATAAATTGATGGGTGAAATTAAATTAACTAAAACCCTTAACTTGGTTAAGAGCATTAGATTACTTGGGTTTGGTTGCGGTTTGAGACCATAATTTTCAAAAGAAAACAGGTATAAACCAGTTAACTGATTTTTACCCAATTTTTTTTCTTTGAACATATGAACCCAGTTCTATCGGCTCTCTCTTCTTCTTCTTCTTCTTCTTCTTCTTCTTCTTCTTGACAATTCCCCTAATTCCTCATCTTCTCCACTACCAGATCGGCACTTCAATAGCTGTCCCGGAACTTCTCTAGAGTAACTCTTATCCGTTGAGCGACGGCCCTTCCACTCGGTACCGTCGGATCACTAAGGAAACCTTTGCACGCCTCTATTACCTTTAGGGAGGCCTACGCCCCATAGAAACTGTCCTCTGATTCCTTATAAAAGATATTCAGTCCGTCAGAATAGAAGTTAAAGAGGGTATTTATGCTCGTCGTGTCCTTTATATGGACATCAGAGGTCTCATTGAATGGGCAATTCCATATGAGAGCTCGGATCGAATCGATATATTAATACCCATTCGATCCGAGCTCTTGAAATTTGAATAAGCTCGGCATAACTCTATTCCGTCTGTTGATTTTGAGTTTTAGGGATTTCTGTTGGAGAAATCTCTGTTGGATCAATAAAAATCCTAAACCTAGATTTCACTCCAATGCTAATCATGCGTGTAATTTTTATTTTTCCTATTAATTGCTGCATGTTGAGAAGTGAATAATTTGACTTTTCTCATTAATTGGGTTTGTGGAGTTTTAAATTGGCATCAGTATATGGAGAACATTGTTGTGTATTCGTCTATGGTTTCCTGCTTCTTCTTTTTTTGATAATAATATTGAAACCCTTTTAGTGTACAAAAATAGAGGCCAAAAAACACAAAAAGTTAAAAACTCTAGCTATAAATGCAGTGCTCTGTGCTCCCAATAAAACTGCTTTAAAATCAAGAAAATTACTCCTGATAAATATTTGACCTGCCCCAGTTTGCCTTTCCTTGATCAATTTTGTAGCCTCTGATATATTTCTTCAGTTGGACCAAAACACAATTAGTACCTATTCCCTTGAACCTGCAGCCAGAAAAATGCAACAACAAAACAATCAGATATTGCAGAGCATATATGCTTTCAAGCTTAAGGGAAACAAACAGCTAATTTGTCAAGCTTAAGGGAAACATCTTTATATTTATTTATTCATTTTCATTCGTTATTGTATGAATAACAATTAAGTGGTGCAGTATTGGTATTTGTTAGTGTTGTACATTTTATATTATTTGTGTGGCATCTAATATCTCAACTTGATTTTGGAAACATATGACCAGATTTATGGTACTATTAATATGCTTCGGCATGTTAGCTTAAAACATGGAAACAAAATTACTAGATGATGAGTTAGAAAGGGTGCTTCTAGATCAAAATTACTATCGAGAATTAATGACAAAAAGATATAATCAAACACAATTACTCCTTCACTTTTGTGGATCATGAAGGAATTGTGGAGTGCATCTTTATTTGAATCCAGAAGTACAACTTATCACAAGTAACACATCAAAAACTGATGTCTTAGGCATTGTTAGGGCATGAATATTTGGACCCAAAATTATATGGTGGGCCAAAGTCCACATAGAGTTATTTTAATCCACGTAGGATTCTGTTTTGCCAGTTGGAGTATTTTAAGGAATCGTTAATTCCTAATTCCAAAAGAAGGTGTTAGGATGTAATCCAACTAACTTTCTTTTAGGAGATTTTATACAATCCCATTAAGGAATTATGCCTAATGAGGATTTTCAATTCTACACGGGGAAGGATTCTATGGAGGTGGTGTGATCACTATAAATACAAAGCTTTACCCTGATTCCAAGGTACACACAATTATTACTATTTTTCAGCACTAGAGCATTAAGCCTCCATTGTTAACCTTATTTAGCTTGTACTTATTCTCACACCGGAACTATCCCCCGGTAGTCCCAAATCGCCAAGCTTTTGGTGTTTACCCGGTTCTGCGTAGAATTTGACGCGCTTTGGTGATTGGAGCGCGTGGACGGATCTTGGCGATAACATTGGCGCTAGAAGGAGGGACCTTCTAGTGTTGCTGAATTTTCAATCACAAACGATAGTTTCTTTGGTCGGAACCATGGTGAACAGCAGGACGGTTTCAGGTGTTGGGCAGTCGACGACGGGTGGATCTTCCCAACATAGAGGAACGTCAAAGACAGGCTGGGGCCATCCAAAAGCATCCATGATAGGCTTGGGCCTCATTAGACCTAGCAAAATTGACCCAAGCTCGCAAGTCGGGCCGTGCTGGCCCGTAAAAATTGGGCTTTGGGCTTAACTTTTTTAGCCAGTGAAAACTTGGGACATTTTGGCCGACCCAAATTTAGCCCGACCCGTTGTGGCCCGCCTGTGGGTGGCCCAGCCCGGCCCGCGGACTATTTTATTTTTTTAACAAAATAATGCTCTCCTTGAGAATCAAACTCTAAACCTCCCTCACTCTTTAAACAAATGCTCAAACCAACTAAGCTACAAGAGTTTTTTTTTATTCTAAATTCACTTTATAACTTACTACATCTCTTTTTAATACTTTATTACCTTTTGTTTTATTCAATCATATTATATTTTAATGAAATATAATAGACATTTTAAAAAACAAACTCGAGAATTAACTTGATGTTTACATAATTTAGACACTGTTGTTATTCTAAAGCATTCAAATATGCACTTAAAAGAAATTTCAAAAAAAAAGATTGATGGTTGTTTCCGGCAGGAAGTAGTAGGGTTTCGTTATTATAGTGTTTTCTTTAATTTTATGGTTGGACTTGATTACAACATTTTCCTTTGTAGAAAGCTGTGAAGCAAAAAGCAAATTTTGAAGAGAGTAAGAAACTTAAAGAGATACTACAAGCTCAAAGGAAAGAAAGTGTCGAGACTAGCCTGGAAGAGAACAAATATATATATTGTTGAATATTGGCTCAATTGGTCAAAGGAATTGGTCCTCACATTTAATGTAGGAGACAAAGTTGGGAAGTTTTGGAGATGAGTTTGTCCCCCCAAGCCCTTGAAAGTTGTCTCCTCCTCATTTAATACTCCCTCCTCTCCATCGGCTATAAAAGGATGGGAAATGGAAGGAATAAAAGACACACCAGCTTTTAGTGAACAAGAGAGTAAGAGAGAGTGAAAAGCTCAGTTTGAGCAAATAGTGAGTTAGTGAGGTAGAGAGAAATAAACAGTTAGTTTATTTCTCAGTAGAGAGTTTTGTCATATCCATATTATTTTCATAGTGAACTTCTGAGATCTCTCCTCGTGGTTTTTCCTAGTTGGGTTTTCACGTAAAATTCTTGTGTTATTATTTATATCTCATACAGTAGTGTGTTTGTATTTATCTTAGTGTATTTGTGTGAGCCTGATTTCACAACAATTGGTATCAAAGCCTCGGTTCACTCCAACGATCAGTTTAAAGAGAAATTAGGCAGGTCACAAATACAAAGATGACAAGCACAAGTGCGAGGTATGAAGTTGAACCATTTGATGGTAAGTAAAATTTCAGTATTTGGTAGTGTACAGTCAAAGATGTATTTGCTCAACAGGGATTGGCAAATGCACTAGAAGGGAAGAAACCAGCGACTATGACAGATGAAAAATGGACGGAACATGAAGCAAAGGCCGTGGCAACAATCAGATTGAGTTTGGCACCACAGATCAAATATCAGGTTTTGACAGAAACCTCTTCGAAGGACTAGTGGGAGAAACTTGATAAAGTTTACAAGTCAAAGTCTCTGTCAAACAGGTTATATTTGAAGAAAGAATTGTACCGGCTTCGGATGGAAGAAGGGTCAGATTTGACCAATCATATTAATGAGTTTAATAGATTGGTGACCCAACTAACCAGTATTGATGTGAAGTTGGACGAAGAAGATAAAGCCTTATTGCTTCTTGTTTCTCTACCAGATTCATACTCAACTCTCCAAACTACACTCCTTGTAAGGAAGGAAAAGCTTGCAGTTGACGATGTGATGTCAGCAGTTCTGGACCAGGATAAGTTCAGGGGCACTACTTCCAAAGATCAAGGAGACAGTCTTCTTGCATTTTCAGATGGGCATGGCAGGGGTCCTAATCGAAAGAAGTATTCCGGCAAGGAACGAGAAAGGTCTCAGTCGAGACCAGGCAAGAAGGATAAATCTCAGGTTAAGTGTTATCATTGCCACGAGAATGGCCACTACAAAAATTAGTGTCCATTGTTGAAGAAGGATAACAAGAAGAAAGGTAAGCAGATTGAAAATTCTGCTAATGTTGCTGAGCAAGCAGATGTGTGCAGCGACGGAGAGCTGTACACAGTGATAGAAAATGAAGCTTCATAAGGTGATCTCTCATCTGTTAGAGACAGTAGCAGCCTTACAGATTGGTACATGGATTTCGGTTATTCTTTTCATATGTCCCCTCATAGGGATTGGTTTGATACTTTTATATCCTACAATGGTGGTACAGTTTTATTGGGTAACAATGCAGTCTGCAAAGTTACTGGGATAGGCACCATCAAAGTTAAAATGTTTGACGGAATTGTCAGAACATTGGGTGATGTAAGGTATATTCCAGAATTGAAGAAGGGCTTGCTATCGGTTGGGGTACTTGACTCTATAGGCTGCAATATCTCAGTCAGAGATGGTGTCATGAAAATTACCAAGGGTTCAATGGTAATTATGAAGGGCCAGAAAAAGGGCATCCTCTACAAGTTGATAGGGGATACAGTTGCTGGTGGAGCATCAATTTCTGTGCAGGACAATTCCAACAGTGATAGCACAGAATTATGGCATATGCAACTTGGTCATTTGAGTGAAGGAGGAATGAAAGAACTTCACAAAAGGCAGTTGCTGAAAGGTGTCAAAACGTGCAGTTTGGAATTTTGCAAGTTTTGCGTGTACGGCAAACAACGGACGGTCAGCTTCAAGGCAGAAGCACATATAAGTAAGAATGTACTTGATTATGTACATTCAGATGTTTGGGGGCCAATAAAGCATACGTCAATAGGTGGAGCCCATTATTTTGTCAGCTTCATAGATGAATACTCCAGAAAGGTGTGGGTGTACTTTATGAAGCAGAAATCCGAGGTTTTTAGAATCTTCAAGCAGTGGAAAGCTAAAGTAAAAAACCAGACCAGAAAGAAGTTGAAGTATTTCAGATCAGATAATGGAATGAAAACAAGGAAAGGTCATTCCTACAGTTCTGCCAGGATGAAGGTATCACCAGGCACTTCTCAGTCAAAAGAACTCCAGAGCAAAATGGGGTTGCAGAGAGGATGAACAGAACTCTATTGGAACGTGCCAGATGTATGAGGTTGAATGTAGGATTGCCCAAGAGTTTCTGGGCAGAGGCAATCAACACAGCCTGTTATCTGATAAATCGATCTCCTTCAACTGGAATTGATTACCAAATCCCCGAAGAGGTATGGAGTGAGAAACTAGTTGATTTTTCTGTGATGAAAATCTTTAGTTTTCTAGCTTATGTTCATCTGCCAGTCGAGGAGCGACAGTCCAAGCTTGATCCAAGGTCAAAGGAATGTATTTTCCTTGGATATGAAGACGGAGTCAAGGGATACTAGGTTATGGGATCCAGTATCAAAGAAGAAGGTTGTCAGCAGAGATGTGGTGTTTAATGAGAAACACATGTTGAACAAATCTGAGAATGAAGAATCTGCAGCAAGTGAGTTGCAGAAACACCCAGTTGAGGTGGAGCTTCTTGAAGATACAAAAGAATCTGAAGAAATTGAAGATGATCATCCTTCAGATCGCCAAGAGATGTCTTATAATCTTGTTAGAGATTGGGAAAGGCGAGTCAGCAAACCAGTGCAGAGATATGGGTTTGATGACATGGTTGCCTTTGCCTTGATTACTGGTAGTGGAGATCCAACTAGCTATCAGGATGCTATTCAGTCCGAGGATAATGATAAATGGGAAATAGCGATGGCAAAAGAGATGGAGTCTTTACAGAAGAACCAGACTTGGGAGTTAGTTCAACTTTCGAAAGGATCAAAGGCTATAGGATGCAAGTGGGTGTTCAGAAAAAAGGAAGCTCAGTCTGATAAAGAAGGTGAAAGATTTAAGGCCAGGTTAGTGGCAAAGGGATTCTCTCAGGGAGAGGGAATCGACTACAATGAGATCTTCTCAGCAGTTGTGAAACACACATCTATTCTGTTGATCTTATCTATCGTAGCATCACAGGATATGGAGTTAGAGCAGCTTGATGTGAAAACAACTTTTCTCCGTGGTGATTTAGAAGAAAAGATCTACATGAAGCAGCCTGAGGGGTTTATTGAACCAGGAAAAGAGGGCTTAGTTTGCAGTTTGAAGAAGTCTCGCTATGGTTTGAAACAGTCCCCGAGACAGTGGTACATGAAGTTTGACAACTTCATGGTGGCTCATGGTTACTCTCGTTCGGAGTATGATCCATGTGTGTATTTTAGATCCCTTGATGATGGTTCTCTAGTATTGCTGATGTTATATGTCGATGACATGTTGATAGCAGCAAAGAGGAAATCAGATATTCTTCAGCTGAAGAATTTGTTGAGCAGTAAATTTGATATGAAGGATCTTGGGTCAGCCAAGAAGATCCTAGGTATGGAAATTCACAGGGGTCGTCAGGCAGGAAAGTTGTGGCTAACTCAGAAATGATATGTGCAGAAGGTCTTGGAGAGGTTTAACATGAACAATGCTAAACCAGTTAGCACTCCGTTGGCAGTACATTTCAGACTGTCTTCACAGTTGAGCCCACAGACAGAGGATGAGGTGGAGTATATGTCCAAAGTACTGCATGCAAATGCGGTGGGTTGTCTTATGTATGCCATGGTATGTATAAGGCTAGATATCTCACATGCAGTCAGTGTGGTTAGCAGGTATATGGCAAATCCAGGAAAAGAGCATTGGAATGCTGTTAAATAGATTTTTCGTTATCTAGCAGGTACAACTAATTACGGTCTTATGTTTGATCGTGATATCGCAAGAAGTGAGGTTACAGGGTTTGTTGATTCGGATTATGCTGGAGACCTAGATGCAAGAAAATCTACGACAGGGTTTGTATACACCTTTTATGGAGGATGTATATGTTGGAGGTCAGTGTTGCAGTCTACGGTAACATTATCAACAACAGAGGCTGAGTATATGGCATTGACAGAGGCAAGCAAGGAGGCTTTGTAGCTTAAGGGACTAGTTGAAGAACTAGGTTTCAAGCAGGGCAGTATCCAGATTCAATGTGATAGTCAAAGTGCTATTCATTTAGCAAAGAACCAGGTGTTTCATGCCAGGACAAAACATATAGATGTTCGGTATCACAAGATTCGTGAGTGGCTGAACAGTGGTGACATTGCAGTTTGCAAAGTTCACACAAAGGAGAATGTCGCAGATATGCTCATAAAGTCAGTTACTGCAGAAAAGTTCAAGCATTGCTTGGACTTAATTCACTTCTTCGAATACTAAGTTTGTGGTGGAGTATCCAGGGAGAGGGATACATTCACAAACACAAAGAAGTTCACAGTATTTGGAAAATATGAGCCAAGGTGGAGATTGTTGAATATTGGCTCAATTGGTCAAAGGAATTGGTCCTCACCCATTTAATGTAGGAGACAAAGTTGGGAAGTTTTGGAGATGAGTTTGTCCCCCCAAGCCCTTGAAAGTTATCTCCTCCTCATTTATTACTCCCTCCTCTCCATCGGCTATAAAAGGATGGGAAATGGAAGGAATAAAAGGCGCACCAGCTTTTAGTGAGCAAGAGAGTAAGAGAGATAAAAAAGCTCAGTTTGAGCAAATAGTGAGTTAGTGAGGTAGAGAGAAATAAACAGTTAGTTTATTTCTCAGTAGAGAGTTTTGTAATCTCCATATTATTTTCATAGTGAACTTCTAAGATCTCTCCCCGTGATTTTTCCCAGTTGGGTTTTCACGTAAAATTCTCGTGTTATTATTTATATCTCATACAGTAGTGTGTTTGTATTTATCTTAGTGTATTTGTGTGAGCCTGATTTTAGAACATATATATATATATAGCAATAAAGTTATGATATTTGAGAAATTATAATACAAATGAATGAATATATGTAGAGCTGAAGACGCTGGAATTAAGTTTTATTTCCCCTTTATTGTGCATTTTTGGATACGATTATATATTATAAAAAGGTAATTAAAAAAAGAAAAGGAAAAAAGGAACCTAGTAATCCATAAATTAAGATACATACAGATTTGGACAAGAAAAAAAAAAGCATGCATAACTTATAACCAACAATATTTTGCAAGGATAGGATAGGATAGGAGGTAATAGTAGAAGAATAACTATTAAACAACCATACAGAGTTGATATGTAATAATTTTTACAAGAATCAATAGAAATGATAGCTCCATAAACTGCTCCACATGAATAGTATTAAAAAGAGATGTAGTAAGGTATAGAGTGACTTTAGAATAAAAAAATCTTTGTAGCTCAGTTGGTTTGAGCATTTGTTTAAGGAATCGGGGAGGTCTAGAGTTCCATTCTCAAGAAGAGCATCATTTTGTAAAAAAAAAAAGCAACTGGTCTCATATATTCAGTCCCAAAAAAAATTGGGTCATTTTGGTCCAGTCCACTGACGGTCCGGCCCGTTTGGGCTGGCCAGGCCCGTTTGCCAGGTCTAGGCCTCATAGTCTTTCAGGGGGCTAAAAGGTGATGACATGGAAGATGTCAGGCGGAGACTGTTCTCAACAACTAGCAAGGAGACAAAGGACAAGAGGCGTGTAAGGGGCACACCGCCCCAAACACGACTCCGTGACAATCAGGATGAACGAAGATTAGTTTTGGCAAAAAAGGCACATGAGATAGATGAGGCGTTGAAAGTACTACTGCTGCAAAAGGAGGAAATTTCCAGACAGATGGTTCATATAGTAGAAAGAGAGGATGGAGCCTCCAGCCATAGTCGGAGGCAGGGGGCGATCGCCAGATAGACAGTCCAGGACACATCGTCCGGATGACTCCAGGTGGTAAGAGAGCAGGCTTCGGAGCTGCTCTCGGGATAGAAGTAGATTGGGAGATCGATTGTCCGCGAACCAGTCCAGGACACATCGTTCGGGCGATTCACGGCGCACCGAGAGTAGGCAACTAAGTCGCTCCAGAGAAGCAAGTTCAGAAGGTGGGAGTCGGTCGAACCGAAGGAGACACAACCAACCAGGGTAGAACACACCTCCGAAGGCGGACGACATCGAGGAATTGGCCATAAAATTGGAGGAGGTACAAAAACAGTTAGCCGAGGTCAAACAACAGAAGGAGACTCCGGCTAAATCCTCCTCACCGTTCTCCTTAGAAATTAGTCAAGAGAAGGCAAATTCGAGTAAGAAGCCCCCTCATATGGAGAGTTATGATGGTTCGGGGGATCCTTATGAGCACAGTCAAGCTTATGATTGGCTGATGGATTAATATGACTACTCGGATGCTACCAAATGTCAGATGTTCATGACTACTTTGAGCAAAGACGCTCGGCAATGGATGATGACGCTGGCCCCGAACTCAATTTCATCTTGGAGAAGCCTCTGTGATAAGTTCCATGCTCGGTTCGGCAGTAATAAAAGGAGGGGAAAGCCAACTGGTTCGCTATCCCAGATCAGACAGTATTTAAAAGAAACCTTGGGTACGTCAAGCGGTTTCGAGAAGCAGTTGGACAGGTAGCAGATTTGAATGACCTTCAGGTTGTGGGTTTCTTTCAGAATGGTTTGGACCTTGTGAAATAAAAAAAGTTAGTAAAAAAGTTGATGTTCAACCATCTGGATAGCCTAGCTGAAACATTCGACAAAGCTGAAGGATTTATTCTGGTGGAAGAGGCGATGAGCAGTCGAAAACCGAGCGCGATAGAGAAACCGAAGGACCAGGAGAAGAGCAGCTACACCATAGGTGACAATAACAACAGGTCCGACAATCAGACGATGAACTTCAACAATGGGGGTTCAGGAGGAGGCCGACCGTCCTTCCCGAACCGTGGAGTTAACAAAATCTATTCTCCTCTCAACACGGACCAGACAACAATATTGGAGGAAATGAAGGATAAGTCATATTTTGAGCCTTGCCTAAACAACACCCGTCCAAAAAGATGAGATCATAATAGATACTGTAATTATCACCAGACATCCGGACACTCTACATAAGACTGCAGAGATTTGATGGACCTAATTGAGAATAATGTTCAGAGTGGGGAATTAGTTCAGTACGTCGCAAGCCGAGAATGTTCAGGAAGGGGACAAAATAATATCAGTCAGGAATAGAATCCTTAGCCACAACCAGTGCAAACAGTTCGGCGAATGGTGGATGTGATAACAGGTGGCTCTGTAGAGAAGGTGATCGGGAGGAAATGGCGGGAGGTGCTGGATTCAATACTCACAGTGTCCGATCAGCCTGTTAGGCGGGAAAGACAGTACCCGGGCATAATTATATCTTTTACAGATGAAAATTACCCATCGTAACCTATTTAACCGCATGATAGAGAGTTGGTAATCCCTGCACAGGTTGGGTCGGTGGACATGAAGAGGATCATGATTGATAACGGTTCATCGGTCGATATATTGTACGCCTATGCGTACCAAAGGATGGATTTAGAGGGAAGGAAGATGGAGATTGGGCAGGAGCCCCTTCTTTACGGATTCAACAACGACCTAGTTCGAGTAGCAGGCGTCATCGAACTGCCAATCATCTTCGGGATAGCTCCTCAGCTAGTGGAAGTGAACCTGCAAATTTTTCATGGTATATGTGGATTTGCTGTACAACGCCATACTCGGGAGAGCAACACTGACGGCTCTATAGGCGATGACTTCTATACCCCATTTTAAAATAAAGTTCCCCACACCAAACGACGTCAGTGAAGTCGTTAAGGATCTTGACTTAGCAAGGAGAAGTCATCGGAATGCTTTGGTCTCTTCCGGTGTAGAGATCAGCAAGAAGAAGGATCAACTCAAGGAGATTTGAGGTTGAAGTGCTAAAGTCAGAAACTTACCGACTTTGAGCTAGGGATAGTACAAAAGTCAAAAACATTTTGCATGCTGGGAAGCTTAGGAAATATTATCAAGTTGTTTTCTTTTATGACTATAAATTTTTCAAGTTATTAATGGGAATAAGCATTCAATTTTGCTAATGGATAGTTTTTCGTCCATAATGTTTTATATCAGTGGTATAAGGTTGGATGATGTTATAAGGTCGGATTGAAGCCTCCCACAGGGGTCGGGACGACTATTATGATATAAGGAAGGATAAAATCCTTTGGGACGGACCATCGTCCTCCCGAACTGGTAATATTCTTCGGGACGATTTAGCGTCCTTCCAAACTGAGGACATTCATCTTTTGGGACGGACCAATGTCCTCCTGAACGGACAAATCCTTCGTGACGGACCAACGTCCTTCCGAACGGATAATATCCTTCGGGACGGATTAACGTCCTCCCAAACGGATGACATTCATTCTTCGGGACGGACCAACGTCCTCCCGAACGGATAACATTTTTTGGGACAGAACAATATCCTCCCGAACGGACAAATATCTTTCGGGACGGATCAACATCCTCCCGAACGAATAACTTCTTTTCGGACGGATCAACATCCTCCCAAGCGGATAAAATCCCTCAGTTAACGATCTCCATGACTGATTGGTGTACTATCTTATTTTAAGTTCCTTATAAACAAGAGAGTGGGGGGAAATGTTAGGGCATGAATATTTGGGCCCAAAATTATATGGTGGGCCAAAGTTCTCATAGAGTTATTTTAATCCAAGTAGGATTCTGTTTTTCCATTTGGAGTATTTTAAAGAATCGTTGATCCCTAATTCCAAAAGAAGGTGTTAGTATATAATCCAACTACCTTTCTTTTAGGAGATTTTATAGAATACCATTAAGGAATTATGTCTAATGAGGATTTCCAATTCTACACAGGGAATGATTCTATGGAGGTGATGTGATCACTATAAATACAAGATTTTACCCTGATTCCAAGGTACACACAATTATTACTGTGACGCCCCCAGAATAGGTCCAATCAACCCAACCCATTCTGAGTCGCCAAATACATGGTACAGAATTCAAATACAATCTTTTATATCAAAAGGTCGTGAGCCGTACGACCATACAAGTTGTGAGCTTCAATACATATCGTATATAATACGAAATATGAATGCTCAAATTCGGTCCTCAACAGTTACAATTATTATCACACTATTTTACAAAAATAGTGAGGACTTCTATCACTCTATCCCCCGACTAGTCCATGCAACATTCTCATTTTTTGAAGAGGACAATAGATGAAAAGGGTGAGCTCAACTAGCCCAGTAAAGAATATTATGACTAAGATAATGAAAAATAAATTATCGTTAGTCTTTAACAAATCAGATAGAATATGATGGACAACAAGTTTTAGATCAACAACTGCAGCGGAAATAACAATTTATCAGAAGAATTAAGTAGAAAATAATGTCTACTATCTTCTATGATTTAAAAGTCCATCATCAATATTTTATCCCTGTTAATCAATATATATATCTCAAATCAAATATTCATCTTTGTACTACGGGCTAAAGATATTCATTTGTATCACCAGTGGTCATGTTCATCTCAATACCTGACCATCTTTGCACTACAGGCCAAAGATATTCATCAGGTAATCATTCATCTTTGCACTTCAGGCTAAAGATATTCAACAAATAATCATTCATCTTTGCACTACAGGCCAAAGATATTCATTTGTATCACCATTTAAGACTGAAGATGATGAAAATATTTTAAAGAACGAATCCAGTGAGATAAAGGACAAAGATTAGGGATTAATAATTTAGTTTATCCAA
This sequence comes from Panax stipuleanatus, assembly GCA_020205555.1. Lineage (NCBI taxonomy): Eukaryota > Viridiplantae > Streptophyta > Magnoliopsida > Apiales > Araliaceae > Panax > Panax stipuleanatus. The sequence goes on along the minus strand of CM035123.1, from coordinate 94,570,068 downwards.
GTTCAAGAATACTCCATAATAATCAATTGTGGAGCAAAATTCAAGAATGAAGATCAAAATTTGAATTCAATTAAAAATAGGAACCATAATATACAACTTGGACAAAGAAAAGAAAATTTAATTTTTTTGTGAATAGTACCGTATTCGTGAATAGTGTCATATACGTGAATAGTGACGTATACGTGAGTAGTAATCCCGACATGAAAAGGTAAAATTTTCATAAGAAAAATCATACTTCGTGAATAGTGTCGTATACGTGAATAGTGCCATATACGTGAATAGTAATCCCGACATGAAAAGGTAAAAATTTTATAATAAAATTTATACCAATATTTCGGTAAAATGATATTGAAAGCAATAATATCATTTACGAGAAAAAAATAACATTCCTTACCTCAAAAGAATAGTACTTCTGATTGGAATATCGGACATAATGCTGAAAAAAACTTGCACTGTATAACAACACTCAAAGTATCTAAATACTCACAAAAATACGCTCGATATTATAGAAAGAAAAAACTACTGATTCTGGTGTGATTTTCAATTCTAATCTAAGCATCATATTTATAGGAAAATGCTTAGAACGCCAAAGTAGAAAATTTAATAAAAAAATTATTATTTTAAAAAAATTCAAGCACACCACATCACACTCATTAGCACTCCACAAGTGGGTCCCACCCACACAAAAATGTTTTTTTATTAAAAAAATATTTATAACTCCAAAAATCAATCATTCCAGAACTTCAATAATTCATAATAAATAGCCTTTTATCAGAAAAATACGAATCGTATGTCCATTTCATAGAAAATTTAATTCTCTACAACTTTGTAGAAGAAAGTTTTTCCAAATTCCAAACGAAAAATGACCGAGATTCACATACGGATGATTTTCCACACCTCCATTCTGACAAAATACATATACTGATAATTCTTCCGCATACCATCGTTGAATCAACAAAAATCAGCATTTTGCAACAAACAAAAGGACAAGTGGGGCCCACCCACTTGTTTAACATGTTTTTGTTACTAAAAATAATCCCGATCCAATTTGCTCCCTTCCTCCTCATTTATTCACATATCGTGCATTTATTGTAAAATATCACAATTACTATATTATTATATTATCACATTATACATTTATAATGTAATATAATAATATATTTGAATAAATTATTTTATTAGAAAAGATAAAATATCAATTCTCAATAATTGTCTCTTTCACTAAAAATTCCTCCATTTATATCCACATCGAATAATTATTTCCTTATCATTTTTATCAATAATCAATTATTCACAAATAATATTACAGAACCGCAATATTGACAACCGGGTCGTTCCCAAGAAAGAGGGGGCCTTCCGATAAGGATTTCTCCTTACTGGTGCGCAATTAAATAACCCCTCCTAGACAGAACTTCCTTAGACATTGACAATAATGCTATCTAATAATATTATTCAAATAATATAAATTATTGATCTGATGATGTGAAATACTGTGCAGTAACAATTATTGAATTTACAATAATATAAAATACTGTGCAATACCGTCTGCTACTGTGCAATAACGCGTATTACTTTATTTTAACCACTGGGTATTTCAACAGTGTTAACGGTAACCGTTACGCCGTTGTTTATAGAAAACTTATTCTTGTCGTTTTCTTCATCCGATAATTTTCCGTTATTGGGCCCACAAATGGCTGCGCCGTCGTACGAATATTCTCCGACAACAAGAATATTCTACGACCAAACGAATATTCTCCAACAACAATGAATATTTTATAACCACTTGCTTATTTTGAAATATTTGCACGTATCACCCGTAACTTATCAAAGTTATCAAATCAACCCTTACTATTTGAAAATAATATATAGAGAAAATTTAATTTTTATTCATAAAAGTTGGTCTTACAATTACTATTTTCCAGCACTAGAGCATTAAGCCTCCATTGTTAATCTTATTCAGTCTGTACTTATTCTTGCACCGGAGCTATCCCCCGGCGGCCCAAGTCGCCAAATTTTTGGTGTTTACCCATTTCTGTGCATGATTTGACGCGCTTTGATAATTGGAGCGCCTGGACGGATCTTGGCGTTAACATGCGTAAATAAGAAAGAAAAGGACAAACTTAAGTATGCTTTAGAATTTGTTCCTGGTAGGATATGTTTGACTTCTGACTTGTGGTCTTCCATTACTTTGGATGAATATTTGTCTCTTACTGCACATTATGAATGTGGATGAGAATTGGATACTCCAAGCAAGAGTTTTAAATTTAAGGTTCATGGCTCCTCCACATAATGAACATTTATTAGTAGAGAATGTTATTGGTTTGTTAAGGGAATGGGGGATTTAGAAGAAAGTGTTCACACTTCACAATAACTCTAGATAACGCATCAGTAAATAATGGTATAGTAGATGTTGTGAAGAGCCACTTGAATTTGACACGTACTTTACTCTGTTAAGGAGAAATTTTTCATGTGCGTTATGGTGCACATATTCTAAAGTTAATTGTTCAAAGTGGTCTTAAGGTGATTGCAAAATGTGTTAACAAAATTCGAGAAAATGTGAAGTATGTGAAAGATACAAAAGGAAGGTTGATAAAAAAAAATTTAAATGTGTTGCTCAACTTCCAACGAGATGGAACTCGACTTAATGCTTGAGAGTGCATTGACATACAAACGTGCATTTTATCAGTTACAATTGGTTGATCCAAATTTCAAGGATTGTGCCACAGAGGAAGAATGGATGGAGGTTGAAAAGATAGCTAAATTTTTGAAACCCTTCCATGATATCACTACTCTTTTATCAGGAACTCAATATCCAACATCTAATCTATATTTTCATAGGGTATGGAAAATACAGTCCCTTATTTACAAAGAGATGGAAGATCCAAGTAGCATTTTACATTCCATGGAAATTGAAATGAACACCAAGTTTGAAAAATATTGGGAGTGCTATAGTTTTGTGTTGTCATTTGCCGTCATCCTGAATCCTCGTTTCAATTTGGTGTCTGTGGATTTTTTTTTAAGAAATTACATCCAGAGACATACAATGAAGAGGTAAAATCTGTTTATGATAAGTTGAGTTACCTTTATAAGGAGTTTTGCTGTATTTCGACTTACTCTTCTACATCCGGTTCATCTTGTCCAACTTTTTACGTTGGAGATAATGAAGATGATATTGATGTAAGCATCATTTACTTCTTAATGAAGATGATATGTGTTATATACTTGTTTGTATTTTAGCTATTGTGGAAATTTTGTAGGAGTTTGACTGTTTTCTAAGTCAAAAATATGGTTCCGATCGAAATAATCGCAATATTTGGAATCTAATTTGGAAGAAAGTAGTCTTAACCGAAAGATGCCTTTAGATGTTCTTAGTTATTGAAAAGCAAATAGATCCAGATACACAGTGTTAGTTATGGCACGAGACATTCTGAGTATTCTAATTACTACTTCAAAGTCATATTTTAGTATTGGAGGGAATATTATAACTAAGTACCGCAGTTCGATCACGCATGAGAATGTAGAGGCTTTATTGTGTACTCGAAATTAGTTGTATGGCTCAGATAATAAACCTTAAACCTTGACTAAAATATTGCATTTGCTTTGATAATATGTAGCTACTAGATATGAAGATGAGGAAGAGGGAAGAATTGATCATTCACATTGAGTCTATAGTTATTGGATTTGATGCCATGGAAAGTATGGTGGAGGTGAGCAATTATTCAATACTCCCTCCGTCCTTTAATATAAGACTTTTTAGAGTTGTGCACAAGCATTAAGGAAATAATTGTATAACATTAAATATAATATCAAATGTCTATATTGTCCTTGTATTGAAAAAATAGATTGTTATTTATTGGAAAAAAAATAGTGAGAGAACCAAAGTTATATTTAATACTTGGGGTAATATTGAAAACTAAGCAATTATTGCTTACTTGAAATTCTAAAACGTCATATATTAAGGGACAAAAAAACTTCTCTAAAACGTCTTATATTAAGGGACGGAGGGAGTACTTGATAAGGGAAAACAATTAAGCAATTAATATTGTAGTAATGAGATTTTTATGTTTTAGGCAGCATTGTGAATTGAAGGATATTATGTTTTATGTTTTTGCTTGAACTGTGTGCATATTCTCTTGATTTCTGCATTTGCACCAAGTTCAAGAAAATTTGCACACAATTCAAGAGAATATTTTTTTGAACCTTGTGCTTAACATGTGCCCTAAGGGCACATGTTAAGAAATTCCTTTTTTTTAAATTAGTTTAAAATTTTCTCTTTTATTGTCCTTGAAGGGATTTCATTTTATCTTATTTTTTAATAAATATGAACGTTATGGATGTTTAATGTGTGAGACTAATGGTGATACTAATGTTAAGTTAGATTTGGTACCTAAATTTGACAAAAAAGAAAAGCCTCTATTTAAAAAAAAATCATTCGCTTTCTCAATCTAAATTTTCTTTAGAGTAAAATACAGTGACATCCTCTCTAGATAACCATAATAACACTCATCTCCCTTCTAGTTTTTTAAGTAACAATTAGTACCCCTGCAAGTTTTTAGGGTTGACTAAATAGATAAAGTTATATATTTATCCTTGTATGTTATCAAATTTTAATTCCTAAATAATATATATATATATATATATATATATATATATATATATGTTTAATTATCCTTTTTTTAATGCAATACATTTTAATTATAGTTTTATTTGTAATTAAGACTATCTCATTCAAATAATTTAATTTAATTAACACATATTTTTGGATAAGTGATACAAATATTAAAAAATTTAAATTAAATTATTTATGGAGTTATTCTAATTAGAGTGGTTGAGTATGTTGATAGTTTAGTGTTTAGTGCTTAACAACAACAAAAAATTATTTGAATTATTAGTTTCATATTATGATTTTTATATGTTAAATTTTCTTGAGTATATGTAAAAAATTGGGATGTTTATGATTTTGATTATTTTTTTTTAGTGTACAGTTGACGTTGTTTTTGTGCAATGTTAAATAAAAAAATATAATAATATTTATTACTACCTCTATCTTGTAAAAAGATTTTTCTTTTAATATATTTTTCCTTTTTTTGAGTAACAACATTTGTTATTTTTACTGTAAATAATTATGCTTAAGTGTGACTTATGTTTAGTTTAATATATAAGAAAAAAATAATTAATATAATTTTTAGTTCTTTTTTTATATGAATAATAAAATTTGTTTTGTAATAATAAGTTTATTTTACGTAAATTTTAATATTTGGAAAAAATAATTATAATTGTATTGTGTTAATTTGTAATTTTTATGGGTATTAAATTTTTACTTTTTAATTACACAAAAAATATATTTGAATATATATCACGTAAATTTTAATGTTTGAGAAATTTAATTAGCAAAAACTGTATGACTTTATTTTCCTGATAAAATGAATATTTATTATTTTTTGACAATTATGTTATTTACTGCACAAGTTCATAATTTAATTAATTAGATCAAGTAAAATAAAAATTATAATATACAAATTTATATTTAATAGAGAAATTAAACATTATAACTTGAAGGGTTTATTAAACATTATATTAAAAATATTTTTGGATATTAGTTGGTCGACCACATTAGGGACAGTAAATGTTACATATTGTAGACAAGAGGGGTACTGACTGTTACTTGAAAAACTAGAGGGGTGGTGAGTGTTATTATAATTATTTACAGGGGGTGTCAATGTATTTTACTCTTTTCTTTATCTTTATATAAATTTTATAGAAAGATCATGAAAAATCTTTTTGAAGACTAAATATTTCTCGCCGCATGCGTGCTAATTAATTATCCAAAAATTTTAACTTTGATTTGATTTAATATTTTTGCATGGTCCTCTCTCACATGAGCATACATTGAGTTGTCTTCCGGTAATTCTATTGTTTGGAAAAGATCATTTTCCTTCGGTGACTACACAACATATTAAATATTTGCTGAATTACAAACGCAATGGATAGTAAAAAATTGACATTTGATAATAATATAATATAAAAATGAAAATTTGAAATGGTAGATAGAAATTTAAAGCTGAAAAACATTAATAAAAAACTATCAATATTATTAAATAAGAATCAATTAACTGCGAACAAGAAACGTAAAATAATCAATCCTCATATCAGGGACATCTCTCTCTTTCTATTTCAGTAAGAGGCCCAAAAAATGGTTAACTTCATTCAACCCATAATTATATGGGTTCAAATATTTTAAAGGAACAATTACATATTCTATTACATTTTTTAAAATAACTATAACAATAGTGCACTCATAAAATATTTATACAATTAATATACTTTTCATATTTATTTACAATATTAGTGCAATTAGGATTCCTTAATTTAGGAAATTAGTATGCAATTAGGATTCCTTAATTTAGGGGATTAGTATTAATTTACTTATTAAATTAAGTAATTAATAAGTAAACCATATAGCACCTCCATCACCTAAGCCTCCACCCCCACCTACACCTCATCCAGCACCTCCACCAAATCCTCCACCTTTCTCACCTCCAAGTCCGTCGCCACCCCCTAAGCCTCCACCCTCCTCATCCACGCTCCGGCAAGTGCGAGAAGGGTTCCGCCAACTGGAAGGAGGGCGACAATAGCTAGGACATGGGTTTCTAGGGCGAGATTTCTACAGAAAGGGGAAATGGATTGGGATTTGAGGAGAGAGAAACGGCCATGGGAGGACGGAGAGAGAAAGAGTTAATGAATAAGGGTTAGAGAAATGGATTTTAGGGAAACACGTGGGCTACATGTGACGTGTTGATTCTAGTAACGGTCGTTTTTGAAACAGTAGGTTAGAAATATGATCCTTCCGAGAGCAAGTACCAACGCAGAAATATGATTTGTCGCCGCTCTGTTTCAGCAGTTTTTTCATAGTGCAGTTGGTAGCCAAACCTTCATACCAAGGTAACCAATTCTGTTTTATTAAGTTATCAATTGATTTTGAATGTAATGCAGTTAGTAGCCAAACCTTCATGCAGTTGGTTGCCAAACTTTCATACCAAGGTAACCAATTCATACTGCAGGTGTGAAGGTAGATTGGTTACCTTGATATAAAGGTTTGGTTACCTTAGTATAAACGTTTGGTTACCTTGGTACGAAGGTTTGGTTATCAATATTAATTACACATCACTCTCTTATCTCTCTCTTTCCAATGCAGTGTTCTTATTTTTTTTTTTGACATGAAATTGGGTCTCACCGGCGAAGGAGAGGAGGAAGATGACCGGCGAAGGGAAGGAGGAAGATGACGTTGCCAAACTTTGAATATTTGAATTTGAATTATTATTTTTGAATTTGAATTTGTTTTTGTTGTTAGATCCAAAATATTTGAATTTGAATTATTAATTATGACAGTTATTTCTCCTTGATTTTAGATTTTCTTATTATTATGAATTGAATTCTATACTAATTCCTTAAATTAAGGAATCCTAATTGCACTAATATTGTAAATAAATATGGAAAGTGTATTAATTGTGTAAATATTTTATGAGTGCACTATTGTTGTAATTACTTACTAAATGTTGTATATTATTATAAAGGACCCTTTTAAATGGGTTATATGGTTTTGATTTTCACTCGACCCATAATCGTTTTTGTACAACCCAAAACCAACCATAACTAATTTTTATCGGGTCTAATTTTGAATTTGAAAATATTTCATATTGATTTTTAAAAAGTAATCTAGATCTTATATTTTTAAATAATATAAGATCAAGATTAATTTAAATTCATTTGTTTGATCAAGAAGAAGAAACTTTTTTAAATTAATTAATTTTTGTTAGTGTGGGTTAATTGGGGAATTCGATTGCTGTAACAGGTTTATTTCTAAAATAATGCTGCTATCACATGATTTTAGGTTACATAATGCTTCACATACACACATACATATTTACGAGCCCTGCATTGCTCTTTTTCACATAATTTTTTTTTTCACATACATATCACATAATAGATAGTAGCATTGCTCTTTTTTGACTGCTAAATTTTGAAAAAAATAGTGCAATTATCTGAGAATTCAGGGAACAAAAAAGGGAATTGATATTTTCACAAGATACTCCCTCACATAGAGTGAACCCCACTTACTATTCATGTGAGGAGGAGTTTATGAAACTATCAAATTTACTTTTAAAAATATCAATTCCGGGAGTAAAATTAGAGCTCTTCTATACGGACAAGATAATTGAACATAAAAATTGGATTTTACAATTTCAACTATTTTAAAATACAAATAGGTGAAATTGTAAATAACTCATTTGTATATGTTTTGATTGTTGAACGGCTATCCATGTTAATTGTTATGTTTTCAGGTCAGGAGACCTCATTGGAAATGTCAAATGGATATTGTTATTGCCTACAAGCCATGCCATGCCACCTTATTTTTAAAGGGGAGAATCATTGTGTTGGTGGTGGCGTTTGCAATGATGAAACCATGATGATACCAAGGTTGGTTTTTGCTTCTACTTATCGACCCATTTCTAGACATCTGATTTTGTAGTAGAAAAATGCTTACTGCGTAATATTATAGCTGAATATGAAGCTGCAAATAGATACATTTTCACTGTTTGTTGTCATGAATAAAATATAAAATAGAAGAACAACAATTTGACTAAATAGACATGATAAATGCAAGTAAATATTACTCCCTCCGTCCCAAAAAAAAAATGACTCAAGTCGTTTCTTTACACAAAATAAGAAACTTAAAGTTGATATGAAAATATCATGCAAGTTCAATTTTTTTGCCCATAGTTGACCCTACGTATATTACGCTATGGGAATCTTTTTTTTTCTTTAAATTATTGGACCTCAACTAACTACTTTTGAGGATAAAATAGTCTTAGAGCATCTCAGCCTCTTCAACCTACTTTGGGATATTCAAATGGGTGAGTCATATCAGAAAAATTCTCTCCAACACCCTCTTCTACCTTAGTAATCAAATCTGCAGCCTCCTTCTCACTCTTCAAATCTGCAACATCCTTCTCACTCTTCAAATCTACAATTAAATGCTAAAAATATTTATTACGCTTAATGAGTTTGATGTACAGCTCATTAAATTGAAGAGACTGATGAGTCACAAAATATGAAAGTAGCAAATAATACTTTCAAATTACCATTTAGGTTAACAAACTTCAATTTGAAAGATTTTTTTTGCTACTACTCTTGGAGATGTTCTTAGTATAATATTTTTGTGTACTTAAGCCATTTCTATGGGACGGAGGAAGTAATTTCTTTCAATTTGCATATTTCTTTGTAAAATAGTGCTACTATCACATAATGCTTACATACACACATATACATACTGCGGGCCCCACATGTCAGGCGGGGGTTCGCAGTATATATGTGTGTGTATGTGAGCATTATGTGAGATTTTTTATGTGATAGTAACATTTTTGCTCTTTGTAGATAGATGGTTGGTTTAAACTTTGGAAGCTGTGTAACCCATTCTTGCCCCCTGATTCTAGTCCCAATTGTGCATTAATATAAGAGCAATGCTACTATCATATAAATTCTATCACATAACTCTCACATACACACACATACATATCGTGGGTCCCCGTCTGACATGCGGAATCCGCAGTATGTATGTGTGTGTATGTGAAAGTTATGTAAAAAATTTATGTGATAGTAGCATTATTTTTAATATAATGACTAATGAGATCATGATATTTCTGATTATGCTAGTATTACTTATGCCTAGCTACTTCATTCTTATTACGTCTACCCCTAATAGCTGAACAATGTAAACCAGCCCCAAGTTTTATAATACTGGTATTTACAACTGTCCTTGAACCCTTAAACAATGATTGTAAACCCTCCGTGCATTGCATAAAACATTTTGTATTGCATATTCAATTTACTCCCTCCTTTTATCTGTTTTAAAATCAAATATACATTTTTATTTTTGGACCATGAAGTCACATTAAGTTAAAATTTTAATATATTATTACTTTTGTAGTTGATCGAGTACATTATGCCACCACTGTTACGTTTCTGGTCAATGTTAGGTATTAGTTTGAAAAAAATAAAATTTTCCTTTAATTTTTTTTAAAAAAAATATATTTCTAATTTTGAAACGAATAGAGTAGATTACCAAAGAACTCTTATTTCCCTACGTTCCATATTACAATACTAGCTGTGTCCCGTGCCTCCGGCACTACATCGACAGTGAAATTTATCTCAAACTTTGAACGACTCAGATAATTTATTAAGTGAGCGAAAAATTCAAAATCATTTGTATTTTATTAGATAGATACACTACCTTTTCGAATCATGGTACAATCGCGTACACGGTCAGCGTTTCTAGTAACCATGGAATGGATAATTATCAGTTGTCGAGTCTGAATCTTATCCGTGGATTAAGTTAGAGTTTGCCATTTCTAAGAATCTATTTGAGGTCAAAACAATTTCGCTGGCGTGCCTCCCCACTGCCCAGCTGCCTAGCTATAGAACCTGTTCCTACAGCAATTAATCGACAACATATCTCAAAATTTGAGGCATGCCAAACTATAAAACTCACCACTTTCCTTAATACAAGACGTTTTAGAGAAATATTTTTGTCTCTTAATATTTGTCGTTTGAAAATTTCAAATAAACATTAATTGTTTAGTTTCCAATATTATCCCCAAGTATTAAATATAACTTTGGTTCTCCTATTATTTTCTGTAAATAACATTCTTTTTTCAATACAAGGACAACATAGACAATTGATATTATATTTAATGCTATAAAATCATTTATTTAATACTTTTGCACAACTCTAAAACGACTTATATTAAAGAACGGAAGGGGAGTAGTAATTTGGTGACAAATAAATGGTTACAAGAGAGAAATACAAAATGATGTAGCTGATTGTGGTTAGTTATTATCTCTAACTACCCATGTATGTATGGATGGTGGATCATTATCGAATTACATTTTACCACATCATTTTGTAAGTTAATTTTTATAAAAAAAATTATCACCATAGCAATACTCGTCAAAATATTTAATTGCCTGTCACGTTTGCGGGATTAAATTTCTGCTTTTATTTTCAGAACTAATTGAACAACTTGAAATGAATCAATAAACTCAATTCAACAATTTGAACTTGTGCACAACTTTGATTTGAAATTGCGGTCGAATATTCATCATATCCATGCACCTCCATCTTTGTATTTTAAAGAAAATCATACACACGTCGATAAATAAGTGAGAAAATTAAATTGCAATCTAACATAAAAATCTACGATAAAATAAATTAGGATAAACGCTATTTTTAGTTTCTATTTATTTATTCCATATATGCATATACATCTAATTATAATTCGACGAAAAACTTTTGCAAAACACGTCAGGACCAGTGGCGAAGCCACATTAGGGAGTGTGGGGTCAATTGACCCCATTGGAAAAAAATATTTTATAATATATAATAATTTAAAAGAAATTTAAATGTAATGAATAAATTGATCTCATTAAAATTTTATATTTTTTTAATATACGGAGTCAAATTGAATTTTGAATAAATTGACCCCACTGTAATGAATAATTTTTTTTTTAAATTTCACAATTCCATATTATTTCTACTCCTTGATGTATGCATCTTCCTCTAATATTTTTAAAATAAATAATAATATAATATATTATTTTTATACCATAAGAAATTTAAATATTTATTAACAAATTTGTGATTAGAAAGGCGTATTAGCGATCAATAAGAAGTGTGTGTGTGTGTGTGTATATAATGTTATTACTTGTTATATTAATAATATTGTAACCAAATACTGTTTTACATATGCAACCGGCCAAAAAGCACAAAATTATCTAAAAAAAATTAACTCCCGAACCCCCTGCCAAATTATTTATAGCATCACAATATTTTGACCCCACTGAATAAAATTTCTAACTTCGCCACTGATCAGGACTCATGTTTAAAAATAAAATAAAATAAACGAAGTAATATTTTTATCTCTATATTTTTATCCTAACATTGGTTAAAATATAATAATGACATAATAATACTTAATTGGCTAAGAATAAAAATAAGAGTAATGACATGTTAAACATTTTCTGTCACTTTATATTCCAAAAATAAAAAGTATGTAGACAGTCGAAATTTCGCTTTCTTTGTACTAACATTGCAGAAGGGCAAAAGTATAATTTTACTTTCGGAGACAACCTCGAGATAGGGCAAAGCATCTGGTCATCCCGGAGACAACCCTGTGGATGATTCAAAGGGCCAATGACGGCCTGAGCATGATGCGAATTGAATGAGGATCGCAAAGCTAAGACAGTGTCTGCCAGAAGTCACCTCAGTAAATCTCGAAATGCGTGCCATCAAAGATAAGCCAGTTAAATGCAGTCTGGAACCGGAAGATATCTCTCGGCTACCAGCATCATCTTCCCTGACCCCGATTCAGTCAAACTAGATCTTATTCCGCAACCTTCCGTAAAGACTTTTCGAAAGTTTGGCCTGCGAAGATCAACTTCCTCCGAACCGAGATCGAAGGAACAAACTTCGAGACGGTGGGACCCGCAGGGCCCAGCAACATGTATATATGCGGCTGGCTCCAATGATTTAATAGAGCAATATTAGGTCATTTAGAAAAAGGAGAGAGAGAGTTTTAGAGAGAGAAACGCTGGAGTTTGATCAATATACACCCATTTTGAGTTGTTTGATCTTGTTTAACACACACTTGGAGTCCCGAGAGTGTTCTAAGTTGATCACAGGTGATAAAACGCTTGTTCATGCGTTTCCCAAGGTGAAAAAATGTTCTTTTTAGCTACGTTCTTTGTAAACTTTGTTCAATATACTAGATTGATGTTATATATTGCTTAAATCTAGTTAAACTTGTTGTTTTCTAAGTATATTATGTAGTAGTTGGTAGATATTAAATTTCTACCGGTTATATTATGCATATTTGGTTGTAAATCGAGTCCGGAGGCTAGATCTACCTAGATCTTAATCGGATCTAGCCTTTTGAGTGGTTATTAAGCATGAAACTTTAACCCATATGCTAGATCGGCTTAGATCCATGGTAGATCTACGTATTTACTGCTTTTAATTGGTCCCGGTTACCCCGTATAGCCCTAGATCTATATTTAGATGTGAAAGGGGTCCGAAATGGCTTAAAATGGTGATTTTAACCAATAAAATCATCTAATATCAAAGTCTAGGACATTGTACATATATATTCCCGCATACTAATGTGAGCCTAGGAATTCCGGTGTCAAGATCCCATGATTGGATCCCGACTTGATTCCCATGATGGACCGTTTTTGTGATGTATTGTTTAAATACCGGAAAAATTATTATATATGTAATATTTGGATCTTAAAGACGAACTCGAGGGGTTAGTCCCGAGAAGTCAGATTCAAGATCCCGTGATAGTAAAAACTTTGATTGTGGGTGTCCGGATTCATCAAGATGGCTTACATGCCCGATGATGATCCGACCCTTTTTAACGCTTTTTGCATGCACATCATCAAAATAATTTCCAATAAAACCACAAAGAGCTTTCAATGACAATAAAGCTGTTTGGGGATAGACATTAGATCATAAATGGAAGTATCAAAATACCTCGATTCCTATTTGACGAAGGATTTAAAAACTTGATTTTCAAAACATCATTGATATATATATATTGTGTTCTAAAATAAACTTTTATATAAATCAAATCCTTTGTGCATAGGGTTAAAGAGGTACAGCACTACTTTCGTAATAATTACATATACTAAAAATCAATAATGGAAATATCAAAGGTCCTTGATTACTATTCGGGCGAAGAATTTGAAAACCTTATGTTTTCCCAAAATATCATACGAAATGTATATTTTGTCTAAAATGAACTTTTGCTAAATCAAACTCTTCGTATATAGGTGCAAAAGAGGAACGACACTACTTCTAAATAACTCACAAGGAGGCTTAGAATAAACTTTCACACTCTCTCACACACACACACATACATACACTTTTATGCATAGGAAATCAATAAGATGCGGTACCGTATTTTCACGGGAGTCGGGGGGTTCCTAACACCTTCCCCTCGCTTAACCTAGCCCCCGAATTCCACGAATCTCGGGTTTCAGACCTATCCTACGGAGTCACATATTGGACTATATTGCGACAACTGGAGGGAAAGCTGGCGCCACGGAAGGACAACTGCTTTCGACGAATTTTCGTCGAAAATATATTATTTTCGAGGGACTTATATTTGACGAATTAATCTATCATAAATAATGTAATTTCGACTGAATCTATTTCGTCGAGAATAAATCCGTCGGGAATAGTCAATTTTCTTGTAGTGCTACTGCCCAGCTGTCTAGCTATAGAACCTGTTCCTACATCACTTCAACGACAAGTGGCAGTCCATTTTAGCATCTCTGAACCTCAACAGGTGCATATTGAAACATAATACGTCTCCATGCATGCTATAAATTAAGTGCTTAGCTTATTAATTAGCTCTAAAAAGTGGAAGATGAGGAGAAAGGTGTATGATTTCGAAGCAGCAGCTGCATCAACATTTGATAAATATGTGAAGAGAAGAAGAAGAAGGGCTCTTCCAAGAAGAGGGCAAATTAAAACAATGATAGCAGTGAATGCTTTTTGTTTACTTATCTCTCTCGTTTCTGTTCTTTCTCCTACCTCCTAATCCAATTAAAGGGAAAATATATCTTAGTTCAGAAGTACATAAATAATATTATATATATATATATATATATATATATATATATATATATATATATACGGTTCGGATCTTAAGTGCACCCTTGTGGGCAAGGAAATCGTACCTTGTTAGGGTTAAGGTTTGTGTTGGCTGAGAAGGAGAGAAATCCACGAAGAGCACGGAATTGATTGATTGATTGATTGAAGAGGGGAGAAGAACAGGTGAGCGATTACTCCAATAACACGTGATAGAACTCCTAGAATTTGGAAACCTTGTTAGGGTTATTGGGATTCCAAGAGCCTTCTTGAGTGCTTCTGATTCAGAGAATATCCAAGTCTTGAGTCTGGAGAGAGGTCCCCTTTCCCAATGGAATGAAAGGGGTATTTATAGGGTTTTCTGGAAAGTGGTCATAGTGCCAGGCACATGCCCTCAGAGAAATTCCAGAAATACCCTTTAATCACCAGAGTAATGCCCATATCGTCCTGTCCTTCTAGCCACCAATCCAATCCCTCAATCAATTCCCAAAATGAGCCGCCTCCACGAGCCTTCTGCCTTGGGACACGTGGAGGCTTCCCTCGGGTCTAGCCTCTTTATTTTTGGCTTTTTCGTCTTCATTTAATTAGGTCATGCGAACCCTAATTTTCACATTTAATAAGGTCGTGGAACCCTAAGTGTGCATTTAATTCAATTAGGGCATGTGAACCCTAATTTGCACTTAGGGTCCCACATTTGCCCCTCTGCGCGAGAGTCGCATTTCCAAAGAGACGATCGTGCAAGAATACTTCAAGCTTTTGAATAATTTTTTTTTTGCGGGACTCCACTCTAAAGGTTTTGAAGACAAGGGTCCTAGAAGAGGGAACCTCTAGGGAGCCTGTTGGGAATTGCATATTCATATTTGATATTGAAAGTAAATATAAATGCTTAAGTGTACAGTCCTTCAATGATCATATGTACAAGGACTTAGATGATAGATCAAAAATGTTAGGTTGATCATGAGCTTTAATGTTTATCATTTATGTAAATAAATGTATAGAAGGAAAGATCAAATTTGTTAGGTTGATCTATTTGTGCTGTAAATGTTAAAGCCTTGACAGAATCGTAGTCTGTCAAAGGTAGCATTCAGAAGACAAAGCAGAATCGTGGAGCTTAAATGAAGATGTCCAGAATCGTAGTCTGCCAAGAGAATCAAGCTTGCAGAGACCAAGGCAAGATTTGTGGAGCTTAAGTGAAAGTATCAGAATCGTAGTCTGCCCTTGGAAGTCACACTGAGAATCATGGAGAAAATTCGAGCCAAGTCAAGAAATGCAGTGTGCTCTTGGAAGTGTGATGTCTGTAAGACATGCAAGCAGGAATCGTAGTCTACCAGAGAGCTTAAGAGAAATCGTAGTGTTCTCTACGATCAAGTCTGAGTCAAGCTGTGCAAGCCAACACATAACGATTATGGTACAATGATCATAATCGTAGTGCTCCTCCAGTCAGCATCAAAGATCATAGTTCTGATGAAGGGAGGAAGAGCAACAAATGAAGAAAGGCTAATAGCCGTTGACAATTTGATAGTCCCAATGATTCCATATTCATCCTTAGTTCAAATCGAAGAACCGTATTAAAGAAGCTAAGGAAAGGACTAAACCGCATGCAGAAAACACCTTTTCAGGTGTTAGGTGAGTTTGCAGTCTGTTGTGTCAGTGGGCCAGTCTGCAGTGCCGCAGGAAAGCAAGATGTCAACATCAACTGCATAGAAACGCATTAAATGCAGTAACAGGAGCATTTAAACGGATATATTTTGAATGGCTCTTTTATAAGGACATTAGACAAAGATTCAGACTAAGCAAGCAAGATACAAAAAGAAAGATTATCAAGAGAAAAGCTCAAGAACACTCAACAATCATCTCTACGATCCTAAAAGAGAAAAGCTTGCTTTGCTACTCAGCCCTTCAGAACTGATGCTTAATTGCAACTGAGTAGCACACGTCAAACAACTACTGTCAATCCAAGTGAGGAACCAAGTCAGAGGACTTGAAGAGTTCAAAAGAGAACTAAGTGAAGATCCAAGTCAGAGGACTTGAAGAGTTCAAAAGTGAACTAAGAGCAGATCCAAGTCAGAGGACTTGAAGAGTTCAAAAGTGAACTAAGAGAAGTTCTAGGGCTGCTGGCCTTGAAGGGATCTAAGTGATCCAGTTGTAAGAGACATCCTTAGTGGATTTCCTACTCGTGGAGTAGAAGAGTGGATTAGGAGCCTTGTGTGCTCTGAACCACTTAAAACCTTGTGTCTCATTGTCTCTCATTAATTGTTATAACTGTCATATCTGTTATAACTGCTTATCAAACCATAACTGCAATATCTTGAAGGGGAACAAAACATATATTCTGCTGCTGTCAGTATAATTAATACTGACAAAGTATTTTAAACAAAGAATTTTTAAAATATCTATTCAACCCCCCTTCTAGATAATTAACATGCCTTTGGGAACTAACAATTGGTATTAGAGCAGGTTCTCTCAACTAGCATACAAGCTTAAGTAGATCCAATGGCACAACTGATAAGCGAGACCAAGACAGGTGGAGGAAGCAAACCACCTATGTGCAACAAAGATAAATTTGCCAACTGAAAAGTTCAGATGCAGGCTTACATGGATTCAATAGATGATGATCTATTTGAAACAGTTCTGAATGGGCCCTATATTCCAAAAAGGCTTGCACCAACTCCAGAAGATCCAAACAACATGGTGATCAAGGTCAAAACTGAATGGACTGAAAACGAGAAGAAGAATGTGCAGCTAGACAAAAAGGCTAAGAACATTCTGTTCCAGTCTTTAGAAGATGTTCTATTTGAAAACGTGGTCAACTGCCAAACTATCAAAGAAGTCTGGGATGCATTGCTCATCATGTGTGAAGGAACTGAAGAAGTCAGAGAAAATAAACAATCTCTACTGACCCAACAGTATGAGATGTTTGCTCATGTTCCAGGAGAAAACGTCACTTCCACTTATGAAAGATTCACTACAATGCTCAACTCTCTTCGAGCTTATGGAAAGAAATATCCAAACAAAGTTATAGTCATCAAGTTCATGAGGTCCTTACCAAGCAGATGGGATGCCAAGACCACTGCAATAAGAGAATCAAATAACCTGCATGAGATGACTATACAACAACTCTACGGAAACCTTCTTACATATGAACTAGAGCTGACTCAACGAGCTGAGACTCTATCTGAAGGAAGAAAGAAGGATAAGGGAGTTGCTCTCAAGGCAACAGAAGAAATATTCAAAGCCTGTGAGGAAGAAGAATCTTCATCTGATGAAGATGATGATGCTGATGCTGACGAAGTTGCGATGCTGGCCAGAAAACTAAGAAGGTTCATGCATAAAGGAAGAAGCGACAGACCTAAGAAATTCAGAAATATCAGCAGTCAGGAGCAGATCAATGAGCTATGCTACAAGTGCAAAAAGCCTGGCCACTTCATTTCAAACTGCAACAAGCCCATCAAAGAAGAACTCAAAAGGAGAACAAATCCAAAGGAGTTCAGAGGCTACAAGAAACATCAGAAGAAAAACAAAGGCCTTGTAGCTGGAAGTTCGTGGAGTGACTCAGACAATAATACAAATACTGAGTCTGGAGATGATGAAGAACCTCAAAAGGCAAACCTATGTTTAATGGCCAAGGATGCAGACAACATGAAAAACACTGACCATCCTGAGGTAAACATAGAGGAGGTACTTGACTTTGACATTTCTGATGTAAGTATATGTTGCTTAAAAACTACTATTCATGACATATCATATGATCTTTATCATTATATGAGGAGGTTCAAAATTCTGTCCAAGAATTATTTTGATCTTCAAATAGAGAAAGAGAAGGTTCAGAAAGAATTGGAAACAGCTCTACTTAGTTGTGCATCTCTCTCTCAGGTTAAAGCAGAAAATAAAATCTTAAAACAGACAAATGAACTGAGCACACAAAGAGAGTCAAAACTGACCTATATAATTGAGGAGCTAGAAAAGACTATCTCTATGTGAAATAGATCTTCCTTGTCCATGGATTCCCTGATCTCAAGTCAGAGAAGTACTTCTGACAGGACAGGTTTGGGTTATGGGGAATCTACCTTAGAGTCAAGTGTGGAAAAGATTAAGGACACAAACTGTATCATTGCTTCTAATTTAAATAGAAGCATTGTATTTGTGAAATCCACACAGAAGAAAGAAACAGTGCAACCTTGCTCTTCTGATCCAAGATATGTTTCTAAACACTACGGATCTCATGCTGGCTTGGGATTCAGAAAAGAGAAGAGAAACTCAGTCACCACTGTCCAACCTCGACGAATCGTAGAGTTAAGTAAAACAGACTCCACGGATTAACCTGGAAGGAATCGTGGTGTTGAGGCTTACTCAACACAAAATGTGAATCCCAAGGCTGCATGGAAAAGAAAGATGTAATACAAGGATAAGGCAAATCAGTACTCAAACAAGTTCAAATGGATAAGGAATCCATACACACACTCCAGCATGCATTATACAAAATGTTTTGCTTATGATTGGAATAGCTATAATGCTGCATCATGTTATCATACCACTGTGCATGGAAGGGCCAAAATAAAAAAGATTTGGGTTCCCAAGGTTACTAACATTGCAGGACCCATGCTAGTCTGGGTACCAACATGAAAACTAAATCTGTCTTCAGGAAATGAGCACCACGACTACAACATGGTATCTGGACAGTGGCTGCTCAAGACAGATGACCGAAAATAAAGCCCTCTTGTCGAACTACACAGAGAAAGAGGGACCAACAGTTATCTTTGGAGATAACAGCTCTGGCAAGACAAGAGGCTATGGATCAGCTGGAAATGGTGTGGTATCCTTCAGCAAAGTGGCTTATGTTGATGGACTAAAGTACAATCTTCTTAGCATCATCCAACTCTATGATAAAGGCCATTAAGTCACCTTTCTCAACAATCAGTGTCAAGTCAGAGATTTCGAGACATCCTCTATCAAGCTGACAGGAACAAGAGAAGGAAATGTATACATTGTCAACCTTGCTCAGCTCAGTTCTGATGAGACAGTATGTTTTCTTGCTAAAGCATCTGAAGAAATAAGTTGTCTTTGGCATAGAAGATTATCTCATCTCAACTTTAAGAGTATGTCTAAGCTGGCCTCCAAAGATCTTGTAGCAGGTTTACCCAAGTTCAGCTTCATCAAAGAAAGACCATGTAATGCATGTCAGCTTGGAAAGCAAATAAGGAGCTCATTCAAAGGCAAAGCAGTCAACTCAATTAACAGGTCCCTACAGCTACTACATATGGATCTTTTTGGGCTAATTCCAACTGTGAGCCTAGGTGGAAAGAGATACTCACTGGTCGTAGTGGATGACTACACCAGATACACATGGGTGTTCTTTCTCAACTCAAAAGATGAGACGAGCTCCCAACTGATAAAGATGTTCAAGCTGGTGATGAATGAAAAAGGAGAGACTATCAAGGCAATCAGGAGTGATCATGGTAGAGAGTTTGACTTTTCAGAAATGGATCAGTTCTATGCAGATAATGGCATCAGTCACAACTTCTCAGCACCACGAACTCCTCAGCAAAATGGAGTAACTGAAAGGAAGAACAGAACACTTATAGAAGCTGGAAGAATTCTACTAGCAGCAGCTCATCTGCCTGAATACTTCTAGACAGAAGCCATCAACACTGCGTGCTATACACAGAACAGATCTCTTGTACACTCTACGTTGAAGAAGACTCCCTAAGAGCTGTGGAAAGAAAGAAAGCCAAATGTCAATTACTTCCATGTTTTTGGTTGTTCATGCTACATTCTTAACAATGGAAAGAAATATCTGACTAAGTTCCAACCCAAGTCAGATGAAGGAATATTCCTTGGATATGCTACAGACAGCAAAACATACAGAGTGTTCAACAAGAAGACATTAAGTGTTGAAGTCTCAATCCGCATCATCTTTGATGAAACAGACTCGGACATGTCTGCACCACAAGACACTACGATTGACGATACCGACACTACGAATGAAGTGGTCGAGCCTGGCACTACGACCGTAGTTCCTGAACAAAGAATCGTAGTGTCCGAAGAAGAAATCGTAGAGAGAGCTGAACCAGACGATGATTCTGAATGACAAGAACCAGAAGTCAATCTTTAGGAGTTCAGACAAGAAGGCACCAGAACAGATGTTCCAATAGGGAACAGGTGGGCAAGAGATCACACTCAAGATCTGATCATTGGTGATCCAACCGCCAGAATCAAAATAAGATCTGCAACTCAAAATGAGTGTTTCTATTTGAGTTTTCTATCTCAAATAGAACCCAAAAAGATTGAAGATGCAATGCTAGATGCAAGCTGGATTAAAGCCATGCAAGAGGAACTAAATCAATTTGAGAGAAGCATAGTCTGGAGATTAGTTCAAAGACCAAAGAATCACCCAGTCATCGGCACCAAATGGGTCTTCAGAAACAAGATGGATGAAGATGGGGTGATCACAAGGAACAAAGCTAGACTGGTGGCCAAAGGTTATTCTAAAAAAGAAGGCATAGACTACGAGGAGACCTTCGCGCCAGTTGCCAGACTTGAAGCAATCAGAATATTCCTTGCATTTGCTGCTCACATGAAGTTCAAAGTATTCCAGATGGATGTCAAAAGTGCATTCCTCAATGGTGAACTTCAAGAAGAAGTATATGTGGAACAACCCCCAGGTTTTGTCAATCCAACCCTCTCTGATTATGTCTATAGATTAGATAAAGCCTTATATGGACTTAAACAAGCACCTAGAGCATGGTATGAAACACTAACAAACTTTTTTTTATTGAAAAAGGGTTCACTAGAGGTAGAGTAGATACTACGCTATTTCTTAGGAAGCACAAAGATAAAGTTTTACTAGTTCAAATATATGTAGATGATATTATCTTTGGCTTTACTGATGAAATTTGTGTAAGAGATTTGCCAAGCTTGTGCAGAGCAAGTTTGAAATGAGCATGATGGGTGAGCTGAACTTCTTCCCTGGACTGCAAGTAAAGCAAACTGATGAAGGTATCTTCATAAGCCAAGCTAAGTACATCAAAGACTTAGTTAAGAAGTATGGCATGGAATCAGTCTCTCCCATGAAAACACCAATTGCTTCAGCAACTACGCTTGACAAAGATGAGAAAGGTAAAAGTATTGATATTACTCAGTACAGAGGTATGATAGGCTCCCTTCTCTACCTAACGGCCAGTAGACCAGATGTAATGTTTGCAACATGTATATGTGCTAGATTTCAAGCTAATCCTAAGGAATCACACTTAACTGCTGTAAAAAGAATTTTCAGGTATCTTAAAGGTACACCCTACTTGGGTCTATGGTATCACAAGGAGTCCTCATTTGAACTGACAGGATATTCAGATGCTAACTTTATAGGATGCAAAATAAGCAGAAAGAGTACTAGTGGCACTTGTCAACTGCTAGGAAATAGACTAGTGTCCTGGTTCAGCAAGAAGCAAAACTCAGTATCAACTTCAACAGCAGAAGCTGAATATATTGCCGCAGGCAGTTGTTGTGCTCAAATCCTATGGATGAAGAACCAGCTAGCAGATTATGGGTTTGATTTCAAATCTATACCCATACACTGTGATAACACAAGTGCCATAGCAATAACAAATAATCCTGTAATGCATTCTAGGACCAAACATATAGAGATACGATATCATTTTATTAGGGATCATGTTCAAAATGGAACAATATCTTTGCAATATATCCCTACTGAAGATCAACTTGCTGATGTGTTTACAAAACCTTTAGATGAATCCAGATTTAATAAACTGATAAGTGAGTTAGGTATGTTGAATTTGTAACCATAAATTCTATGCTCTAGATGGTGCTAACCTTGCAGATATAAAGGCTAAGTCAAAATCGTAGAGATGACTAAGAGAAACCATGATCGTGGAGTGATCCAGTCAAGACAGAAAAGCTCACTGTGATAGCAGCATCATCCAGTCAGACAACCTTTTTGATAAGTGTCTCAGGGACAAACCTGATCCGTAGTGGCAAACTAAGAGGTTGGCCCTTCCTGAGCAACCTTAAATAAGAGGGTATGTCATTTCAGAAGGCATCACAGAAAATCGTAGAGTCTACGGTCAAGGAGCAAGCAAAGGATGGAACTCAACAATCGTGAAGTGGTTCTCGATAATCGTAGTCCTCTCACAAGGACTCACTAGCTTAGGGGGAGCTAAGGGTAAAACGGAGATTTCCACATGGATTAAAATCGTAGAGTTCTGCAGAATCTAACACGTGTCCCACTACGCAGAACATATGGAGGGAAGTTTTTAAATTATCATTTGTCAGTTTATTTTTTGAATTCCAAACGATTCTATTTCTCTCTCTCTCTCTCTCTCTCTCAAGCAAAACCCTAAGTTTCATAAAACTAAGCCAAAATCGTTCGTTATACGAAAATCAATCTACACAAATGGCTACTTCCAGAGTTGTTTCAGAAGATCAGCTATGCTTTGACGAATTTGGAGATGCTGGTCTAGAAATTCACAAAGTTCTTTCTCTGCTAAAGAAAGCGAGACTCGAAGCTCATTTCTTTATTATACCCCTTACTCTGCCGAGCCTATAAATAGAAGCTCATTTCTTTATTATTTCTCACCAATTCACTAAAGCTATAGAGAGAGAAAGTATAGAGAGAATAAGAGAGAAAGAAGAAGAGTATTCTGCTATTACACTAGTACAGTCTCTAAATTTTTAAGGTAAGTGGTATTATTTCTTTCGTATTCATGAAGAGAGTTATTTTCTTTCAATATTCGTAAGGGTTATTATTCCATTATTTATTATTCTGTTGGAATAACCTGTCTACGCGGACTACCGCATGCATAGTAAAATCCTGTTGTTCTTCCATTCTTTATTATTCTGTGGGAATAACCTGTCACACGGACTACCGCATGCCTGGTGAATAACCCTTTGTATTCAGTTGTTATTAAATTGTGAAAATAATCTGTCTGAGCGGACTACCTCCAGATGAGTGAAAATCTAATTGTTGTTTCGTATATTGTTTCATTTCAGATTCCTAACTCTAAACTTACTACGGTAAGTATTGCTTCTATAATTCTTGAAATGATCAGATATTACTTGAGTTTTGCGCTTCATCTAATATTATTTCACTGGAATATTGGTCTGAACTTTCTTGTGAAATTTTTATCTTTTCATGTCGAGTTACTATTCACAGGATACTATTCACGGTAAAAAAAATATTTTTTTTCTTCCAAATCATCTTTGATTGGATCCAGGTTTTGATCTTCATTCTTGAACTCTGGATAAATTCTCTATTATTTATCCTTTATCTCACTGGATCAGTTATTCATATTATTTTTCATCATCCTCAGTTCTAAATGGTGATATAACTGAATATCTTTGGCCTGTAGTGCAAAGATGAATAATTACGTGATGAATATCTTTGGCCTGTAGTGCAAAGATGAATGATTACCTGATGAATATCTTTGGCCCGTAGTGCAAGGATGGACAGGTGTTGAGATGAACATGACCAACTGATGATACAAATGAATATCTTTGGCCCGTAGTGCAAAGATGAATATTTGATTCGAGATGTATATTGATTGATGTTACAGGGATAAAATATTGATGATGGACTTTTAAATCAAAGAAGATAGTAGACATCATTATGTACTTAACTCTTCTAATGAATTGTTATTTTCGCTGCGAATATTGATCTAAAACTTGTTGTCACTAATATTTTATCTGATTTATTGAAGGCTAACGATAATTTATTTTTCAATATCTTAGTCATAATATTCTTTACTGGGCTAGTTGAGCTCACCCTTTTCCTCCATTGTTCTCTTCAGGAAATGAGAATATCGCGAGTACTAGTTAGGGAATGGAGTGATGGTCCGAGTTAGAGCTGTAGAAGTCCTCACTATTTTTTTTATTTAAAATAGTGTGATAATAAATGTATTGAGGACTTAGTTTGAATGTTAATATTTTTTACATGTCTGTATTGACACTCACAGTTGTGTGGTCGTATTTTGCACGACCGTGTGATATGAAAGATTGTATTTGAATTTTGTTGAGTGTATTTGGCGACTCAAAATGGGTTGAGTATTGAACCTATTTTGGGAGCGTCACAGTTGGTATCAGAGCTTAGGGATATGATCTCTGGCGGAGATCTGGGAATAGAACTAGGAGGGAAGAGACGAGTAAAACCTTCGCTAGTGTGTCCTACCTAAGCTTAATTGTTATTTAATTGGTCGGTTGGAACATAGGGTTAATATGTGATATGTTAATTTGTTTGATTAACCCTTTTTTGTGGCAGTATTTGAGAATGGCAGCTGAAAATCTAAACAATGGAGTGAATGAGACCGTTGAGACACCTTTAATCACCAACGAGGAGAACATGCAACAGGAAGACTATATTCCTCCTGTAAACAACCCTACCGAAGAAATGATAAATGATGAGATGATTAGAAACTTTTTGCAGTTTATGCAAAACCAGACGAGGGTGACTAGTGTTCATAATACAGGTGGAAATAATAACTCGCGGCTTGTCACTGCCAAGCAGTTTAAAGAGTTGGGACCACCAGAGTTTCAGGGAAAGCTAGATCCAATCAAGGCAAAAAATTGGATTAAGCAAACTACCAAGATATTTGATGTCTTGGGATGCACGGAGGAACAGAAGGTTCCATTTGTCACCTTTATATTTCGTGGAGAGGCAGATTATTGGTGGGAATCTGTGAAGCGTACCCAGCCTGCCGCATTCAAGATGCCTTGGGGGCGTTCTAGAAACTGTTCAATGACAAGTACTTTCCAGAAAGTATTCGTCACATGAAAGAGGTAGTGTTTATCAGACTGGAACAGAACAACATGATTGTGTCCCAGTACGAGGCTAAGTTCGCGGAGTTATCCCGGTTTGCACCTCATTTGGTGGAGAATGAGGAACTATGACGTGGATGTTTCTGAGAGGTTTGAAACCCGAGATTCGTCAATACCTCATTTCTCACAAATTTTCTCTATATTCGGATGTAATGAACAGGGCCCAGTTATTAGAATGAGATAATGATTATGTTCAACCAAGGGACAACAACCAAGGTCGTACTGGTGGCAGCAGTCATCGGAACAATGACAACCAACAGGGAGGAAAGTATCATGCCAGAAGCGGTAACCACTCCGGTGGTAATCGTGGCCATGATAATAGAAGAAGTGAGTCGGGGAGAGATTTCAAGAAGAGAAGGTACAATAATGAGAACGTGAAAGCATTGATAGCAGCACCAACACTGTTTCTAGGGGAGGAGAACGACCGCCGATCGTATGCTATAAATGCGGGCAAGAGGGACACATCAGCCCCAACTGCACACAACAATCCAAGGTGTGTTATAACTGTGGAAAGGAAGGGCACATAGCTCGAGTGTGTCCTGTAGCGAAACCAAGTCCAGTAGGGATGGTGACTCCAAAGGCTATCCCTGACAAGTCAAAGTTAGTGGTTCCTGGAAGAGCATTTGTCGTGACTGCTCAACAAGCAAGGAACCCTAATGAGGTTATTACGGGTAAGCTGATAATAAACTCTTGCGAAGTTTACACTTTATTAGATACTGGTGCTACCCATTCTTTTATTTCACCTGCTTGTTCTCAACGTTTGAACTTGACACCTGAGAAATTAGACTTTGACTTATCTGTTGAAACTCTGTTGGTAGAAACCTTCGTTACATCTACAGTTTACAAATCTTGCTCGATTCAAATTGGTACCCTCATCCTACCTGTTGATCTTATATCGTTGAAAATACTTGCATTTGATGTGATTTTAGGAATTGACTGGTTGACCACTTATCATGCCAAAATTAATTGTTTTCGTAAGGTTGTTAGTTTTCATATTCCTAACCAACCTATTGTGCGAATTCAAACAACTAAACCACTAAAATCAATCAATGTTATTTCAAGTCATAAAGTTATTCGTTTATTAAAAACGGAAGCCAAGATTTTTTAGCCTATGTCACTGATCTAAACAAGAATACATCAGCTTTGAATGATATTTCTGTTGTTAATGAGTTTCCTGATGTATTTCTCGAAGAAATTCCCGGTCTACCCCCGGAACGTGAAGTTGAATTCTTTATTGACCTTGAACTCGGTACAAAACCCATTTCTAAAACCCCATATCGAATAGCACCTATAGAACTTCAGGAGTTAAAGGTCCAACTACAGGAGTTGTTAGACATCGATTTTATACGTCCTAGTACATCTCCTTAGGGTGCTCCTATTTTATTCGTAAAGAAGAAAAACGGGAGTATGCGACTTTGTATTGACTATTTGGAGTTGAACCATGTCACCATCAAGAATAGGTATCCGTTACCTCGTATTGATGACCTGTTCGACCAGTTTTAAGGTGCACAGTTCTTTTCAAAGATCGATCTTCGTTCTGGATATCATCAGCTGAAGATTAAAACTGAGGATATTCTGAAGACTACTTTCAGAACTCGATACGGGCATTATGAATTCTTAGTCATGTCTTTTGGATTGACTAATGCTCCTGCTGCTTTTATGGATATAATGAACGTTGTATTCAAGGAATATTTGGATCAGTTCGTGGTTGTCTTTATTGATGACATCCTTATCTATTCCAAAGCTGTGAAAATCATGAGCACCACTTGAAGCTGGTACTTCAAAGGCTTCGTGAAAACAAGCTATATGCCAAGCTGAAGAAATGCGAGTTCTAGCTTGAGGAGGTAGCATTCCTTGGGCACGTAGTATCAAAACGTGGAGTATCTGTGGACCCGACGAAGATTGAAGCAATACAAAGTTCGGAGCAACCGAAGTCGATGACCGAAGTACGTAGCTTTCTAGGCTTAGCTGGTTATTATCGGAGATTCGTGAAAAGATTTTCTCGAATCGCTACTCCATTAACTCAGCTGACTCGGAAAGATACAAAATTCTTATAGAATGAGGAATGCGTGAAGAGCTTTCAAGAGCTCAAGAGGAGACTCATTTCGGCACCTGTTCTGACGATACCATCTGGTTCGGATGGATTTGTCATTTACAGCGATGCTTCGGGCAAAGGGTTAGGATGTGTTCTCATGCAACATGGGAAAGTCATAGCCTATGCCTCGCGACAACTCAAGGAATATGAGAGAAATTATCCTACTCATGATCTAGAGTTGGCAGCAGTCGTTTTTGCGTAGAAGATCTGGAGATACTACCTATATGGGGAGAAAGTGGAGATCTATACGGATCATAAGAGCCTCAAGTATTTCTTCACCCAGAAGGAACTTAACATGCGACAACGACGTTGGCTTGAGCTGTTGAAAGATTACGACCATACCATCCAATACCATCCTAATAAAGCGAACGTGGTAGCTGACGCGTTGAGTAGAAGATCATATGCAGGAACGAATGCGATACTTTCAAGGCCTATTTTTTGTGATTTACAAAAGATGGAGATAGACTCCGGGGACCCATGCGATGATGTCAAGTATACGCGTAGAACCAATTTTGATTGATAAAGTTAAAGCTGCTCAAGCTACAGACCCGGAGCTGATGAATATGTGGAAGAAGGTGCAAGAAGGTGCTATTCTAGAAGCAAGGATTGATGAAGAAGGAATACTTTGAGTCAACTCCAGACTTTGTGTTCCTGACGATTCTGATTTGAAGTATAGAATCATGATGGAAGCAAACAACACACCGTTTGTAATCCATCCTGGGAGTACCAAAATGTATCGTGATCTTCGACATACATTTTGGTGGAGCAATATAAAGAGAGAGATCGCGGATATAATCTCGAGGTGTTTAACGTGTCAACGTATCAAGGCGGAGCATCAAGTGCCAAAGGGCCCATTGCAACCACTTGAGATTCCAAAGTGGAAGTGGGAACACATTACCATGGATTTCGTTACGGGTCTTCCCAAGGTTTCTCAAGGCATAGATGCGATTTGGGTTATTGTTGATAGATTAACCAAGTCTGCTCATTTCTTGTCGATACGGGAGATTTATTCCCTTGAACGTCTTGCTCATATGGACGTGAATGAGATTGTGAGATTACATGGCATGCCAGTATCCATAGTTTCGGATCGTGACCCAAGATTCACTTCACGATTTTGGGTCAGCTTGCAAAAAGCTATGGGCACGGATTTACGATTTAGTTCGGCATATCATCCACAAACGGACGGGCAATCAGAAAGGACTATCCAAACTCTTGAAGATCTATTGAGACTCTGTGTTCTAGACTTCAAAGGGAGTTGGGATAAGTACCTACCATTAGTGGATTTCTCCTACAACAACAGTTATCAGGCAAGTATAGGCATGGCTCCATTCGAGGCGTTGTATGGACGAAAATGTCATTCTCCAATATGCTGGGACGAGGTGGGCGAAGCAACATTGTTGGGACCGGAGTTAGTACGTATGACTACGGAAAAGATTCAAATGATCCGGCAACGTATACAAGCTGCACAAGATCGACAAAAGAGTTATGTTGATCTTCATCGAAGAGACGTGGAGTTTAATGTCGGAGATCGTGTATTATTACGTGTTGCTCCATAAAAAGGAGTTACGAGATTCAAAAAGAGAGGAAAGCTCAATCCACGATTCATTGGTCCATTTGAAATCCTTGACCGAGTAGGAAATGTGGCGTATAGACTTGCCTTACCTCCAAGCATGTCTCGTGTTCATAATATTTTTCACATATCTGTGCTTCGTAAATATGTGAACGATCCAAACCGCATTATTGAGTTAGAACTAGATGAGATAGCCGAAGATTTAACATACGAGGAGGTACCTGTTAAGATCTTGGATAGGAAGGAACATGTCCTACGCTCAAAGGTTATACCTCAAGTTAAAGTTTTGTGGAGGAACCATGATATCGAGAAAATGATCTGGGAGTTAGAATCGGAAATGAAAACGAGGTATCCTCACCTTTTCGACATACCAGGTACGTACGTCAATTTCGAGGACGAAATTTCATAAGGAGGGGAGGTTGTAAGACCCCAAATTTTATGAATAAGATTTAATTTTCTTTATATATTATTTTGAAATAGTAAGGTGTTGATTTGATAAATGTGATAAGTTATGGGTGAAATATGCAAAGTTTACAAAGTAAGCAAGTGGTTATAAAATATTCGTTGTGTCGGGGAATATTCGTTCGGTCGAGGAATATTCTTTTTGTCGGAGAATATTCGTACGACGGCGCAGTCATTGGTGGACCCCACAATGGAATGAATGTCGGATATAGAAAGCGATAGAAGTAACCTTTTTATAAAAATAACGGCAAAATTGTTACCGTTAGTACTGTTGAAATACCCGGTGCTTAAAATACAGTAATACGTGGTGTTGCACGGTAGCACACGGTATTGCACAGTATTTCGAATTATTGATTCTTACGTAGGAAGGCACTTACTCAATTATTGTTACAGTAATTACTGTTCAATATTTTATATTATTGATTCAAAATTTGCATAATATTTTATTGGTTCAATATTTGCTACGTTGATATTTTATATCAATAAATGCTACTTTGCTATTTTATATTATTGATTCAATAATTGTCATTGCACATTATTTTAAATTATCAAATCAATAATTCATATTATTTGAATAATATTATTAGATAGCATTATTGGCAATGTCTAAGGAAGTTCTGTCTAGGAAAGGGGTTGATTAATTGGGCGCCAGTAAGGAGAAATCCTTATCGGAAGGCCCCCTCTTTCCTGGGAACGACCTGGTTGTCAGTATTGTAGTTTTGTAATATTATTTGTGGATAATTAATTTTTGATATATATGATAAGGAAATATTTATTCAATGTGGATTTAAACGGAGGAATTTTTAACATGTGACATTTGTTGAAAGTTGGTATTTTATCTTGCCCGATAAAATAATTCATTCAAATATATTATTATAATATTACATTATAGTAGTATGATGTGATTATATAATAGTATAATTTTTATAATTTGAATGATAAGATTATTATAGTAAATTCATGGTATAAAAGTTAAAAGAGGTGGAAGAGTACAAATTAAATTTGAACTCTTATGATGCAAACAATGATGTCATTGGAGCGATGAGGTAAGCAATGATGTCATCGGAGCGATGTGGTAAGCAATGATGTCATAAGATCGATGATGTAAGCGATGATGTCATAAATTATGACAAAAAGATTATTTTACCCCTACTCTGCCGAGCCTATAAATAGAAGCTCATTTCTTTATTATTTCTCACCCATTCACTAAAGCTATAGAGAGAGAAAGTATAGAGAGAATAAGAGAGAAAGAAGAAAAGTATTCTGCTATTACACTAGTGCAGTCTCTACATTTTTAAGGTAAGGGGTATTATTTCTTTCGTATTCATGAAGAGAGTTATTTTCTTTCAATATTCGTAAGGGTTGTTATTCCATTCTTTATTATTCTGTTGGAATAACCTGTCTACGTGGACTACCGCATGCATGGTGAAATCCTGTTGTTATTCCATTTTTTATTATTCTGTGGGAATAACCTGTCTACGCGGACTACCGCATGCCTGGTGAATAACCCTTCGTATTCAGTTGTTATTAAATTGTGAAAATAATCTGTCTGAGCGGACTACCGCCAGACGGGTGAAAATTCAATTGCAGTTTCGTATATTGTTTCATTTCAGATTCCTAACTCTAAACTTACTACGGTAAGTATTGCTTCTATAATTCCTGAAATGATCAGATATTACTTGAGTTTTGCGCTTCATCTAATATTATTTTACTGGAATATTGGTCTGACTTTCTTGTGAAATTTTTATCTTTTCATGTCGAGTTACTATTCACGAGTTACTATTCATGAATTACTATTCACAGGGTGCTATTCACGGTAAAAAAAATATTTTTTTTTCTTCCAAATCATCTTTGATTGAATTCAGATTTTGATCTTCATTCTTGAACTCTGGATAAATTTTCTAATATTTGTCCTTTATCTCACTAGATCGGTTATTCATATTATTTTTCATCATCCTCAGTTCTAAATAGTGATATAACTGAATATCTTTGACCTGTAGTGCAAAGATGAATAATTACGTGATGAATATCTTTGGCCTGTAGTGCAAAGATGAATGATTACCTGATGAATATCTTTGGCCCATAGTGCAAAAATGGACAGGTGTTGAGATGAGCATGACCAACTGATGATACAAATGAATATCTTTGGCCCGTAGTGCAAAGATGGATATTTGATTCGAGATGTATATTGATTGATGTTACAGGGATAAAATATTGATGATGGACTTTTAAATCAAAGAAGATAGTAGACATCATTCTCTACTTAACTCTTCTAATGAATTGTTATTTTCGCTGCGAATATTGATCTAAAACTTGTTGTCCATAATATTTTATCTGATTTATTGAAAGTTAACGATAATTTATTTTTCATTATCTTAGTCATAATATTCTTTACTGGGCTAGTTGAGCTCACCCTTTTTCTCCATTGTTCTCTTCAGGAAATGAGAATATCGCGGGTACTAGTCGGAGAATGGAGTGATGGTCCGAGTTAGAGCTGTAGAAGTCCTCACTATTTTTTTATTTAAAATAGTGTGATAATAAATGTATTGAGGACTTAGTTTGAATGTTAATATTTTTTACATGTCTGTATTGACACTCACAGTTGTGTGGTCGTATTTTGCACGACCGTGTGATATGAAAGATTGTATTTGAATTTTGTTAAGTGTATTTGGCGACTCAAAATGGGTTGAGTATTGAACTTATTTTGGGGGCATCACACAAGGGCAATACACTCATTCCAGACTTCGAGACCTCTAGTCGGCAGAAAAATTCCTAGTTATCTTGGGTCCACTACTTCTTCCGCAACTACAAGACTAACCTGTGGGATAGTGCTGTTCACAACAAATCTGTTATGGTTTTCATGAAGAGATTTATTTTTTTTCCTCTAGCAGCTTATCTGGTTATGTGGTTGTCCCGCTTCCTCTTCCCCGGGTCTCCCGTAGACGGTCCTTCAGCCCATATGTTTAGTCTGGCAGCTTTATTATCTCGGGGCTTAGAGATTCCTCTTGCTTCTCTCTTCTTGGGGACCCTATGTCGTCGCTTGGACGAAATAGCCTTTGCCATGAGAGAATCTGTTGGGAGGTAGTCATCTTCATACATGTGTATTATTAATTGTCTGCACGTTTTCTTTTTTTCTTCTTATCAATCTTTGTTCTTATTTATTCAGGTATGACGTCAATTACTTCGTACCATACTCCTTTCTTCAGATCTTTCTTTTCAAGCGCTTTTCTGGCTATTCCACTCTTGAACATCTTTCGAAGAAGAAGAAGAAGTCTTCACCTCCTTTTGCATCACCCAACATTATCCTTCGCATATCACGTTGGATTGATCATCGATTTAGTCCAGCTAGTACAGATTTGCAGCCTTTCCTTGATGACTTTTCATGCTTCACCACTCGTCCCTATACCATTACTTCAGGAGGTTGCGGTCATCTGCCTCACTTTTATAAGCGTAAATTTCGCACTTTCTCAAGTACCAACGGATTGAGTGGTTCTGCACTGTGTTGGTTCGTCTTCCTCCGGACCACGGAGCTTCCCTATTTTGTCGAAAATAATGTGTTTGGCACTGTACTTTATTGTCCACACAAGGTCATGAGGCAGTTCGAATTCGACCAGGAACGCCCTTTCGGTCATACTTGTCAGAGGAATTATGAGGCTGCTCTTCTCAACTTTGTCTCTACCTCCCCTTCTTTTTTATGGGCCTTTCTAAGATCTCCAAAAACTCCTTATAGATCCCTTCCTTTTGTCATACCAGATGATTCTCAGGGCGGGCGATATATCTCTAGTGAGCGTATTTATTGGCAAATTAATCTCAAGAGATGGAAGGAAGATACCCTGATTTATTCGAGGCCAGTTTCTATTCCAAAATGTCTCCAATGGAGTTGGCTGCTATGTTCTCCTAAGACCAATGTCCGCTTAGAACTTTGGCCAGTCAGTAGTCGACTTATTGAGAGTGAGGCTTTGATGCCTAGGTGTTCTCCTCCTTTGTCAGCAGATATTCACTCTCAAAGTGACCTGACTACTCTTCCCGCACAGGACCCTACTACTTCCAGAAATCTTCCATTACGAGCTTCGTCTCAGATATCTCTGTCTTAGATGCCTACTCTAGCTCCTCCCCAGGGATCCTCTGATGCTGAGGAAATGAGGATTACTCGTTCTAAAACGAGAATATCTACCACTACTGATTCTGAGATGGCTCTTCCTATTACTTCTACCGTGGTCCCTATTAGTCGTCCTGTCATTAAGCATCGCTTAAAGCCATTAGTAAAGCGCCCTCTTGATGATGCTAGTTCTAGTGTGCCAGCAGCCGAGGATCCGATCAAGAAACACCGTAGAAGTTTGGTAAATTTTTATAGTATTTTCATTTATGTCTGTTACTATTTATATAGTTGCTTTTATGATTCCTTATGTCATTATTTCCACCATTTTTAGGTTATCGATGCTAATGAAGAGGATGATGATGTTCCTCTTGGGTTTATGGCTAGTACTACAAATGGGGCAACCACGGAGGCTTCTACTAGTCGTGAGCCTCCCCCTCCTATCCCTATCAATGTTGAGTCGTCTGCATTACATGATGCTTGTGTTAGTCTTGATGCTAAGGACACTTTATCTGATGTGAGCTCGAGCCTTGTTGTGGGTGATACAGATATTTCCTCATGCCCTCTTGTGACTTCTCCACATGATAGACATGGAGATACCGATGAGACTTGTAAGACCCCAAATTTTATAAATAAGATTTAATTTTCTTTATATATTATTTTGAAATAGTAAAGTGTTGATTTGATAAATGTGATAAGTTATGGGTGAAATGTGCAAAGTCTACAAAGTAAGCAAGTGGTTATAAAATAGTCGTTGTGTCGAGAAATATTCGTTTGGTCGAGGAATATTTTTTTTGTCGGAGAATATTCGTACGACGGCGCAGTCATTGGTGGACCCCATAACGGAATGAATATCGGATATAGAAAGCGACAGAAGTAACCTTTTTATAAAAATAACGACAAAACTATTATCGTTAGTACTGCTGAAATACACGATGGTTAAAATACAGTAATACGTGATTTTGCATAGTAGCACACAGTATTGCACAGTATTTCGAATTATTGATTCTTACGTAGGAAGGCACTTACTCAATTATTGTTACAGTAATTACTGTTCAATATTTTATATTATTGATTCAATAATTGCATAATATTTTCTTCGTTCAATATTTGCTACGTTGATATTTTATATTAATAAGTGCTACTTTGCTATTTTATATTATTGATCCAATAATTGTCATTGCACATTATTTTAAATTATCAAATCAATAATTCATATTATTTGAATAATATTATTAGATAGCATTATTGGCAATGTCTAAGGAAGTTCTGTCTAGGAAAGGGGTTGATTAATTGGGCGCCAGTAAGGAGAAATCCTTATCGGAAGGCCCCCTCTTTCCTGGGAACGACCTGGTTGTCAGTATTGTAGTTTTGTAATATTATTTGTGGATAATTAATTTTTGATATATATGATAAGGAAATATTTATTCAATGTGGATTTAAACGGAGGAATTTTTAACATGTGACATTTGTTGAAAGTTGGTATTTTATCTTGCCCGATAAAATAATTCATTCAAATATATTATTATAATATTACATTATAGTAGTATGACGTGATTATATAATAGTATAATTTTTATAATTTGAATGGTAACATTATTGTAGTAAATTCATGGTATAAAAGTTAAACGAGGTGGAAGAGTGCAATTGAATTTGAACTCTTATGATGCAAACAATGATGTTATCAGAGCGATGAGGTAAGCAAGGATGTCATCGGAGCGATGAGGTAAGCAATGATGTCATAGGATCGATGATGTAAGCGATGATGTCATAAATTATGACGAAAAGATTATTTTACCCTTACTCTGCCGAGCCTATAAATAGAAGCTCTTTTCTTTATTATTTCTCACCAATTCACTAAAGCTATAGAAAGAGAAAGTATAGAGAGAATAAGAGAGAAAAAAGAAGAGTATTCTGCTATTACACTAGTGCAGTCTTCAAATTTTTAAGGTAAGTGGTATTATTTCTTTCGTATTCATGAAGAGAGTTATTTTCTTTCAATATTCGTAAGGGTTCTTATTCTATTCTTTATTATTCTGTTGGAATAACCTGTCTACGCGGACTACCGTATGCATGGTGAAATCCTGTTGTTATTTCATTCTTTATTATTATGTGGGAATAACCTGTCTACGCGGACTGCCGCATACCTGGTGAATAACCCTTCGTATTCAGTTGTTATTAAATTGTGAAAATAATCTGTCTGAGCGGACTACCGCCAGACGAGTGAAAATCCAATTACAGTTTCGTATATTGTTTCATTTCAGATTCATAACTCTAAACTTACTACGGTAAGTATTGCTTCTAGAATTCCTAAAATGATCAGAAATTTCTTGAGTTTTGCGCTTCATCTAGTATCATTTCACCGGAATAATTTTTTTAACTTTCTCGTGAAATTCTTATCTTTTCATGTCGAGTTACTATTCAGAAGTTACTATTCATGAGCTACTATTCACGGTAAAAAAAAATTATACCCAAGTTTTGAACTTCATTCTTGAATTTTGCTCCACAATTGATTATTACGGAGTATTATTGAACTTGGATAAACTAAATTACGAATCCCTAATCCTTGTCCTTTATCTCACTGGATTCGTTCCTTATATTGTATTTCATCATCCTCAGTCCTAAATGGTGATATAACTGAATATCTTTGGCCTGTAGTGCAAAGATGAAAGATTACTTGATGAATATCTTTAGCCTGTAGTGCAAAGATGAATGATTACTTGATGAATATCTTTGGCCCGTAGTGCAAAGATGAACAGGTGTTGAGATGAACATGACCAAATGGTGATACAAATGAATATCTTTGGCCGTAGTGCATAGATGAATATTGATTTGAGATATATATTGATTGATGTTACAGGAATAAAATATTGATGATGGACTTTTAAATCATAGAAGATAGTAGACTTCATTCTCTACTTAACTCTTCTAATGAATTGTTATTTCCGCTGCGAATATTTATCTAAAACTTGTTGTCCATTATATTTTATCTGATTTATTGAAGACTAACGATAATTTATTATTCATTATCTTAGTCATAATATTCTTTACTAGGCTAGTTGAGCTTACCCTTTTCTTTCATTGTTCTCTTCAGGAAATGGGAATATCGCGGGGACTAGTCGGGGATCAGAGTGATGGTCATAGTTAGATCAGTAGAAGTCCTCACTATTCTATAAAATAGTGGGATAATGATTGTAATTAATAAGGAGTGAATTTGAATGTTTATATTTCGTATTATATACGATTTGTATTGAAATTCACAGTTTGTGTAATCGTAGTTTGCACAACCGCATGTTATAAAAGATTGTATTTGAATTATGTACCATGTATTTGGCGACTCAGAATGGGTTGGTATTGAACCTATTTTGGGGGCGTCACAAGACTCTTGCTTCCTCGAGGGGGAATCCTTCTGAGACTATTGCTAATGTTCATCCTCCCTAGAAGGATTCTGCCGAGTTGGTGATTTCTCAGTAGGGTATTGTTGATAGCACTTTAGGTGGGTTAAACGACATTCCGCCTTCTGTGGCATCTCCCAACTATTTGGACATTGACTATCTTGTGAGTATCTATCTTTGGGTTAATATATCATTTTCTTCTTAAATTTTCTTTTTTTCTCCCAAATATGTTATGTTTTATTATCTTGTTTTTAGAGCGAGAAGATGAAAGATCTGCCTTTGCCTGTTGATGCGCTTGCTTTATTTGATACTCTCAATCCAGATCTTGACACCTTGCCACATAGTGACCTCGGTTATCCTCCGGGTTATCTTCCAGATGACCAAGGCTTTGAGGATTCATCGGCAGCACAGCAGCCCCCTGCTCCTCCATCCTTTGTCTCGACGAATTCTATGATAGCCTCTAAAGTAGCTTCTGCCAGAGCTTCTTTTAATCCAAGTGGAGATCTTGTTGCTTGGAGGGGCTTCCAGATATCATCTTCTAGTCAGGGAAGTCTTGAGCGTCTCCTAGCTCGGTTCCAATAGATACTTGACCGGCTGATTATTATGGCGGCTACCGCCCAGACCTTCCTCATAGATCAGCTCGCAGGCCTTG
Source organism: Panax stipuleanatus (assembly GCA_020205555.1). Classification (NCBI taxonomy): domain Eukaryota; kingdom Viridiplantae; phylum Streptophyta; class Magnoliopsida; order Apiales; family Araliaceae; genus Panax; species Panax stipuleanatus. Next base: position 94,532,264 of record CM035123.1, on the reverse strand, counting down.
TTCTCAGGTTGTACACTATTTCTTTATACTCTTTGCGAGTCAAGAACTTGAAGAAATTTAGCGATGATGTAGACGACCTTGAAGCCGTGGGTGTTGATATGTCTCCTTTTCGGGCTAGGTTGGATCTCCTCAAGTCAAATTTTAATCTTATCGGGCTACGTGTGGAGGTTAATGTACGTAAGTGTGAAGATGACTCTTTTTTATTACAGCTTTCGGAGCTTGACGAAGCCACAAACAAATTGAAGTCCCAACTTTAAGAGGTAGAGCGATAAGCTCCAGGACTTAGAGTCAACTACCCGAGATGTCAAGAAATTGAAAGCTAAAAATCTCAAGATTCGGGATGCTGCCATTGCTGACTTAGAGTCCTTAGTTATGCCTTCTCTTCAGTTTGATATGTCATGTCCTTTAGATAATGACTTACAGTAGTTTTTTTTTCTTTTCCTGTATCAGAAACTCATTTACACATATTTTATTTATAGAAGTAGAGTTTCTTTAACCTTGTTGATTGCCTTTAATTTGAATGATTCCTTAAAATCCAATATTTATCATTGAATCTCAAGTTATTCAAATTAATACTCCATGACAACAATAGGCATTATGAACATGTAAACACGAATTTTGTCAAAAAACATGTATATATATATATATACTATATTTTTTCTTAAGAAATCAGAAAGAACATTCAAGTATAATTAAAAGTTTGACAATTTATTGATAATCAAATTGCTTTTAATGAAAAGCATAACGTTTCAAATAATAAATCTTGCTTTTGTCGGAGAAAGCATAACGTTCGTCACTTTTAGAGATAAAGTGTAACTTTTTCGGGGCTGAGGGCTTATACTCAGGTGCCTCAATCACTTTTGAAGTTGAAAGTGTAACTTCCGAGGGCTGCTAGTCAGGTGCCTCGATTACTTTTAAAATTTGGAAGTATAACTTTTTGATCCGAGGACTTATAGTCAGGTGCCTCGATTACTTTAGAAGTTGAAAGTATAACTTTTATGGTTCAAGGACTTATAGTCAAGTGCCTCGATTACTTTTGAAGTTGAAAGTATAACTTTTGTGTGATGACCATCTCATGTGTAGTATTTCTTTACCCATTTCAAGTTTAATGGTCCTGAGACAGCATCTGATCCCACACAAGATATCTTGCGATACCCGCTTTCAGAGATCTCTCGTACCCTATACGGGCCTTCCCATTTAGGGTAAAACTTGGTGGTCGGTGTTTCCCTCATGACTTGAGTTGCCGTTTTGAGCACCAAATCTCCCACCAAAAATTTTTGTGGTACCACTGCGGTATTGTACTGTCGTTGCAGTCTTTCATGATACCGTTCTAATCTTTCTTTAGCTTTGTCTCGAAAGTTAGCCAAGGCTTCCACGGCGGCTGGTCGGTTCTCTTCCTCAACTAAGCTTCGAAGCCTCATCCTAGCCGAAGGGATTTCTATTTCAGCGGGTAAGATGGCTTCTTCACCATAGACCAAAGCATATGGGGTTTCACCCGTAGGTTTTCTCTTTGAAGCTCGATATGCCCATAATGCTATTGGTAATTATTCCGCCCATGTCTTCGGATGATCGTCTAGGGTTTTTGATAAGATTTTGATCAGGGTTTTGTTTGTGGCCTCTACTTGTCCATTGCCTTTCGGGTAGTAGGGTGATGATTTGTAGTGTTTCACCCTGTATCTTTCCATCAGATTTTTGATGTCTCTAGAGATGAAGGGAGTTCCATTATCCGATAGAATGATCTTCGGGATCCCGAAACGACAAATGATGTGCCCTTTGATAAAATTTGCCACAGTCGGTCCCGTAGCCTTCTTCAAGGGTATTGCTTCCACCTACTTTGTGTACATCTCGGTGGCAGTCAAGATCCATATGTTGCCTTTGGAATTTGGATGAATGGGACCTATAAGATCCATTCCCTGTGTATGGAATGGTCATGGTGTTGTTATAGTTCGTAAGTCTACAGCAGGAAAATGAATCAAGTTTCCATGAATTTGACAAATGTGACATTTTTTGATAAAATCTAAGCAATCTCCTTCCATCTTCTGCCAGTAATAACCGTGATCAATAAGCTATTTGTACAACTTGGCTCCCCCTTGGTGTTCGTCTTTGTGCATTTGATAAACCAAATCTTTGGCTTCTCCTACTTCCAAACACCGTAAGGGCTTGCCATTGAACCCTCCTCTAAATAATTCTTCATTTTGCAAGAAGAATCGTTGTGACTTCCTCTCCTTCTTTTCGGAAGGCAGATTGCCGCTTTGTAAGAACTCCACATAAAGGATTCGCCAATCCATGATGTCATCAATGAAGCACATTCCTCCTCCCCAGGGTATTCTGGCACGAAGCACATTGTCGTTGAAGTGCATCTGTTTCCTTCTTCATTTCGGGCCAATAATACCCTTGGTGCTGCAACCTGCGATATAAACCAATGTCTGCCAATCCGCAGTTCTTGTTATGCATTTGATGCAAGACTTTATCTGCTTCTTGCCTCCCCAAGCATCGTGTCAATACACCATCTGCTTCTTTGTGATACAAGACTCCCTTGATAATGCTTTATTTCTGAAGCTCTACTGGTGACATATTTCCCTCTTTTGTTTGCAATTCATGGGAGATATCATGTCTCCAATCATCTATCATATCTTTGGGGAACAAGTCTAGCACCATGGTTGGGAGGGTTCTCTTCATTACTCTCACGTCCAAGTCTTCTCCTTGGACAAACACTCGAGATGCTACAGTTGCCAATGCATCAGGTTGTTTGTTTTGTCCTCTCAGCACATACTCAATCACTACCTTCTTGAAAGCCTCCATCACCTTCTGTGCTACAGTTTGATATGGTGCCAAGATAGGTTCCTTCACTGCGAATTGGCCTCTTATTTGTTGTACTATCAGATTTGAATCTCCCTTTACTTTGAGATGTTTGGCTCCCAACTCTTGAGCCGCCAATAATCCCAATATAAACGCCTCATATTCTGCTTCATTGTTTGTGCAAGGAAAGTCCAATTTGTATAACAAAGCCATTTCTTTCCCTTCCTTGGTGGTCAACACTACTCCTGCTCCGCCTTTACCTTCTACAAATGATCCGTCGAAAGCCAAATTCCACCATTCTGGGTCTTCGTCCTTTAAGTCGATTGCTTCTACTTCTCCACCTGGAAGATCCTCAGAGGGAGGTTCATATTCTCCATTTAGAAATTGAGCTAGCAGGTCTGCCAAGGCTTGACATCGGATCGCCTTCGATGTCACACACTTGATGTCATATTCTAAAAGTATCATCATCCATCTAGCGGGTCTTCCTACTAATGCTGGCCTAGTCAGTAGATATCTGATCGGATCAGTTCTGGTTGCAATCTTTACTTCGTGCGCCAGAAAGTAATGTCGTATTTTCTGCGCAATGAACACCAATGCTAGGCAATGCCTCTCCACCTGTGAGTACCTGGTTTTCGGTCCTCTGATTATCCGGCTAATGTAATACACAGGTTTCTCTTCTCCATCCACCTCCTGCGTGATCAATCCGCCTATAGACTTCTTGGTAGATGTGATGTATAACTGCAACGGAATTCCTCTTTGTGGTACTACCATCGTTTGCGCTGAAGCCAAAATTCTTTTTACCTTCTCAAAGGCATGTTGCTGGTCTTGCCCCTTGTCCCATTCTGCCTTTCCTTTCAGCAATTTGCCGAAAGGTTCTGTGACTTCTGCTAATGCTGGCATGAATCTCCTCATGTAAGAAACTTTTCCTAGAAAGCTCTTCAACTATTTTTGAGTTTTTGGTGGGGGCATCTTTGTAATTGCTTTCACCTTTCTTGGGTCTACCTCCAAACCTCTGTTGTGCACCAGAAAGCCCAAGAATTTTCCAGCCGTCATTCCAAAGGCGCACTTCTTTGGATTCATCTTCAACTTATACCTTCGACATCGCTCAAACACTTTCCTCAGGTCCTCCACATGGGTTGTCACCTTCTTGGATTTCACTAATATGTCATCCACATAGTCCTCCACTATATCATGAATCATGTCATGAAATATAGCGTGCGTTGCCCTTTGATAAGTTGCCCCCGCATTCTTCAAGCTGAATGACATTACTGCATAGTAAATTCCCAAATGGGGTACAAAAGGTCGTTAACTTTGCATCTTCTACGGACATCTTTATTTGATTGTAACCCACAAACCCATCCATGAATGACATCATCTCGTGATTAGCCGTTGCATCTACCAAAGTGTCTATGTTGGGTAATGGGTACATGTCCTTCGGGCATGCCTTGTTCAAGTCTCTAAAATCCACACATATCCGTAACTGACAGTTTGATTTCTTCACTGGTACAATGCTGGACAGCCATATTGGATGTTAGATTGGCTTGATGAACCCTACTTCCAACAACTTCTTGATTTCCTCTTTTATTTGGGTTTCGACTTCGGGTGCATAGTTGCGAGGTGCTTGCTTCACTGGTTTTATTCCCAGGCTTATATTCAGATTGTGCTCTACCAGCTCCTTGTCAATCCCGAGCATCTCGTCGTAGTTCCAAGCAAAGACATCCCTATACTCTCGCAGTAATTTTAAAAGCTCCTCCTTCTGGTTAGCATTCAGCTCTTTGTTAACATAAGTTGGTCTTGGCGTTCCTCCATATGTTGCCAAATCAACTTCTTCTAATTCATTTTGTTGAGGTTTTGGCCTATCCTCAAAGCATTCTGGAGCTGGTTCTACCTTCTGCTGCATAACTTCTCCTTCTTCATTACTGCTGGAGTGGGGGACACCTCTTGAGCCGTTGGGTTTGCATGCTCCCTTGGGCTCTTCCCCCTTGCATCGTCACAAGCAAAACACCACCTTTCCATCGGGTTTAACAACCCTCTCCCATTTTGTCTTTTGGCCATCCTCTGATTTTGCTGTCCGCTTAGCATTTATTATGTTTCTGGCATCTTCAGGATCTGCTGGCCTTTTCTTTTCTCCTTTTCCTTCCTTCTCCAAGTCTACTACCACTAGCGTCTTGCTTTTTGAACATTCTCTTTATTCCAAGGTCTTCTTCTTTTCTTTTTCTGCAGGCACGAACTTATCTTCCAGCACTTCCTCCTAGCTTGCTAGTCTTAGAGAATCAGGCCTTGCAATCTGGTTCTCTCCCTCTTCAGCGACATCGTCAAAGAAAGTTGCTTCAGTGATGTGTGCCTCCTCCGGTCCAAAGGGATTCCTTGTTGCTGGTACCTTCACTTCTCTCCCTTTCCAGATAGATTTCAAGCATTGATGAAAAACTGAGGGTACCACTCCATATTCATTTTGCCAGGCCCTTCCTAGCAAGACATGATATGTTGCATCCACCTCGGCAATATGGAACATTACAGGTCCTCGAATCTTCCCCACTTGCATATCCACCTTGATGTGTCCAAGGGTTCTGGTACTTTGGTCGGCGAATCCTGTAATGTTTGTTTTTCTTTCACAATCTTCTTCTCTGGCAGGCCTAACCGTTTAAACACGGTATAGGGCATAATGTTTATAGACGCTCCGTTGTCAATGAACGCCCCCCGCACTTCTATACCATTGACTACTGCTTTCACATACAGCGGCCTGTTGTGCGGATATCTTATCTCTCTATCAGCTTTAGAGAAAGATATCTTATTTTCTTCTTCTTCCACCGTATTCACAAATCCTTTGCTCACGGCCATGCAGGTCTCCAGCGTCTCGGCAGCCTTAATGATTGCCTTGGTTACTTCTATCCTTGCTTCCTTGGTCAATCCTAGTTGATCGAAAAAATTTCTGAACTTGGCTCCATTCATTAACGCTGCCACCTGCAGGCCTGGATCACATTCCTCTCTTTCTTCTGTCATCATCTCCACTTCCAGGATTGCACTGTGGGTAACAGTGTTGCATATTTATTTTCCTTTGGGGTTCGAAAATGGCTTGTCATGCACGCTGCTTTTTTTTCCAGTTCAATTTCTCTGGCTGCCAGCTTCTCATGGTATATCCCCCGCAGACTGTAACAGTCCATAGTGGAATATCCTGCGTACTGGTGGTACACACAGAAGTCCAATCTTCTTTTCATCTCTTCCGTCACCTCGAATCTAGGCCTTGGAGGTTTCACCAATCCATCCTCAACCCATTGTTCGTACAGGCCCCTGAATGCCTTCACACTGCATGTGATAGCCTCCGGGACGAGCATTCTGGTATACTTGTCCCCATGCTTTCCTTTATTTCGTTCAAAAATTTTCTCATTCTTCTCTCACTTTCCCCCTTGTGGTTTTGACTGAGAGTCAGCCAAAGTCACAGTTGCTATCCTCTTGCCCCTCCATGTAACCGTCGCATGGTTGGTGGGCAATGTCATGATTCCTCCTAAGTCTTGTGCAAAAGATGAGAGGGTCGCAAATGAATCACATGCCTTCGTAATGAGATGAGGCTTGAAAGAGTCTAAAGCACCATTGTTGTATATACTGACCAAGTTCTTTTCCTCGATTGGCTCTGCGCACTTCTGTGCCTGGGCCCTGAATCTGTCCACATAATCTGACAGTTCCTCACTTGGCTTCTGCTTGAATCGCATTAGCTCTACAATGGTTACCTATTTCTGCACATAGAAAAATTTATTAAAAATTATAATTTTAGATCATCCCAATCATGGACTGATCCCTTCTCCAAATTGAAGTACCAACTGAAGGCACTATCCGTTAAAGTCTTGTTGAATTCCTTCATCAACAAGTTGTGGCTGTTTACTTCATCATATCCTAGCCACGGAGACATCGACTCCACGAACCTGGCAATATGTTCCCTGGCATTTCCTTTCTCCCCGTTATATTTTGGAAAGTGTGGGGGATGCTCAATATACCCTGTTAAGTAAAGCTGCCTCCGAATTTGTGCCGGGTAAGGTGGAGTAAAGTCTAACTCCGAAAGGTCGGGATGTCTGCCTGCGAAGTTGATTAACCACGTCGATCATATAATCCTTCGTCACATATTGGCTGGTGGCATGGACTCTCTGGGGTGTTGTGATATACTGTTGTATTGGCGGTGTGTATTGTAAAGAAATTGGCTAGTGTACACTTGCATCGTGCAACACTTGCGTTGGTGGCAGTTGTTGGCTCATTCGCTGGACATGGCCTGGGATGGTCATCATCTACACTAGTGAAAATGCGGGGAGAGCAGTCGGGATGATGTTTGTCTGAGGTTGGCTTGCTTTCAATCTGAGTTGTGGCACTTCACCACTGTTCTGGGGTTCCAAGTTGATGATTGGAGCCGACTGATTCTCCGTCAATGGAGGTACAATCTGGTTCTCCTTGTTGTTGCTGCCATTGTTGTTGTCTTCCACTACTACTTGTTCTTCCTGCAAATTTCCTGGGAACATGGCCTTGAAAGTGGGGATCTGCATCAACTGCTGGCGAAAATTTCCCATTTCCTCTTGCTTCTTCTGCATTTCCAGCATCATAGCCATCATCATCCCTTGTCCCTCACGTGCTTCCTTCAACGCCTTAAGCATCTCCAGTTGCACAACGTTCGTCTGCTCTCCGCTTGCATCCTCGCCTTGCCTTCCTGTGCCGGTCTGCCTGACGTTTGTTTGTTGTTGGTTGGCCATGTATGGTGATGCTGAACTTCCTTCCGAAGCGTCTTCGATAATTGGTTGATCAAGATCCAGATTTGCACCTTGGAAAGCTTGGTTTGCTTGCCTTGGAACTGGATCCAATGAAGTAATGCTATTTGTCAGTGAAACTCGTCCTGTAGTTCTTCCGCTTCGAGTTGCGGGCATACCCTTCACAAATTCTGCACCTCCCCAGAAGAGTCGCCAATTTAATGTGGGCAAGGAAATCGTACCTTGCTAGGGTTAGGGTTTGTGTTTGTGTTGGCTGAGGAGGAGAGAAATCCACGAAGAGCACGGAATTGATTGATTGATTGAAGAGGGGAGAAGAACAGGTGAGCGATTACTCCAATGACACGTGGCAGAACTCCTAGAATTCGAAAACCTTGTTAAGGTTATTGGGATTCCAAGAGCCTTCTTGAGTGCTTCTGGTTCAAAGAATATCCAAGTCTTGAGTCTGGAGAGAGGTCCCCTTTCCCATTGGAATGAAAGGGGTATTTATAGAGTTTTCTAGAAAGTGGTCATGTGTCAGGCACATGCTCTCAGGGAAATTTCAGAAATACTCTTTAATCACCAGAGTAATGCTCATATCGTCCTGTCCTTCTAGCCACCAATCCAATCTCTCAATCAATTCTCAAAACGAGCCGCCTCCACGAGTCTTCTGCCTCGGGACACGTGGAGGCTTCCCTCGGGTCTAGCCTCTTTATTTTCGGCTTTTTCGTCTTCATTTAATTAGGTCATGCGAACCCTAATTTGCACATTTAATGAGGTCGTGGAACCCTAAGTGTGCATTTAATTCAATTAGGGCATGTGAACCCTAATTTGCACTTGGGCCCACAACCCTTTATCCAACATACCTTGCTTACCCCCCTTTAGTGACGGGCCGGGCGACGGTTCGATACGTCGCTATATATACAACCGTCGTTTAGCGACGGACAACATATAGACGACGGTTGTATATATAGCGACGGACTGAAGTAAGCAAGGTATGTTGGATAAAGGGTAAACTTAAGATCCAGACCGTATATATATATATATATTGATCATCTCCCTAGTTTCTCAACTTATTTTGTTTGAACATATATAATGCAGAACTTTGGGTGATTGATAAGTACACAATATTCATGATTTTTTATTCCTTTACATTTAATTTTATTACATGTTTTATGTGTATATGAGCTTAATAAGTTGTTTATTATTTTCAGGTGAATTAAAGCTAAAAGGATGGAAACAAGTTGATTTGGAGTTGAATTGAAGAGGAGTTTGACCAGCAGTTGACTTTCTCAATATTTTGAGATTCCTACATGGAATTGGATTGATATTACTATTAGAATTAGGACTTCTTTGGACTGAGATTTTATTTCCTTATTAGATTCTATTTCTTTATGGAAACTAGTTATAATTGTAATTCCTTTTAGGATTTGGATTCCTAGTTCTTATAGGATTTAGGCCCTTGTCTAGCACTATAAATAGAGGATGATAGTCAAGGTTTTATTCATTCAATCTTCTACCAACTATCATACCTCATTGAAGTGCAGACTTGGAGCATGTCTGGCTAGTTTCTTTATTCAGTTCTAAAGGGAGGTGGAACCTTGTTACAAGTAATTAATTAATTGAGTATTATTATTTATTCCTTCTTGTATGAAATTTCTTCTGATAATCTGTTTTCATTGATTGCATGCTAATTGATCTAATTAATTTGATATGGCCAATTGAGTTAATTTAATCATTATCATATGCTAGATTAAGATTGGTATTACGTGTAATTGATATCTGTCTTCATCACAAGTAGTAAATTAGTGATACTAATTGTGGACAAGCTTTTGGGTATTGCTAAGATTATCAGAAAACAAGTTAAACAAATCGAGCTTATGTGTTTGTTGCTTGGATTAGCCTAATTCTCTATTTCTTAATGCTTCTATCATATTAAATCTAGAGAGCTTGTTCTAGGTTATATGCTAGTTGAATCTGGTGAAGAGCTTGTTTCATACAGTGAATATCTAAGGAGAATTTCGGATAGCAGAGCTTATTGTTATCTAGGGTTAATAGTTTCATTGAAGGGTAAAGAATAATAACTTGATTAATTGATTGCTGTGCTTGGTGAAACTGAACTACAGAACTGAAGTTTTTACATATTTGGTTAATCTCTTTATTTAAATTCTGTTTTTCTTAGTTTAAAACAATTTCAAAAATCCCCCATCTTTATTTTCTGTTAAAATAGTAGAATAAATCTAAAACAAACATACTCTCTGTGGGATCGATCCTTACTTACTACTGTGCTAATTATTTAAATTCGTGAAGTGAAAGTGAGGTTAATTTAGGAGTGTAAACGACAGCTCCCAAATTTTGGCGCCGTTGCCGGGGAGTGTTATTTGTTTTTGTTTATTCTTTGTTTTCGTTTATTTTTATTATTTTCTTTTTATTTTATTTTTTTCTTTTTGTTTTATGACTCAAATCCTCTCACTCTAATTTTGATCAAGAGATAGAGAAAATTGCAGATACAAAAGAAGCTCTTGTTCCAATACTTAAAAAGGAAAAGATGGTGGTGCCGAACAACAACCGGACTTTAAAAGAACTGGCTACTCCAGACCTTGATCATCCATCCTTGTGTATTAAATATCCTACCGTAGAAGTTGCTTTTGAACTTAATTACGGACTAATTCGCTTTTTGCCTATTTTTCGTGGTCTAACAGGTGAAAATCCATATACGCATCTAAAGGAGTTCCATATGGTGTGTTCCACGATGAAATCACAAGGAGTGTCAGAGGAGCATATCAAACTTAGACTTTTTCCTTTCTCATTAGCAGATTTGGCTAAAGACTGGTTATACTATCTTCCTTCAGGATCGATACGATCATGGACTGATATGCAAAGGCTATTCTTGGAGAAGTATTTTCCTGCATCAAGAGTTGCCGATTCAAGGAAGAAGATATGTGGAATTAGTCAGTTCAATGGAGAAACTCTCTACGAGTATTGGGAAAGGTTCAAGAAGTTGTGTTCCAGCTGCCCTCCCCACCAAATTGATGAGCAACACTTGATTCAATACTTCTACGAGGGACTGATACCAACGGAAAGAAGTATGATCGATGCGGCTAGTGGAGGAGCATTAGTAGACAAGACACCGGAGACAGCAAGAAATTTGATTGCAAACATGGCCGCTAACTCACAACAATACGATCATGCTCCACAAAGGGTAAGTGAGGTAAGCACGAGTGAATTGGCACAACAGATTTCTAACTTAACTGCTGTGGTGCACCAATTAACAACAGAAAACGTACCGGTTGCAAAAGTATGTGGAATTTACTCAAAATCAGGGCATACAACAAATGATTGTCCCATAGTGCAAGAGGATGTAATTGTTCATCAAGTTAATGCTGTGGGGGCATTCTTCGGACAAAATCCGCATCAATGTGATCCTTGGGCAGAAACTCACAATTCCGGATGGAGAGATCATCCCGACTTGAGCTATGAAGAAAACCAAGAAGTACCTGTCAATTCTGGGACATCTATGGAGGATATGTTCAAGGCATTCATGAGCCGAACACTACAGTTCATGAGTCAGACACAGCAGTTCCAGCAGGAGACAAGAAATTCTGTTCAAGATCTGAGGGATCAAGTTGGTCAGCTTGCAACCAAAGTAGGGAGGTTGGAATCTCAAGGCGTCGAGGAGTTACCTCCTCCGTTTGTTGAGAACTTCAGTACAATGAGATTTGACGAAGAGGAGCAGGAGGATTCAGTGCTTACTCCGGGAACGGACTGTAATATGGAATTTGACGAAGCGAATGAACAAGTGGAAGAAGAGAATAATTTGATAAATTCTGCAGATCTCGACAAGAAAGATGTGGATTCATCTCCATCAGTACAACTAACAGAAACAAGGAGTGCTACACACCATCGTACCTTTACCATGGAATTGGACAATGCAAAGTTCCAGTTCAACGCAGATCAGGCTAAAAGATATCTTGATAATATTAAATCTGTTTTTGTTATTGATGTTGTGGATTATTTAGTGCAGGAATCTTTTGATCGAATACAATTATACGAGGAGGATTTGGTGGCTGGAAAGGAGCAGGATTATGAAGTACACAATGTTCCTCAATTAAGGATGAAACTGCTACCAGTCCACTTAAAGTTCACAAGTCCAATTACATAGAAGAGAGGAAGAAGTCAAGCCAATGACAATAAACAAGGGCAGCTGCTTGGGAGGCAACCCAAGAAATCAGATTTGATTTTTCTATCTCTTTACTATTTAGTTTTTTTTATTTGCATGTAGTTATTTCTTCGTTGCATGATTTTCTTACATTGGGGACAATGTAAGGTTTGAGTGTGGGGGGAGAGATTTAGGTTTTTTATTTATTTTTTTTATTTTAGTGATATTGATCTGCTGATTTTGATAGGAAATAGGACCATCTAGATGCCTTTGAAAATTTTTGAAAAAAATTGGATTCCATGATTCTATTTGCCTATGTGTTCGAAGGTTAAGATCAACAAATGAGAATCAATGCTAAAAATTCAAAATCTGTTTGATGCTTAATTGGTTAATGATTGAGAAAAACTAAATCATGATCCATAGTAATTGATTTGAGTTGAATTTGCATCTCATGAGTACTTGAACATGTGATATATGTTTAGTTAGCTAAGTTATCTGTGGAGTTGTCTATGTGCACTAATCTCATGCTCTACAACTATTGAACTGCTTAAGCTTTTTGCAGGACCATGTGAAAAAAAATAATAAGAAAAATTAGAAACCAGTGAAATTGTTGAAAAAGAAACACAAGAGAAGTCATGTGGTGGGATGAGATGGAGCGTAAAACGCACTCTCCCATAAACACGTGCGAATAAGTGAGATGGAGCATAAAATGCACTCACTTACAAAAAATGATTGAGGAAGGTGAAACGGAGCATAAAATGCATTCACCAAAAAAAAAAAAAAAAATTTAATTAAAATGAAAAGATTCTGATAAAAAATAAAGCAGAAAAAGTATGTTTTGAGTTTTTGAGTGGTGTGCACAGTTTTTGCTCCATGGTAACTAAGTTGAGTAAGTATGTGGATCATAGACAAGGGCTTATGTGGTTACAATTTAACTTAATAAAACTCATTGGTGAAGTGGTGAGGTACTTATCTTGAGTTGATTGATGAAGCATTGATCATGTTTTTGTGGGTTTAGTGTTGATAATCATGATTTGATCTTAAAATCTTTTGACGTTATGGTTGAGTAGAGTTTCTGGAAATTAAACTTTTAGTTTACACGAGGACGTGTAAAAGACTAAGTGTGGGGGAATTTGATAAGTACACAATATTCATGATTTTTTATTCCTTTACATTTAATTTTATTACATGTTTTATGTGTATATGAGCTTAATAAGTTGTTTATTATTTTCAGGTGAATTAAAGCTAAAAGGATGGAAACAAGTTGATTTGGAGTTGAATTGAAGAGGAGTTTGACCAGCAGTTGACTTTCTCAATATTTTGAGATTCCTACATGGAATTGGATTGATATTACTATTAGAATTAGGACTTCTTTGGACTGAGATTTTATTTCCTTATTAGATTCTATTTCTTTATGGAAACTAGTTATAATTGTAATTCCTTTTAGGATTTGGATTCCTAGTTCTTATAGGATTTAGGCCCTTGTCTAGCACTATAAATAGAGGATGATAGTCAAGGTTTTATTCATTCAATCTTCTACCAACTATCATACCTCATTGAAGTGCAGACTTGGAGCATGTCTGGCTAGTTTCTTTATTCAGTTCTAAAGGGAGGTGGAACCTTGTTACAAGTAATTAATTAATTGAGTATTATTATTTATTCCTTCTTGTATGAAATTTCTTCTGATAATCTGTTTTCATTGATTGCATGCTAATTGATCTAATTAATTTGATATGGCCAATTGAGTTAATTTAATCATTATCATATGCTAGATTAAGATTGGTATTACGTGTAATTGATATCTGTCTTCATCACAAGTAGTAAATTAGTGATACTAATTGTGGACAAGCTTTTGGGTATTGCTAAGATTATCAGAAAACAAGTTAAACAAATCGAGCTTATGTGTTTGTTGCTTGGATTAGCCTAATTCTCTATTTCTTAATGCTTCTATCATATTAAATCTAGAGAGCTTGTTCTAGGTTATATGCTAGTTGAATCTGGTGAAGAGCTTGTTTCATACAGTGAATATCTAAGGAGAATTTCGGATAGCAGAGCTTATTGTTATCTAGGGTTAATAGTTTCATTGAAGGGTAAAGAATAATAACTTGATTAATTGATTGCTGTGCTTGGTGAAACTGAACTACAGAACTGAAGTTTTTACATATTTGGTTAATCTCTTTATTTAAATTCTGTTTTTCTTAGTTTAAAACAATTTCAAAAATCCCCCATCTTTATTTTCTGTTAAAATAGTAGAATAAATCTAAAACAAACATACTCTCTGTGGGATCGATCCTTACTTACTACTGTGCTAATTATTTAAATTCGTGAAGTGAAAGTGAGGTTAATTTAGGAGTGTAAACGACAGCTCCCAGTGATTATCGCTTGTGGTCATGCTTGTGCTTTTGTAGTGCTTTTATTTGGAATTAAGCGCTTTTAGAACTTGAAAAACCCTAATGAAAATAAAGGGAATAGAGAACAAAAACAAATGCAAAAATGCAAAAAAGCAAAAAAAATTATATCATAAAAAACAAACCTAATAATTAATCCCTGTAAGAAATTTTACATATATTGTCATTGATTGTTAAAAAATCTCTCATAAATTAGAGAAAATAAATAAATTCTTCTTTATTTGCCTTCAACTTTTTCAAGTTCCAAACACACCATTCAAGAATATGTCTTTGTAGAATATAAATATATTGTGTAATATTTTAATGTGATACTACTATAATTTCTAAATTAAAAAGTGAAACAGAATTTTAAAACATGCAAATTGAAATTTTGCACTCCTAAAATATGAACGTTGAACATGGAAATAAGAGCAAGACAAGCCAACTCCAGTGCTTGAAATCAGCACCTTGTTACATTCACACGTGCAATTAATCGACAACATATCTCTAAATTTGAGGCATGACAAAATACAATACTAGTAATTTTATGTATAGTTTGGATTATTAACGAATTACACTTTGCTACATCATTTTATAAGTTAGTTCTTATAAAAAAAAATATATTTGTCACCATAGCAATTCTCGTCAAAATATTTAATTGCCTGTCACGTTTGCGAAATTAAATTTCTGCTTTTATTTTCAGAACTAATTGAACAGCTTGAAATGAATCAATAAACTCAATTCTACAATTTGGACTTGTGCACTACTTTTATTTGAAATTGCGGTCGAATATTCATCATATCCATGCACGCTAGGAAAAATTACGGCCTCCATAAAAAAATCATACACATGTCGACAATATGTGAGAAAGTTAAATTACCACTTTAATTAACATACAAGTCTATGCAATATAATAAAATAAATTAGAAAAAGATTATTTTTAGTTCTTATTTATCCCATATATGAATATTCATCTAATTATAATTCAGTGAAAAACTTTTGCAATACACATCAAAACTCGTATATATTTTTTTTAAACGCTATATTGTTTTCAAATTTATCGGTTAAAATATAATAATGACATAATAATACTTAATTAGCTAAGAATAAAAATAAGAGTAATGGCGTGTTAACATTTTCTGTCACTTTATATTCCAAAAGTAAAAATATATACTTTTGGAGGGGACAAATAAATATATATCTGATTTTATCACGGAGGGGGGAAATATTTAGTTCAATAATAATTTTATGGTAACGAAATTGCTATAACAACCATAATGACGTTGTGTTGTAATATATTTTATACCGTCATTAAAATAGAAGATAAAAGAGAGCCCTTGAGAAAAGGAACTGATATTTTCACATAAAAAATGATATTTCTACATAATCTCTCACATAAATAGTGAAGAGACTCGTGTAAAAAGATCATTTTAACATGTGAAAATATCAGTTTCCTATTAGAAATTGCATGCCATGGTTAGAGAAGAAAACCTACAAAAAGATAGCTGGAGTGCCAAAGAAGTTGTTCTTTGATTACAGGCCAAGCCACAAAGAACTACAAAAGTGACTCATTGTTAACATGCCAACGACAAGCAAGGTAGCTTCATATTTTTTTGCATGTATTTTGTAGCACTAAACTCCATAAAAGCATCAGCAATTTATTGTCAAATAGCATTACACCCTTTGCAACGGCTGCTTCCATGGCTGTCTCAGTTCAAGCCTTGGGGCGTACTTTCTGCCCCAAGGCACCAAAAGGGCTTGCCCTGGCGACCTCGCCTTTCAGAAAAACAGGACAACCAGAGCATGTACTAATGAAAAGGGTGCAGAAGAAGTATGAATGTATGAAAATATATACCAAAAATAGACCATATGAAGATCATAGATTACACGCTGTTATATCATCAACCAGCAGTTCAAATTTTAGTCCATCTGATACAGTAGAGCAGTTCTATGAATGCATCAACAAGAAGAACTTGAAGAAACTGGGCAAATTCATCTCCAACGATTGTCACTTGGAGGACTTCTCCTTCCCTAAACCATTTCAGGGAAGAAAGGTCGTTTCTTCTATCTTAAAACTGTTGATGAATCAAAGCTTTATGCCATAAATTTGATTCTTTAAAACCCCTTTTGTGAACCTGTGCAGGAAGTTTTGAAATTTTTTGAGCAGCTAACAACATGCATGGGGGAGAATATTGAGTTCAATGTAGGAAATTTCTGTGAAGGAGCGGTAGGAGATCGCTTTACAGTTGCAGTAAATTGGCATTTAGGTATGTCATCCCCAAATTCTCAATCATTATAATATATATGCATTTGAACAACTAGAGAACAATTCTCATCATTATAATATATATATATATATATATATATATATATATGCATTTGAACAACCAATATAAATTCTCTCAATGCAGATTGGAAGAGGAATCAGATCCCTTTCACACGAGGCTGCAGCCTATACGAATTATCAACAGAAGGAGAAAGACTAGTGATTAAGTAGTAGCTTAACAATTGTATGAGATATAAACTCAAATTCCAGTTACATAGAAATTGTCCATAACATAGTGCTGGTCTGTGCAGGAAAGCTCATGTTATGATCGAGTCACCAATGAAACCTGGAGCCCTAGCGCTGGTAAATTTTATGGCTAGTTTAGATTGAATAACATGGAATATTGTTGATTAGTCTCATCAATAGCCATAGTTTATTAGAATTTTGATTATGTTTTCCATTCACTATCTTAGAATTTGTTGAAGATCGTGACTTCACTATTTGATGCATTCCCGGAGATTGCCGAGTGTACGTAGACTCCCCTAATTTCATAAACTAAATCATAATTGAGATATCATATTGATACATTATGGGATATTTGGTTTCTGCAGGGTTCCTTGGGAGTCCCCATGTCATACTACTTAAGATCTACAGTGTAGTTTTGCTACCATTTATAAGACCACTTCTAGCTTTCTACATCAACCTTTGGAATTTCATAGCACTTGTACTCAGCTTTGCGTTCAAAATTTATCTCCAAATTTCAAAAAGTTTTCGCAAATAAAGTACATTCTACATTTCTTAAATCCTCTTCTACAAGTGAGGCATTTACAGAGTTTTATATATATTTTAAGTCATTCTAGTACCAGAAGGAAACCCACATCACCTTTTAGTCATCGCTGCTATCCCGACTAAAGCATGTTTCCAACAAAGAAAGAACAACAAGTGGTCCAAGAACAGGTTGGAGTGGTGGGGGCTTGCTGAAAGCAACAATTGGATCAGCCTTCTCCTTCACTATCTGTCCTTCCCCAACATCATTATCAATTTGCTTCTTTGGCATCGAAGCTGCCGCTGCCCCTAGTTTATACATTTAACTGTCAATAAAAGAATCATAAATTATGTGCTATCGAATCGAAATAAGGAGGAATGTGAGATTACCCCATTTTCCTTTTATTGGATAGATGAAATTGAATTTGTTCTTAACAGGCAATAGTACAGCTGTTCCACGCATATGTAGTTACTCTTTGATTCTCTTTAACAAAAAGAAAAATGTATCGCTAATTTTGGAATGAATAAAAAGAAAAATGTATCGCTAATTTTGGAACTTAGGGAGTATAATAAATTTGGTCTTAGTGACATGCACGTGACCTAATTTATTCCAAAAATGCTATACATTCTACCAGAATGTGGTCAGTACAGAGCAGTAGTTAATACAAAATCTGAAGTGAGATGTGCTATCCAGTTTGCTCGTTGATTACACCAGTTTCACAAATTAGGGACCTCACAAATAATTATTAGTTGGGTGTTCATCAAGGATTCAGGAACAATGCCACAACACCTATAGCGCGTGTTAGGTACGAGTTAGTAAATATACATTCCCAGCTATTAACTATAAATTTCACGAGAGACACCGCTCGGGCAATTTTTAGGATCATTACTGGAAACCAGTGTTTTAAAATTCCCGCCTAGGCACTAGGCGGTCCTCTACCGGGTCTGATTAATCCCCGCCTAGGCACTAGGCGGTCCTCTACCATCTTGATTTGGCTGGGCGCCTAGGCTCCCGCTTAGGCAGAATCAAACCTCTACTCTTAAACTCTACAATACTTTAAATGAATTTGTTAAACCTTAAAACAAATATACAATAAAAAAATAAATAAATGAGACCATCCAAAAAATGCTTGTTCCGCCAAGGAAAATGCTTAGGCTTGCCTAGGCGACCTAGGCGCTAAGCACCCCCTCTGCCTCCTAACAATTTTTAAAACACTGCTGAAAACTAATCCAGTACATGATCTCTCTCCTCTATGACATAGAAAACATTCCAAACCTTTAATTCCTAGGTTTTCTAGGAATGGGTGTGCTGCGTGTGCAATTAATTAATTTATTTCAATGTTGGGTGTTAAAAATTTAAGCAACAAATTCATTAAACTTTTAACCTTCCCAAAGTTCAATAATTACACTTCTATTCGTCAATTCAAGCAACAATGTAAAAAAAAAAATTAAAAAAAATTCTTTGTTACATTAGTTACAGCAACATTTAACATAACTCGTATAAAACTCGAACTATAGAAAGCATCCATCTATAATTTACTAGTATACAAACCAAAAGAAAACTGCTTCAAGCTTAACCATAAACACACGATTATACAGCAAAACAAAGCATTCACATATCTGAATCATATTTTCTATATTGAAGTTAAATCATATATAGATACTATTTTAAATACCGGAAAGAAAGCTGATTAACATTATAAACATGATTGATTTATCAAAAACAAATTATAAACATGATTGAACAATATTAAAAGTTAACGCAAATTAGTCTCTCAATTTTTTCATAATTTGTCATTTCTATTTCTGAATAAATAAAAAGTCATTAAAATGTTAGAGAAAGTGAGAGATCGTAAGCGATCTTGATACCTGTGATCATCGGTCTCAATTGAAAGCTCTTGCAGAGTTGCAGTGGGGGATTTCGTTAAATGTTTGAGAGGGCAGAGAAGTTTCCTGATGCTTCATGTTTTCTTCGCGCTACAAATTATGGGTCAGCCCTTTCAGGTTTGGGCCTGTTTGGAAATTCCTATCGGGCTCACTTATCTTACTGTTTTCAAAATGAGAGTCCATTTCTTAAAAACCAAAGTCATAAAGTCTAATTGGATAGTGTTCTTGTGTTAATGACCTGAATCCACAAGATAACTCCTTCTAATTTTGTTCATTACATTAGATTTTTATAATGTCAGATAATATAATTAGAATTAACATCAATCAATTAATTTATGACACTGAATAGTATAATTACTCCAAAAATAAAAAAAACCGGATACTTTTTCAGCATTTAATGAACATGGGATTATTTTATTAAAATTTTAATGGTTAAAATTTTTGTAAATTTATAGCAATAAAATTATTAGTTACGTGGATAAATAATATTCATAATCTTTTAGAAGAGATGTGTACTCTTATAATTTATTGATAAATTTCGCAATTATAATTCAGCATAAATTTATAGCAATACATGACTCTTTAATTTTTATTTTTATTTTGGGAGATAGAATAAGAGAGGGGTTGGTGTGGGGAAAGCAAAGATGTGACCTGATTGATTTTTTAACAAGTGATATAATCAAATTCAACAATGCTACTGTCACATAAAAAATGATCACATAAAACTTACATACACACACATGCATATTTTTAGGCCCTGCCTGACACGTGGAGCCCACAATATGCATTTGTGTATGTAAGCTTTATGTGACCATTTTTATGTGATAGTCATTATTTAATCAAATTTGCCCTAGGAAGATAGCAAAAGTACCGAAAAAACCTAGTAATCTATCAATCTGATATGGTAAACAGCTCCAAAGTCCAAACAGCTCCTTGCATTCAGATATTATTAATTTAGTTCTCAAAATAGTACAGAAAACAGATTGATAAAAATTATATCATTTCAAATAACTGTTTAAGCTTCAAGACCCATTATCCTCAGTAATCTTTCACATTTTCTGGACCAGTTTTCTACTTTTCTCTTCCCTTCATCACCTGCACATAAATTGTCAGTCCAGTTCAGCTCACCTTAAACGCCACACCGAAAGAGTTCAGATTTTCTGCAGGTTGAATGTAGACGTGAAACTCCATTGCGAGAAAGTGGTGGAGCTTTGAGTATCCATTGCAGAACTTGTAAGCTTCGTTCTACCTAATCTCCAAAACAGTGGAGGGAATACGAGATAGCAATGCAGAAAAGCTGTTTGTACATAATCCTACACTATACCAGTGTACTAACTCAGAAGCTCCTCCTACTAGATTGGATCTGGATTGAATTTTACAGATTCCCTCCAGATAAGCTCCTTAATGTTCTCTTCACTGAATGTGGGCTGCTCAAAATCAAAACTGAAAGGCGTAGTGCAAATGGGCTCGTCATTGATATCATGAAGAGACGACAAGTAAGGGTGGGAAAGAGCCTCATCAACTGCATAAAGAATAAGTAGGTTAAACAACCAAAATGGCACAAAATGGACTCAGATAGTATGTAAATCCTAAAAACATTAAGCTTGGAATCTGTTTTCTTCTTCCATACCTGTAATGCGCTTGTTGGGATCGAACACAAGCATCTTTTCTAGCAAATCAACTGCCAAATGAGACATGTTGTTGGGGAATCTCGCTGAGAATAGTTGCTTTGGGTATTGGGGAAGCTGTCCAACATATCTTCGGGCGTTATCACTTCGGAGAAATTTAAGACTGGCATCATCAGGTGAACCTAATAGCTTTTAGACAGAAAAAACAGCAATTAGCTTGCACGTTACAGGCTAATATAATTAAAAAAGTAGAATACTGGGAGGATTTTTCCATCAAAGAAACACTTTTACTCCATTCCAAAAAAGGATTACAATGAGAGCATGAAAGAATAGAAACTATAATCCTGCCTTGTGTCCCAGCCATTTGGGATCAATTTTATTGAAAATAAATTTTTTTTTATTTAATTACCCCCCAAAAAAAAATTGCTTTCAAATTCCTTCTATTTTAAAGTACAATGGTGGGGTTGGGAGGACGGATGAACTAAATGATGGCAGTTTTTATTCCAGTATGAGTATCAATGTTTCTTACAGAAGATTCTAATTTAAGTGCTACAAGGCGCTTTCACCTCAGTAAGCTTGTAATAACCTCTAGAAGATATGCACCGCTCAAACATAGACTACTGCAAGATAACTCTGACACGCACACACGCGCACACACTGGAAGGAAAGACGAAAGATTCAAAACAAAATTTTAGGCGACAACTAAAGAAGCTTAAAGTTTCTACTTTTATTATCTGATACTAATCACAAAGAGTTCATGGATCATGGCCAGCAAAGTACTCCAATTAGAATAAACAAATTCCCTCAAGTGTTAAAACTTCAAACATTATACCTCTGTGATCAGCCTCAACTGATGGACGTAATCTCTTCCTGGGAACAAAGGTTCTCTAGTCATTATTTCACCAAGTATGCAACCAACAGACCATATATCGATTGCAGCAGTGTACTCAGAACAGTTAAGCAGCAACTCGGGTGCCCTATACCAACGAGTGACGACATATTCAGTCATGAAATCTGTTTCAGATGTTGTCCTTGCCAAACCGAAGTCTCCTATTTTAAGGTCACAATTTGCATTCAGAAGCAAGTTGCTAGGCTTGAGATCACGGTGCAAAACATTTGCTGAGTGAACATATTTCAGTCCTCGTAACAGCTGATACATGAAGTACTGCAAGAATTTCCATCAAGCATATCAATGTCATGTGAAATTTAAGTACCAAGTACAATTAAAAAAAAAACTCAAACTACCTATATAGAAATAGATGATTATTAATATTTAGTAGCGAGATTACTATCAAAATCCTGTACAGTACATTGTTTTTCTGGTACAACAGCTTTTAAGTAGACAGAATCAGAACATGGTTTTCAATATCAAAAAAGTGAGGCCTGTGGAACATCCTAAAAGGAGGCAGTTAACAATGTTGTGATGACTTGCATTGCAAGGGTGGAGAAATTGTCGTGTTTAATAGATATGCTAGACTCGCTAGTCATACAACATAGGTAGTGGTTAACTGCAAGTTGGAGTTTAAGGAAATTAAAGAATATTACACTAAACTAATTTTTGAGAAGATAAGTGAAACAAAAAAAAGAGGGAAAAATGGAATGTTCCGCCAAACAAAAAAATGGATTATGGCATCTTTTTCTAAATTTTATCCATCTTGAAGAGTTGAAGGTGATTTATCACAACATATTCATGAACATCAATGTAGGCTTTAAAGGAATCTTAAAAATCCTAATACTGCGTACAGAAATTTAACGCATACAGAATCCTTCCTCATATATACTCATAATGCTTAATATCAGCATTGTTTCTATTGGGTCTCCAACTTTTAGGTTTATTTTGATGATAACAATAATTAGTAAATAAATTAATTAAAAGGGTAGAACCCTCTCCATAGAATTTTTTATAATTGTTTTAATTATCTTATTTACTTTGACCAAAAATATTTTCTAAATCTTATTTAATTGATTTTCTTGATCTTGATTTTTTAAAAGTGTTAAATCAAATGGGTCACTTATATTGAGACAATGCTTGCTAATGTGCCGGAAATGAATTGGGTCATGCATTTTGGGACAAAAGTTATATGTTGATCATCAAATACTTGTTTGACCGAATTTGGAAAGAAATTGGAGATTTTGATTAAATCTTTTTTGACATGTGGGCATTTTTCTATTTATTCTCAAACTAATTCTATTATTTAAAGATTTCAAAAATTATTTTAAGCTATTTCAAAATTGGGCAAAATTATTTTATTGCTTATATATATATATATATATATATATATATAAACCGTATATATATATAACTTATATAATATATATATATATATATATATATATATATATATATTAAAGTGCCATAAATATATAAGCAGTAACCGTTTGTGTGTGTATGAACTTGGCAGATTTCAACCACTTTGACTGAATTAATATTGGCTTTCAATTTGAACAATAAATGCCAAGTGATTAGAAAATGGCTCGAGCGGAAGTTTTGAAATTGTGCAGTTGGCAATCCGCGTGTTCTGTTTCCATCCGAACCATTGATTTCAAAAATAAACAATCTCAGCCATTTATTTCGAATCAGATTTCGAAAATTACCATTTTGCCCCCGACTTCAAAAATCTATAAATAGGAGGCCTTTCTTTCACTTTCAATTTGCCAATTTACTATCCAAGAAAAGCTTATACTCCTCCTACATACTTTCTCTCTCTCTAAGAAGCTCTCTCTCTCTTCTTGTCAAAGTTCTAAGTATTTGAGAAGAGAAAATTGGTCTAAACATTTGAGATAAGTTGTTTGATTTACTTTATTTAAATTATCTCTTGCTTATTTATATTTATAGATATACGAATATAAATTGTTATACACAATTTTATATATCTATATTTCATCTATTTATCAAATAGAAAGCTATATTTAGACGTCGCAAGGCTACAGGAGATATTCCTCCTAATGAGGGATTCACACCATACGATTTCTTATAGTAATAAAATAACTTTATATGTGATATTACTTATATAAATATTATAAAATAGATATACACTTAATTGTTCAAAAACGACACTGAGATAATTCCTCTAAAGAGAGAATCATCCGAACTGTATTTGAAATATTTAAGTGATCTATTGAAAGTATTTATATAAATATCAATTATGAAAATTATAAATATTGTCATACTTAGACGTCGCAAGGCTACAGGAGATATTCCTTTTAATGAGGGATTCACACCGTACGATTCCTTATAATACTAAGTGACTTTGTTTATAATCTTTCACATAATAGATAAAATATAAAATATATATTATCTGAGTTAAACAAACATATTTGTTATATCAAGTATTGCTTAACTGATTTATTTATTATACTTGATATCTGTCATTACAAGTATTTGATCATAAATTTATAAAAGTTATTTAAACTTTTAGATCACAAACTTAAATGAATATATTTGCTTAAATAGAAGCATATTTGATTCAAAGTTTAAAACAACTTATTTGCTTATTCAAGAAGCACTCTTCACACAAAATATAAAAGTTATTTAAACTTTTATAACGGTGCATACTTTACATATTTGCTTACACAGAAGCATTATTTTATCAAAGCATAAAATTATTATCTGCTTACAAAGAAGGATATTTTCTCAAGTATAAAAGTCTTTGAGCTTTTATAAATATATATGATCTTTAAATTGCTATCTGCTTATTTGAGAAGCATCCATTTGTACTAAATTTTATCTGCTTATTTGAGAAGCATTTTATTGTAATTTTTATTAAACACTTTGTAAAAAGGAAAAGGTTAGAGTTAGTTTATTTTATGTACCTGTGAGAAAGACGAGTAATTCTTCGACCAAGATCAGAGTCTTAGAGAAGTCAACGGGAAGTTGGGTCTCTAGTGTACTTGTGAGGTGAGGAAGAGGCTGTCATTTCAAGACCAGATCATAGAATAGAACTGAACTCAAAAGAAAATACAACTAAACTTGAGTAGGGAGCTAGGAGCTTGCTGCCCAAGAGAGGTAGTTGTAAATAGTTGGAAGTTTGTCTATAAAACTTTGTAAAGGCTTCTCCGCCTGTTGAAGGAGTATTTATTGCTGATAGTAATAGGATCTCAAGTCCTGGAGAGGAGCTTGAGACTGGACGTAGCAGCATAACCATGTATGTTGTGAACCAAACAAATCTTTGTGCATTGTGTGATTGAATTTTTACTGTCTTACATATTAATTTCTAACACTGCAAATTAATTATCTAAAAATTCAAAAAGGCCTAAGATAATTTTTTAATCTGTAATAATTTATTCAACCCCCTTCTAGATTATTATTGAACTTTCAATTGGTATCAGAGCGGTGCTCTTTAACTTGTTTGTTGAGTAAATACAGGCATACCTAAGAGTAGATCCATCTATGGCCTACAATGCTACTGGTTGCGGTGAAGGACTATCAATGATCAGACCTCCACTATTTGATGGCACAAATTTTGTCACCTGGAAGAGCAGATTCAAAATCTATGCCAAATCACAAGGAATTAAACGAGGTGTAAAGGTTCCTACAAAAATTGTTGGAGAAAAGATCGTTGAAAAAGATATTGATGAGTTTACTACTGATGATGAAAAGGCTATGAACATAGCATCCATAGCTGAACAAGTGCTGACTAGTGCTCTCATTGAAAAAGAGTACAAAAGAGTTGGCAATTGCAAGATTGTAAAAGAAATCTGGGAAAAGTTGATTCTAACCTATGAAGGAACCAGTCATATTAAAGAAACCACAAAAGATGCTTTAATCCAGGAGTATGAAAATTTCAAGCTAGAAGAAGGTGAAAAGATCATTGATATGGAAACACGTTTTTTCAGAATCATTGATGAACTGGAACATCTAGGGAAGGCATATACAACTAATGAGAAAAGTAGAAGAATTCTCAAATCCCTTCCATCCATCTGGAAAATGAAGGTTATTGCTATTAAGGAAAGGCAAGACTTAACCACTTATCCTCTTGATAGCCTTATTGGAAATCTTCGTGCACACGAAGTCAACATGTTAGTCAAAAAATCAGGAGCGGATACAGGTCGCATGAAGAAAGGAATTGCTTTTAAAGCTTTACTTGTAGATCAAGAAAGATATGATGAAGAAGTTGAGGAAATTGCAAATCTATGTTTAATGGCAAACAATGAGTCATCACCAAGATCTGAGGTAAATTCTGAATGTCAATTACCTAGCACTTCATTTGTCACACGTACTTTTGATAATATAAGTAAAGACCATCATGAACTACAAGAAGCTCATAATTGTTTATATGAAGAGAATGAAATTATTAAAGAAGAGTTTATCAAATTAAAATTTCATTACAAAAATTAATTAAAATTAACAAAAATATTGAAATAGAAAATGAAAGTTTAAATAAAGAAAAAAAAGAATTAGAAAATGACTTTTCAGAAAGTTTATTACTAAAGGAAGAATTAAAAAAATTAAGAAAAATAAACAAAGCTTTGGAGATAGAAAATTCAACACTTACTGTAATTAATGAAAATAGTCAAATACAAAATCAAGTGTTAAGTGAAGATATTAAAAATATCAAGCTTGAAAATTCATCTCTAAAGATAGAATTAGAAAAACAAAGTAAAGATTCTTCTTTAATAGATCAAATTCAAATTTTAACTAAAGAACGTGATGATTTAAGCACTATTGTTATTAAATTCACAAAAGGGAAAGAAAACATTGATGTCATGCTTAATCAACAAAAATGTGGATTTAACAAAGAAGGATTGGGATATATTGGAGAATTTAGTAAAAAAAAAGATATAGGACTTTATCATGTTAAAAGTAAAGAAAAAGAAAGTCCTGTATCTCCTTTTACTAAATGTTCTTACTGTAACAAAAATGGTCATTCTTTTCACATGTGTAATACTGGAAATGGAAATTATAAAGGAAAAATGATTTGGGTACCAAAAGGAACATATATTGCACCAATCATTAAAAATACAAGGAAAGAGTTTTATAATTATCAGAGTCAAAAATCTTATAAAACTTTTTATCAAAGTTTTTCAGGATATAAAAACAGAGTAAATCATGCATCTTATAGACCTGTTACTCATAAAATGCTCGTATCTACAAATATTGATTATCCTGTACCCATTTTTGTAAAGGAAAACACAAATACTCCTTATACAAAATGGGAAACTAACCCAAAGGACCTTCTTATTAAAGGGTACCAGTTCGTGAAATTGATAAATGTTGCAGGTACATCTTGAAGCTGACTCTAGTAAAAATAACTGACGACATCATTGTTGGGTCTATTGATATTACTTTGTGAAATGATTTTTCTGAAAGCAT
The DNA here is from genome assembly GCA_020205555.1 of Panax stipuleanatus. Taxonomy (NCBI): domain Eukaryota; kingdom Viridiplantae; phylum Streptophyta; class Magnoliopsida; order Apiales; family Araliaceae; genus Panax; species Panax stipuleanatus. Next base: position 94,505,339 of record CM035123.1, on the reverse strand, counting down.
GAGTAAGGATTTTGGAATGAGCATAAAGGGAGAATTAAACTTCTTCCTAGGATTGCAAATCAAACCAGGTAAAAAAGATTCTGACTATAAAGGTCGTCACGATTGTTAAAAGAAAAAGTTACAATTTTCTCATAATTATTTATGCATTAAAATATATTTTTTAAACAAAATTGTTTTTTTATTAAATTTGATATTTTAATATAATAGAAATATTGAAATGTGTAGAATTTTAAAAAAAAAATTATACTTTTTTTTTTATATAAATATATTTTAATATTCATTACTTATATTTAATATTTAAATCTATTCTCTTTAAATATATATATATATATAACAGATTTAATGTGGAACATTCATTTAAATTTCCATACTAACGGTAAATATTCCCCATCCATGTATACTGATTTGGATCAATCAGAAGCAACTACACAAATTTAAATAATGCAAGCTTCCTATTGTTTGATCAAATCTTTAAAAGAATATTTGTCAGATTCTAACATCTCTTTCTGCAGGCTCTAAAAAGTACTCTATAATATTCTTTCAACCCATTTTTTATGATGACAAAGGGAGAGAGGAAAAATATTATTGGGAGAAGAAAAATAGTCACATGCTATATACTATATACATGAATTGTTATATATTGTTGCATGTTAGTTTTTAAAAAATTTAATTTTTTGATTGCATAAATTGAGGGGGAGCTTTTATAGAAAATATTTTTAGTTGATTGTCATCATCAAAAAGGGGGAGATTGTTGGGTCTCCAACTTTTAGGTTTACTTTGATGATAACAATAATTAGTAAATAAATTAATTAAAAGGGTAGAATTCTCTCCATATGATTTTTTATAATTGTTTTAATTATCTTATTTACTTTGACCAAAAATATTTTCTAAATCTTATTTAATTGATTTTCTTGATCTTGATTTTTTAAAAGTGTTAAATCAAATGGGTCACTTATATTGAGACAATGCTTGCTAATGTGCCGGAAATGAATTGGGTCATGCATTTTGGGACAAAAGTTATATGTTGATCATCAAATACTTGTTTGACCGAATTTGGAAAGAAGATGGAGATTTTAATTAAATCATTTTTGACATGTGGGCATTTTTCTATTTATTCTCAAATTAATTTTATTATTTAAAGATTTCAAAAATTATTTTAAGCTATTTCAAAATTGGCCAAAATTATTTTATTGCTTATATATATATATATATATATATATATATTTTATATAAGTTACATATATTTATATATATAAACCGTATATATATATATATATGTTATTAGTATATATATATATATATATATATATATATATTATAAGTAATCATTGCATGCATTATATATATTATTAGTATATATATATATATATGCGTGTGTTATATATATATATATAGTGTCAGTGTGTGTTATACATATATATATATATATATTAAAGTGTCATAAATATATAAGCAGTAGCCGTGTGTGTGTGTATGAACTTGGCAGATTTCAACCACTTCGACTGAATTAATATTGGCTTTCAATTTGAACAATAAATGCCAAGTGATTAGAAAATGGCCCGGGCGGAAGTTTGAAATTGCAGTTGGCAATCTGCGTGTTCTGTTTCCATCTGAACCATTGATTTCAAAAATAAACAATCTCAGCCATTTATTTCAAATCAGATTTCGAAAATTAACATTTTGCCCCCGACTTTAAAAATCTATAAATAGGAGGCCTTTTTTTCATTTTCAATTTGCCAATTTACTATCCAAGAAAAGCTTATACTCCTCTTACATACTCTCTCTCTCCCTCTAAGAAGCTCTCTCTCTCTTCTTGTCAAAGTTCCAAGTATTTGAGAAGAGAAAATTGGCCTAAGCATTTGAGATAAGTTGTTTGATTTACTTTATTTAAATTATCGTTTGCTTATTTATATTTATAGATATACGAATATAAATTGTTATATACAATTTTATATATCTATATTTCATCTATTTATCAAATAGAAAACTATATTTAGACGTCGCAAAGCTACAGGAGATATTCCTCCTAATGAGGGATTCACACCGTACGATTCCTTGTAGTACTAAAATAACTTTATATTTGATATTACTTATATAAATATTATAAAATAGATACACTTGATTATTCAAAAACGACACTGAGATAATATCTCTAAAGAGAGAATCATCCGAACTGTATTTGAAATATTGAAGTGATCTATTGAAAGTATTTATATAAATATCAATTGTGAAAATTATAAATATTGTCATACTTAGACGTCGCAAGGCTACAGGAGATATTCATCTTAATGAGGGATTCACACCGTACGATTCCTTATAGTACTAAGTGACTATGTTTATAATCTTTCACATAATAGATAAAATATAAAATATATATTATCTGAGTTAAACAAACATATTTGTTATATCAAGTATTGCTTAACTGATTTCTTTATTATACTTGATATCTGTCATCACAAGTATTTGATCATAAATTTATTTATTCATAAAATACTTGTTGCATAATATAAAAGTTATTTAAACTTTTAGATCACAAACTTAAATGAATATATTTGCTTAAATAGAAGCATATTTGATTCAAAGCTTAAAACAACTTATTTGCTTATTCAAGAAGCACTCTTCACACAAAATATAAAAGTTATTTAAACTTTTATAACGGTGCATAATTTACATATTTGCTTAAACAAAAGCATTATTTTATCAAAGCATAAAATTATTATCTGCTTACAAAGAAGCATATTTTCTCAAGTATAAAAGTCTTTGAGCTTTTATAAATATATATGATCTTTAAATTGCTATCTGTTTATTTGAGAAGCATCCATTTGTACTAAATTTTATCTGCTTATTTGAGAAGCATTTCGTTGTAATTTTTATTAAACATTTTGTAAAAAGGAAAAGGTTAGAGTTAGTTTATTTTATGTACCTATGCGAAAGACGAGTAATTCTTCGACCAAGACCAGAGTCTTAGAGAAGTCAACGGGAAGTTGGGTCTCTAGTGTACTTGTGAGGTGAGGAAGAGGCTGTTATTTCAAGACCAGATCATAGAATAGAACTGAACTCAAAAGAAAATACAACTAAACTTGAGGAGGGAGCTAGGAGCTTGCTGTTCAAGAGAGGTAGTTGTGAATAATTGGAAGTTTGTCTATAAAACTTTGTAAAGGCTTCTCCGCCTGTTGAAAAAATATTTATTACTGATAGTAATAGGATCTCAAGTCCTGGAGAGGAGCTTGAGACTGGACATAGCAGCATACCCATGTATGTTGTGAACCAGACAAATCTCTGTGCATTGTGTGATTGAATTTTTACTGTCTTGCATATTAATTTCTAACACTGCAAATTAATTATCTAAAAATTCAAAAAGGCCTAAGATAATTTTTTAATATGTAATAATCTATTCAACCCCCCTTCTAGATTATTATTGGACTTTCAGTTTCCTTGTGCACGAGTATGGTATTTCTCCGTACTTAAATTGTGTCAAGCTTTCCAGTATTGTGGACATATTTTATACTCCCTCCGTCCAGGATAAAAGTCTTTATTACTATTTCAGGTAGTCCCAAGTTAAATGTCTACTTACCTTAAATGATTTATTTTATACAATAATTTACCTATAATACCCTTATTATTAATTGTTATATTTATATTCTCTATGCATATTTATGGAGCATCACTAGTAATGTGCAAAAAACTATGCAATTAAATGAGAATTTAAATATGAAAAATTTTGTCATTTTATCCTCTTTCTTAATATGCGCAAAAAGTCAACAAGGACTTTTATCCTGGGTCGGAGGAAGTATAAATTTAACATGATAATCATAAAGCATACTTCTTGCAATTTCTTAGTTATATACTATGTCTAATTTCATACAAGTCTATGAAAGAGAATATATCTATTTAAAAACACATTCAAAATCAAAATCGTATGACAAATTGAAAAATTCACCAGAAAGGCCAAAACAAAAGGTAACAAGGTCTGTTGCAAGTTGCAAATTGTTATACAAGAAATATTCAGCAATCATTTAGATTTTAGATAAACCATGAGTCTGTGACCATCATATCTTAAAAGTGATTCTGTGCATAAAACGCAATACCTGACAATGGTCATCAGTCAGTGGTTGGTCAGAACGTATTATTTGATGAAGATCGGTGTCCATCAATTCATAAACAATGTACACATCATTAAATGCCTCCTTCTTTGGTGGTCGTATGATGTCCTTGATGGCAATTATCTGTGCAAGGAAAAGAACTTAACATCGGTCATATCAAGGTAATCAAACCAAATATGAAGGGGAAAAGAGGAAACAAATTATACTCGAGGTAACTACCAGTGAGCATCTGAAGTAACAAAATTGCAAAAACATGCCATTCGAACTTCTACACTATTATAGCAAAGAATTTATATTAATTGTACTTTCTTAATAATGGAACAGAGTTGCATGATCAGATTCTCAAGTGGCCAACAAGAAATCCCATTTCAAACAAAGCTTGCTGAGATAGACGATACTGAAGAAGTTCGTATAAAGTATCGAAAATGTTAAACAATAATAATAATAATAGAATATTGCATAAGGACAATTTGCTCATAGTTTCAAATTTTATAATAGAATAATACAGATTTGACAATTGAAACTTTTCTTTTTCTTTTAGATATGTCATGGGATCCGGCAGTTATAAATAATCCTGCTGTAGGGTCCGTAACAAATATAAATTCCAGGAGCGCCAGCCACAAGGCAGATGGCAGAAACATTTTATTGTAGGGTAGACCGTCTGAGGTTTTCATGGTCCCAATCACCTACTCAACACACATGCAGGAGTCAACATAGCTGGTGCAGTAGCCATGGGCCCATAGCTATAATTTCAAAAATTTATTGCCGTAAGGCTATAAATTAGTTTTAAGTGTTAACTATTGAAATTGTCGATTGTAGTCTTGTTAATCTTATTTTGACATTTCCAACAAGTTCTCTACCATTTCTTAACAGGAAAATTTCAGTCATATTTGAAGAATCTATTAGGTAGTTGATATTTTCGCCCCAAAATCTGTTATAAAGAATGTAAAACATAGGAAATTAGCTATATAAGTTTTGTTCCTTTCAAGTTTTATTAGGGAAAGACTTGATATTATATAGATAAATGTTACATATACATTTGCTCAGGTGATAACATAGCATAATTTGACAGGTATGGTAGAATCTCTCTCTTTATTCAAAAGGTTGACTGACCTGATTAAAGGTACTTTAGGTTTTCTTCTTTCGAAAAGCATTCCAGGGTTTTAAGTGTGCATTAATATATCAAAAACACCTAAATAAGTCGTTTAGCGTTCAATACGTAATACTATTTGAGACTAGGAGTACTTTATACTGATGAGTGATGGCCTACAATACATCTATCATCCACAATATGAATTTGGTGAACTTCGTGCAGTTTATATCAGGCTTCACACCTTGCAGAAGGGAACAATCTTAAAATCCTCTCTATCTTGACACTCGTCCAAACATTTTAATGACATATCAGATACTTGAAGTATAAAATCAACAACTTTCAAAGAGAAAGGTGAAAGCAGTAGTTTTCACTTATCCAGCATGACATCTCTGAATTTCCCCCCAAAAAAATTATCAAACTATTCCACAAGGAAATGTGAAATAGGCATCTTAACTATGAAACATTCTTATTAGGATAACAGGAAAGTCCTTATAGTCTTCTCAATATAGATTATTCTTGTTGTGAAGTTAGTGTAAGAAAAATGCAAAATTCCTTCTAAAAAGTTATCGTATGACGTATGCTCAAACTTGATAGTCATTGAGGTCCATGGTTCAATACCAATAAAATGAAAGTAAATTGTAATGTTTAATAAAGAACTCTGAAGCTCAAAACAAGGGTGTTCAAGAATGTTCAGAACTTCTTAAGGACCTAAAAATATCAACATGCTCAGTGGATGCTAAGGAGTACAGAAATCCCACCATGGGTCCATGGTTCGAAAGCAGTTGTGCACATGACCTTGGATAATGCTTTATGCTGGAACTAATTCTTAATTTGTATGCCAGCGAATAGCCTCATAAAAGATCCAGTGTTAGTATAATACTATAATGTCATTGTATACTACTTTAGGCTCGCATACTCTAGAAAATATAACAAAATTGATTATATCATGTTTGACCTACTAAGAGAAAAATCCAAGTTATTGAACACTGAATAGAATATTGATGAAAGTTATCAGGCAAGGAAAATCAATCTATTCTGAAAAAGAGTTAGTTTATTTCTTTTGGCAAGTATAGCTGCTGCTGCTGCCAAAAGGGGACCGAACCAAAAGTAAGTGTATACACAATCAGGTAGTTTAAAATCTAAAAGAAACTGTCCAGAAAATCTAAAAATGCTGACGAGTGATCAACATTTATGGACTAAACTTACATTTTCATGACTCATGTGCCGAAGGAGCTTGATTTCCCTCAACGTCCTTTTGGCATCTATCCTGTTGTCAAATGCATTACCAATCTTCTTAATAGCAACCTCCTCATGTGTATCTGAATTCACGGCAGCACTGAAAAGGTGTGAACATGTTAAGCTCCAATATAACCCAAAACTAGAACTTCTCCTTATAATTGATAAACTTTAATTCCCTTTTCAGACCATCCTGGAATATGCTTAGACTTGAGAAAAACTCTTGTAAAGATGTTTTGTATCCCAACAGAAAAGCTCCACAATGCTACTACTCCACCCGCAACAAAGAAAAACAAAGAAAACAAAGTAAAATAGAAAAACTTAACCGGGAATTTTGGAAGTCAACCTTGGAGCCAATTCTAGGCAATTGACTGAAATTAGTATATCTTAATTCTTGTTTGCCAATAATCAAAATTTATCCCAGACAAAGAAATTAACATAATATGCTTTTCCAGTCCCACAAATTCCTGATACACAAATGCAAATAATCTGCATATTTACCACAAATTAAACATCTATTAAGTTAGTTTTTAATAAATTTCCTAAAACTGACTGAACAATTTGTGGCCCATGAATTCCCACAGGTCCCATCTCCCAAAACCCACCCGAGTTTTATCAATCAAAAAATAAAATCAATTACCCATTATAGAATCAGAAGAGAGACAAAATTCAGTGAGTAATCAAGAAGAAAATCAAAAGGGTATTCCAAAAAATCATTTTATGTGAATACGTATATATATATATATATATATATATAGAGAGAGAGAGAGAGAGAGAGAGAGAGAAGTGTTACCAGACAATGCCATAAGCACCTCTACCGATTGGACGAAGAGGAGGGACATATTTGTTAGAAACCTCAAAGAAGTTACCATAGACATTATATAGAACATATCGACCTCCTTCTGTTAGCACCCCTTTTATGCTACTCTTCTTAACACCTCCCCCTTCAACGCTTGAGCCGCCACTCGACCTCGCCTCCATAGAAGAAGCAAACCGGAGCTTTTTGGGTTGATTTTCTCTTCTAGTATGAAAGATTTTGAAGGAAAATGGTGTGAAAATCCGTGAAGTCGGAGTTTAAAAATGCACTTTTTTGAAACTTGCTATTGCATTAGAATGTGAGTATTGACTGAGATTAAAAATCATAAGATGCTTATGAGGAGAGATGATGACGATGCTCCTATCTTTGCCATGTGATCAACAACCGTTGATTTATTTGGCATTTCTGTCCGCATTTAATAGACTTGGTCCACTTCAACTAAATTGAAACCGTCCATTAAATTTTATTTTTATTTTTAAATTATTTTTTTTTAAAATGTCATCGTTACATGTGTATATGTTGATAATAAATACATGAGACATATAATAATTAAAAATATTTTTATTTTATTTTATTTTATCTTATGGTTGCAGTTAAGTTTCACTATAGATTTGTCAACATGTAAATTATTTTTCTTTAAAATATGTTTTATATGTCAACTAGTTTATGACGAATTTGATTACGACTAACGTAGAGCTATAAACAAGATAAAATGGTAATTTGTAAGTTACAAATTTTTGCTTTCAAAAAGTATATCAAATAGTGTATTATTATAAAATTAGGATTCGGTTAGTATGAAATTCATTTTTTGATAAAGTGACCAATAGAATACTGACATGTAGAGAGAGAATATATCCCTGCCTGCGTGTCAACACTCAATTAGCCAATTGACCAACTTACCAAAAAATAAATTGCATGCTAACCACGCCCATAAAATTGGTTGGAATCTCATGTGTTTGACTATGTCATAAATTGGAGTATTAAAATATTCAATATCATGACATTTAAAACCCAAAATTTAAGACATGTAGTATCCTATCTTATGGATAAAGATCTTAGGCTCACCCAACTCACCTCCTTTTAGCGACGGATGGGGCGACAGTTCGTCCGTCGCTATATGTTGTCTGTCGCTAAAAGCTAAGACGACGGTTGTATATATAGCGACGGACTAAACCGTCGCCCGGTCCGTCACTAAAGGGAGATGAGTTGGGTAAACTTTTAGTTGGATGAACTTAAGATCCGGACCGCCTATCTTACATACACGAACTTATTGTCTTCAATCTTCATTACAACTTTATGAACTTCATCATTTTCTTCAATCTTCATTATTGCCTTCTGTCAACAAGAATGGAACTATCAACCTCGCCTTCTAGACTTCATCATTGTCTTCAATTTTCATTGTCGTGCAAGTCTTCTGAACTTCGTCACTGTTTTCAATCTTCATTACGGCCTTCTGTCAACAAGAATGTAATCATCGACCTCGCCTTCTGGACTTCATCACCGTCTTCAATCTTCATTGTCGTCTTCTATCAACAAGAATGGAACCATCGATTTCTATATTAATAAAAGTGAGTCATACCAATAGAGTAAGTGGCACTTGAATGTATTTTTAGATATACACTTTGGGTGTGTAGATGTATTTATTCATAAATTTAGAAAATTGATATTTTCACATTACTTTTTGATATTTTTACATGAAAAATGTCGCTATAGATGTATAGCGACGGTAAAAATCATCACTATATAGAATCTATAGCGAAAATTTTCATGTGAAAAATATCAATTTCCATAAATTTATCATCCTACTTATCAATAGAAAAATGAGTCTTTCTTGAGCATTAAATTCTACAGCCGCCGACAAGCCTTTCCAAGGTATTGTTTCCATTTAATCTTTGACCTTAAGTAGCTCTTTCATCATGTTCCACTCCACCAAAATTTTAGGATTACTTAGTTTTATGGGTTCAATACAATCAAAATATAATTCTAGTGGCGTACATTTTTTAATTTTAATTTTTATAATAAATCGGGGGGTCTCATTTATAATTTTCATTCTGATTATAAAATACTAGTATTCCTAATTGACTTTTTTCTTTTGTCAATAGGGGTGATCTTTGAAGATTATATCAAGCCTCAAAAATATTAGACCTATTCTAAGGTCACAGAATTATATTGTTCTGTTTTGGAAGGTGACAACAAATGTGAATCATTCTTTTATTTAAATATTTTTTGTTGGGTGTGGAGGGTTATTTTGAATGAGAATCATGGGAGTAGTTAGCATAAAGTGAATTTTATGATAAATTCGCTCAATATAATGCCGACACGCAGACAGAGGATCCTCCCGCCTTTGTGTCGCACTATATTATTGGGCATGAAAAAACATGAAATTCACTTCAATGTTAGCCGGATCCGAGGATCATAATTCAATACCTAGAAATAAGGATTTAAATTTTACCAAAAAGATAAATTTAAAAATCTTATGCTACGTTTGGATTAAAAGAATAGAATAGAAGAAGGAATGGAATAATGGAGGGAATAGAATAGAAGAGGGAATAAGGGATTCCATGTGCATGTTTGGTTGGTGTTAGGAATACATCATGAATTAAATAATTTGAAAGTTACCTAAATACCCCAAATGTTCAATTTTAACTTAAATTCAAATTTTATCTTTAAAATTTGTTTCATATTTCTCTAAAATTTTCTATAATTCTCTCTTTATTTGTTCTACTTATAAAAAATTTTCTTTAATTTTTTTATTTATAATTTATCTTTTTTTATAATTTATTTTATTTCTCTAGAATTAACTTTATTTTAATTGATGAAATCTAAAGATAAATAGTGTCAAATAAAATACAACCAACAAAACTAAATCAACTAGTATAACACCCCACTCAATAATATAAAGTGATTATAAATCGAATAACATAACTGATAACTTAATCATCATTCAACAACCAACAACTTAATAAAATGTCTAATCAACTAGTAATGCATCCTATCAATAAATCCTATACAAAATCCCAATATCATCATTCAATAATCAACATAGTAAAATGTCTAAATAACTAGTATAACACTCCACTCAATAAATCCTTGACAAAACCCTCTTTTCGCTCATCGGGAAGGCTAAAGAAAACCACCATCAACTCCTCCTCACGAGCAAGCTTGCACATGACCTTGTTACGTTCACTATCAGTTAGACTGGGCACATTACTCAACGCATTATTGAGATTCTTACGTTGCTCATTTAATGAAGCCTCCAATCCAAGAAAGTTAGCAAATTGAGTAGATGATTTCTCGAGTTGTACAGCGAAAATAGTAGCAGCCCTCTCCATGGCAGATTCAGAATCAATATCGAAAACTTGACTTTCTCTTCTTCTTCTTGAAACTAGAAGACTTGCTAGATATTTCCTCACTGCGGGTTAGAGTCAAGCCATCATCTCCATCATTCGTTTGGATCTCTTCATCTAACTCGATTATTTCCGCAGCCGATGGAACATCTTTTCCAGCTGCTCTATCCTTGCCAAATATAACACATAGATCCAAATAATTTGGAAATTTCTTGTTCTGCCACTTTGCTTTCTTTTGGTGCACCTAAAACAAGTTAGAGAAAAAAGATAACATAGTAATTAAAAAAAGAAAAACAATAAAATAGTAAAGATAATCACTTATTATTATTTTTAAGGAATAGTAAACTGAACAATTAAGAGGAGCAGTTCCTAATGGAAAAGTAGTTGCAAGTCCTAAAAAATGACTAACCTTATGATATGGAATCCAGACATCTTTAGAGACCTCGAGTACATGATTGTCAGCATCCCAACCAAATTCACTGCAATCTTTCCATGCAACATATCATATACAACTGTCCATTCAGCTTTTAATGTTTTCAACCTTAATTCAATATGCGGCTTTGCCTTTATTCCTGCTCCAGACAATTTCTCAGTCAATGCTTTCTCAATGGCCTAAGTAAAATACGGGTTTAAAACCATTATCAACCCTATACAAAGTTCCAGTGGTATTTAATATGTCCAACATGCATTCCCCTTTGCTTCATCATTTACTTGAGAATCCATTATAAAATGAAGTCTGACCAAATATAAAATTAATAAGCTATCAGTTATGATGGCGTGAAAAGAATATATTCATACTATTGTATATAAGAAACAAAAAGACAATGTAAAATTAACTAATGCTTCCTATCTGGGAATTTATGAAATATAAAGACAATGTATATAAAAAACAAGAACAAAACATCATACTTCTACACCATAGTCACAGGAGCCAGAAGCAATCAATACTCTTGTGCAATGTTTATTGCATCATGCTTTGGATAGTGAAAAACATGCAGAAAAAGAATAATAATAGTTCAGCACTTCATCTCTGCAAAGAAAGCCAGTACACCCATAAGAAATAAATTTTACTATCATACACTAGCTCCCTCATAAATTTTAGGCCACACGAGCAAAAAAGGGTGTACTTTAGTCGAGTAAGTGCTCTCATACGTTTATGTCGTGCTATAGATATAACAAATTGCATGAATAAGGTAACCATGGCAACTATTTCGGACCAAAAATGAAAAAAAAACAACTAATCTCTTCATCCTCTTCTGTTTGTCTAATTTACGACGAGCCATAATTGCAATTCAATTGAAAAAGTAAGAGCAAACTCAAACAACTCAAAAAAAATTATATATATGGTATATGTAATTGATACTGAACATAATTGATACTGGAGCAAAAACCTCAAGTATTGAACATTATTGATACTGGAACAAAAACCTCAAGTATTGATTAATGCTTTTCAATTAGTATAACATAATCTTGAAGCATAACCCAAGAAAAAAATGACTTTAGGTGCCCTCAAACAGTAATCTTTTACCATTCTATTTTCTGTATGAACTCTGTTTATATCCAGCATATTAAACACAAACCATCAAAGATGAACACAAAAGAATCTATGGAACAGTGGCTCGAGTTATATTTTTATATAACATTGCGACTTAATGATCCAAAGGAGTAAATTTACAACTTAAAGGATAACTAGCACACAAAGTTATTTGAAGTTTGAACATTCCTACGTGTTACAGTAAGCATACATCTGAAAGGGCTTATTTGGTGCAGATATATATGGTTTATAGCTTGTATTGTCACTGTACAAATGTATATACACATGCATAAAGTAATTAAAAGCCCTAAAGAATGCCACTGGATATGAATCTTCAAATGGCTGTTGAATTATTGCAGAAAAAAGGAATCAAAACAGGCAAAGAAGATTAGAATGTGGTAATGGATGTGCATTAATTATAAGGAATTGATTCCCAATAGGAAACTATCTCTTGTTATTTTACCTTCCAACCTGAACATCCATGTGAGCAAGAGATGGAGGTCATATATCCCTATTCCCACACTTTCAATTAACAGCTTCCCCTCATAATACCTCCTGAAATGGATATAGAGAAAAGGAGAATAATAAAGGCTTTTAATTCAAATAATGCATGGGGAATCATGTAAAGAAGGGGCATAATTGGAACAAAATATGAAAAAATATGTGTTTTTATGCATGCACTTACCTGAAAAAAATGTGTTCCTCTGTTCTACAACAAATTGTAAGGATAAAATGGAGGACCTGATATTCTGTAATTCTCGTGGATTGGCTTTCGCTCGCACTAGCAAAGCTCATTCGAACATTTGCAGAAGAAATATGGAAAACCTAGCTTCAATTAATATTAAGCACAAATACAGATGCACTATGCTCATGTTCAGCTTTTTACTGTAACTTTTTCCTTTTACTGGCAGGCAGATACTAGCATCTCTCACTGGCAATGGCCAATGGGTCTCTTTAACACAGTTCTAGGAACATTTTGCAGGCTTCACGGATTAGAAAAACATAGCAGAAAACTAAATATTCTCCATTTGGTTCAAGTTGAAAAACCATTTTTGAGAAATACCAGTTAGCTTCAATTAATGTAGGGCCGATAGAGATAATCTTAATCCATGTGTGTAATTACTGATGCATAATTTATTCAAACCATACAACTTTGTTCAGGAAAATTTAACTCTGATATAACCACAAATTGAACACATTGCAGATCAAAACTCAAGTAGAAGCTTATATGCTAGTATAAATGTTGTTATACCCACCAACCCATCCAACGAAATTTCAACTTCATTCTTAGAATGAAAGCAATTTGACTTAGCAGTAGACATATAAAGGTCAGGTCAGGTCAGGTCGAGGAGAGCAGAGCAGCAAAACAACAAATGATGAGTCAAATTATTTAGATGCCCACAAATTAGCTAATTATATAGCTTTCTAAAGTCAGTACTCTCTTTCTTTCATGCAAATAAAAATAGCTAGTGTTGTATTCAATGAGACATTTCATCAAACACCTATTGAACAATTCAATTGGACTAATATCTGCACAAATTATGTCCAAAGCATGATTATCCCAAAATTTCTAACACATGAATTGTACTCCCTCCGTACCAAAATAATTGCTCAGTTGACTTTTTTTAGTCAAATTGACTATTTTTTAAAACTATTTTTTGTACCATTTTTGCCAAAATATAGGTGAAGAGGTTATAACAAAAAATATATATATACAATTTACTGCTAATACCAATTTTTATAATGTTAAAAATATATTTATACATGCTTAATTATTAATTTTGAAAATAGTCAATTTGACTAAAAAAAAGTCAAAACTGAGCAATTATTTTGGGACGGAGGAAGCAATATATAATTTGATATATACTTTCCGTATGGATAAGGAAGAGCAAAATTATCCTAAAAATTTATAACATTAGAACTGTAATAGATCCGACGTGGTTTGAAACTATAGAGATGATGATGTTCAACAAATACATCAACACACAATTCAAATCCATCTAAGAATTAAGGAGAAGTCGGGGCAAATAATCGAAATGAAGAAAAAAAAACAACAAAAAAGGAATAAACTGACTGGTGAGACGATATGATGGCAAGAGTTTTGGAGAGCCTTCAGAACTGCTGATCGATCGATTGAAGATTTGTATCTCCTCTCCTCGGCTTCTCTCTCGTCGTTACCAGATCGATCTATTCGAATGAATGCGTAAAAAGCACTATTATATCTTTAGGAGTATATTTGTCAATTACTTAAAAATAATGGATGGAATGATTTATTCCTGACTATCCTGGAGGGATGAAAATTAAAATTTTAAGTTAACTATCATTCCAGGAGGAATACATCATTCCAACGGAATAAACAAACCAAACAATATTTTTATCATTCCAACGGAATAATTCATTCCATTCTCCCTCCTATTCCACCAATCCAAACGTAGCATTATGGTTTGGTAAATAACATGGACAAATTGATGTGGAAAGTTACTACAGCATTACAATCACAATCAGAAATAGCTTTAAATAGATTTGGTGGGTTTGGTCACGAGTAGTTTGCTGATCCCCACAGGCTTCCACATGTTTTGAGAAGCCTACTAAATTTGTTAGCCTCCTTAATGAACTTGGAGTAGGAATCACCGTCTTCTCATTCATTAGGAATCGACTTGTCTTACTTTCTCACCAGTATCCGTTGAACATAACACATATTTAGTGTATAAGTAGCTCCAAGATAAAATAGACACCATATAAAATTCGGAAGGCTAATTAGAAAAATATACAAACTTTAAAAGGACAAAATAGTAATATAACTAAACTCACAAGAGCAAAAAAAAGGAAAAATTATTACTACACATAGACGCCAAGTGACGTCAGCAACACATCAGCCACGGCTTTATAATATAGATAGATACCGACAATCGATTTGATAATGTTCTTTCCAATAGGTTTTGCACATGAACTAGAAAGGTTTGGGAAAAGCAAAAATCAATAATTATTTGATTCCTGGAGTGCTAGAGAAAGTTTGGGAAACATGAGTACTTATTACACAAGGAAGACGCAAACATTAATAATTCTCTCAAAACCAACTCATCATATTACTACTATAATAAATTATATCGCCAATTATGTCTTTAGCGACACAAAACCGGTAAGAAAAAATACTAGTTGGAACTGCTATTGCAACACAACATATCTGCTCGAGTCTAGAGCTCTTAACCACCAAAAAATTTGGAGTTCTAATGGAAGCATCTCAAGGAAGATCAGAGCTAGCGTTCCCGCCTCCATATCCACCAGATCCACGACCAAAACCACCCCTTCCACCAGGACCCTGTAGGATTAAAATATAAAAAACAATGTACAAAAAGATAGTAAATTTTAGAGTTCATATCCTCATTAGCTCGTATTAATACTAGTAAAAGGAAACATAATATCCAGTAAAGGTCAAACATAGGAAATCTAGCAAAACACTTGTTCGAGACTTTCTAGCTACTAGTAGCATCAACGCCCCTACAGGAAAATCTAAATAATTTGAACTGTAGCTAAGACTTTAATTAGTCATGTATGATCAATAACTCAATTGAGTAAGTAGATTAGTAGACTAGCTCTAAAATTTGTAAGACGCCTCTCCAATGGCATCAAAAGCAAAAGCATAGAGAGCTAATAGACGTGATATCTATCTTAAGTTTGTAAGATGACTCTCCAATGGCATCAAAGGCAAGTATTGAGAACTAATAGGTATCTATCGTGTCCATAAAGCTTTAACATTATGTTTTATTATTTCACACTAATTCTTGCCTAAACTATACAAAATCACAATCTATACAAAATTGACACATTACACAATATTAAAGATCCAAATATTCACAAAAGCAACATGATAGAAAAACTGAATCACCAGGTTTGTCGTTCAACCACAAAGCAAGGGAAGAGAGATCATGTGAGATAGTTTACCCTGAAAGAAGGCTGGAAATCAGCAGGAGCTCCACCCTTGTCACCACCTCCAAACTCGCCGGGAGGTCCTCCTCGGGGTCCTCCACGATAACCATCCCGATCACCAAACCTAGTTCTCTCACCATCAAATCGTGACGGACCACTGTTTCACAATCATCAGTAGAAAAATTACATCACAAAAAGATCAATAAAATTCATCACCAACCATACCTAAAGAATTCATTTGCCCTAAGCTAGAGTATACAACATAATGTAAGAAGATAATCACCGACACAATTTTTCAAGGGAAAAATTGAACATTTTAAATTTTTATTCATACAATTCCACTAACCTAATGTTAGGCATATACATCTTACACACATTATAACACAAACTGTGAAGCAAAAACACACAAACACACTGAAATTCCTAATCTTACATTCTGATTAAAACCCAACTTTGGGTACATCTCCGAATTTAATTGTAACTCGGAAGTGTTAGGGCATCACTAATATTTATAATCCTAATGAATTGGAACACAAAATGCCATTTTCTCCAAATTTATTTATTAGAACAAACATATATACATAGATATAGAGAGGGAATTACCGGGGGCGATCGCCTGGTGGGCCACCCATTGGGCGACCGAGCGGCTTGGCAGACTTCTTCAAAGTAGCTGGGACAATATCGGAAGGCAAATTAAGGTAACTCCGGAGGAATTCGATACCGTCATTGGTGAGGAACCAGTAGTAATGCATCCAAGCAAAAGCCTCGCGCACATATTCCTTCGATTTGAAGCTCTGCATCAGCTTAATCACCTGCAGATTCGGCACATTTATGTCCGGATGCTGAGCCAAATTGTAATCTTTCTTCGCGTAACATACTCCCTCCTGGAATATGTATTTCGAGATTTCTCTGCGATTTTTCTCTGGAATGATCTGAAAAACAAAAATGATTGGCCAAAATAAGATTCATATAGATATAACATGCATGTATATAGAGATAAATTGATAGAATGAAATGGAAAGAGAGAGACCATGATCGCAGGTGAGAATGCGGCAACGAAACCCTTGGGCGAGTTATCTCCTAGTACTGATCCGTAGTTGCAAAAACCCTAATAAAATCTTCCAGTATGGGTTTGGATAAACTAAGAAGCGAGTTTGTTTGGGCTCAAACTAATGGGCCTTCTTCTATTTGGGATTTTGAGGTAAGGGAATTGTTGGCCCATGGTTTAGGTAAAGACTTTTGCTGTGACTCTTCAAGACCATTTTTTTTCACTCAGAAAATTAAGCTGGTGTTATAAAACTAGTGAAAATCAAGAAAGAAAATGCAATGATTTCACTATAGTCTCCCAACAAATTGTACTTAATTTCTCTCTCTATATTTTCTTTCTAATTCAAGAAAAAATTGAAATATGTTGTCGTCTTCTTGATCTTATCTGTTGTCTCATCCTTTGTCTTATCTACTGTCTTATTGTCGTTTTTTTAATCTTATCTGTTATCTTATCTTTTGTCTCATCTGCTGTCTCATCTACTGTTTTATTGTCATCTTTTTAATCTTATTTGCTATCTCATCTTTTGTCTCATCTACAGTCTCACTCTATCTCATCTTTTGTCTTATCTGCTGTCTCATCTTTTGTCTCATCTACTGTTTTATTGTCGTCTTTTTGTCTCATCTGCTGTCTCATCTTTTGTCTCATCTTTTATCTCATCTTTTGTCTCATTTACAGTCTCATTTACAGTCTCATTCTTTATCTCATCTTTTGTCTCATCTACTGTCTCATTTTTTATCTCATCTACTGTTTCATTTTATATACTGCACTACGTAATAAACAAAAATTAGGTGTACGACTGCACTTGAGACACACAATGCGAAAGAAGAAATTGAACTTGGGGAGAGGGGTGGAGAAGGGCTAAGGCCAAAAAATGAGTTCCTTATTTTCCAGCTACACAAGTAAGGCTTTGTAGCAAAGGCAATAATGATATATCAAATTTTTGGGAGATGATTAAATAAATAAAAAAGTTAATAACATTTAAGCATATTTCAGGTAATTTAAAAGAGATCAAGTTTGTCAAATCATTAAGGGAAAATCTAATTTGCTAGAAGGAAATTAAGAAAAGGAAATTAGGCTCATTTATATGAAAATAAGATTCTATATTTTCCCGTTTTCTAATTTTAAATATATTTTACAATATTACATTTTTTGCTTAAGTATTTTTTTTAAAGTATACGGACATAAATATAATTCAATAAATTTAAAGGGGAATTCCTATAGAAAGGTCGAACTTAAAGTGATCAACAAGAAATTTTTTAAAACAATATCTATGCAAAAGTACCCAGTTTTTTCGCATTGTAATTCTGCAACCTGATATAACTTTTTCCCACTCTCCAAGCTCCAAGACTATGTTTACTAGGGATGTAAACGGATATATACGGATTTGGATATAGTAATATCTGTTTATTTGTGGATACTTTTAAAACGAATACGGATAATATCTGTTTTTTTCGAATACGAATAATATCCGTTTTTTTTCGAATACTGCGGACGAATACGGATTTTTCGGTTATCATTTACAGCCCTAACTATAACTAGAATAAAAAAATAATGAGGTTTAAAATATAGTTTATTAATGAATGAATGTTAATTTATTTATTTTTCATAAATATTTAAATATAATAATCAATGTTTTAATTATAATTCAAATAAGTTTTCATTATTTTTGAAATCCTAAATTTCAATACTACTTATTAATGTTTAGATGTCCATTTTATGTATGGAGTAATATTGTAGTGTGTATGAATGTTTATAATTTGTAATTAGATTCAAAAATTTACATTGAATATTTAATTATTTTTTCTCAAATACTTGATTAAAACTTTAATAATATGTTTATGAGAACTTTTATTAATAATTTATCCTCAATATATAGATTACCATTTACATAGTTATAAAAAGTTTATTTTATTTTATTATATTTATAGAGAGTGCGAGTTATAATGTATATGTGACGACTGGCAACTAGTTAATCCAACTTTATCTAAAATTTACTTTGGACTTACTTTAAATATATGGACTTCTAATTTTTAAATAATTGGATAAATGAAAGTGATAAATACTCCCTCCACCCGAAAATTTATAAACGTGAATTAATTATTCAACCCCCTTCTAGATTAATTCTAAATTAATTCGGACTTAACACATTTTAACAATGACACATTTTAACAATAAAATTATATTGTTCATTGTTCCCGCCTCCCAACTTTTGCAAGCAAGTTTTGAAAGTAAAAAACTTATAACAAGCTAATAACTATAGTTTTATTTTTCTAGTATATAATTTTTTTGGTAAATGATACATTTTAGATATTTTAACTTTATAATAGTAAAAATCTATTAATTATACTTAAATCAATTTATTTCAGTTATTAATATTAGAATAAAAGTGTTATTTCCTACTTTTTAGAAGTGAAATGATATATATTTAAAATAATTTGAGTAATGCTAGAGACACAATTTATTCTACAACTATTTTATAATTTGCTGATGTGACATACTCTACCTCAGCATATTGATGAACAAATTATTTCAATGTAGTCTTCGGCTCCACAAAAAAGCTGAGGTGGAGTATGCTACATTACCAAATTATAAAATAGTTATAGAATAAGTTGTGTCTCTAGCATTATTCAAATAATTTTGGTATGATAGTGAAAACTAATTATTATATAAGGAATGTCACTTTAAAAAAATTATTTTGCTTATTATATAATATATAAGTTATTTGGATACGAATTATGGCTTTGAATTTGGGGATAGAGTGAGTTTATTGGTAACATCTTTACTGTGCGTTACATAACTTAAAGGCTGAGATTTAATTGAATAATTCGTTGTCCGCTAGTTGAAGTAGCAGACAAAATTAAAAATAATTTCGAACAAAGCCATAATTCATATCTCTATCTCAGCGCACCACTAACTTGCTATCTTCAATTCGATCTAAAATTCTAGATCCATCGTGTTCACAAATCACCGCACCATTGACTTTCAAAATTCCATCATCTCCGATCTAAAATTCTAGATCTAGTGTGCTTAGTAATCAACTCATGAGTTCTAAAAATTCAGTGGTGCGACTTTTTCTCTTATTCCGTCTCTCGTTATAGTTATATATATATATATATATATATATATATATATATATATATGTAGTTTTGGATATTTGAGGATGGTGACAGTGGTGGTGGCGGCGGCTGCAATCGGTGGTTGGTACGTGGTGGTTTCTTTTGATCCATCCTTGTTTTAATTTGATGAATTGATCACATAGAAGAATGATTTAGTTGTGGTGGTGATTTTTTTTAAAAAATTTTACATTATCATTATCTTTACTAAGTCTTTAAATTAGTTATGATAGAAATTAATACATTTATTATTTAATGAAGTCAAACCGTATTTTATTACGATTAAAACGTTTGGAAAATTATGTATTCCGATCAATTTTAGTCAGTATTTGAATTTGGAAGGACATTGTGTGTGATGTGATAAAATATATAACTGCAAGTGCACAGTGTCAAGTTGAAGAACTGACAAGTACAGGTCGAACCCATAAAGACTAGATTAATTTTAATATATCCTTAATATCTATTTTAGGCGAATTAGAAATAAAGATTGGGAGTTGATTAACTAGAATATAAAAACTAATAATGAGGAAGTAATCTAGAAATCTGAATCCATTAAATAATAAACATAACATATAATTCAATCTCTTCTATTTTTATAACTTAATTATGATTTTAATCTCTCATTCCCTTTAATTTAGTAATTTTATAATTAACGTGGGCAAGCATAGACTATGAAAATTTAAGTATTAACTATAACCCATCAAAACTTCTTCGAGTAAGCATGAATTATGAAAAACTCATATCATTAACAATAATCTATCAAAACCTCTTAATTAATTTAAAATTACATAAGAACTATAAAACGAAGGTATTTCAATAACGAAACATGAAGGCGAAATCAGTTAAACATAAAAGCATAAATAATAGAAGAGATAAAAATATTATCATGAATAATTATTTAATTTCATCTTCAACCTATATATGAAAAATTAACTAGACATGAGAAATAAAATAACTAACTATTTAGTGTGATTCTCATCAGTTATCAGTTGAAACAAGGAATACTATTAATGTTAATTCTGTGGGCAAGGAAATCGTACTTTGCTAGAGTTAGGGATTTCGTGTTGGCTGAGGAGGAGAGAAATCCACGAAGAGCACGGAATTGATTGATTGATTGAAGAGGGGAGAACAACAGGTGAGCGATTACTCCAACGACACGTGGCAGAACTCTTAGAATCCAAGAACCTTGTTAGGGTAATAAGGATTCAGAGAGCCTTCTTGAGTGCTTCGGGTTGCGAGAGAATCTCCAAGTCTTCTAGTCCTCCAAAAGGTCCAAGAGTCAAAAATGAGGTCCTCTTTCCAATGGAGTGGAAGGGGTATTTATAGGGTTTTCTAGAGAGTGGTCATGTGCTAGGCACATGACCTCGGGGAAATTCCAAATTTACCCTTAGTCATCAGAGTAATACCCAGATCGTTCTGCCCTTCTAGCCACCAATTCAATCCCTCAATCAATTTCCAAAATGAGTCGCCTCCACGTGTCTTCTGCCTCGGGACACGTGAAAGATTCTCTCAAGCTCTTTCATCTTTTCATTTAATCATAATGCGAACCTTAATTTGTGGATTTAATTCAATTAGGTCAAGTGAACCCTAATTTGCACCTGGGCCCATATTTGCCCCCTGCGCGAGAGTCGCGTCTTTGGAGTGACGATCGTGTTAAATACTTTAACTCTGTGAATCCTGGTTCAAATTTCTGAAAAGTCCGCGGAGCTCCATCTTGCAAGTCTTGAAAACAGAAAATCCTTGGAGAGGGGACCCCTAGGAGAGCTCTCCCAAGATATCTTGAAAATCTTCCCCTAATCCTGCTCAATCTTTGTTTCCTTAATAATATATATATATATATATATATATATATATATATTACTAAGTAAATAAAATCTTATTTTATTTTGAAAAATATAATAAAATCTTTCTTTATATGAAATCATTCATATTTTGGAAACAAAATCAAATCTTTTCTTATAGGATTAAATATCTCCTATATATATATATTATATATATTTTTTATTTGTTAATGGAGGAATTGATGGCCTCGGAAAGGGATCTACCATAGCCAATATTGATGAAATCAACGAAGCATGACACAATTGTTGAAATAGTGCAAGAAAGAAAACATAATGAAATCAACGGAGCATGAGCAAAGGATTCAAGTATAGATTCAAGTGTGAAATTTTCAATTCAGAAACGCACAACAGAAGGTAAACTTTCATCTCTTTTCAAAGAGGATCCTGTACCCACTTCAAGATTTTTGCAAAATAAAGTTTTTTATTTTTCAGTCACAATTACTTCAAATCCCAAACTCATGACTCAAAACTCTATCCACAAAATTCATAAAGTTGGGATTTCCCTCAGTGTTACTAGGTACCAACGACTTAATAATTTTTTTAATTGAATCGAGTTTTCTATTTAATTGATTAAATTTTTTAAGACAAATCAAAAAAATTTATTGAGTAAACCTATAACCCAGTTCTTCTGACTTGCTACGACTTTTTACAGAGAATTGTACGAGAAAAAGTTAAGTCAGCCCAAAATAAATAACTCTCTCTCAATTGCTTTGGTGAGTATTATTACTTTTTTTTTTCTTTAGCATTCATTCACTTTTTTTTTAACTTAGCTTTTTTTTTCTTTAGCAGTCATTACGTTTTTCTTTTCTTTTAACATTCCTTTAGCACTCATTCACCTTTTTTGGGGTGAAGTCCTAACCGCAATAATTACTTTAGCATTCATTAAGTAGGCCCAAAATAATTAATTTTTTTTAGCATTCATTCACTTTATCCACCAAAACATAAACGCATATACTGCTGTCAAATTTGGTAGTAAGGCATATGCTGAGATTTACGTGAAAAGGTGTTGTCCACCATACTCGCATATAATTAGAGGAATGTTTACGGGTGAAAACATACCGTAATCCGTGATGAATTAAGTAATTGATCAAGAGGTATGCGGAATCTTCTGGTCGTGAGAAGTCTTTAAGGGACGTGAACGACGGATTTCCCCACTGCTAACAAGCCCCTGCTGCTAGACAAATTGAAAATATTTTCATCAGCCTTTTTATGGAATGGCTGCCAAAAATTTCATTGTTCACTTTGAATTGTGGATGTGTTGATTTTCCGCTTGTCAATTCTTCATGATTGTCTCATTTACTTCTTCTCTTTTCAGGTGATTGTAGTATTTCTTTTTCGGGCCATTTCACCTCAACAGGATCTTTGCTAGGATATTCTCAAAGAAAAGGCAACACCGCAAGGAGGAAACATCTATTCCGAGCCATTTCACCTTAACAAGGATCTTGGCTCGGATATTCACGAAGAAAAGACAACACCGTAACAAGGAAACATCTATTCCGGGCCATTTCACCTTAACAAGAATCTTGGCTCGGATATTCACGAAGAAAAAAGGCAACACCGCAACGAGGAATCATCTATTTTGGGCCATTTCACCTTAACAAGGATCTTGGCTCGGATATTCTCAAAGAAAAATCAACATCGTAAGGAGGAAGAATTTATTCGGTCCATTTCACCTTAACAAGGATCTTGGCTCGGATATTCTCAAAAAAGGTCAACACCGCAACAAGGGAGCATCTATTCTGGACAATTGTGGTCTTTCCTTTCTAGGCCATTTCACCTTAACGGGATCTTGGCTTTTTCGGATATTCTTAAAGAAAAAGTCACTTCACTTTAACAGGATCATGATTTTTTTTTTTTGGATATTCTCAAAGAAAAACCACAAAAATTTTTTCCGGCGAAGTAGCATTTGTTCCAATAAGTTGATTCAACGAGCAAGGAGAAGTTAAATGTAAGAAGGGAGAGTTCCCTAGGTGGCTAAACCCTAGGGGCAAAACCCTAGGGGGACCAACCTAGTGGCCTCCTCCTTCACATTTTTCCGTTCTTCCTCTACCCTATTTTTATTTGAATGGCTCCTAATGCTTGTGCTCTTTTTTTTTTGCTTCTTCTTTCAGGTGTCTGTGATCTCTCTTTTCCGAGTCAAGTCTTCTTATTTAAGTTTCATACCTTCTCTCTTATTATGGTAAGCACTTAATTTCAAATGCTCAGTTCACTTTCTTTCTTTGGTTCCAGAATTCTCGTGTTAAGTTTTTCTTGTTGCAGGCCAATTCCAGCGTGCGTTCCATAGACCCGAAGACTACTAAGGAAGTTCCTTTCATCAGCGAGTGGGGAAAATCTCTCTTTTATGGGTCTTCTGACGTTTTCTGGGAGCAAGTGAAGAATTATGATCGTGCAGCCTTTTCTCCTCCTGAGAAAGAAGGCTTATTTCTATATGCTACAGCTTGCGCAAGCTTAGACAGTTTTTCCTGTTCTACTCGCATTCCCCTGTATGTGTATAGAAAGACAGGAGTACCCCTACAGTCCCATTCGACTTATCTAATCGTCTTCAGGGGTGGCAACATTGGACCGACGAAGTTCTCGCAAATTCTGATTATGTGGATATACTGGAGAGGGCTGACATTCTTTCTTGCATTCAGCTATGCAGGGATCTTCGCGTCCAACAGGATCATGATGCTCTTACCATGTTGATTTCACACTGGTGCTCCTCTACATGCACATTCGTTACTGCTTGGGGTGAATTCACCCCTACTCTGGAGGATCTCTATGCAATCTACTAATAAGTTTATCTTCGCATGTCCTCTAGAAATACCGAGTGTGTTACATACTTAACGAAAACCTTCAGGCGGGCTTCCAATTACACCTCGCGATTTAAGGGTGATATACTCCTTCCAAACTTCGAGACCTCTGGGCTGATAGGAAATTTAGTTCATATGTGAACCCTAACTTGTACTTGGGATCACATTTGTTTGCCCCCTGCACGTGAGTCACACCTTTGGCGGGATGACCGTGCAAAATATTTCAAGTGATCATTTTGGGAGTTGATCAACGAGCTAGGAGATGTCAAAGGTAAGAGGGGGAGAGCCTCTTTAGGTATTCGAACTTTAGGAGGCTTTGGTCTCTTTCTTCATTTTTTTTTCAATCTCCTTCTTTTCTGGTGAATCTTGGTCATCTCCTAGCTTAGTTTCCATATATACTTGGTCCGATACATATACACAAGGGCCCTCCTCTAGACCTTCTTGTTATATCGTCTTGCGAACCTTATTGTCAAAATGCACAGTCTCTCTATTCTTTGCGTGCAGAGGATTTTGATAGGTTTAGTTGCGAGGTTGATGACTTCTCGATCCTCTATGAGCCTTGACATGCCTCCCTTCCGTGCTAGGCTGGATCTTTTTACTTCTAGTTATCATGTCATTGTACTTTGTTCAGATGTCACTTCACGTCATCATGAGAATGAATTAATTTATGTAGAGCTTCAGGGGCTTCAAGATGTCATGGATAAATTGAAGGTCAAGCTTCGGGAAATTGAGTCAGCTGCCCAAGACCTTGAGGAACTGATAACCTCAAATACGAAGGCTCGGGATATCGCCATTGTCGACTTAGAGGCTTTAACTATGCCCCCTCTTCAGTTCGACATATCATTCCTTTAGATCATGAACTTTCATAGTTTTTCCATTTCCTGCATCAGAAAATTCATTTAAATATATTTCATTCATCAGAATAAAGTTTTAGCCTTATTGATTGGCTTTAATTTGAATTTTTTCTTAAGACCCAATGTTGAACATTGAATTCCAAGTTGTTTAAATTAATACTGTAAGACAACAATAGCCAATAGGCATAATAAAAGAGCAAACATGAATTTTATTGAAGAAAAACATACTCTTTTTTTTATTTTATGCAAACTAACACTTAAATCTATACTTTTTTTTTGAAAAAAAGAGATCATAAAAAATATTCAAGCATAAGTGAAAGTTTGACAATTTATTGATAATAATATTGCTTTTAACGAAAAGCATAACGTTTTATATAATAAATCTTGCTTTTGTCGGAGAAAGCATAACGTTCACAACTTTTAGAGATAAAATGTAACTTTTTTTCGGGGTTGAGGGCTTATACTTAGGTGCCTCAATTACTTTTGAAGTTGAAAGTATAACTTTTCGGGTCTGAGGACTTATAGTCAGGTGCCTCATTCACTTTTAATGATAAAGTGTAACACTCGGGTGCCTCGTCACTTGGGTCGCCTAATTTCTTGGCAAGTGCGATCTACGAGGACTTGAAATCGGGTGCCTCGTCACTTGGGTCATCCAATTTTTTGGTAAGTGCGGTCTAAGAGGACTTGAAATCGGGTGCCTCGTCACTTGGGTCGTCTATTTTCTTGGCAAGTGTATTTTACGAGGACTTGGCCAGCCATTTAGAGTGGACCACCATCTTGGGTGGATTTTTTTAATTCGTCAATTCTTGTGCCTCCTCCCTTGGTCATCCAATTACTTGGCAAGGGATACTCATGAGGACTTAAACCACCTTGGACCACCATCTTGGGTGGATTTTTAATTCGTCAATTCTTGTATCTATAATTCAGAGTTCTTTCGATGGTAGAGCCAGTATTGGGTTGTCCATCATCTTGACTTCCGGGACTCACCATGAGTGATAGTGTTGCACGTTTCTTTTCCTAGTTCAATCTCTCCGACCGCCTAGCTTTTCATGGTATATCCTCCACAAACTGTAACAGTTCATAGTGGAATATCCTGCGTATTGGTGGTATAGCACAGAAGTCCGGTCTTCTTTTCATCTCTTTCGTCACAACCAACCGGGGCCTTGGAGGCTTCACCACTCTGTGCTCGACCCTATTGTTCATACATGCCTCTGAATGCCTCCTCACTGCTTGTGATAGCCTCCGGAATTGGCATTCTGGTATACTTGTCCTCATGCTTTCCTCTACTTTCGCTCAAATTTCTCAGTCTTCTCTCTCTTGCCCCCTTGTGATTTTGACTGAGAATCCACCAAAGCCACAGTTGCTGTCCTCTTGCCCTTCCATGTAATCGTCGCATGGTTGGTGGGCAATGTCATGATTCCTCCCAAATCTTGTGCAAAAGATGAGATGGTCGCAAATGAATCACAAGCCTTGGTCATGAGGTGGGGCTTGAAGGCGTCTAAAGCACCATTGTTGCATATGCTGACCATGTTCTTTTCTTTAATTGCCTCTGCACACTTCTGTGCTTGGGCCCTGAACCTGTCCATGTAATCCGACAACTCCTCACTTGGCTTCTGCTTGAATCGCATAAGCTCTAAAATGGTTACCCTGTTTCTGCACATAGAAAAATTTCTTAAAAAATTGTAATTTTAGATCATCCCAATCATGGACTGCCTTCCCCAAATTGTAGTACCAACTAAAGGCACTATCTGTTAAAGTCTTGTTG
This sequence comes from Panax stipuleanatus, assembly GCA_020205555.1. Classification (NCBI taxonomy): domain Eukaryota; kingdom Viridiplantae; phylum Streptophyta; class Magnoliopsida; order Apiales; family Araliaceae; genus Panax; species Panax stipuleanatus. The sequence goes on along the minus strand of CM035123.1, from coordinate 94,477,869 downwards.
AATTCCCTCATCAACAAGTTGTGGTTGTTTACTTCATCATACCCTAGCCACGGAGACATCGACTCCACGAACCTGGCAATATGCTCCCTGACATTTCCTTTCTCCCCGTTGTATTTTGGAAAGTGTGGGGGATGCTCAATATACCCTGTTGGGTAAGGCTGCCTTCGAATGTGTGTCGGGTAAGGTGGATTAAAGTCTAACTCCGAAGGTCGGGATGTCTACCTGCGAAGTTGATTAATCACGTCGATTATATCATCCTTCGTCACGTACGGTCTCGTGGCATGGACTCTCTGTGGTGCTGTGATGTATTACTCCATTGGCGGTGTGTATTGTAAAGAAATTGGCTGGTGTACACTTGCATCGTGCAACGTTTGCGCTGGTGGCAGTTATTGGCTCATTCGCTGGACATGGCCTAAGATGGTCGGCATCTGCACTTGTGAAAATGCGAGAAAAGCAATCGGGATGATGTTTATCTGAGGTTGGCTTGCTTCCAATCTGATTTGTGGCACGTCACCACTGTTTTGGGGTTCCAAGTTGATGATTGGAGCCGACTGGTTCTCAATTAATGGAGGTACAATCTGGTTCTCCTTGTTGTTGCTGCTATTGTTGTTGTCTTCCACTTCTGCTTGTTCTTCCTGCGAACTGCCGAAACATGGCCTTGAAAGTGGGGATCTGCATCAACTGTTGGCGGAAATTCTCCATTTCCTCTTGTTTCCTCTGCATCTCCAGCATCATAGCCATCATCATCCCTTGTCCTTCTCGTGCTTCCTTCAACGCCTTAAGTATTTCCAGTTGCGCAACGTTCGTCTGCTCTCCGCTTGCATCCTCGCCTTGCCTTCCCGCGCCTGTCTGCTTGACATTCGATTGATGTTGATCAGCTATGTATGGTGATGTTGAACTTCCTTTCGAAGCGTCTTCAAGGATGGGTTGATCGAGATCCAGATTCACGCCCTGGAAAGCTTGATTTACTTGCCTTGGAACTGGATCCGGTGAAGTAATGCTATTTGTCTGTGAAGCTCTTCTTATAGTTTTCCCACTTCGTGTTGTGGGTATACCCTTCACGAATTCTACACCTCCCCAGCAGAGTCGCCAATTAAATGTGGGCAAGAAAATCGTACCTTGTTAGGGTTAGGATTTCATGTTGGCTGATGAGGAGAGAAATCCACGACGAGCACGGAATTGATTGATTGATTGAAGAGGGGAGAACGACAGGTGAGCGATTACTCCAACGACACGTGGCAGAACTCTTAGAATCCGAGAACCTTATTAGGATAGCAAGGATTCAGAGAGCCTTCTTGAGTGCTTTGGGTTGCGAGAGAATCTCCAAGTCTTCTAGTCCTCCAAAAGGTCCAAGAGTCAAAAATGAGGTCCCCTTCCCAATGGAGTGGAAGGGGTATTTATAGGGTTTTCTGGAGAGTTTGGGGAAATTCCAAATTTACCCTTAGTCATCAGAGTAATGCCCAGATCGTCCTGCCCTTCTAGCCACCAATCCAATCCCTCAATCAATTCTCAAAATGAGTCAGCCTCTACGTGTCTTCTGCCTCGGGACACGTGAAAGATTCTCTCAAGTCTTGTTCTTTATTTTCGGCTCTTTCATCTTTTCATTTAATCATAATGCGAACCTTAATTTGTGCATTTAATTCAATTAGGTCAAGTGAACCCTAATTTGCACCTGGGCCCACAAATTCCATTGCTGGTAAAAACAAAAATTAATTGGCTAGACAAACCAAAGATATATAGTATAATAGTAGAGTATTATATATATCTATCTATCCAACTGAGAGAGCATCTTGTTGGGTTGGGCATGGAGATACCTCTAATTTACATATATCTAGAACTAGTAGATATCATCATAGTTACAAAAAGAAGATTGACGACGCAGTTAAGACAAGCACAATTCAATTATACTGTAATCTGGCCTTTCAAAAAACACAACCCACATCGATGAGTAAAAAAAATAGCTCAAGATGGAGGGCTTTTTTGTAATTAGGTATATGAGTTGCAATTTGAAAAAGAATATTAGAAGAGTACTAGTACTACTTAAACTATGGTGCAGAATCAAGCCCTTTGTGGAAATTAATGGAATTCATTCGTTAGAAAGTTTGTTCCTAACTTACATCCATCCCCTTCTTCTCACCTCATTTCTTTCTTACTAATTATGGAAGTATGGTTTTGTACACAGTTTCGTTTCCTTTAGAGTTTAGCATCCTTGTATAATTACACCTGAAACTAGAAGAAATTGAAGAAACAGAATTGTGCTTATTCTTTAATTAATATATAGTTGGATACTTTTAAAATCTCAAAGCTATCCAAAACTCGTGTGAATATGTATTAATTACAAAGGTAAATAATATGAGCTGCTTTGCAAACTATAATTAACTATTTCATTCATATTTTGACTTGTACTGAGTTGACATGTACCGTGTGTCATTTCATTCATATTTTGCCTTGTATATTTTCACAGGAAAAAATTATTGAGTTAAAGAAGACATAGGCAGCGGCTGACGGAAGCAGTAATACACAATCTACGGAACGAAATGATATCCATACCCAAGTGCTTGGACCGGAGCGACATGGCAGACTTCGACAAGGTGGAGTTGGTGCCACGGCTACCAACACTTGGGGGCCCCGTGACACAAATAATGATTTACAACGTAAGAAAAAGAATTGTTGAAAGCTGAGTTGAAAATGGTGCGTGAAAAATGAGATGACACTGTAAGGAAAGTGGATGAATTGCAATCGATCATTGCAGAATTGCTCAAGTCGAAATCGTCAGCTCCAAATGCTAATTCCAACAATCAAGTCCCTCACTCTCCCCTATACTTAAAAGTGTTGCTCTCTCACTCTCTTTGTATAGAGATTAACAAGTTCACTTGGTAATTAATTTGTAGGATCATTCAACAGAAGGAGATAATGATGATATTAGTGGATCAAATAATCCTGTAGGACCTGTGACATGTCTCGTGCTGCTGGAAATATCTTTGTTGTGCTACTGGTTATGTACTGTTTTAATATATAGTAACGGTATTTGGATGGTTATGTATATGTAGTTAACATAGTATTTTAGATGGTTATGTATTTGGATGGTTATGTATATGTAGTTGACATAGTATTTTGGATGGTTATGTATTTTAGATGGATGGTATTTAAATGACTTTATTTGTTTTGTTCTTTTAGTTGTAAACATAGTATTTTGGATGGATGGTATTTAAATGACTTTATTTGTTTTGTTCTTTTAGTTGTAAACTAGTGATTGAACCCGTGCGATTTACGGGAATTAAAATTAAATTATTTCACTTGCCTAATAAGATAAGCAAAATAATTGAATCTAAAAATCTTTTAGAGTATCAAATTAAAATAAATTATTCATTTTATTTCATGTTCTAAGATTTTAGAAATCGTTCCGACCATCCAAACATGGATCAAGTAATATAAATATTCTCCAATATCGTTAAAGAAAACATGTTACTACTTTAGTTTGTATTTAACAAAACAAATGTTCACTAATAGTGTTTCAGAACCAAAAAAGACTAATATTGATCCATTCCTGTTGATATAGATTATATGGATAACAAAGTTCAATTCCACATCTTGTTCCAATACCTACCAAAGAATAATTTATTCTGGCCATCCAAACATGGATCAAGAAATATAAATATTTTCCAAGATAATTAAAGGTAATATAATACTATTTTAGTTTGTACTTAAAAATCAAGTATTCGCTAATAATGCTTCAAAACCCAAAAAGAGTAATATTGATCCATTCCTGTTGATAAAGAATATGTTCAGAACTATTAAAGTAGTTATATGTTAACTCAAGTGTAAAGTAAATGTAATTGTTGTTAGCTCACTACTTTCTGTTTCATGTCACAGCAAAATAGACATATTTGTCTCGCACAATGTCAAATCTTGAGGCCCTCCTTCGTCCCAAGAGGAAGAAGATCTGGGTGGATTACTTCGTCAACTTCTGCTGGATTATTGTTATCTTTGTTGTACTTCCCATTTACTTCACATTGTACTTCGTTACCTATATTAGGGATGTGATATCAGAGTGGAAGTCTTTCAAGCAGCGTCAAAAATAACGTGAAGAGAATGTCAAGAAAGTTGTGAAAAGCCTCAAGTAGAGAATGATTGCCAAAGTTGAGCCTCTAGTCAATATGGTGCATATCACCAGGGTGACTGTTCCAATGAATCTTGTCCTTGCTGCAGAGCTTGATGATGTGCTTCTAATATCTATTAAAATACTCATTTTGTTAAATAATTAATTAAAATCAAATGTGATAGAAAAAAAATGAACTATTTAATCATTTCAAAATTGATCATGTCACATTTAATGAGTCTATGCCTAAAATTGATCATGTCACATTTAATGAGTCGGTTGAAAAAGTTTATAAGCCTAAAGCTCCATACCTTGAAAGACATATTCATAAAAAATCACCTAGTGATTTTTTGGACCAACCCATTAAAGTAAACATGATACAAGAGTTGTCATGGCCCGAGAAGTAATTGAAAATAGACTCTTGATTGAAAAAGATCCAATTAATTTTTTCTTAAATCACCTTGACCAAAATTGGAATGAATCTGAATATTTAGATAAAGTCAATGAGTTATTGAGATCCACTACAAATAAGTTAACTAAACTAGAACATGTATTTGAACCAATTCTTCCATCTTTTGAACATGTTAGTGAAAGTTTTCTTGAGGTAGACTTTAAGCATAACTCTGATGAAAATTATGACTATTTTCAATTTTCTAGACCTCCTAAAAATCATGACAAGTTCACACTCACTTACCCATTTGTATCATTCATTTTTAGTCACATACTTTTTAGGATTTATGAAATTCGTAGGTATGTACATTTATTTTCCTTCTCACCGCATTTTCTTGCAGAACAAATGCCTCGCATACAAGGTATAATTCTTTCACATCTTTATTCTCTTTTCTTCATTTGCATACATTGAGGACAATGCATGATTTAGGTACGGGGAGTTCGTTTGTATTATTGTATTAGATTTTTTTATAGGAAAATATAGTAAAAAAATAAAAATTGAAAAAACTAAAATTTTTGTTTGACTTTTTATGAGTTGGATGAATTCTATTAACTGTCTGTGGAGCAAAACTCATGAGTGAGATTGAAAGATTTAGAACTCTTGAATCTTTAATTAGATACTAAATCTTAGTTTGAAATACCATATGGAATAAAAATTAATTTCATAAGCATTTTACACTTCACGTTTGCACTAATTCTTAGTCGTGGGGTATAAACTATGATTCGAGTAATTTAAAAAAAATGGAAAGGAAAAAAAGAAAATAAGTTAAAAAAGAAAAAGAAATAAATAACTGCTTCAATGTCCATTGGACAAAATAACTGGTATCCAAGCCTTATGAAGCATCAATATTCAAGCTGAAAAGTGTGATGGATACAAGCAGCTTGACTAGTCTAGTTTTGTGGTCTTTGTTACTCGAGTTAGTAAGCCCTTAGGGGTTTCTCTACACCTAGTGCCCTAAAACTAACTGGTTTGGGAGTCATTGTTCTAATGCTCGCTTCATGGGTAACTTTGAAAAGCCTAAGAAAACGAGACATTGCATAAGTCGAGAAAAAAAAATTCAAAAAAAAAGGAAAAAAAGGAAAAAGAAAGAAGAAAAAGAAAAATGAGTTTGCTTGATTTTTATGGTAAAAATCCCTACTAAGAGTTACATCACATAGAATTAATTTATTGAAGGTAGTCTAGAATAAAGATTGAATATTTTTGATAAGGTGAAAGTGTGATTTTGAATTTAATCTTGCATATGTATAATGCCCATGAATATTTAGAAGTTTTATTTCAATTTCATGACTTGTTGAACTCAAAAATATTTTTGAATTTTGTGGGTATATTCACTGCAAACCCTCATGAGACACAACTAGTTTACTTCGGGTAACTTTGGGGTTTAAAAGCCTGTTGCACATGCTAAATGCAATCGTGTTTCCTACGAAAATGGGGTAATCTCATTTTTGTTTTATTTTTATTTTACTTGAGGACGAAAAAAATCTAGGTATGGGGGTATTTGATAGACACGTAATTAATACATTTTAATATTTCCATATTCATTATTTGATATGCTTATTTTATTTGACTAGTATATTTATTTTGTTTTGTAGAAAATAACATTATTTTTCTTGGGAAGCAAATAAAGGATTTATATTTTGCTCTTAAAGATAGAAAAGGACTCTTGGAGGATTGTCATATAGAGATTGAAGTCAAGAAGGAAAGAAGAGAAAAAAATAGAACAAAAGTGTCCAAGTTCAAGGAATCTAAATTAGACACAAATTTATTTTTCCTATAAATAAGTCTCTTGTTTTAGAGAGAAAGGGGTATTAGGTATTATATTATTTGGTTTAGGAGTAAGAGTAGGAGTAGATGAAATTACTTTTTCATTGTACGTTCGTTGGATGATCGTTAATTAAAGGGAGTTTTCTTATTTATTTTTAATCTTATTCTTCTCCTTTATTTTAGTTAGTTATTTTATTTCTCATGTCTAGTTAATTTTTCATATATAGGTTGAAGATGAAATTAAATAATTATTCATGATAATATTTTTATCCCTTCTATTATTTATGCTTTTTATGTTTAACTGATTTCGCCTTCATGTTTCGTTATTGAAATACTTTCGTTTTATAGTTCATATATAATTTTAAATTAATTAAGAGGTTTTGATAGATTATTGTTAAAATATGAGTTTTTCATAATCCATGATTACTCGAAGATGTTTTAATGAGTTATATAGTTAATCCTTAAATTTTCATAGTCTATGTTTGCCCACGTTAATTATAAAATTACTGAATTAAAGGGAAGGGAGATCAAAATCATAATTAAATTATAAAAATAGAAGAGACTGAATTATATGTTATGTTTATTATTTAATGGATTCAGATTCCTTGATTACTTCGTCATTATTAGTTTTTATATTCTAGTTAATCAACTCTCAATCTTTATTTCTAATTCGCCTAAAATAGATACTACCTCCGTCCCATAATAAGTTCTTTTTTAGGCTTAATATTTTTTCCCAAAATAAGTGATGTGTTAGAATTCCAATACAATTTTTATAATATTTTTCCATATGTGCCCTTATGCAACCAATGATATTTATTGCATATTTATTGGGAAGTTGAAAGGTTGAAATAAGAGAAAGAGAGACCAAAAGGCAATAAAAAAAGTCTCAAACAAAACAAAGAAAGTATATTAAGGGTATTTTTGTCATTGTAGCTTGTGTATTGGTTTGTGTGATTTAAGCTAAAAAAGCACTTATTATGGGACGGAGGTAGTATATATTAAGGATATATTAAAATTAATCTAGTCTCTGTGGGTTCGACCTGTACTTGCCAGTTCTTCAACTTGACATTGTGCACTTCCAGTTACATATTTTTATCACATCAAGTTTTTGGCGCCTTTGCCGAGGACTAGAATTAATTTTATTTATTCCTTAATTTTTATTTATTCGAATTAGTTTTTTTTTCTAATATTATTTTTTAAAAAATTTCAGGATTATCGAAGCCAGTCAACAATGCGGAAAGACAAGATTATTGCTGCGATTTTCCTGGTATTTTGTATCTTAACTCAAAAAATAAATAAGTAGCTTAGTTATTTTTTTACTTAGAAAACTAATTGTCGCATTCATGCATTCACTCACGTAGAGCATATCCTGTTCAGGTTTTTTTATTTTTTATGTTTGTCAAATATAAACTGTGGTGATTTATGGAGTATTGAGGTATGTCAAATTTTCATTCTTTTGTAATTCACATAGTTTTAGGACATTTTATTTTTTTTAAATTTTATTTGTGCATTTTCATCTTTAATCTAACATTAAGGGCAAAAACCTGTAAGAAGATAAGGTGGGGATTTCGTCACCCTTCCTTAGCCCGCAAACCACCCATTCATTGAGCATAACCTAACCTTAATAAAATGAAGTAGACGTTGGCTCCTAGGAAGTTCGAGTTCGATTAGGACAAGGGACTCCAAGAGGAAGCTAAATTTAAAATTAATCAAACTACTGGTGTCTAGGCAAGTGGTTTAGAAGGCAAACGCCTAAAGAACAGTGTGGTTATTCAATTAGTCAATGTACCTACGGAGAGACTCTCACCTCTCTTACACTTACATGACTAGTGATATGATTAATTTTGATTTTTGTGGACCTCAAGGTGTAACTTGGAACAGTTAGGAGCGGTCTAGATTTTATTTAGGTTAACCATAGAATTAGGATTTTTATTTTGTTTTATCTTATTTATTTAGTTTTTTATATATATATATATTTTATTTTCTTTTGTGTGTGTGACTTTCGTGGTTAGTTGTCTATTTGTTCTGTGATTTGTGGAAAGATGGACTATTATTATAGTTGGAATAATAATTTTGCTTGTAAAAAATAACCCTATGAAAATTTTAATGCACACCAAGTAAATCAATTTTTTCCAACTTATGAAAATCCTTATCTAATTCATATCCATATCCATACCCATATTCGGATTCAGAATCTCAATATCCACAAGAATTATCAAATGAAGAAGAGGAAAGACTTAGTGCCTGTGGGCAAGGAAATCGTACCTTGCTAGGGTTAGGGTTTCGGGTTGGTCGAGGAGGAGAGAAATCCCCGAAGAGTACGAAATTGATTGATTGATTGAAGAGGGGAGAAGAACAGGTGAGCGAGTACTCTAACGACAAGTGGCAGAACTCTTAGAATTCCGAGAACCTTGTTAGGGTAGCAAGGATTCAGAGAGCTTTCTTGAGTGCTTCGGGTTGAGAGAGAATGTTCAAGTCTTCTAGTCCTCCAAAAGGTCCAAGAAGTCCAAAAGTGAGTTCCCCTTCCCAATGGAGTGGAAGGGGTATTTATAGGGTTTTCTGGATAGTGGTCATATGCTAGGCACATGACCTCGGGAAAATTCCAAATTTACCCTTAGTCATCAGAGTAATGCCCAGATCGTCCTGCCCTTCTATCCACTAATCCAATCCCTCAATCAATTTCCAAAATGAGTCGCCTCCACGTGTTTTCTGCCTTGGGACACGTGAAAGATTCTCTCAGGTCTTGCTTCTTTATTTCGGCTCTTCCCTCTTTTCATTTAATCATAATGCGAACCTTAATTTGTACATTTAATTCAATTAGGTCAAGTGAACCCTAATTTGCACTTGGACCCACAGTGCCTTAGAGAAAACTATGGAAGTTTTAATGAAAAATCAATTTAGAACAAATCATGCTATATCTCGTCTAGAAATTCAAATAAGTAGATTAGCCACCATACTAAATAAACAAGAGGTGGTTGAATTTTCTAGTAACTCTGAGGTTAATTTTGAAAATCTTGATGGTTGTGGAAATGATTAAGAAAACAAAAATTTTGTATTCAATTCTACACAGTTCGAGTCAAGAGAATTTGAGGAGTCTAAAAATTATGAGTCTATGCCTAAAATTGATCATGTCACATTTAATGAGTCGGTTGAAAAAGACTATAAGCCTAAAGCTCCATACCCTGAATGAGCTATTCATAAAAAGTCACCTAGTGATTTTTTGGACCAACCCATTAAAGTAAACATGATACAAGAGTTGTCATGGCCCAAGAAATAATTGAAAATAGACACTTGATTGAAAAAGATCCAATTAATTTTTTCTTAAATCACCTTGACCAAAATTGGAATGAATCTGAATATTTAGATAAGGTCAATGAGCTATTGAGATCCACTACAAATAAGTCAACTAAACTAGAACATGTATTTGAACCAATTCTTCCATGTTTTGAACATGTTAGTGAAAGTTTTCTTGAGGTAGACTTTAAGCATAACTCTAATAAAAATTCAGACTATCTTCAATTTCCTAGACCTCTTGAAAATAATGACAAGTTCAAACTCATTTACCCATTTGTATCATTCATTTTTAGTCACATACTTTTTAGGATTTATGAAATTCGTAGGTATGTACATTTGTTTTCTTTCTCACCGAATTTTCTTGCAGAACAAATGTCCCGTATACAAGGTACAATTCTTTCACATCTTTGTTCTATTTTCTTCATTTGCATACATTGAGGACAATACATGATTTAGGTAGGGGGAGTTTGTTTGTATTATTGTATTAGATTTTTTATAGGAAAATATAGTAAAAAAACTAAAAAAAACTAAAAATTTTGTTTGATTTTTTATGAGTTAGATGAATTCTAGTAAGTGTTTGTGGAGCAAAACTCATGAGTGAGATTGAAAGATTTAGACCTCTTGAATCTTTAATTAGATACTAAATCTTAGTTTGAAATACCATATGGAATAAAAATTAATTTCATAAGCCATTTACACTTCACGTTTGCACTAATTCTTAGTCGTGGGGTATAAACTATGATTCGAGTAATTTTAAAAAAATTGAAAGGAAAAAAAGAAAAATAGTTAAAAAAGAAAAAGAAATAAATAATTGCTTCAATGTCTATTGGACGAAATAACTAGGTATCCAAGCCTTATGAATCATCGATATTCACACTGAAAAGTGTGATGAATATAAGCAGCTTGACTAGTCTAGTTTTGTGGCCTTTGTTACTCGAGTTAGTAAGCCCTTAGGGGTGTCTCTACACCTAGTGCCTTAAAACCAACTGGTTTGGGAGTCATTGGTCCAACGCTTGCTAAATGGGTAACTCTGAAAAGCCTAAGAAAATGAGACATTGCACAAGTCGAGAAAAAAAATTCAAAAATAAATGGAAAAAAAGGAAAAAGAAAGAAAAAAAGAAATATGAGTTTACTTGATTTTTATGGTAAAAATCCCTACTAAGAGTTACATCACATACACATGCATGCATCACATGGAATTAATTTATTGAAGGATTGTGTCTAGAATAAAGATTGAATATTTTTGATAAGGTGAAAGTGTGATTTTGAATTTAATCTTGTTTATGTATAATGCCCATGGATAGAAGTTTTATTTCAATTTCATGACTTGTTGAACTCAAAAATATTTTTGAATTTTGTGAGTATATTTACTGCAAACCCTCACGAGACACAACTCGTCCACTTGGGGTAACCTTGTGGTTTAAAGGCTTGTTGCACATGCTAAGTGCAATTGTGTTTCCTACGAAAATGAGATAATATCTTTTTTGTTTTATTTTTATTTTTTTTATTCTACTCGAGGACGAACAAGAGCTAGGTATGGGGGTATTTGATAGACACGTAATTAATACATTTTAATATTCTCATATTCCTTATTTTATATGCTTATTTTATTTAACTAATACATTTTATTTTATTTTGTAGAAAATAACATTTATTTTTCTTGGGGAGTGTGGGCAAAGAAATCGTACCTTGCTAGGGTTAGGGTTTTGTCTTGGCTGAGGAGGAGAGAAATCCACGAAGAGCACTGAATTGATTGATTAATTGAAGTGGGGAGAACGACAGATGAACGATCTAAAGAGATGATTGTGCAAGAATACTTCAAGCTTTTGATTGATTTTGTCAGACTCCACTTTTCAAGTCTTGAAAAACAAGAGTCCTAGAAGAGGGAACCCCTAGGTGGCTAAACCCTTAGGGTTAAACCCTAAGTAGGCAAAACCTAGAAGGGCTCTTCCTTGGACATCTTAAAAAATCTTCTGAAAATATTTCCAGATCTTGATCAATCTTTGTTTCCAGAATTTTTCTTTGCTTGTTGAGACACTTGCTTTATTTGATGCTCTCCATCCGGGTGTTGTCACCTTGCCGTATAGTGACCTTAGTTATCCTCCGGATGACCCAGGCTTTGAGGAGTGATCAGCAGCACAACAGGCCCCTGCTCCTTCATCCTTTATCTCGATGATCTATATGATTGCTTCTAAAGTAGCTCCTGTTAGAGCTTCCTTCAATCAAAGTGTAGATCTTGTTTCTTGGAGGGTTTTCAGATATCTTCTTCTAGTCTGGAAAGTATCGAGCGTCTCCTGGCTTGATTCCCGCAGATACTTGACCGACTGATTATTAAGCCAGCCTCTGCCCAAACCTTCTTTTTAGATCATCTTGCCAACCTTATTCTCTGGGTTTCACGATCTTTCCTTATACTCTTTGCGAGTTGAGGACTTGAAGAAATTCAGCGATGATGTAGACGACCTTGCAGCTGTGGGTGTTGATATGTCTCCTTTTCGTGCTTGGCTGGATCTTTTCAAGTCAAATTTCTTGACGAAGCCGCAAACAAATTGAAGATCCAGTATCGAGATCTAAAGTCCCAACTTCGAGATGTAAAGTGCCAGCTTCAGGACTTAAAATCCATTATCTGAGATATTAGGTAGCTGAAAGCTGCAAATATCAAGATTCGGGATACCGCTATTGTTGACTTGGAAGCTTTAGCTATGCCCCCACTTCAATTTGATATGTCATGGCCTTTAGATCATGACCTTTTGTAGTATTTTTCATTTCTTATATCAGAAAACTCATTTACATATATTTCATTTATCAAAGTAGTGTTTTTTTATCCTTATTGATTGCCTTTAATTTGAATGATTCCTTAAAACTCAATATTTAACATTTGAATCTTAAGTTATTCAAATTAATACTCCAAGACAACAATAGGCCTCATAAAACAGAAAACATGAATTTATTTATTTTTTCACAAGAAAAAATATGTTTTTTTTTCGATTTTATGCAAACCAACACTTGAATCTATACTTTTTTTAAAGAGATCAGAAAAAATATTCAAGTATAAGTGAAAGTTTGACAATTTATTGAAAATCAGATTGTTTTTAACAAAAAGCATAACATTTCAAATAATAATCTTGCTTTTGTCAGAGAAAGCATAACGTTAACGTTATCCACTTTTAAAGTATAACTTTTTCTGCAGTTGAGGGCTTATACTCAGGTGCCTCAATCACTTTTAAAGTTAAAAATGTAACTTCCAAGGACTTATAGTCAGGTGCCTCGCGATTACTTTTAAAGTTGAAAGTGTAACTTTAGAGAACTTATAGTCAGGTGCCTCGATTACTTTTGAAGTTGAAAGTATACATTTTTTGGTTCGAGGACTTATAGTCAGGTGCCTCGTTCACTTTTGATGATTAAGTGTAACACTCGGGTGCCTCGTCACTTGGGTCGTCCAATTTTTTGGCATATGTGATCTACGAGGACTTGGCCACCATTTAGAGTGGATCACCATCTTGGGTGAATTTTTTTTCATTAATTCTAGTGCCTCCTCCCTTGATCATCCAATTTCTTGGCAAGGGATACTCCTGAGGACTTCGACCACCATTTTCGGTGGACCACCATCTTGGGTGGATTTTTAATTCGTCAATTCTTGTGCCTCCTCCCTTGGTCATCCAATTTCTTGGCAAGAGATACTCCTAAGGACTTAAACCACCATTTTTGGTGCACCACCATCTTGGGTGGATTTTTAATATTATTGTATCTATAGTTCAAAGATCTTTCGATGGTAGAGCCAGTATTTGGGTTGTCCATCATCTTGTTTTGATGAAATTTGTAAAACTTCTCATAGTTTCAACAAGAGCATCAAATATTAATTTTTGATGCTTGCTTGTTGTATGCTACTAAAGCATGTTACCTTGAATAGACTATTGTGGCCTATGATCGTGTTTCTTGGAAATTTAGTATGAGCCTCCGTTCTTTTTGCCTTCATGAGGCTTTACGTGATAAATCTATGGTTCTAGTGGGCCATATGCATATGTTCTTCTGAACTTGAAGCTTTGCAAAAATCGGGAATATAAATTCATGGAGAGAGTATATGAAACATGCATACTGATATAAACAGAAGCAAAAGAGAAATTACAGATAGGCTACATAACTTTTTTGCAACTGGATTAGAGACCAGGTAACATGGAACAAATTCCCACCCCGAAATTGTCAAGCTAGTTACTGAAAGCTAGATTGATTATTTTCAGAATGGTAATGTATACCATTAAATTAGGAAGAGTTGAATGGTGGATTCATACACCAATTCTGAATCAAATAAATGAAGAACCTACTGCTTATGTGGACATTGTCAGATATGGACCCCGATTTCAGCCCCACAAAATTGCCATCACCATGACACCCATGCTCCATATGGGTGGCTATATTTTTTTTGGGCGTTTCCGTGCATGAGGAGTATGTGATGGACATGCAGCTTGTACAAGAAGAATTAAAGACTAAGCCTAGCGAAAAGCAAAGCAAACCTGTGATAGTGGCGGCGGTGATATAATAAAGCTACAATTGTTTTCTCGCGTCTGATAGTGGCGACGGTGATACAGCAGCTACGATTTTCCTTGACACAGAAGATAATTATTTATCTTTGGCCTAAACTTAATGCGCGGGATTCGGGAGTGAGGAGCTTGTAGCATATATGATACAGACTCCTTTGTCTTTCCCAAAATAAGATAAGTAAAGATTTTATTTATTTTCCAAAAATAAGATAAGATTTTATTTTATTTTTGAAATAAAATTTTTATTTGATAATATATGATTTTCAAAATTTATTTGATTTATCTTGTTTCAATTTTCAGAAAATAAGATGAAAAATTTGCCCATATATAAACGAAAGATTTATTCTTGTTCCCAAATAAAAATAAGTTGACCTTGTTCCCAAAATAAAATGAAAAAAAGATTTTATTTTATTTCTAAAATAAAATGAGATTTTATTTGGAAATATTTGATTTGATTCCTAATTAAAAAGGAAAGATTTGATTTACCAAAAGAAAGATTTTGTTAGATTAAATTTTATTTGGTAATATTTGATGATCTTTCTTGTTTTTAATTTCCAGGAAAAAATAAGGAAACAAATATTGGGCAAGCTATGGAAAGCTTGAAGTATTCTTGCACGATTGTCTCATTGGAAACGCAACTCTCGCACAGGGGGCAAATGTGAGCCCAAGTGCAAATTAGGGTTCACATGCCTTAATTGAATTAAATGCCACAATTAGGGTTCCACGACCTCATTAAATGTATAAATTAGGTACGCATGACCTAATTAAATGAAGACGGAAAAGTCGAAAATAAATATGCTAGATCCGAGGAAAGCCTCCACGTGTCCTGAAGCAGAAGGCTCGTGGAGGCGGCTCATTTTAGGAATTGATTGAGGGATTGGATTGGTGGCTAGAAGGACAGGACGATCTGGTCATTACTCTGCTGACTAAGGGTATTTCTGTAATTTCTCCGAGGACATGTGCCTGGTGTGACAACCCGAAAATTTATAAGATCTTGAACGATAAAATTAAAGGTTAAAGTTTAAAACCTAGAGTGGAAATAGAGGATTAATTAAAAAATTTATAGAACCTATACGGTTTGATTTAATTTTTTAAGTAATGTAAAGAAATTAAATGACAATGCTAGAAATTTTATAATTTGGAAAGAGAGTATGTATAAGGATAAATATATTATGACTCATGAGGAATATGTATGTGACTAAATGTGTGTATATATATATATATATATATATATATATATATATATATATTGTAAATATGTATATATGTATTTGTTTTATTAAGTGAATTATAAAGAAAGCTACATAACCTAATTATATATTAGGTATGGTAATTAAATAACTTAAGATTTATGGTATAGAAGAATTTTTAGTATTTAAAATATATACTAATCTAAGAGATTAATTTTATTATCTCAATTTATTATTTATTTTTAAAAACCTAATTAAAGCAAGTCTAATTGGGTTATATAATTAAATATACATGTGTAATTATTTCAAAATGAGTGGAATGGAAATACTAATTAAATAATTAGGATAAGATAAAATTTGTGTATTGGAACCATGCTAATTCTTATGGCCAATCATTTTAATTAGAGAGTCCAAGTGAATTATTGGATAGTCCAAACTTAAGCCTAATTAAAATGGAATTTTTAGAAGCTTAATTACACAATTAAAGCAATAAAAATAAAATAAAAATTTGGCCAATAAGGGGGGTGTACCTGGCCATTCATGTAGAGAGAATTGGGCATATTTTTTTATTTTATCAAAAGAGTAGGTGAGCAACTCTCAGGTGTGTCACCACATCATTTAGCCACCTTATTTACTCACCTCAACAAGTAAACCATTTGATGATGAGTAAAAGAAGTGTTGGGAGATAATAGCAAGTATACTTACAAAATATATCTTCTAGCATAATACAAATGTAAAAGAAAAAAAGAGAGCAAGTTCATCTCTATTTCATTTCCGTCACTTCCTAGAAAGCTACAAGAAATTCAAGAGAAAGAAAGAAGTGGGACTCACTACAAGAAGGAAAAGGGAGGGGAGTTTTGATCCTCACATACCCAAGTTCATCTCATATTTTGGAAATTTAAGAAATATAGCCAAAAATCAAAGGTATAAAAATCAAACTCTAAATATTTAGTTTATGTATTTTATTTGATTGGATTTTGATGAAATATCAAGTTATG
The DNA here is from genome assembly GCA_020205555.1 of Panax stipuleanatus. Classification (NCBI taxonomy): domain Eukaryota; kingdom Viridiplantae; phylum Streptophyta; class Magnoliopsida; order Apiales; family Araliaceae; genus Panax; species Panax stipuleanatus. The sequence goes on along the minus strand of CM035123.1, from coordinate 94,461,538 downwards.
TTGCTTGAACTCTAAAACCATAGATCTACAAGTTTTAGAGTGTTTTATGAGTAGATCTAACCATTTTGGGTGTTAAAAGTTTGATACAAAGAAAGAAAAGGAAAACAGTTTTTAAATCTTAAAAAAATTAGTATACTGCTGCCACAAAAAGGAAATTTCGGGATTAGCTAGATTGTTCAGAAAATTCTGGGCTTTTGGTATGTTGTAGTACACTGAATAAGCTTTCCATCAACTCTGGAACGGACTAAATCTGACATCGGAGGAAAGAGTTATGCCATTTTAAAGTAGCCGAAGTCAAAAACTGGGAAACCATTTCAGGTTCAGTCCCTTCCATGAAATTTCTGGAATTTTATGCTTGAAATTTGAAGATGGTCCAAGAACAAAAGTTGTAGTCCCGGAAGTTAGCTTCACGTGTGCTTAAGAATCGCTCAAAAAAATTTTGAGACGAAAAAGTTATGATCGTTTTAGTACAAGAGGGTCAAGCTGGAAAACTAAAACTGAACAGCCCGCTCCCGGATTTTACTGTTTACGTTTCATAAGTCGGATTTATGATCCTGTCAACTATGAGTGTTAGAGCTATAAGATACGAAGATTCTCCAAGTGGAACGACTAAAAATCGATTTAAGATGAGGAAGCTATGAATTTATTAGCAAAACACCTCGAACTAGCTAAACAAACATGGATAGTTTGACTAGCAGCAATTTTTCGGGTCTGTCACTATTCTGGAAAAATTATTTGATAATTTTATAATATATTTCAGGGAGTCACTGGTTCCTATGAGACCAAGTGGGACTCAAATCGGAGTTGTAGATCTCCGCTTATAAATGTTTCCGTAAAAGACCTTAAAACAGAAAATATTTTCAAAACCTTGTATGGACAGTCGGTAGTGGCCTGTTTTACTGGGCCTATACTTATCCAAAGTGGCTGTTTCTTAAGCCAAAAGTGTAGTTCGGGAAGTCAGCTTTCTAAAGATACCAAGTGGGCCCACATCGAACTTGTAGATTTCCGTCTACGAGCGTTTCCGTAAAGGACCTTAACTTTGGAACGTATAATGAAAAGTTAAGAAAATTAACTAAAGTTTTCACTAATTAATTATTATTGAACATATAATAATTAAAGAATGCTTAATTAAGGTTAAGTACTAAAATATGATTATTTAATTACATTAGCATTATAAAATAATTATTTATTATTTAATTAATATTAAATAATAAATTAGTATGAATGACCACTACTTGACTATGCTTTAAAGAAAAATTAAAGGTTTATAATAAGTGATTAATTTATTATTATTTAACTAATTTTAAATAATAATTAAAGGCATATAATGATGTGATTAATTGGTATTTAATTAAACATTAAATACTAAAGTATATTTAATTAGTTATTAATTATGTTAAATAATAACTAAAGATAATTAATTAATTACTATTTAATTAATTTTAAATAGTAATCAAATGAATGTATAGATTAATATTATGATAATAAATTTATTTAATAATTGTATTAAATAAATTATGTAAAAATAGTTTTAATATTTTAAAAATCATTTAAAGGTTATAAAAAATGTTTTAAGTTATAAAACATTACTTTTAATATTTTGTCATGAATTACATTAATATTTTAATATTAATAGGCAGTTATTTAATAATGGTTATAAATGTTTTAAATTCATTTAAAGGCGATATTAAAGTATTAAAAATATTTTCAAATAGTATAAATAACTTATAATATTATGTCATGTATTTCATTAATATTTGAAATTAAATAGATATTAATGATAATGGAATTATTTGGTATTTCAATCATTTAAAAATGATATTAATGATTGAAAATCATTATAAATGATAATAATTAATTAAAAATTATTATGAGCTACTGAAAAATGATATGACTAATAATTAAATTATCTAAGATAATTGTGAAGCAGTTAAATAGAGTTTAATTGAAAATAAAGTAGATAATTATTCGATAGGGCAATTGGGACGTTGAAATTGTACCGAACTCAAATCAGACTGAAATAGTTTGACTTGATGCCAGGTCTTTTGTGTTGTGGTGAATGTTAGGGATATGTGATAATGTGTTTAAGTTATACTATAACTGTAAATAACAGTGATATATGTTATGATATTATTTCTAATTTAGAAGTCGATATTATTATTAATAGGTCTTTCAAGTGAAGCTAAATTAGATTGCGTAGTAGTAATCGACGGTTCAGGCAAGTTCCTATAACTCTTTTATTGAGCAAGTCTCTTAACCAGAACTCGAGTTGTTATTGAAAAACATGTTCGTGGTTAATCTTTGTTGATTACACCACATCTTTGATTATTGATTCTCACGTTGTGCATGTTGCATATGTTCATCAGGTATGAAAGGCTGATCACCTTCATTACCATTTGGTTCAGTTAAATTAGTCCATGTTCATTATTGGCCATTCATCATTATTGTCTTAGTCATTCAGTTATGTAAATTAATTCATATTCTTTCACCAATATTATATTGTTAAAAGTTTGTTAGCTTATTATTCTTTTCCATCATGATGTATCTTTCTTTGTATTTAAAACTTGCTGGGCAAACTTGTTGCTCACCCTTGCTATATCATGATAAACATTACAGGATTAAAGACGAAACTTCGGACACAAGCACAGGCAAAGACAAGTTCTATGATGGAATTATTATACGGTTTAAATGGTAATAATATTGTATACAAATGACATTGTATGTCGTGTAGGATATTGAATGCAGTTATTAAAGTTAAGGTTACATACCTTGGGAATTATGTGTAAAAGTTATTGTATAAACTAATTTATGTTTATATCTTCCGCAATAGTTATAAAAATGATGTATCGTAACGTACCAGGTCCGAGGTTCTGGGGACCCGGATTTGGGGGCGTCACAGTTGGTATCAGAGCTGTAGGTTATAAACCTTAGGTAGGGTTACCTTAGGCTATAACCGCAGTGATAAGGATAAGGAATAAACTCAAATAGAGTTTGAAATTGAAGCGATGAATTTGGGCAAGGTATTGGTAAGTCAATAAGATTCGAAGAAGACTCTTGACAAGTTATAAAAATCCAGAGTTACCTAACTCTGATGATAAAGATAAACTCTAGTAATGAATAGATAGAGTCTAAAAGACTAAAAGTATAAAGTGAAAGAAGATCGTAAAACAAAACGATCATAAGATAGGAAAGAGTCGTAATATAATACGATTATAGTATGAGATCACAACGTGATCTGATAAGGTCATAGAAGGACAGATGATCAATCGTTTGATTGAAAACTTTATAGCAGAATTTCTATACGAATATGGTACTATAAAATAAGTACGAATTAAACTCAAAAGAGTTGAAAAGGATGATGAGATATGGATTAAATGAAATTCGTATCGAGTAAAGAAAGAACTAGGAATATGTGGGAATTCAATTGAGAACTCATGTGATAGCTGAGTTGTACAAACCTTTGTATGGGTGGGGGTTTTGTGCTTGGTCTAACGACTACTTAGTTTATCACATTGATAATCATTGAAATGTCGGTGTCGCGCTATTCGCTATATGTATGATGAGAAGGTGATTTTTTTCTCATGTGTATAACGGATAGGTAGAGAATATAAGATTAGGTGCGAGTTCTTTAAACTTATACATATGGTAAGTTCGTGACTCATAATCGAATGGTGGAACCCCTCAGCGAATGAACGACTTTGGTCTGACTAGGATAAGTTCCTAAACCCATATAATTGTGGTAAGTTCCTGAACTCATAACGTGTGGTATGTTTGATGAACTATACGGGGGTATAGGAAAATTGTGAATGAAGGATTGAGGATAATAGAAATAGATAGAATTATTAAGCAATTGATCATTAGAAAAAAATTGATGTTGATGGTGGAAAGCATAGGTATTCCAAATCTTCTAGCTTTACTAGACTTCGAAATTTTTGACATCAAGCTAAATTCGCACTAATGTGCCTTTAAAATTATAAATGAATTTTTGTTATCAGCAACACATGGTTACAATTGTGTAGAAGTGGGCTTCGTACCACTAACATATCGTTACCTGTTGTGGCATGATAACACCAAAAATAATATTTTGTTATCCTCAAAACATGGTGATAATTGTGTATGTGTGGACTTCGAGACCCTGACACATTGTTACCTGTTGAATGATAACACAAATTAATTTTCAAAGATTTTTGAACCGTTTAAAAGAAAAGTCTACGCTAATTGTTTCGGCTAGACAAAGATTATTTAAAATATCAAAATATATATTTTTATCATTAATGTATCATGAAACCTGGTGCAAAGATGATAAAAACGATGGAGTTATTAATACAGTCTTACCTAGTGTTGGATGTGATCTAAAGATCATTAGCCCACTATGGTATATTATTTTATGACAAAGTCGCAAAAATGACGGAATCTTCAACGGACTGTAAATACAGTGCGGTATAATGATGCCATAAAATAATTTTAGAATTTTAAAGAATATTCAAGTGCCAATTAAATTTGACCAGATACATGTTTTGATTGATGTTCGATTGATTGGTATATGTCTAAGCTAATTGATTCAGCTAGACAAATGTTTATAAAAATTCAAGTATCTCTTTGAGAACTTATCCCGAACCATATTGTTTTGATTCGGACTTCCGGCTGAGTATGAACAACCCCGAAAAATGGGGATATATTGGTTGGATGATATATTCCAATATTTGAACGCATGGAGTCGTTCGACTAATTAAGTCCAGCGGTAGTTTACCTTCTTCGTGATTGTAACCATGCCAACTATTTGATTACGGTGAATACCGTTAAATCCGAGAGTTCATGGTCTATATGACCCTCAGCATGATTTGAAAATTTTTTAACTCCGTAGAGAGAAGTCTGGGTAGAATGTGATGATAAAATAGTTTCTCATAGAAGGAAGCAAGATGTACTCATTAAATTGAACATAAAAATCAGATAAAGGTTAACTTGAAAACCAATTTTTGGTGAATAGAAGGAGCAAAGATTAGTAGGCTGTAATTTCGAGGACGAAATTCTTAGAAGAAGGGGTGAATGTTACAACCCGAAAATTTATAAGATCTTGAACGATTAAATTAAAAGTTAAAGTTTAAAACCTAGAGTGAAAATAGAGGATTAATTAAAATTTTTAAAGAACCTATACGGTTTGATTTTAATTTTTAAGTAATGTAAAGAAATTAAATGAGAATGCTAGAAATTTTAAAATTTGGAAAGAGAGTATGTATAAGGATAAATATATTATGACTCATGAGAAATATGTATGTGACTAAATATATATATATATATATATATATATATATATATATATTGCAAATATGTATATATGTTTATTTATTTTATTAAGTGAATTATAAAGAAAGCTATATAACCTAATTATACATTAGGTATGGTAATTAAATAGCTTAAGGGTTATGGTATAGAAGAATTTTTAGTATTTAAAATATATACTAATCTAAGAGATTAATTTTATTATCTTAATTTATTATTTATTTTTAAAAACCTAATTAAAGCAAGTCTAATTGAGTTATATAATTAAATGTACATGAGTAATTATTCCAAAATGAGTGGAATGGAAATCCTAATTAAATAATTAGGGTAAGATAAAATTTGTGTATTGGAACCTATGCTAATTCTTATGGCCAATCATTTTAATTAGAGAGCCCAAGTGAATTATTGGATAGCCCAAACTTAAGCCCAATTAAAATGGAATTTTGAAAAGCTTAATTACACAATTAAAGCAATAAATATAAAATAAAAATTTGGCCAACAAGGGGGTGTACCTGGCCATTCATGTAGAGAGAATTGGGCATGTTTTTTTATTTTATCAAAAGAGTAGGTGAGCAACTCCCATGTGTGTCACCATATCATTTAGCCACCTTAGTTACTCACCTCAACAAGTAAACCATTTGATGATGAGTAAGAGAAGTGTTGGGAGATAATAGCAAGTATACTTACAAAATATATCTTCTAGCATAATACAAATGTAAAAGAAAAAAAAAGAAGCAAGTTCATCTCTATTTCATTTCCGTCACTTCCTAGAAAGCTAAAAGAAATTCAAGAGAAAGAAAGAAGTGGGACTCACTGCAAGAAGGAAAAGGGAGGGGAGTTTTGATCCTCACATACCCAAGTTCATCTCATATTTTGAAAGATCAGGAAATATAGCTAAAAATTAAGGGTATAAAAATCAAACGCTAAATATTTAGTTTATGTATTTTATTTAAGTTGTTTTTGATGAAATATCAAGTTATGTTGCTTGAACTCTAAAACCATAGATCTAAAAGTCTTAGTGTTTTTTATGAGTAGATCTAACCATTTTGGGTGTTAAAAGTGTGATCCAAAGAAAGAAAAGGAATACAGTTTTTAAAACTTAGAAAAATTAGTATACTGCTGCCACAAAAAGGAAAATTCAGGATTAGCTAGATTGTTCAGAAAATTCTGGGCTTTTGATATGTTGTAGTACATTGAATAAACTTTCCATAGACTCTAGAACGGACTAAATCCGACATCGGAGGAAAGAGTTATGCCATTTTAAAGTAGCCGAGTCAAAACTGGGAAAACCATTGCGGTTCAGTCTCTTCCACTGAAATTTTTGGAATTTTGTGCTTGGAATTTGAAGATGGTCCAAGAACAAAAGTTGTAGTCCCAGAAGTTAGCTTCACGTGAGCTCAAGAATCGCTCAAAAAGGTTTTAAAACGAAAACGTTATGATCGTTTTAGTACAAGAGGGTCAAGCTGGAAAACTAAAACTGAACAGCTCGCTCCCGAATTTTACTGTTTACGTTTCATAAGTCGGATTCATGATCCGTCAACTCTGGGGTTAGAGATATAAGATACAAAGATTCTCCAAGTGGAATGACTAAAAACCGATTTAAGATGAGGAAGCTATGAATTTATTAGCAAAACACCTCGAACTAGCTAAACAAACATGGACAGTCTGACTAGCAGCAATTTTTTGAGTCTGTCACTAGTTCTGGAAAAATTATTTGATAATTTTATAATATATTTCAGGGAGTCACGGTTCCTACGAGACCAAGTGGGCTCAAATCGGAGTTGTAGATCTCCGTTTATAAATGTTTCCGTAAAAGACCTCAAAACAGAAAATATTTTTAAAACCTTGTATGGACAGTCGGTAGTGGCCTGTTTTACTGGGCCTATACTTGTCCAAAGTGGCTGTTTCTTAAGCCAAAAGTGCAGTTCGGGAAGTCAGGTTTCCAACGATACCAAGTGGGCTCACATCGAACTTGTAGATTTCCGTCTACGAGCGTTTCCGTGAAGGACCTCAACTTTGGAACATATAATGACAAGTTAAGAAAATTAACTAAAGTTTTCACTAATTAATTATTATTGAACATATAATAATTAAAGAATGCTTAATTAAGGTTAAGTACTAAAATGTGATTATTTAATTACATTAGCATTATAAAATAATTATTTATTATTTAATTAATATTAAATAATAAATTAGTATGAATGACCACTAATTGACTATGCTTTAAAGAAAAATTAAAGGTTTATAATAAGTGATTAATTTATTATTATTTAACTAATTTTAAATAATAATTAAAGGCATATAATGATGTGATTAATTGGTATTTAATTAAATATTAAATACTAAAGTATATTTAATTAGTTATTAATTATTTTAAATAATAATTAAAGATAATTAATTAATTACTATTTAATTAATATTAAATAGTAATCAAATGAAGGTATAGATTAATATTATGATAATAAATTTATTTAATAATTGTATTAAATAAATTATGTAAAAATAGTTTTAATGTTTTAAAAATCATTTAAAGGTTATAAAAAAATGTTTTAAGTAATAAAACATAACTTTTAATATTTTGTCATGAATTACATTAATATTTAATGGCAGTTATTTAATAATGGTTATAAATATTTTAAATTCATTTAAAGGAGATATTAAAGTATTAAAAATACTTTGAAATATTATAAATAACTTATAATATTATGTCATGTATTTCATTAATATTTGAAATTAAATAGATATTAATTATAATGGAATTATTTGGTATTTAAATCATTTAAAAATGAAATTAATGATTGAAATATCTTTATAAATGATAATAATTAATTAAAAATTATTATGAGCTACTGAAAAATGTTATGACTAATAATTAAATTATCTAAGATAATTGTGAAGCAGTTAAATAGAGTTTAATTGAAAATAAACTCGATAATTATTCGATAGGGCAATTGGGACGTTGAAATTGTATCGAACTCAATTCAGAGTGAAATAGTTTGACTTGATGCCAGGTCTTTTGTGTTGTAGTGAATGTTAGGGATATGTGATAATGTATTTAAGTTATACTATAACTGTAAATAACATTGATATATGTTATGATAGTATTTCTAATTGAGAAATCGATATTATTAATAATAGGTCTTTCAACTGAAGCTAAATTAGATTGCGTAGCAGTAATCGACGGTTCAGGCAAGTTTCTATAACTCTTTTATTGAGCAAGTCTCTTAACTCGAACTCAAGTTGTTATTAAAAAGCATGTTCGTGGTTAATCTTTGTTGATTACACCACATCTTTGATTATTGATTCTCACGTTGTGTATGTTGCATATGTTCATCAGGTATGAAAGGCTGATCACCTTCATTACCATTTGGTTCAGTTAAATTGTCCATGTTCATTATTGGCCATTCATCATTATTGTCTTGGTCATTCAGTTATGTAAATTGATTCATATTCTTTCACCAATATTATATTGTTGAAAGTTTGTTAGCTTATTATTCTTTTCCATCATGATGTATCTTCCTTTGTATTTAAAACTTGCTGGGCAAACTTGTTGCTCACCCTTGCTATATCATGATAAACATTATAGGATTAAAGACGAAACTTCGGACACAAGCACAAACAAAGATAAGTTCAATGATGAAATTATTATACGGTTTAAATGGTAATAATATTGTATACAAATGACATTGTATGTCGTGTAGGATATTGAATGCAGTTATTAAAGTTAAGGTTACATACCTTGAGAATTATGTGTAAAAGTTATTGTATAAACAATTTATGTTTATATCTTCCGCAATAGTTATAGAAATGATATATCGTAACGTACCAGATTCCAAGGTTCTGGGGACCCGAATTTGGGGGCGTCACACCTGGCACGTGACCACTTTCCAGGAAACTCTATAAATACCCCTTCCATTTCATTGGGAAGGGGACCTCTCTTCAGACTCAGGACTTGGACATTTTCTCTGAACCTAAAAGCACTCAAGAAGGCTCTTAGAATCCCAATAACCCTAACAAGGTTTCTGGATTCTAGGAGTTCTGCCACGTATCATTAGAGTAATCATCCACCTGTTCTTTTCCCCTCTTCAATCAATCAATTAATTCCGTGCTCTTCGTGGATTTCTCTCCTTCCTCAGCCAACACAAACCCTAACCCTAGCAAGGTACGATTTCCTTGCCCACATTAAATTGGCGACTCTGCTGGGGACTTATAGTCAGGTGCCTCGTTCAGTTTTGATGATAAAGTGTAACACTCGGGTGCCTCGTCACTTGGGTCGTCCAATTTTTTGGCAAGTGTGATCTACGAGGACTTGGCCACCATTTAGAGTGGATCACCATCTTGGGTGAATTTTTTTTCATCAATTCTAGTGCCTCCTCCCTTGATCATCCAATTTCTTGGCAAGGGATACTCCTGAGGACTTCGACCACCATTTTCGGTGGACTACCATCTTGGGTGGATTTTTAATTCGTCAATTCTTGTGCCTCCTCCCTTGGTCATCCAATTTCTTGGCAAGAGATACTTCTGAGGACTTAAATCACCATTTTTGGTGGACCACCATCTTTGGTGGATTTTTAATATTATTTTATCTATAGTTCAAAGATCTTTCGATGGTAGAGCGAGTATTTGGGTTGTCCATCATCTTGTGTTGATGAAATTTGTAAAACTTCTCATAGTTTCAACACGAGCATCAACTATTAATTTTTGATGCTTGCTTATTGTATGCTACTAAAGCATGTTGCCTTGAATAGACTATTGTGTCCCATGATCGTGTTTCTTGAAATTTAGTATGAGCCTCCGTCCTTTTTGCCTTCATGAGGCTTTAGCATAGCATAACCCTAGTTGCAACAAATGTATTCTTGTCTGCATTATCATAGTAAGATAGTCGAGGAAAAAGTAAGCAGGGGCAGGCAGAGTCATGCTTATTCGGTTTAACTCCATTCTATTGATGAGTGAATTCGTCTCTGTATCTCCACCTTCTAGTGATTAAACTCCAGGGTGCACTCTTTGGCATTTAAATTTTCAAGCCGAATTATGTCTTAGGCAGACTTTTAATGTCTTTTTAGGTCGATGTCATCCATGCCTATGTCACACCATCATGATCTTTGGCCCCTCTCGTATGAAGGACTTGAGGGAGATCATCCCTATGTCCTCATGTATTTCTTTAGTCATCTTGCTCAGTCATGATAACCAAAGTTTTATTGGGAAAATACTTTGGAGCTTGTAAAAGAGTGTGCCTCCTAGGGGCTGAACCCTAAGACCCTTTGAGTTCTTCTCTTGCTCATTTCTTCTGTTTTGGTCCTCCTTTTGTTTGATAGTTCGATCTTGTGTCAAGAAAGGAACTCCATCAGTATAAGATTGAAGAGTTGAACCCTCTGGGTTTTTTCAGCTTGAGCATCCTTCGGGCTTTCTTGTGGAGTTGCTTCTTGGTCATCTTCAAAATTGAGTTTGTTAACCCTTTCGTATGAATCATTCTCCCAAGGGGAGACCATTTGAAAAGGGTTTACTAAACTCGTCTCCCAACTCTGGAGGATGTTTTGTCAAAAATATATATTTTCCATGGATATTATCTTCCATTAATTTGAAAATTTGGAATTCGGCCACCTAGGGTGGTCCCGCTGAAGAGCAATTTTTGTCTTCGTGTTTTCGTCGAAAAACGCCAATCTTTCTTCATGATCCGAGAGAAAAAACAAGATATAATCAAGATAATGGGGCTCGGAATACAAAAGAAAGATTAGAGTTACCTGAAAGAAGGACAAGAAAAAAGCACAAACAAAAGAAGCACAAACAAAAGAAGTCATTTGAATGAAAATATGTAAGGAATCGTATAATGTACTTCTCTTGATTTGAAAAGTTGGAATTATGGAGCCCTCATAACCCCAGTTTTCTTTACTTAGAGAAATTGAAAGTAAAGAAAACTTCTTGAAATACTTCTTTAAAATTTTAAGAAGGTGAGAGTTGTCTCTCATTCTTCGCGTAACACAGCTTTTGAATGATCGAGCTTATGGTTCGAACAAGTGAGGAATATGGGTTGTCCTCCTTTAATGGTAGTTCGGTCGTTGTAACGTCTTTGGGCCCTCGACTTGACCTCTGCCCTTGCTTGGTAGTAATCGTGATCCACTATGTCTTTCCTCTTAGTGAGATTCAATCTTCTTCAGATCTTAGCATATATCATCATATTTATTGAGTTGCTTTAACTCGAAGAGGTCATCCATGTGGTGATCCCATGTGCCACTTAGTGATTCTCAACTATATATATTTGGTCAGTTCCCAATACATTAGTGTCATCCAGCTTTATTCCAAGTGAAGCTTTTAATCTCGATCGACAAACTCATGCGTAGTACCGGAAAAGATAAAATACATACACAATTGTCAGTGTATTGTTAAACATCATGAAAAATAAAAATAAAAATCAAATTATGCGGATGCATTTATGTTATACATGAAGTTTGTTAATATTGCATACTTGCATTATACTATAAGTATATTTCGTTCACATATTTATTTCGAGTTGTACCCAAATAATAAATAATCATTACTATTGGTAATAATAAAATTTTATCACATATACATTAATGAGTCGTATGTATTAACGAAATATGTATATATGGAAATATTTATAATTAGAATGTGCTATTTTTATTTTTATTTTTCACCCAAGGAGGGTTCGGTCAAGAAGGTTTCGGGTAAGGAGGCTTCGGGTCCCTTAGAAGTAAAGAGGGTTCGGCCAAAGTAATAATAAATTGGTCCAGTTGAAAATGGTTCCACCACGACAGAATGGATTGTGTTTGCTCTCAAAGAAATAGATTTTCCCATCCAATAAAGCACCCACCTTGGTTATCCACATTGGATGTGTTATAAGTCATTCAAGCCTGCCTCATCCAATTTCTTCTTCTATGTATATATGAATGCTTGTATGGGGCAAGCTACTTTAAATTGATCATAAATTATAATAATTATTATTATAATTATAATTACAATTTTGTTTTATTTATATATATATATCCAAGACTCCGTATCTTGACCATGAATACATTTTCTAATGCACATATACTAATTTTCACATAAATGAAAATCCCAATGAATTAAAAAGAATGTTATAATGTACTTTCCTTAGTATGAAGGGATGCTAAGGGCTCGGGACCCCAAGGATTGGGCACTTGATTCACCGAATACACGTATAACTTCATCAAAGATAGGCTAGATTAGTTTGGAGAGAAGTTGGGTTTGCCCTGTCATAACCTTTGGCCCTGTAAAGTTCGGTCATGGAGGCTTCGGTTAAACAAATTTTCTTTCAATATACGCTCTAACTCCAAATATATAAATTGAAAACACTCTGCTCCATAAAATAACAAGAGATACGTTCTATATTAAATTCAATTAATGTATCCAAGGTATGTGTAGTAATATGTGGAGTTTATTAATTATAATTTCCTCTTATCATTCGAGAGTGCAAGGGCTGGTTTGGTTTTGTTCATGCAAGGATATGGTGTGTGCTTCAAGTAAAAAGTTATCTAATTTTTTTTTACATTTAATCAAGCACGAAGTGGAGTCACAACATGAATATATTATATATTCATTATTCTTAATGCACTCCTGGTATGTATGTATGTATATATGATAAAAAAAAGAGCAAATTCCTTTGTAATGTGCATGTCAGATATGCCCCTAGATTACTTGGTAAATCCTATATACTGATATACATACCCATTCTAAATGGTCAAAACACGCATGCCACTTATTGATAAAATAATTACATATGAAAATGATAACTTAAAAATCTTGACCCATGATCTACATACAAAAATAAAGTTTTGCCGAATCCTAGAAGGCAATTGGAATTTATTTATTGTTTTTTTTTGGTTTTTTTTTTATCCTCAATAAAATCTTTTAATACAAATATATTAATATGCAAATAATTGAAAATTATAATGAATCAAAGGAAAATACACTATATGATTCCTTTTAATTTATTGAGATTTTTATTTATGTGCAAATTAGCGTATTTGCATTAAAAGAGTTATCTTATCCATGATGAATGAGTTTTTAGATGTGTTATTTATTAACATGGTATCATTGTTGGTGACTCACATGGAGATGATCATTTAACAAACTAATACATATATGCTAATATTTCAACCTAAGTCAATCTTTCTTTCTTTCTTTCTTTTTTTTTTTTCTTTCTTTTTTCCCTTCTGACAATTTTTTTTTAACAATAATGTAACATCACAGTCCCACATTGAAAGATATGAAAAAAATTTATCTGTATATAAAAAATTAAGTTACAAACAATAGTAACCTCAGTCATAACTTTTTGGGTGAGCCTGTGGTGGGCTAAGATGACCCACAAAAATACAATTGCGTCCGTGATTTAAAGCCTCATTTGAATGGATTTGATCATTCGATTCAGACTTGATATTTGAAGCAAAATTTATTCCGAACTCACAATTTGACCCAAGTTGTTTTAAATAATCCTTCTTAAACTCTATAGAAACCCGCTCTTAACAACTCATCTCTCTATCATCAAACGACCCTCTCTCTTCTGTCCTTCCAAGTTGTCACTCACTTTATTTTTTTGGTGTTTTCGTTCCTTTTACCCGATTTGACCCCTACCCGACTTATTTTGACCAAAATACCCAACCTAGTTTGACCCAACCACAATTTCACTAATTATTTTTTAAAAAAAAAACTAAAAAGTTTTAAATACTGTGCAATGACAATTATTGAATCAATAATATGAAATATCAACGTAGCAATTATGCAATTATCAATGTAGCAATTATTGAGTCAATAATATAAAATATTGAACATTAATTACTGTAATAATTTTTGAGTAAGTGACTTCTTACATAAGAATCAATAATTAAAAATACTGTGCAATATCGTGTGCTACTGTACAACAACGCGTATTACTGTTCTTTTATTGGTAGTAACTTATTTCCTTATATACAGACTAAGTTTCCCCTATCTTTCGATGTGGGACTGAGGTGTTACAAACTCCCCCATTTAAATTTTTGACGTCCCCGTCAGAACTGATCACACATACGGTCCACAGATCTTTGCCTCTCTAGCCATTGTGGGATAATACCAGCTGGCTTTGTGTTCCCACCTCCAGACCTCTTTCTCTCCATTGTGGGATAATACCACCAACCTTCGTATCCCCACCTCCGACAACCCGATCGGAAGACCAGACCCGAGCTTTCGAGAGTCGGCTTTGATACCATATGTAACAACCCGGGTCAAATCCCGAGTTCGAAACAAATCTCGGGTCAAATCCCAAGTCCGAATTGAATCAAATCCATCCAAAATAAGGCCTTAAACCACTGGCCCTATAGTATCTTCTTGGGTCATCTTAGCCCACCACAGGCTTATCCAAAAGTCATGACTGAAGGTACTATTGGTAGTAACTTATTTCCTTATATACAGACAAATTTTCCCCTATCTTTCGATGTGGGACTGGAGTGTTACAACCGGGTATTTCAACAGTTTAATGGTTACAATTTTACCATTATTTTATAAAAAGATTATTTTTGTCGCTTTCTATATCCGACAGTTATTCCGTTGTGGGGCCCATAAATGGCTGCGCCGTCGTACGCATATTCCCCGACAACAAGAATATTCCACGACCAAACGAATATTCCCCGAGAACAATGAATATTTTATAACCACTTGCTTATTTTGAAATATTTGCACATTTCACTCATAACTTATCACATTTATCAAATCAACACCATACTATTTCAAAATAATATATAAAAAAAATTAAATCTTTATTCATAAAAGTTGGGGTCTTACAACCTCCCCTCCTTATGAAATTTCGTCCTCGAAATTGACGTACATACCTGGTATGTCGAAAAGGTGAGGATACCTCGCTTTCATTTCCGATTCTAACTCCCAAGTCATTTCCTCGATATCTTGGTTCCTCCATAAAATTTTAACTTGAGGTAAAATCTTTGAGAGTAAGACATGTTTCTTCTTATCCAAAATCTTGACAGGTACTTCCTCATACGTTAAATCTTCAGCTATCTCGTCTGGTTCTAATTCAATAATGTGGTTTGGGTCTTTCACATATTTACGAAGCATGGATATGTGAAAAACGTTATGAACACGAGACATGCTTGGCGGTAAGGCGAGTCTATATGCCACATTTCCTACTCGGTCAAGAATCTTAAATGGACCAATAAATCGTGGATTGAGCTTTCCACTTTTCCCGAATCTCGTAACTCTTTTCCATGGAGCAACACGTAATAATACATGATCTTCGACATTAAACTCCACATCTCTTCGATGAAGATCAGCATAACTCTTTTGTCGATCTTGTGCAGTTTGTATACGTTGCCGGATCATTTGAATCTTTTTCGTAGTCATACGTACTAACTCCGGTCCCAACAATATTGCTTCACCCACCTCATCCCAGCATACTGGAGAACGACATTTTCGTCCATACAACGCCTTGAATGGAGCCATGCCTATACTTGCCTGATAATTGTTGTTGTAGGAGAATTCTACCAATGGTAGGTATTTATCCCAACTCCCTTTGAAGTCTAGAACACAGAGTCTCAATAGATCTTCAAGAGTTTGGATAGTCCTTTCCGATTGCCCGTCCGTTTGCGGATGATATGCCGAACTAAATCGTAAATTCGTGCCCATAGCTTTCTGCAAACTGACCCAAAATCGTGAAGTGAATCTTGGGTCTCGATCCAAAACTATGGATACCTTTTATGTCATGCAATCTCACAATCTCATTTATGTACATACGAGCAAGACGTTATAGTAAATAAGTCTCTCGTATAGGCAAGAAATGAGCAGACTTGGTTAATCTATCGACAATAACCCAAATCGCATCTATGCCTTAAGAAACCTTGGGAAGACCCGTAATGAAATCCATGGTAATGTGTTCCCACTTCCATTTTGGAATCTCAAGTGGTTGCAATGGACCCTTTGGCACTTGATGTTCCGCCTTGACACGTTAACACGTTAAACACCTCGAGATAAATTTCGCGATCTCTCTCTTCATATTGCTCCACCAAAATGTATGTCGAAGATCACGATACATTTTGGTACTCCCAGGATGGATTGCAAACGGTGTGTTATGTGCCTCCATCATGATTCTATACTTCAAATCAGAATCGTTAGGAACACAAAGTCTGGAGTTGACTCGAAGAATTCCTTCTTCATCGATTCTTGCTTCTGGAATAGCACCTTCTTGCACTTTCTTCTTCATTTTCATCAGCTTCGGGTCTGTAGCTTGAGCAACTTTAACTTTATCAATTAAAGCTGATTCTACACGTATACTTGACATCATCACGTGGGTCCCCGGAGTCTTGAACTCTATCTCTATCCTTTGAAAGTTACACAAAAATGGGCCTTTGTGTTGACAGCATCGCACTCATTTCCGCATATGATCTTCTACTTAACGCGTCTGCTACCACGTTCGCTTTTTTAGGATGGTATTGGATGGTATGATCGTAATCTTTCAACAGCTCAAGCCAACGTCGTTGCCGCATGTTGAGTTCCTTCTGGGTGAAGAAATATTTAAGGCTCTTATGATCCGTATAGATCTCCGCTTTCTCCCCATACAGGTAGTGTTTCCAGATGTTCAACGCGAAAACGACAGTTGCTAACTCTAGATCATGAATAGGATAATTCCTCTCATATTTCTTGAGTTGTCGCGAGGCATAGGTTATGACTTTCCCATTTTGCATGAGAACACATCCTATCCCTTTGCCCAAAGCATCGCTGTAAATGACAAACCCATCCGAACCAGATGGTATCGTTAGAACAGGTGCCAAAATGAGTCTCCTCTTGAGCTCTTGGAAGCTCTTCTCGCATTCCTCGTTCCATACAAATTTTATGTCTTTCCGAGTCAGCTGTGTTAATGGAGTAGCGATTCAAGAAAATTCTTCCACGAATCTTCGATAATAACCAGCTAAGCCCAGGAAGCTACGTACTTGGGTCACCGACTTAGGTTGCTCCTAACTTTGTATTGCTTCAATCTTCGCCGGTCAACAGATACTCCATCTTTTGATACCACGTGCCCAAAGAATGCTACTTCCTCAAGCCAGAACTCGCATTTCTTCAACTTGGCAAAAAGTTTGTTATCACGAAGCCTTTGGAGTACCAGCTTCAAGTGGTGCTTATGATCTTCACTGCTTTTGGAATAGATGATGACGTCATCAATAAAGATAACTACGAACTGATCTAAATATTCCTTGAATACACGGTTCATCAAATCTATGAAAGCAGTAGGAGCATTAGTCAATCCAAAAGACATGACTAATAATTCATAATGCCCGTACCGAGTTCTGAAGGTAGTTTTCGGAATATCCTTAGTTTTAATCTTCAGCTGATGATATCCAGAACAAAGATCGATCTTTGAAAAGAATTGTGCACCTTGCAACTGGTCGAACAGGTCATCAATACGAGGTAACGGATACCTATTCTTGATGGTGACATGGTTCAATTCCCGATAGTCAATACAAAGTCGCATAATCGCGTCTTTTTTCCTTACAAATAAAACAGGAGCACCCCAAGGAGATGTACTAGGATGTATAAACCGATGTCTAACAACTCCTGTAGTTGGACCTTTAACTCCTGAAGTTCAATAGAAGCCATTCGATATGGGGTTTTAGAAATGAGTTTTGTACCGGGTTCAAGGTCAACAAAGAATTCAATTTCACGTTCTGGGGGTATACCGGGAAGTTCTTCGGGAAATACATCAGGAAACTCATTTACAACAGAAATATCATTCAAATCCGACGTATTCTGGTTTAAATTAGTGACATGGGCTAAGAAAGCTTGACATCCATTTTTCAATAAACGAATAGCTTTTTGACTTGAAATGACATTGATTGATTTTAGTGGTTTGGTTGTTTGAATTCGAACAACAGGTTGATTAGGAATATGAAAACTAATAACTTTACGAAAATAATCAATTTTGGCATGATAAGTGGTTAACCAGTCAATTTCTAAAATCACATCAAATGCAAGTATTTTCAAAGATATAAGATCAACAGGTAGGGTGAGGGTACCAATTTGAATCAAGCAAGATTTGTAAACTGTAGATGTAACGAAGGTTTCTCCTAACGGAGTTTCAACAGATAAGTCAAAGTCTAATTTATTAGAAGTCAAGTTCAAACGTTGAGTACAAGCAGGTGAAATAAAAGAAAGGGTAGCGCCGGTATCTAATAAGGTATAGACTTTGCAAGAGTTTATGATTAGCTTATCCATAATAACCTCATTTGGGTTCCTCTCTTATTGGGCAGTTACGACAAAAGCTCTTCTAGGAACTATTAACTTTGACTTGTCAGGGACAGCCTTTGGAGTCACCATCCCTGCTGGACTTGGTTTCGCTACAGGACACACTGGAGTTATGTGCCCTTCCTTTCCATAGTTATAACACACCTTGGATTGCTATGTGCAGTTGGGACTAATGTGTCCCTCTTGCCCGCATTTATAGCATATGACCGGTGGTCGTTCTCCTCCCTTAGAACCAATTATTGATGCTGGTGCTGCTGTCGATGTCTTCACGTTATCATTGTTGTACCTTCTCTTCTTGAAATCTCCCCCCGACTCACTTCTTCTATTATCATGGCCACAATTACCACCGGAGTGGTTATCACTTCTGTCATGATACTTTTCTCCCCGCTGGTTGTCATTGTTTTGATGACTGCTGCCATCGGTACGACCTTGGTTGAACATAATCATTATCTCGTTCTAACAATTGGGTCCTGTTCACCACATCTGAATATAAAGAAAGTTTGTGAGAAATGAGGTACTGACGAATTTCGGGTTTCAAACCTCTTAGAAACATCCGCTTCATACGTTCCTCATTATCAATCAAATGAGATGCGAACCGGGATAACTCTGCGAACTTAGCTTTATACTGGGACACAGTCATGTTGTTCTGTTCTAGTTTGATAAACTCTACCTCCTTCATATGACGAATACTTTCTGGAAAGTACTTGTCATTGAACAGTTTTTGGAACTCCTCCAAAGACATTTTAAGTGCGGCAGGCTGGGTACGCTTCACAGATTCTAACCAGTAATCTGCCTCTCCACGGAACATAAACGTGGCGCATGGAACCTTTTTCTCCTCCGTGCATCCCAAGACATCAAATATCTTGGTAATTTGCTTAACCCACATTTCTGCCTTGATTGGATCTGGCTTTCCCAAAAACTCTAGTGGTCCCAACTCTTTGAACTGCTTGGCAGTGACAAACCGCGAGTTATTATTTCCACCTGTATTATGAACACGATTCTCCCTCATCTGGTTTTGCATGAACTGTAAAAAGCTTCTAAATATCCCATCATTCGTCGGTTGATCGGTGGTGTTGTTTATATAAGGAATATTGCCTTCCTGTTGCACGTTCTCCTGGTTGGTGATTAAAGGTGTCTCAACGGTCTCATTCACTCCATTGTTTAGATTTTCAGCTGCCATTCTCAAATACTGCCATAAAACAAGGGTTAATCAAACAAATTAACATATCACATATTAACCCTATGTTCCGACCGACCAATTAAATACCAAATAAGCTTAGGTAGGACACACTAGCGAAGGTTTTACTCGTCTCTCCCCTCCTAGTTCTATTCCCAGATCTCCGCCAGAGATCATATCCCTAAGCTTTGATACCAACTGTAATGCCCCCAAAATAGGTTCAATACTCAACCCATTCTGAATCGCCAAATACATGGTACAGAATCCAAATACAATCTTTTATAACATACGGTCGTGCAAAATACGATCACACAAACTGTGAGTCTCAATACAAACATGTAAAAAATATATCCACTCAAACTAAGTCCTCATTATAATTATTATCACACTATTTTTCAAAAATAGTAAGGACTACTACTGCTCTACTATGACCATCACACTGTTCCCCGACTAGTTCCCGAAACATTCTCATTCCCTGAAGAGGACAATAGATGAAAAGGGTGAGCTCAACTAGCCTAGTAAAGAATATTATGACTAAGATAACAAAGAACAATTTATCGTTAGTCTTCAACAAATCAGATAAAATATTATGGACAACAAGTTTTAGATCAACAACTGCAGCGAAAATAACAATTCATTAGAAGAGTTAAGTAGAGAATGATGTCTACTATCTTCTATGATTTAAAAGTTCATCATCAATATTTTATCCTTGTAACATCAATCAATATATATCTTAAATCAAATATTCATCTTTGCACTACGGGCCAAAGATATTCATTTGTATCACAAGTGGTCATGTTCATCTCAACACCTATCCAACTTTGCACTACAGGCCAAAGATATTCATCAGGTAATCATCTTTGCACGACAGGCCAAAGATATTCATCAAATAATCATTCATCTTTGCACTACAAGCTAAAGATATTCAGTTATATCACCATTTAGGACTGAGGATGATGAAAAACAATATAAGAAACGAATCTAGTAAAATAAAGGTCAAAGATTAGGGATTCGTAATTTAATTTATCCAAATTCAAGAATACTCCATAATAATCAATTGTGGAGCAAAATTCAAGAATGAAGATCAAAACTTGGATCCAATCAAAGATAAAAAAAATAATATTTTTTACCGTAAATAGTAACTCGTGAATAGTTACTCGTTATGAAAAGATAAAAATTTCATAAAAAGTTCAGACAATATTCCAGTGAAATGATATTAGATGAAGCGCAAAACTCAAAGAATTTTTGATCATTTTAGGAATTATAGAAGCAATACTTACCGTAGTAAGTTTAAATTTAGGAATATGAAATGAAATATTATCACTTTCATAATATGGAATATGAAAGAAAATAATATTCATTATGAATATTGAAAGTAAATAACATCATTTACGAGAAAAATAACATCATTTTCCTTAACAGAAGAGTAGTTTTGACTGAAATATCGGATATTATGTGGAGGAATTCTTGCACCGTTATCCACACTCAAAATATTCTTATACTCACAAGAAATACGCTCAATATTATAGAGAGAAAATTTTCTGATTCTGGTGTGATTTTCATTTCTAACTAAGCATCCTCTTTATAGGAAAATGTCGGAACACCAATGTAGACTTTTTATTCCCACGATGTTTATATAATATATATATATATATATTAAAACATTTATTTTCGAAACTTCAATAATTCATAACAAATAGCCCTTTTATCAGAAAAATATGAACCTTATGTCTATTCCATATGAAATTTAATTTTCTACAATAGAAGAAAGTTTTTCCAAATTCCAAATGAAAAATGACCTAAATTTACATACGGATGATTTTTTCATACCTTCATTCCGACAAAATATATATACTGATAAAAAAAACAACCATTAACACTAATTCCTTCATTTATATCCACATTGAATAAATATTTTCTTATCATATATATCAACAATTAATTATTCACAAATAATATTACAGAACTACAATATTGACAACCAGGTCGTTCCCAAGAAAGAGGGGGCCTTCGATAAGGATTTCTCCTTACTGGCGCGCAATTAACTAACCCCTTTCCTGGACAGAACTTCCTTAGACATTGCTAATAATGCTATCTAATAATATTATTCAAATAATATGAATTATTGATTTGATAATTTAAAATACTGTGCAATGACAATTATTGAATCAATAATATGAAATATAAATGTAGCAATTATCAATGTAGCAATTATTGAGTCAATAATATAAAATATTGAACAGTAATTACTGTAACAATTATTGAGTAAGTGATTTCTTACGCAAGAATCAATAATTAAAAATACTATGCAATACCGTGTGCTACTGTGCAACAACGCGTATTACTGTTCTTTTATCACCGAGTATTTCAACAGTTTAACGGTAACAGTTTTACTGTTATTTTATAAAAAGGTTATTTCTGTCGTTTTCTATATCCGACAGTTATTCCGTTGTGGGGCCCACAAATGGCTGCGCCGTCATACGAATATTCCCCGACAACAAGAATATTCCACGACCAAACGAATATTCCCCGACAACAATGAATATTTTATAACCACTTGCTTATTTTAAAATATTTGCACATTTCACCCATAACTTATCACATTTATCAAATCAACACCTTACTATTTAAAAATAATATATAAAGAAAATTAAATCTTTATTCATAAAAGTTGGGGGTCTTACATTTATCATGTTTTTTGCTTGTGTATCTGTAACACAATACGAAAGATAAATATCTATGTCTATGTTCGTATGAAATAATAATGGCCATCTGTGTTGTGATGAAAAAGATGGAGTTTTCATTTCAATGCATTCATGTGTCTTTGATCTTTTCCATAATGCTGTTTTGGTTGGTTTAGATTCGTCTTGTCATCAATTTCAATAGGAAGAGTGGTGTTGATTATTGATTCTTCTATTTGTATAAAGAGGAAGATTGGATTTGATTATTGATTTTTTCTATTTGTGATGGTAGGAACCATGAGTTTTTAAAATAAAATCGTCTTGAAGGACTCGGAAGTTTGATTTGCATACTTGGTCTTCCGTTCGCTAGTATGACTAGCGGACTAAGTATTTTAATAAAATGACCAGATCTGACTTGGCTTAACTGGTATAGTTTTTTATTAATCTCGTCCGCTAGAAGTACTAGTGGACGGTGTGATACCAATTCCAATCGCAGTCCTTCATTTATGGAATAGAAGGTTAAGATGCTATATGTCACTTTTTTATCCATGGCAACTAGATGTTATGGATCATATTTCTATATATATATATAGGGGACGGATCAATGGCACTACGTTTTTTACATAATTTTTTACACAATTTTTTCATTCTTGGATTTGAACACTCTTAATGGCTAAGATTAAAGCTAATTTTTAATTTATACACTATATTCTTTGCATAACAACCTATATGAGTGCATATATTATCATAATATTTGTAATAACTAACCAAAACTGCTTTATATATACATACTTGCTTCCATAGCATTTGTATAAAATTATACTAAAGTTTTGGTTAGTTATTATCAATATTATGATAATATATGCATTCATATAGGTTGTTATAGTGTATAAATTAAAAATCAGCTTTAATCTTAATCATTAAGAGCGTTCAAATTCAAGAATCAAAAAATTGTGTAAAAAATGTAGTGCCATTGATCCGCCCCCATATATATAAATTTGGGGCCTTTTTGATAGGGGGTCCAGGGCGATCGACCCTCCCGCCCGTGCTCAAGAACGACCACTTTCTTTATATATTTATATAAATAATATCGTTGGTCCACGTTGAAGCTACAAACATAAATCAATGAACCTCGTAATAGTATAGAACATAACATATATGTATGCAAGGAAGCAATGGTCCAGAGTGTCATTAGTACATGACATAGTCAATTATTCATTGTCAATTATTATCGTCCGAGGTTATTCTTTAATACCCATTAGTAAGTTATTAGCATAGTATATATTAATCTCTCTGTCTAATAGTTTGAGTCTATTTTTAAAAATAAAAATTAAGGAGGAGTGAATTAAAACTAGGACCTCTTGCTTGGCAACCATCAATCTAAAAACTCTCTATAATAATTTAAATTTTTAGATGTGTTATTTATTAACATGGTATCATTGTTGGTGACTCACATGGAGATGATCATTTAACAAACTAATACATATATGCTTAATATTTCAACCTAAGTCAATCTTTCTTTCTTTTTCTTTTTTTTTTTCTTTCTTTTTTCTCTTCTGAGAATTTTTTTTAACAATAATGTAACATCATAGTCTCACATTGAAAGATATGAAAAAAATTTATCTGTATATAAAAAATTAAGTTACAAACAATAGTAACCTCAGTCATAACTTTTTGGGTGAGCCTGTGGTGGGCTAAGATGACCCACAAAAATACAATTGCGTCCGTGATTTAAAGCCTTATTTGAATGGATTTGATCATTCGATTCAGACTTGATATTTGATGCAAAATTTATTCAGAACTCACAATTTGACCCAAGTTGTTTTAAATAATCCTTCTTAAACTTTATAGAAACTCGCTCTTAACAACTCATCTCTCTATCATCAAACGACCCTTCTCTCTTCTGTCCTTCCAAGTTGTCACTCACTTTATTTTTTTGGCGTTTTCGTTCCTTTTACCCGATTAGACCCCTACCCGAACTATTTTGACCAAAATACCCAACCTAGTTTGA
This sequence comes from Panax stipuleanatus, assembly GCA_020205555.1. NCBI lineage: Eukaryota > Viridiplantae > Streptophyta > Magnoliopsida > Apiales > Araliaceae > Panax > Panax stipuleanatus. The sequence continues at coordinate 94,437,132 of CM035123.1, read as the reverse complement.
CCCAACCACAATTTCACTAATTATTTTTTTAAAAAAACTAAAAAGTTTTAAATACTGTGCAATGACAATTATTGAATCAATAATATGAAATATCAACGTAGCAATTATGCAATTATCAATGTAGCAATTATTGAGTCAATAATGTAAAATATTGAACATTAATTACTGTAATAATTTTTGAGTAAGTAACTTCTTACGTAAGAATCAATAATTAAAAATACTGTACAATATCGTGTGCTACTGTGCAACAACGCGTATTACTGTTATTTTATCATTGGGTATTTCAACAGTTTAACGGTAACAGTTTTACCGTTATTTTATAAAAAGGTTATTTCTTTCGCTTTCTATATCCGACAGTTATTCCGTTGTGGGGCTTACAAATGGCTGCGCCGTCGTACGAATATTCCCCGACAACAAAAATATTCCACGACCAAACGAATATTTCCCGACAACAATGAATATTTTATAACCACTTGCTTATTTTGAAATATTTGCACATTTCACTCATAACTTATCACATTATCAAATCAAAACCTTACTATTTCAAAATAATATATATAAAAAATTAAATCTTTATTTATAAAAGTTGGGGTCTTACAACCTCCCCCTTATGAAATTTCGTCCTCGAAATTGACGTACGTACCTGGTATGTCGAAAAGGTGAGGATACCTCACTTTCATTTCCGATTTTAACTCCCAGGTCATTTCCTCGATATCATGGTTCCTCCACAAAATTTTAACTTAAGGTATAATCTTTGAGCATAGGACATGTTGCTTCTTATCCAAGATCTTGACAAGTACCTCCTCGTACGTTAAATCTTTGGCTATCTCGTCTAGTTCTAATTCAATAATGGGGTTTGGGTCTTTCACATATTTACGAAGCACGGATATGTGAAAAATGTTATGAACTCGAGACATACTTGGCGGTAAGGCGAGTCTATAGGCCACATTTCCTACTCGGTCAAGAATCTCAAATGGACCAATAAATCGTGGATTGAGCTTTCCTCTCTTCCCAAATCTCGTAACTCCTTTCCATGGAGCAACACATATAATACATGATCTCCGAAATTAAATTCTACATCTCTTTGATGAAGATCCGCATAACTCTTTTGTCGATCTTGTGCCATTTTTATACGTTGTCGGAATATTTGAATCTTTTCTGTAATCATACGTACAAACTCCGGTCCCAACAATGTTGCTTCATCCACCTCGTCCCAGTATACTGGAGAACCACACTTTCGTTCATACAACGCCTTGAATGGAGGCATGCCTATACTTACATGATAACTATTATTGTAAGAGAATTCCACCAATGGTAAGTACTTATCCCAACTTCCTTTGAAGTCTAGAACACGGAGTCTCAATAAATCTTCAAGAGTTTGAATAGTCCTTTCTGATTGCCCGTCCGTTTGAGGATGATATGCCGAACTGAATCCGTGCCCATAGCTTTCTGCAAACTGACCCAAAATCGTGAAGTGAACCTTGGGTCTCGATCCAAAACTATGGATACCTTTTATGTCATGCAATCTCACAATCTCATTTATATACATACGAGCAAGACGTTCTAGTGAATAAGTCTCTCATATAGGCAAGAAATGAGCAGACTTAGTTAATCTATTGAAAATAACCCAAATCGCATCTATGCCTTGAGAAACCTTGGGAAGACCCGTAACGAAATTCATGGTAATGTGTTCCCACTTCTATTTTGGAATCTCAAGTGGTTGCAATGGGCCCTTTGGCACTTGATCTTCCGCCTTGACACGTTAACACGTTAAACACCTCGAGATAAATTCCATGATCTCTCTCTTCATATTGCTCCACCAAAATGTATGTCGAAGATCACGATATATTTTGGTACTCCCAGGATGGATTGCAAACGGTGTGTTGTGTGCCTCCATCATGATTCTATACTTCAAATCAGAATCGTTAGGAACACAAAGTCTGGAGTTGACTCGAAGTATTCCTTCTTCATCGATTCTTGCTTCTGGAATAGCACCTTTTTGCACTCTCTTCTTCATCTTCATCAGCTCCGGGTATGTATAGCTTGAGCAACTTTAACTTTATCAATTAAAGCTGGTTCTACACATATACTTGACATCATCACGTGGGTCCCCGGAGTCTTGAACTCTATCTCTATCCTTTGTAAGTCACACAAAATGGGCCTTTATGTTGACAGCGTCGCACTCATTCCCGTATATGATCTCCTACTTAACGCGTCTGCTACCACGTTCGCTTTTCCAGGATGGTATTGGATGGTATGATCGTAATCTTTCAATAGCTCAAGCCAAAGATGTTGCCGCATGTTGAATTCCTTCTGGGTGAAGAAATATTTAGGGCTCTTATAATCCGTTTAGATCTCCACTTTCTCCCCATATAGGTAGTGTCTCCAGATGTTCAACATGAAAACGATAGTTGCCAACTCTAGATCATGAGTAGGATAATTCCTCTCATATTCCTTGAGTTGTCGCGAGGCATAGGCTATGACTTTCCCATGTTGCATGAGAACACATCCTATCCCTTTACTTGAAGCGTCGCTGTAAATGACAAATCCATCCGAACTAGATGGTATTGTCAGAACAGGTGCCGAAATGAGTCTCCTCTTGAGCTCTTGGAAGCACTTCTCGCATTCCTCGTTCCACACAAATTTTATATCTTTCCGAGTTAGCTGTGTTAATGGAGTAGCGATTCGAGAAAATTCTTCCATGAATCTCCAATAATAACCAGCTAAGCCCAGAAAGCTACGCACTTCGATCACCGACTTAGGTTGCTCCCAACTTTGTATTGCTTCAATCTTCGCCAGGTCAATAGATACTCCATGTTTTGATACCACGTGCCCAAGGAATGCTACGTCCGCAAGTCAGAACTCGCATTTCTTCAACTTGGCATAAAGCTTGTTATCACAAACCCTTTGGAGTACCAACTTCAGGTGGTGCTCATGATCTTCACGGCTTTTGGAATAGATGAGAATGTCATCAATAACGACAACCACGAACTGATCCAAATATTCCTTGAATACACGGTTCATCATATCCATGAAAGCAGCAGGAGCATTAGTCAATCCAAAAGACATGACTAAGAATTTATAATGCCCATATTGAGTTCTGAAGGCAGTTTTTGGAATATCCTCAGTTTTAATCTTCAGCTGATGATATCCAGAACAAAGATCGATCTTTGAAAAGAATTATGCACCTTGCAACTGGTCGAACAAGACATCAATACGAGGTAATGAATACCTATTCTTGATGGTGACATGGTTCAACTCCCGATAGTCAATACAAAGTCGCATACTCCCGTGTTTCTTCTTTACAAATAAAACAGGAGCACCCCAAGGAGATGTACTAGGACGTATAAACCGATGTCTAACAACTCCTGTAGTTGGACCTTTAACTCCTGAAGTTCAATAGGAGCCATTCGATATGGGATTTTAGAAATAGGTTTTGTACCGGGTTCAAGGTCAATAAAGAATTTAACTTCACGTTCTGGGGGTAGACTGGAAAGTTCTTTGGGAAATACATCAGGAAACTCATTTACAACAGAAATATCATTCAAATCCGACGTATTCTGGTTTAAATTAGTGACATGGGCTAAGAAAACTTAACATCCGTTTTTCAATAAACGAATAGCTTTATGACTTGAAATGACATTGATTGATTTTAGTTGCTTGGTTGTTTGAATTCGCACAACAGGTTGGTTAGGAATATGAAAACTAACAACCTTATAAAAATAATTAATTTTGGCATGATAAGTGGTTAACCAGTCAATTCTTAAAATCACATTAAATGCAAGTATTTTCAAAGATATAAGATCAACAGGTAGGGTGAGGTACCAATTTGAATCAAGCAAGAATTGTAAACTGTAGATGTAACGAAGGTTTCTCCTAACGGAGTTTTAACAAATAAGTCAAAGTCTAATTTATCAGAAGTCAAGTTCAAACGTTGAGCACAAGTAGGTGAAATAAAAGAATGGGTAGCGACGGTATCTAATAAGGTATAGACTTCGCAAGAGTTTATGATTTGCTTACCCGTAATAACCTTATTCGGGTTCCTCGCTTGTTGGGCAGTTACGACAAAAGCTCTTCCAGGAACCACTGACTTTGACTTGTCAGGGACAGCCTTTGGAGTCACCATCCCTGCTGAACTTGGTTTCGCTACAGGACACACTCGAGCTATGTGCCCTTCCTTTCCACAGTTATAACACACCTTGGATTGCTGTGTGCAGTTGGGACTGATGTGTCCCTCTTGCCCGCATTTATAGCATATGACCGGTGGTCGTTCTCCTCCCCTAGAACCAATTATTGATGCTAGTGCTACTGTCGACGTCTTCACGTTATCATTGTTGTATCTTCTCTTCTTGAAATCTCCCCCGACTCACTTCTTCTATTATCATGGCCACGATTACCACCGGAGTGGTTACCGTTTCTGTTATGATACTTTTCTCCCCGCTGGTTGTCATTGTTTCGATGACTGCTGCCACCGGTACGACCTTGGTTGTTGTCCCTTAGTTGAACATAATTATTATCTCGTTCTAACAATTAGGCCCTGTTCACCACATCTGAATATAAAGAAAGTTTGTGAGAAATGAGGTACTGATGAATTTCGGGTTTCAAACCTCTTAGAAACATCCGCTTCATACGTTCCTCATTATCAACCAAATGAGATGCGAACCGGGATAACTCCGCGAACTTAGCCTCATACTGGGACACAATTATGTTGTTCTATTTCAATTTGATAAACTTTACCTCCTTCATATGACGAATACTTTCTGGAAAGTACTTGTCATTGAATAGTTTCATGAACTCCTCCCAAGACATTTTATGTGCGACAAGCTGGGTACGCTTCACAGATTCCCACCAGTAATCTGTCTCTCCACGGAACATAAACGTGGCGAATGGAACCTTTTGCTCCTCCGTGCATCCCAAGACATCAAATATCTTGGTAATTTGCTTAACCCACATTTCTTCCTTCATTGGATCTTGTTTTCCCAAAAACTCTGGTGGTCCCAACTCTTTGAACTGCTTGGCAGTGACAAGCCGCGAGTTATTATTTCCACCTGTATTATGAACACGAGTCTCTCTCGTCTGGTTTTGCATGAACTGAAAAAAGCTTCTAAACATCCGATCATTCATCTACTGATCGGTGGTGTTGTTTACAGGAGGAATATTGCTTTCCTGTTCCACGTTCTCCTGGTTGGTAATTAAAGGTGTCTCAACGGTCTCATTCACTCCATTATTTAGATTTTCAGTTGCTATTCTCAAATACTGCCATAAAACAAGGTTTAATCAAATAAATTAACATATCACATATTAACCCTATGTTCCGATCGAATAATTAAATACCAAATAAGCTTAGGTAGGACACACTAGCGAAGGTTTTATCTCTCCTCCTAGTTCTATTCCCAGATCTCCGCCAGAGATTATATCCCTAAGCTTTGATACCAACTGTAACGCCCCCAAAATAGGTTCAATACTCAACCCATTCTGAATCGCCAAATACATGGTACAGAATCCAAATACAATCTTTTATAACATACGGTCGTGCAAAATACGACCACACAAACTGTGAGTCTCAATACAAACATGTAAAAAATATATCCACTCAAACTAAGTCCTCATTATAATTATTATCACACTATTTTTCAAAAATAGTAAGGACTACTACTGCTCTACTCTGACCATCACACTGTTCCCCGACTAGTTCCCGAAACATTCTCATTCCCTGAAGAGGACAATAGATGAAAAGGGTGAGCTCAACTAGCCCAGCAAAGAATATTATGACTAAGATAACAAAGAACAATTTATCGTTAGTCTTCAACAAATCAGATAAAATATTATGGACAACAAGTTTTAGATCAACAACTGCAGCGAAAATAACAATTCATTAGAAGAGTTAAGTAGAGAATGATGTTTACTATCTTCTATGATTTAAAAGTCCATCATCAATATTTTATCCCTGTAACATCAATCAATATATATCTCAAATTAAATATTCATCTCTGCACTACGGGCCAAAGATATTCATCAGGTAATCATCTTTGCACTACAGGCCAAAGATATTCATCAAATAATCATTCATCTTTGCACTACAGGCCAAAGATATTCTGTTATAACACCATTTAGGACTGAGGATGATGAAAAATAATATAAGGAACGAATCCAGTGAAATTAAGGACAAAGATTAGGGATTCGTAATTTAATTTATCCAAGTTTAAGAATACTCCATAATAATCAATTCTGGAGCAAAATTCAAGAATGAAGATCAAAACTTGGATCCAATCAAAGATAAAAAAATAATATTTTTTTACCGTGAATAGTAACTCGTGAATAGTCTAGTGAAATGATATTAGATGAAGCGCAAAACTCAAAGAATTTTTGATCATTTCAGGAATTGTGACGCCCCCAAATTCAGGTACTTGAAATCCGAACTTGGTGCTACACGATATCATTTCTTTGAGCGGAATAATATAAACAACAAAATTAATATACATATCAGAGTTGTCTAATTCCAGGTACACGACCTTTAAAACATTCATTACATGATAAATAATAAATATTATCGTCTTAATAAAGTCTAACTATTACACCAAATACAATAAAACTTATTCTTGCAGCTTTCCTTTCCCTTTGTTAGTGCCAGAGACTTCTAGGTTGATCACGCTTAGCTGAAAATATTTAATTTAAAACAAGAATGAGCATTCAATTTGTCAGCAAGTAATAGCAGTTAATAAACTTTAGCTGAAAGAAGTAAATATTTTCTTTGAGGTATACTTCTACAACGAATTAATAGTTGTGAAGTCTATCGAAACATATCTTAATAACATATCAAATCGTTTAAAATTTTGAAACGACGTATTGACTAAAAATGTTGAGTGGTCAATGGACCATGAACTTTTATTTTTCATTTTCGAAAAGGTTTAAACAGAAATTCATCTGTAAACCGCTCTGGTCTTACGGACATGTAGGGTGATCAGCCCCGTTATGTCCTGTATTGATCAATACTATCTGTTTGAACGATAAATGCGTTCACTCTGTTCGCCTTGGGCACAAAAATAATTTCTCCATTACGGGTTGTTCATACTCAGTCTGGAGTCCTAACTAAACAATTTAGTTGGACGACTTTATCATAAACCATAACATTTAACAGTACAATTCAACTATGTCTAGTTGAGTCAAATAGCTTAGACAGTCTTTAAACCATAAATACATACCGAAGTTTAATAGTATGTAACAGGATTTGTCATATCAAAGAATTTCAAGTTGAAGAGTTCTTGCATGAATACAACAGTTCATACAAATGGGGACACTTGTATAATAAAAGACAATAATGTGATATTAATAAATAATAACCGAATTGAATAAAATATCACAATATAAGAATAATTTCATAAACGAATCATGAATATCATTATGGTTATGAATAATTTATAATAATTATTCATGAACATGCCTTGTATTGGATACTTGCTCAATATAAAATTTTGAGTAAGGGTAGGGTACTTGCCTTGATAGCTAATTATTGCTACGTAGTATAGCTTATGCTTTTATCTTTAATATGAAGTTCTATCATCAGTAGAATTATTTTTTTAATTAGAATAATACAACTTAACACATAATACTGCTTAAACATGTTGTTACATAGTCATATCAGTCATTACAACACATAAGAACGTATACCTGGTCAAACTATGTCGGTTTGGTTTGAGTTCGGTATCGTTTCGGCATCCCGATTGCATTATCGGATAATTAATGAATTTATTTCTAATAAAACTTTGTTCAAGAACTTAAATATTATATTAGATAATTTAATTACCATTTTTAATATTTTTCCAAACAATAAAATCATTTATAATGATTTTTCAAACACTTTTATCATTTTTAATGATTTAATTGTGAATAATTTCATTATCATTAATATTTAAATAATTTAAAATATTAATGAACTTCATGTCAACACTTTAAAAATTATTTATTATAATCTGAAAATATTTTAAAACCTTAATATTAAAATTATTTTAAAATAATTTTTAAGATATTAAAATTATTTTTAAATAATTAGCATTAATATTAAAATATTAATTTTATTCATATCAAAATATTAAAAGTTATTTATTATAACTTAAAATATTTTTAAAATATTTATTTCATCTTTAATGATTTATAAAATATTTAAATCATTTTTAAATAATTTATTTAATATAATTATTAAATAACTTTAATATCATTAATATTAAAATATTAATAAAATTCTTATCAAAATATTATAAGTTATTTATTATAACTTTAAATACTTTAATATCGTTTTTAAAATATTAAAATCATTTTTAACTAATTTATTTAATATAATTATTAAAAAATTTATTATCATTAATATTAAATTATTAATAAAATTTATCTCAAAATATTAAAAGTTATTTATTATAACTTAAAATATTTTTTAATACATTAATATCATTTAAAATGATTTTTAATATATTAAAATCATTTTTAACTAATTTATTTAATATAATTATTAAATAAATTAAATATCACTAATATTTAATTAAATTAAAATATTAATGAATTTTATGTCAAAATATTAAAAGTTAATTTTTATAACTTAAAATAATTTTTAAAATAATTTTATGAATTTTTTATAATTAATTTCTATTTATTGCTAATTATTTTAATTAATATAATTAATTTTGATTAAAATCGTCGCTAAAGGCCTATAGCAACAAAATCTGTCGCTATAGGTGTTCTTGAGCCTCAGGAAGATTCATATTCAGTGTTCTAGGTGCCATGTTTGACCATTCTTAATTCTTAGCCTTTGTTGTTTCTGGATTAGCTAGGACATTAATCTTGTAGTGTTTATGTAACACTACAAGTATCAACAACAATCCTAGTCATATCTCACTACATATGCAAGATCCAAGCTTGCAAAGTAGCTGTTAGAAGCTTTCTGGGTTTCTGGGTTACCCAGAAACCCTAGACAGCTTCGAGTGCCCACTTTGTGGCTCAATAATCTTAGGGTTATGGCTATCAATTTGGTGTTTGAGTGCTTCAAACATGTATTCCTCATGTCAGAAAATAACTACATAACACTATCCCAGTCCAACTACATCAAAATCTCCAGATTTGAACCTGTCAAACCCTGTCAGAAAAATTGTTCATACGGTTTCTTGAATTTCCAGAAAACCTAGTTTGTGTTCGAACAGCCTACTTTGACCATCAACTACTTCGATCCTGTTTGTGATTTAAGGGATCTAAAGGTATGGATCTACAGTTTATATAACAGGTTACAACTTAGATACAACAACACAAACAAATCTCATAACACTTGACAGATCCAAGCTTTTGAAAACCTTGTCAGACACTGATGAAGGATTTCTGGGTTACTCAGAAACCATTTGGTCATGGTCGGTCAACTGACTTTGACCATCAATAACTTGTAATCTGGACATAGTATGACCATGATTCCAGTTCCAGATTACAGTCCACATATCATACTACAAGTCTATAACTTAAAACACAATAAATCATTAACAGGAAAGGATCTAAGGCCTCTGACATTTGCTTGTCAGACAACAAAATAGGGTTCATGCAGTTTTCAAAAATTTTATTTTTCGTGTATCTAGATATTATATAAATGTTATTTCTCAACTCAGATCACTTATTAACATATCATAGAACATATTCTAACACTTAAACATAACATCTAACGAAAAATTAAGGATCTAGCTTGGTTAGGGTTTTATACCTTTTTTTTGAGCAAATTTTGATTTCTATTCCTTGATTCTGACCTTGGTTTGCTATGAGGTGTTTTGGGTTTATCTGGTGACTTAGTTTGGGAGAAAATTTCGTGGTCTAGAGAGAGAAAAAGAGAAGCTTGAGTGTTTGATAAAATATGAAAGTTTCCTACTTCTTTTTTTCTTTATTTTATTCCTATACTTTGATTCAATGTATTTGGTTGATGCAAGGTGTCACTTTTCAGATGGAGATAATGATTTTAATAATTGTATGATATCTACAAAGATCTTGGCACAATATCTTGTAAAGATTTGCAAGCAACTTAATAAAACAAAACCAAAAATATTATTTTTGTAATTAATAAATCCCTTCAAGGGTATTCTTGACCATAACACCTAATTCTAGGGTTTAACCGTTAGGTTTTACCCCTTAGGGTTTCCTAAATATTTCTTAGGGTTTGGAAAATTAACTAGGAATTTAATAAAAATTTAATTAAATCACACTAATTTAAAATTAGGGTTTTTAAATAGAAAATTAGGGTTTTGTAAAATTAGGATTTCTTGCTATAATTAGGGTTCCCGAATTTATGCATTAGGGTTTCCTAATCATTATCCTTATTCCCATACTATCCACACTTTCATTTAAATACTAACATATTAAATATTATGTTTAATATTTAAACAAAATAAATAAATAAATTCTTAACATATATTTATATAATTATGTTAATTATCATAATTATATATAAAATTCATAATCATAACTTGTATTAATATACTTACATATATTTGAAAACGAATATAGTTAATACTAATATTTAATATTCAAATTCCTTAAGAAAATAATTTCTTATTATATATAACATAAATACACTTTCTTTTTAAATACAATTATACAATAATTGTATTAATCCTTGAAATTTTATAATATAGATCAACATTAGGGTTTTGATCTATAATCACACTTTACCTTATATTCCATTATTAATTAAGTTAAAATAATTAACTTAATTAATCTTGATAAATTCATATAATAAAATAATTATTATATTAATTCTAGAAATTATTTCATATATTATTTAAATCATATTTTCATGAATAATAAATAATAAAATATTTTACTATCAAAATTAGTTTATTATAAAGATATAATTTATAATAAAGATATAATTTATAGTAATCTATAATTCCTTTATTGGATAATTTATTTAAAATTATTCATGTAATAAATAAATATATATTTATCACATAAATACATATTCGTTACCTTATACATATTCCCACATATTATCTTTGATAAAAATAATATAAAAAAAAATTTATGCGCAAAATTTCTTATTTAATTATATAAAAATATTGGGTTATTACATTCAACCTCCCTTATAAGGATTCCGTCCCCGGAATCACCGTTTTAAAACCTATACATACAAGGGTAAATAATATACGCATTCATTGCAAGTAGATCTCGATCTGATTTGATCGAACTGATCTTTAAATTATATATTCAGCATAAAGCTTATCTATTTGCTTAAACAGAATCTGATTTCTAATAAAACTCAAATTCCTCCTTCAAAATTTCTTAATAAAACGATTTACTATATATATGAAAACCATATATAAGAAAATAAAAATGTATTCGAACAATACCTGGAATTCCCTCCCGCGGCTGCTACCGTATCTTGAACCGTCATATTGAAGGTCTTCGCAGTTGGCTTGTTTGTCGGAGTTGGATACGTGATTGCCAGCTTTTCACTGCTTTTCCCAGCATTCGCATTTCCCCCATCGGCATTTTTTTTTGGACAATCCCTTGCCATATGATCGGTTGATCCGCAGATGAAACAACCACTATTCTTCCTTGGATTAGGGAAATTAGGAGAGATGTGTCCCTCCTGCCCGCACTTGTAGCACACAAACTTTCCCTTAAGACACTCACCTGAGTGATTTTTTCTGTAATTTCCACACGGCTCAACCTTTTTCCTTATTCCTTCCTGACTATTGCTAGAACTTCCCGAATTTGTCCACTTTCTTTTCCCACTTACACTTCCACTGTTTCCTTCCACCTTAACTTTTCCTTCGATCTTACCCTTATTCTTCTTTTCCTTGTTATAGAGGCTCATGGCCTCACTTCCTCCTTCAGCAATGATAGCCTTTTCCAATAATGTTCCAAAAGAGTTAATCTGCAGCACCGCCACCTTGTTGTAGATCCAGGACTTTAGGCCATGTTCGAACCTTCGTGCCTTCGTTGCTTCAGTATTCACTTGTTGCGGAGCGAACCTAGCAAATTCATTAAACTTTGCGGCATATTCTGAGACGATCATATTTTCTTGTTTCAATTCCAAAAATTTAACCTCAATCCGGTCCTGCATACTGGACGAGAAGTAATTCTTGTTGAACAGTTCTTTAAACCTTGTCCATGTCACCACTTCTGCTCCGGCTCGAGTTTGATTAGCCTCCCACTAGAAGTTCGCTTCCCCTTTTAATATATAGGTAGCAAAAGCTATCTTTTGCTCCTCCGCTACCCTAGCAATAACAAACATTTTTTCTATTTCCTTTACCCAAGTTTGGGCTTCTATAGGGTCAGTCGTTCCTTTAAATTCAGGCGGTCCTACTGCCTTGAAATCTTTGAAGTTCGCCAATTGATTCCCTGGAGGATTTCCTGCGGCTAGTGCTCGATTTTGCATAGCCTCAGCTAATATATTCACAAAATCTTGCATAGGGTTTGCTTGACCTCCTGCATTGTTAACAAAGTCTTCCACCCTTCGGGTTCGTGGTTCTCTTCTTGGCGGCATTATCTGGTTAAACAAAATCTTAAAATTATTATCTTATCATTCATATACCATTATTAATTGTATCATAAAAGATAGAATATAAAATTCTAAATTTTAGACCAATTTCAGCTTGCTGAATTCTCAATTTCAGCTTGCTGAATTAACAAATTGACATTTAATCAACATACTAACTTGATATATAATAATATCATAACATTGATATTCATTCAAACAGTACATAGTACTTTTCATTACACAGCACAGACTGCCATAGTCAATTACTATCCCTTAGTGATAACAAAAGTCGGGATTCAACATGATACTTATGCAAAAGTAATACATTTCACACCTATACATACCATACATAATCCTATTTTACTTATCCTATTTCGTATGCCTTCCCTAGATCCTGGACAAGCCTTTGCCTGATAACCTATCAACCCACATACAAAACATACGCATTGCTTCGGATCAGGGCAATGAGATGAGATATGTCCTTCACAGTCCATAATTATAGCATACATTCTGTCCTTTCATACATACGCCTTCATGTTTTCTATTAAAGTTCACACATGTTCCTACTTTCTTGAAGTTCCCTTGATTAAAATCAGAACTTCCTAAATTATGGTAATTCATTTTTCTTTTCCCTTTCTGGCTTGGAGCTGCATATGATTTGCTGCATTTGGCTCCCATCTGTTCAATTTGAACCTTCAACTTATCTTGTTCTTCCATTGTTTCAATTAACGCCTTTTGCAACTGGCTATTTAATAGCGTTTCCATTTCCAACAACCCTTCCAAACATAGCAATTTGTTTTTTAGATTCTGCACTTTTGTTGATGCTTGGCCAGCTCCAACTTCAGTGTCTGAATCACTATATGTCAATAATACCGTTTCTGGTTCTGGTTCTATGTTTTCCAAAATGATGACTTCATCTTGGTTGCTTTCAGGCGGAGTGATTTGCTCCTTCTTTATGATATGAGAGTCTTCTAATCCTTTCCTTCCTGACATCTATACACAAATTGTCTTGATTTGTACATAATATATATACAAATAACAATCAATAGTTTTTATAAGTTACTTTTATTTTATTTTACGATGAATTTCCTTAATTCATCTACTTTAAACTCTATTTGAGTTATTTATTTTTCAACTTTTCTATCTAGCTTAAGGTTATAGCCTAAGTTATTCCCCCACCTAAGGTTTCTAACCTAAAGCTTTGATACCAACTTGTGACGCCCCCAAATTCAGGTACTTGAAACCCGAACTTGGTGCTACACGATATCATTTCTTTGAGCAGAATAATATAAACAACAAAATTAATATACATATCAGAGTTTTCTAATCCCAGGTACACGACCTTTAAAACATTCATTACATGATAAATAATAAATATTATCGTCTTAATAAAGTCTAACTATTACACCAAATACCATAAAACTTATTCTTGCAGCATTTCTTTCCCTTTGTTGTTGCCAGAGACTTCTGGTTGATCACGCTTAGCTGAAAATATTTAATTTAAAGCAAGAATGAGCATTCAATTTGTCAGCAAGTAATAGCAGTTAATAAACTTTAGCTGAAAGAAGTAAATATTTTCTTTGAGGTATACTTCTATAACGAATCAATAGTTATGAATTCTGTCGAAACATATCTTAATAGCATATCAAATCATTTAAAATTTTGAAACGACGTAGTGACTAAAAATGCTGAGTGGTCAATGGACCATGAACTTTTATTTTTCATTTTCGAAAAGGTTTAAACAGAAATTCATCTGTAAACCGCTCTGGTCTTACGGACATGTAGGGTGATCAGCCCCGTTATGTTCTGTATTGATCAATACTATTTGTTTGAACGATAAATGCGTTCACTCTGTTCGCCTTGGGCACAAAAATAATTTCCCTATTACGGGTTGTTCATACTCAGTTTGGAGTCCTAACTAAACAATTTAGTTGGACGACTTTATCATAAACCATAACATTTAACAGTACAATTCAACTATGTCTAGCCGAGTCAAATAGCTTAGACAGTCTTTAAACCATAAATACATACCGAAGTTTAATAGTATGTAACAGGATTTGTCATATCAAAGAATTTCAAGTTCAAGAGTTCTTGCATGAATACAACAGTTCATACAAGTGGGGACACTTGTATAATAAAAGACAATAATGTGATATTAATAAATAATAACCAAATTGAATAAAATATCACAATATAAGAATAATTTCATAAACGAATCATGAATATCATTATGGATATGAATAATTTACAATAATTATTCATGAACATGCATTGTATTGGATACTTGCTCAATATAAAATTTTGAGTAAGGTTAGGGTACTTGCCTTGATAGCTAATTATTGCTACGTAGTATAGCTTATGCTTTTATCTTTAATATGAAGTCCTATCATCAGTAGAATTATTCTTTTAATTAGAATAATACAACTTAACACATAATACTGCTTAAACATGTTGTTACATAGTCATATCAGTCATTACAACACATAAGAACGTATACCTGGTCAAACTATGTCGGTTTGGTTTGAGTTCGGTATCGTTTCGGCATCCCGATTGCATTATCGGATAATTAATAAATTTATTTCTAATAAAACTTTGTTCAAGAACTTAAATATTATATTAGATAATTTAATTATCATTTATAATATTTTTCCAAAAATTAAAATCATTTATAATGATTTTTCAAACACTTTTATCATTTTTAATGATTTAATTGTGAATAATTTCATTATCATTAATATTTAAATAATTTAAAATATTAATGAACTTCATGTCAACACTTTAAAAATTATTTATTATAACCTGAAAATATTTTTAAAACCTTAATATTACCTTTAAATAATTTTTAAGATATTAAAATTATTTTTAAATAATTAGCATTAATATTAAAATATTAATTTTATTCATATCAAAATATTAAAAGTTATTTATTATAACTTAAAATATTTTTAAAAAGTTTATTTCATCTTTAAATGATTTATAAAACATTTAAATCATTTTTAAATAATTTATTTAATATAATTATTAAATAACTTTATTATCATGATTATTAAAATATTAATAAAATTCTTATCAAAATATTATAAGTTATTTATTATAACTTAAAATACTTTAATATCATTTTTAAAATATTAAAACCATTTTTAACTAATTTATTTAATATAATTATTAAAAAATTTATTATCATTAATATTAAACTATTAATAAAATTTATCTCAAAATATTAAAAGTCATTTATTATAACTTAAAATATTTTTTAATACATTAATATCATTTAAAATTATTTTTAACTAATTTATTTAATATAATTATTAAATAAATTAAATATCATTAATAATTAATTAAATTAAAATATTAATAAATTTTATGTCAAAATATTAAAAGTTAATTTTTATAACTTAAAATAATTTTTAAAATAATTTTATGAATTTTTTATAATTAATTTCTATTTATTGCTAATTATTTTAATTAATATAATTAATTTTGATTAAAATCGTCGCTAAAGGCCTATAGCAACAAAATCTGTCGCTATAGGTGTTCTTGAGCCTTAAGAAGATTCATATTCACTGTTCTAGGTGCCATGTTTGACCATTCTTAATTCTCAGCCTTTGTTGTTTCTGGATTAGCTAGGACATTGATCTTGTAGTGTTTATGTAACACTAAAAGTATCAACAACAATCCTAGTCATATCTCACTACATATGCAAGATCCAAGCTTGCAAAGTAGCTGTCAGAAGCTTTCTGGGTTTTCTGGGTTACCCAGAAACCCAAACAGCTTCGAGTGCCCACTTTGTGGCTCAATAATCTTAGGGTTCTGGCTATCAATTTGGTGTTTGAGTGCTTCAAACATATATTCCTCATGTCAGAAAACAACTACATAACACTATCTCAGTCCAACTACATCAAAATCTCCAGATTTGAATCGGTCAAACCCTGTCAGAAAAATTGTTCATACGGTTTCTTGAATTTCCAGAAAACCTAGTTTGTGTTCGAATAGCCTACTTTGACCATCAACTACTTCGATCCTGTTTGTGATTTAAGGGATCTAAAGGTATGGATCTACAGTTTATATAACAGGTTACAACTTAGATACAACAACACAAACAAATCTCATAACACTTGACAGATCCAAGCTTTTGAAAACCTTGTCAGACACTGATGAAGGATTTCTGGGTTACCCAAAAACCATTTGGTCATGGTCGGTCAACTGACTTTACCATCAATAACTTGTAATCTGGATATAGTATGACCATGATTCCAGTTCCAGATTACAGTACTACAAGTCTATAACTTAAAACACAATAAATCATTAACAGGAAAGGATCTAAGGCCTCTGACATTTGCTTGTCAGACAACAAATTAGGGTTCATGCAGTTTTTAAAAATTTTATTTTTCGTGCATCTAGATATTATATAAATGTTATTTCTCAACTTAGATCACTTATTAACATATCATAGAACATATTCTAACGCTTAAACATAACATCTAACGAAAAATTAAGGATCTAGCTTGGTTAGGATTTTATACCTTTTCTTGAGCAAATTTTGATTCCTATTCCTTGATTCTGACCTTGGCTTGCTATGAGGTGTTTTGAGTTTATCTTGTGACTTAGTTTGGGAGAAAATTTCGTGGTCTAGAGAGAAAAAAAGAGAGGCTTGAGTGTTTGAGAAAATATGAAAGTTTCCTTCTTTTTTTCTTTCTTTAATTCCTACACTTTGATTCAATGTATTTGGTTGATGCAAGGTGTCACTTTTCAGATGGAGAGAATGATTTTAAGCATGTGTGATATCTACAAAGATCTTGGCACAATATCTTGTAAAGATTTGCAAGCAACTTAATAAAACAAAACCAAAAATATTATTTTTGTAATTAATAAATCTCTTCAAAGGTATTCTTGACCATGGCACCTAATTCTAGGGTTTAACCCTTAAGTTTTACCCCTTAGGGTTTCCCAAATATTTCCTAGGGTTTGGAAAATTAACTAAGAATTTAATAAAAATTTAATTAAATCACACTAATTTAAAATTAGGGTTTTTAAATAGAAAATTAGGATTTTGTAAAAATTAGGGTTTCTTGCTATAATCACACTTTACCTTATATCCCATTATTAATTAAGTTAAAATAATTAACTTAATTAATCTTGATAAATTCATATAATAAAATAATTATTATAATAATTTTAGAAATCATTTCATATATTATTTAAATAATATTTTAATCATATTTTCATGAATAATAAATAATAAAATATTTTACTATCAAAATTAGTTTATTATAAAGATATAATTTATAGTACTCTACAATTCCTTTATTGAATAATTTATTTAAAATTATTTATGCAATAAATAAATATATATTATCACAAAAATACATATTCGTTACCTTATACATATTCCCACATATTATCTTTGATAAAAATAATATATAAAAAAAATTATACGCAAAATTTTTTATTTAATTATATAAAAATATTGAATTATTACATGAATTATAAAAGCAATACTTACTGTAGTAAGTTTAAATTTAGGAATATAAAATAAAATATTATCACTTTCATAATATGGAATATGAAAAAAAATAATATTCATTATGAATATTGAAAGGAAATAATATAATTTACGAGAAAAATAACATCCTTTTCTTGAACAGGAGAGTTGTGTTGACTTAAATATCGGATGTTATGTGGAGGAATTCTTGCACCGTTATCCACACTCAAAATATTCTTATACTCACAAGAAATACGCTCAATATTGTAGAGAGAAAATTTTCTGATTCTGATGTGATTTTTATTTCTAACTAAGCACCCTATTTATAGAAAAATTTCAGAACACCAATGTAGACTTTTTATACCAACGATGTTTATATAATATATATATATATATATATATATATATATATTAAAATATTTATTTTTGAAACTTCAATAATTCTTAATAAATAGCCCTTTTATCAAAAAAATATGAACCTTATGTCCATTCCATATGAAATTTAATTTTCCACAACTTTGTAGAAGAAAGTTTTTTCAAATTCTTAACGAAAAATGACCCAAATTTATATACGGATGATTTTTTCATACCTCCATTCCGACAAAATACATATACTGATAAAAAAAACGACCATCAACACTAATTTCTTCATTTATATCCACATTGAATAAATATTTTCTTATCATATATATCAACAATTAATTATTCAAAAATAATATAACAGAACTACAATATTGACAACCAGGTCGTTCTCCTGCCTTCCGATAAGGATTTCTCCTTATTGGCGCGCAATTAACTAACTCCTTTCCTGGACAGAACTTCCATAGACATTGCCAATAACGCTATCTAATAATATTATTCAAATAATATGAATTATTTATTTGATAATTTGAATTGCTGTGCAATGACAATTATTGAATCAATAATATGAAATATCAACGTAGCAATTATGCAATTATCAATGTAGCAATTATTGAGTCAATAATATAAAATATTAAACAGTAATTACTGTAATAATTATTGAGTAAGTGACTTCTTACGTTAGAATCAATAATTAAAAATACTGTGTAATACCGTGTGCTATTGTGCAACAACGCGTATTACAATTCTTTTATCACCGATTATTTTAACAGTTTAACGATAACAGTTTTACAGTTATTTTATAAAAATGTTATTTATGTTGCTTTCTATATTCGACAGTTATTTCGTTGTGGGGCCCACAAATGGCTGCGCCGTCGTACGAATATTCCCCTACAATAAGAATATTCCACGACCAAACGAATATTTTCCGACAATAATGAATATTTTATAACCACTTGCTTATTTTGAAATATTTGCACATTTCACCCATAACTTATCACATTTATCAAATCAACACTTTACTATTTCAAAATAATATATAAAGAAAATTAAATCTTTATTCATAAAAGTTGGGGTCTTACATTTATCATATTTTTTGCTTGTGTATCTATAACACAATACGAAAGATAAATATCTATGTCTATGTTCGTATCAAATAATAATGGCCATCTGTGTTGTGTTGAAAAAGATGGAGTTTTCATTTCAATGCATTCATGTGCCTTTGATCTTTTCCATAATGCTGTTTTTGTTGGTTTAGATTCGTCTTGTCATCAATTTCAAAAGGAAGATTGGTGTTGATTATTGATTCTTATATTTGTATAAAGAGGAAGATTGGATTTGATTATTGATTTTTCTATTTGTGCTGGTAGGAACCATGTGTAAGACCCCAAATTTTATGAATAAAGATTTAAATTTCTTTATATATTATTTTAAAATAGTAAGGTGTTGATTTGATAAATGTGATAAGTTATGGGTGAAATGTGCAAATATTTCAAAATAAGCAAGTGGTTATAAAATATTCATTGTTATCGGGGAATATTCGTTTGGTCGAAGAATATTCTTTTTGTAGGAGAATATTCGTACGACGGCGCAGTCATTGGTAGAACCCACAACAGAATGAATGTCGAAAATAGAAAGCAACAGAAGTAATTTTTTTTTATAAAATAACGATAAAACTTTTATCGTTAAACTGTTGAAATACCCGGTGATAAAAATACAGTAATACGCGTTGTTGCACAGTAGCACACGGTATTGCATAGTATTTTGAATTATTGGTTCTTACATAAGAAGGCACTTACTCAATTATTGTTACAGTAATTACTGTTCAATATTTTATATTATTGATTCAATAATTGCATAATATTTTATTGGTTCAATAATTGCTACGTTGATATTTTATATCAATAATTGCTACGTTGATATTTTATATTAGTGATTCAATAATTGTCATTGCACAGTATTTCAAATTATCAAATCAATAATTCATATTATTTGAATAATATTATTAGATAGCATTATTGGCAATGTCTAAGAAAGTTCTGTCTAGGAAAGGGGTTGGTTAATTGCGCGCCAATAAAGAGAAATTCTTTTCGGAAGGCCCTCTCTTTCCTGGGGAACGACCTGGTTGTCATTATTGTGGTTCTATAATATTATTTGTGAATAATAATTATTGATAAAAATGATAATTAAATATTTATTCAATGTGAATTTAAACGAAGGAATTTTTAGCAAAAGTAACAATTATTGAGAATGGATATTTTATCTGTTCTGATAAAATAATTCATTCAAATATATTATTGTAATTTTACATTATAAGTGTATAATGTGATAATATAATATATAATATTGATGATATTTTTTTACAACAAATTCACGATATATGAATAAAATGAGATGGAAGAAAGAAAATTTGAATTTAGAATTCTTTTAATAATTATAAATATTTTAATATATATATATATATATATATATATATATATATTAAATATATAAACATGCGGGATTTTGGTGGAGGCTTTTGAAATTCTTTGTTGGTGTGCTGCATAGTTTTTCAAAGTTAGCATACTTGGAAAAATCATCCGTATGTAAATTTGAATTATTTTTTCGTTCGAAATTTGGAAAAACTTTCTTCTACAAAGTTGTAGAGAATTAAATTTTATATGGAATGAACATAAGGTTCGTATTTTTCTGATAAAAGAGTTATTTGTTATGAATTATTAAAGTTCCAGAATATTGGGTCTGAATTGATTTTTTTGTGTGGAGGATTTTCTAGAATGTGTGGGCCCCACGCTTGTTGTAAAATGTTGAAGTTTGGTTTTCAAATATGGTGGATTTGAAAAATCATACGTATAAAAATAAAATAATATTTTATTACTTTTTTCTCCTTTGGTGTGCTAAGCATTTTCTATAAATAGGGTGCTTAGTTAGAAACGAAAATCAAATCAGAAGCAGAAAATTTTCTCTCTATAAATTCGAGCGTATTTCTTGTGAGTATAAGGATACTTTGAATGTTGATAACAGTGCAAGTTTTTATCAGCACGATATCCGATAATCCAGACAGATTGAGTATTATACTGAGGTAAGGGATATTATTTTTCGAGTAAATGATGTTATTATCTTTAAATATTCATAAAGAATATTATTTTCTTTCATATTCCATATTATGGAAGTAATAATATTTCATTTCATATTCCTAAATCTGAACTTACTACGGTAAGTATTGCTTCTATAATTCCTGAAATGATCAAAAATTTCTTGAGTTTTGCGCTTCATCTAGTATCATTTCACCGGAATAATTTTCTGAACTTTCTCGTGAAATTTTTTATCTTTTCATGTCAATTTACTATTCACGAGTTACTATTCATAGGACACTATTTACGGTAAAAAAATATTTTTTTTATCTTTGATTGGATCCAGGTTTTGATCTTCATTCTTGAACTCTGGATAAATTCTCTAATATTTGTCCTTTATCTCCCTGAATTCGTTATTCGTATTATTTTTAATCATCCTCAGTCCTAAATGGTGATATAACTGAATATCTTTGGCATGTAGTGTAAAGATGAATGATTACTTGATGAATATATTTGGCCTGTAGTGCAAAGATGAATGATTACCTGATGAATATCTTTGGCCCGTAGTGCAAAGATGGACAGGTGTTGAGATGAACATGACCAACTGGTGATACAAATGAATATCTTTGGCCCGTAGTGTAAAAGATGAATATTTGATTCGAGATGTATATTGATTGATGTAACAGGGATAAAATATTGATGATGGACTTTTAAATCAAAGAAGATTGTAGAAATCATTCTCTACTTAACTCTTTTAATGAATTGATATTTTCGCTACGAATATTGATCTAAAACTTGTTGTCCATGATATTTTAGTTGATTTATTGAAGGCTAACGATAATTTGTTTTTCATTATCTTAGTCATAATATTCTTTACTGGGCTAGTTGAGCTCACCCTTTTCTTTCATTGTTCTCTTCAGGAAATGAGAATATCGCGGGTACTAGTCGGGTAATGGAGTGATGGTCCGAGTTAGAGCTGTAGAAGTCCTCACTATTATTTTTGTAAAATAGTGTGATAATAAATGTAATGAGGACTTAGTTTTAATGTTTATATTTTCGATATGTCTGTATTGACACTCACAGTTGTGTGGTTGTATTCTGCACGACCGTTTGATATGAAAGATTGTATTCGGATTCTGTACCATGTATTTGGCAACTCAGAATGGGTTGGTATTGAACCTATTTTGGGGGCGTCACAGTTGGTATCAGAGCTTAGGGATATGATCTCTGGCTGAGATCTGGGAATAGAACTAGGAGGGGAGAGACGAGTAAAACCTTCGCTAGTGTGTCCTACCTAAGCTTAATTGTTATTTAATTGGTCGGTTGTACATAGGGTTAATATGTGATATGTTAATTTGTTTGATTAACCCTTGTTTTGTGGCAGTATTTGAGAATGGCAGCTGAAAATCTAAACAAGGGAGTGAATGAGACTGTTGAGACACCTTTAATCACCAACCAGGAGAACGTGCAACAGGAAGGCGATATTCCTCTTGTAAACGACATCATTGATCAAACGATGAACGATGGGATGTTTAGAAGCTTTTTGTAGTTTATGCAAAACCAGACGAGGGAGAATCGTGTTCATAATACAGGTGAAAATAATAACTCGCGGCTTGTCACTGCCAAGCAATTTAAAGAGTTGGGACCACCAGAGTTTTTGGTAAAACCAGATCCAATCAAGGCGGAAACGTGGGTTAAGCAAATTACCAAGATATTTGATGTCTTGGGATGCACGGAGGAGCAAAAGGTTCCATTCGCCAGCTTTATGTTCCGTGGAGAGGCAAATTATTGGTGGGAATCTGTGAAGCGTACCCAGCTTGCCGCACTCAAGATGTCTTGGGGGGTGTTCCAGAAACTGTTCAATGACAAGTACTTTCCAGAAAGTATTCTTCACATAAAAGAGGTAGAGTTTATCAGACTAGAACAGAACAACATGACTGTGTCCCAATACGAGGCTAAGTTCGCGGAGTTATCCCGGTTTACACCTCATTTGGTGGAGAATGAGGAACGTATGACGCGGATGTTTCTAAGAGGTTTGAAACCAGAAATTCGTCAATACCTCATTTATCACAAATTTTCTCTATATTCGGATGTAGTGAACAGGGCTCAGTTATTAGAATGAGATAATGATTATGTTCAACTAAGGGACAACAACCAAGGTCGTACCGGTGGCAGCAGTCATCGGAACAATGACAACCAGCAGGGAGGAAAGTATCATAACAGTAGCGATAACCACTCTGGCGGTAATCGTGGCCATGATAATAGAAGAAGTGAGTCGGGGGGAGATTTCAAGAAGAGAAGGTACAACAATGAGAACGTAAAAACATCGACAGCAGCACCAGCATCAACTGTTTCTAGGGGAGGAGAACGACCGCCGGTCATATGCTATAAATGCGGGCAAGAGGGACACATCAGTCCCAACTGCACACAGCAATCCAAGGTGTTCTATAACTGTGTAAAGGAAGGACATATAGCTCGAGTGTGTCCTGTAGCGAAACCAAGTCCAGCGGGGGTGGTGATTCCTAAAGCTATTCCGGACAAGTCAAAGTCAGTGGTTCCGGAAAGGGCTTTTGTCGTAACTGCCCAACAAGCGAGGAACCCGAATGAGGTTATTACGGGTAAGCTAATCATAAACTTTTGCGAAGTCTATACCTTATTAGATACCGGTGTTACCCATTCTTTTATTTCACCTGCTTGTGCTCAACCTTTGAACTTGACTTCTGATAAAATAGACTTTGACTTATCTGTTGAAACTCCGTTAGGAGAAACCTTCGTTACATCTACAGTTTACAAATCTTGCTTGATTTAAATTGGTACCCTCACCCTACCTGTTGATCTTATATCTTTGAAAATACTTGCGTTTGATGTGATTTTAAAAATTGACTGGTTAACCACTTATCATGCCAAAATTGATTATTTTCGTAAGGTTATTAGTTTTCATATTCCTAATCAACCTGTTGTGCGAATCCAAACCACCAAACCACTAAAATCAATCAATGTCATTTCAAGTCATATAGCTTTTCGTTTATTGAAAAACGGATGTCAAGCTTTCTTAGCCCATGTCACTGATCTAAACTAGAATACGTCAGGTTTGAATGATATTTCTGTTGTTAATGAGTTTCCTGATGTATTTCCCGAATAACTTCCCGGTCTACCCCCAAAACGTGAAGTTGAATTCTTTATTGACCTTGAGCCCGGTACAAAACCCAATTTTAAAATCCCATATCGAATGGCTCCTATTGAACTTCAGGAGTTAAGGGTCCAACTACAGGAGTTGTTGGACATCGGTTTTATTCGTCCTAGTACATCTCTTTGGGGTGCTCCTATTTTATTCGTAAAGAAGAAAGACTGGGAGTATGCCACTTTGTATTGACTATTGGGAGTTGAACCATGTCACCATCAAGAATAGGTATCCGTTACCTCGTATTGATGACCTGTTCGACCAGTTGCAAGGTGCATAATTCTTTTCAAAGATCAATCTTCGTTCTGGATATTATCAGCTGAAGATTAAAACTGAGGATATTCCGAAAACTGCCTTCAGAACTTGGTACGGACATTATGAATTCTTAGTCATGTCTTTTGGATTGACTAATGCTCCTACTGCTTTCATGGATATGATAAATCATGTATTCAAGGAATATTTGGATCAGTTCGTGGTTGTCTTTATTGATGACATCCTCATCTATTCCAAAAGCTGTGAAGATCATGAGCACCACTTGAAGCTAGTACTTCAAAGGCTTCGTGAAAATAAGCTATATGCCAAGCTGAAGAAATGCGAGTTCTGGCTAGAGGAGGTAGCATTCCTTGGACACGTGGTATCAAAACGTGGAGTATCTGTTGACCCGACTGAAGATTGAAGCAATAATACCTATAGCACTACTGGGGTGGTGTGGGGAGAGTTTACACGTGGAAGCAGCTCTCCGAGATTTCAGTTAGGAGACCAAGGACGATAGCATCGAAAGACCGATGTGACTGAACCGAAGAGTGAGGCTTTCAACCGGACCGGGGAGGGTCTGGTAGAGCTGTATTTGCCGAGGCAAGGTTGGACCGGAATCAACAGAGATTGGTGCTGCTAGGGATTTGCTTGGAATTCCAGATCGAAGAAGAGGCAGATCAAAATATGGTGCAGAAAAACCCAAATCGATATGAATGGAAGATGCCTCTATAA